>JAJHSJ010000017.1:17473811-17586429 GCA_021015155.1 Magnolia officinalis
GTTGGACTTGTATTCCAATACAACACAAACAAGGACTTAAATGAAAGAAAAAAAAAAAAAAAAAAAAAACTAGGTAACTCTAATAGCACGCATCGAAGAAGGAAAATGCAATAGAAAGCAACTCACAAAGAAAGGCCAGGACTTCTCCTAGCTAGTTTGTAAGCTCCATGATGGCTTAAACGATATAGCCACCTGCCACCGTAAGCGCCTTAATTGATGGCCTTGGACCTGGAAACTCCAGCCTGGTAATCAACTTATGTGATGATCTATTACGTATTGCACTTATGAGAGTATTGTGCTCTCATTGACGGTCCCAAGCTCAAATAAAAGAGCAGGATTGCATTAGGTTGGCAGTCAGTGTCAAATTTATGTCATAACTTCTATCATGAATCCAATTAAAATAATGTTGTCATGTATCACTTAACCTAAAAGGAAAATTTTATAGGAAGATATAAGATTTGTCATCCTTGATAAAGTGGAATGGCAAAAAAATGTTCATGTAGGTGACCGAATTAGTTGAGATAAGGTTTAGATAATGATGATGATGAAAGCTTATAAGACCATGCATGCTTTATCAGATTGAATGTTGGAGAGTTAAATAACAACTTCTTCATAGGATGAGTATAGTTGGAATGTGGATGTTGAGATGGATGAGTGGCAAGAGGAGAAATGTTAGAATTAAAAATAAATGCATTTCTGGGAGTTGTATTGATGTAGAACGGGTCGTAGACACTTTCATGTCAAAGATGGACCAGGGAAGGCCTGATTGGAGGTAGAATTGATCCGGACCATCAAAACATTAAATTAGTCATATCTCGCAAACCAGGATGTGTTTTTTGACATATTATATATTATTTTGGAGTGGGAGGACATACTTAAGCCAACCAATTACCCCACTACACCGGGTTGCCTACACCGGATTTGCGAGATTCCATCGGATCAACCGTCAAAAGTCCCATTTATATTTTTTTTTACTATAAATAGTAAGTTTTAGTTCAAGTATAACTTTTGATCCTTTGAGTTGTAGAACTCATGCCCAACGTGAAAAGGGCTTAGAAAAGTTATGAGAATAAAATGGTCGGGCCAAATTTAACACTTAAGTCTAAGTAGGAATAGAGGTCATCTATAAATAGTAAGTTTACTATTTATAGTAAATAATGTTTTTAGGGTGCTTGAGTTGGATTTTAAGTGTTTGAGTTCCTTATTTGTGAGGAGTCCAGAGTGCTCCATGGCTTCAAAGTAGTTATCCCTTGAGGAAGATGGTGATCGACCTCATCAAGTCCCTCCCCACAACATGTATCCTAGCTTAAAATAATATTAGTCATCAGTCAATGTGCTCTAGCATAAAATAATATCAGTCAACCGTCAATGTACTCTAGCTTAAAATAAGCTCCGCCCAATCACCAACTTGGCAGTCTTATGTAAAATGTGAATCTAGCTCTTTACCCTTTCTCCAAGGGCCAATTTAGCCATTGATAAAATAGATAAATATATCTTAATTAACATGAATTGGCACACAGACTGGATTAGGATAAACTTATATTAGTATATATCTTGTAGATATGTGTATGACTATGAAAACAGTGGTACATACATACATATCCTCTAGCCTCTTATACCATGCAGTAGTGCGTATGTATACAACAATTAATCTAAGTTTATCAAAACGTACTATAATAGAGCTAAGGAAGAACAACGTCTAGCTCAAAGTTTCAGTGGCTTGCTATTAGCTATCTTAGAAAGTAACTACACTAGAAGGGGACTTACCACGACAGACAATTCCTTCATGAAAGGACATCTTTTGAGTAGGATCTTGACAACTTTGGCTTGCCTTTGATATTTCAAATTTACATCAATGGATAATTTTCTTATCATATTGAATGGAGATGGAAGGCACCGTGACAAATTATCTGCAGCCAAAACCTATAGTAAAAAGTAAATAAATAAACATTGTTAAAAGATATTAAATTCACATCATTGGATTCTAAATATTAAAAAAATGAACAAGAAGAATATAGAAACACAATAAATGTTTGGAGATTAACACAAATACAAATATTAGCATTAAAAAAAAAAAAAAAAAACCTTGACTAGGCATTCGAATTTATAGAGTTTTAAAAGACGTAACAAGGATTACAAAGATACAAAGAAGAAAATATACTTGATTGGTGAATGTATTAATCTATTATGTGTACCTCTATCGATCTGCCTAGCAATTCAAGAATATTCTTATTTGATGGAATGCACAGTTCAAAAATATACTTCTTTTCTGTAGACATGTTGACACAACAGTACTGTAGATTGGGAGCTCGGATATAAAAGCGCTCCACCTCTTCATAAAACTCCAGAACCATGTCAGTGAGATTTGGAACATCGATGTCTAGGACCACCGTCTTAGCCAATTCCCCCCACACATATAAATACTTGAGATTCTGTGAATGGATAGTGATATCTTCCATGCCAGAGCAATGCGATAAATCCAACATTTCCAAATTCAAACATCCCGAGATAACATCACGGATGTGATGGCTTGTAAGGTGTACATGTGTAAGCGTTAAGACCCTTAGATTTCTACCACCATTAAATGAAGATTTGGGATTGAAATAGCAGCTGCGAAGTTGCAAACATCTCAAGGAATCGCAGTTTAGTATGCTAGAAGGCATCATGTCTAGTTTATAATGACCATCGAATACCAACCTTTCGATCCCACCACGTGTCAGAATCTCAGCCCACCGCTCATAGCTGAATACCAACCTTTCCATCACACCACGGGTTAGATCATCAAACAACTCTTCATGGTAAAACCTCGGCGGCCAACACTCAAACCGGCAGTCTCGGATCGATCCTTGACAAGATTGGAGGATGCCATCGACAATGTCGATCCATTTATTCACCTTTTCAATCCACTCAGGATCAGATGGCGGTTTCGTTAAACGGAAGTTCATGGAATATAGATTGATGTAGAGGCAAGTGATGGAGATGGAGCCCAACCATGAATGTTCCCATCTTCGCGATAGGATGCTTGTTTTGATAGCTTCTTTGAGAGGTAGATTGGAGATTATAGTGTAAAGAATGTCGTTTGGCATTGAACTGATAATATCTATTTCTTCCTTTTTGGATTCCATCTTCGTCTCCATTCTCAATAATACCATTGAATAGAAATAGTTGGTTTTTACCCTTCTTTAATGGATTTTCCAATAAATAGTTGATTTTTCCTAATGAGAATTAGATACGAACAATGTCAGTAGCCAAATCTAGTGAATGACGTCACTAAGATATGTGAGCCCCACCATAATGTATGTGTTATATCCATTCCGTTCATTCATCTGGAGATATCATTTTGTGGCATAGACAAAAAATTTAGGTATATTTAAAGCTCAAGTGGACCCCACTAAAGAAAATAGTGGGGACACTCACCGTTGAAACATTTCTAGGCCCACCATGATGTATTTTTGAGATTCAACTTATTCATAAGTTAACATAGATATAGATAAAGTGAAAAATACAAATATCAGCTTGACGGAAACTTCTTTGGCTCCGAAGAAGTTTTGATCGATGGATGTCACCGTCCCCGCTGCTGTTTTTATTAAAATTTTTTTATTTTATTTTAAATATTTTATACGGTGGGATCAACTTGAACTTTGGATGTACCTCATTTTTGGCTCATTCCGTAAAATCATCTATTCAAATAGGTGGACGGTGTCGATATAAATCATACATGCCAACTTCGTGGGACGCACATTGCGTCCTACCCCCGCCCGGACGGTAATCCGTCTGGGCAGAGCTCTGTGGGGCCCACCGTGTTGTAAGTGTTTTATCCATGCCGTTAAATGCTTTTTTTCGATAATTTTAATATATGAGCCAAAAAATGAGGCAAGTCCACGGCTTAAGTGGACCACAAAGTGGAGATTGAACTTTCACCATTAAAAACTTCTTGGGAGCTAAAGAAGTTTCGGATCAAGCTGATATTTGTGTTTTCATTTCATCCACGTCTAAATGACCCTATGAATACGTTGTATGGTAAGAAAAACATCTCGTTGGCCCTTAGAAAGGTTACAACGGTGGGTGTCATTATCAGTGCAGCTTCCTTTGGTGTGGTCCACTTAAGTCTTCGACCTGCCTCATTTTTTGGATCACATATTAAAATTATCGGAAAAAAGAGTTTAATGGCGTGGATAAAACACTTACAATACGGTGGACCCCACAGAGTCCTGCCCGGACGGATTACCGTCCGGGCGGGGTAGGACGCAGTCCGCGTCCAACTTGGTGACGTCACTTCAGCATCCAACTCGCTATCTAATCCGCGTCCGGTTTTTCCGATTCTTTCTCAACTTTCTAATTGGTTGCGTCGTTGGATATGGAATCCTTGAAACGGACGGGATTAGCTAGAGTACCGACACTCACTGAAGCGAAGTCACCAAGCTTTATGGGACCTTCCATTATGTATGTGTTGTATCTACATTCTACACCATCCATACATTTGGAGATATCAATTGAGGGCATGAGCCAAAAAATGATTCAGATCCAAAGCTATAGATTGGAGATTTGGATCTTACTCATTCTTTGTATAATGCCTTAAAATAATCTCTCCAAATGAATGGATGGTGTGGATAAAACACATATATCATGATGGGTAACTTGGTGACGGCACTTCAGCAGCGAGCATCGCTACTCAACTCGTCAGTAGCTAATCGGTGTCCCCTTGAAACACCTGTTTTACGCATTACGTAAAACACAGCAATCATGTCCCACTATTTTGTATGCACAAAATTTACTCCTTAATTAGTGCTAGAAAGTAGCCCACCGTAATGTATGTATCTTATCCACTCTATTCATCCATTTTTTCCAAATCATTTTAGGTCATGAGTCCAATAATGAAGTAGATCCAGATCTCTCAAGTGGACCACACTGCAGCAAACAGTTGTGATTGAACTCCCACTATTAAAAACTTCCTATGGTCCATTATTTTTTATTTGCAATCTAACATGTTGATTAGGTCACGCATACCTGAATGAAAGGAAAAAAAAATAAAATATCGGCTTGATCCAACAACGTCATATAAGAATTTTTTAATGGTAATCATTATTAGGCCGGTTTTCCTAGGCACACATAGTTTTATAAAACACCATCCATTCGGATATCCGTTTCGTGAGCTTATTTTAGAATTTAAGACCAAAAGTGAGCATGATCCATGACGAAAATGTTTGTAGGGAAATTCCTGTTGAAACATTCCTAAAATTCCTGTTGAAACATTCCTAGTGTGACAATGATGATTAAATGATATCTATACCGTTCATAACGTTATTCCTATTGCATGAAATGAAAATATAAATATTAGTCTGATTTAAAGCTTCCGTCACCGCATGAATATTTTAACTTTATACATTCAAGCCTCACTTTTTTGGCTCACTTGAGTACTGGCAGAAAATCCGCGTCCATTCGAAGCCTAGTTTTTGTGGGACTTTTAACTACCTGTTTACTCTTACACAGCGCCAATCGAATTCTAGTTTTGATCGGACTTTTGACTACCAATGGACTCCTAATAGCGGACGAGGTTTAGCTATATCGTTGCCTCAGGTGGCCTAGTTGTTAGTGCTATGTGGGCCTATGATGTAGAGCGGGTCGCGGACAATTACATGGAAAAGATGGATCAGAAAAGGCCCGGTCAGCGACAGAAGTGATTTGGACCATCAAACCTTAAATCAGGCGTATCTCGCAATCCGGGATGAGTTAGCCGACGAAAAATATATGATTTTGGGGTAGAACGAGCTACTTTAGCCAACCAACCCCACTATGCCGGGTTGCGACGCTCGGAATTGCGAGAAACCCCTGATTTGACGGTCGTTTTCCTGTTTCAATTTCATTTTTACTATAAATAGTAAGTTTTAGTTTGCTTATAACTCTTCATCCGTCGGGCTTTAGGAGTTGCGCCCAACGTGAAAAGAGCTTAGAGTGAACTCGTTTTTATGAATTAATTAAGCTATTTCGAATTTATTTAGAATTTATTTCTATTTTCTACTCTCTTTTCTCGTGGATTCGAGAAGTCTCTGTGAGGAGTCCAGAGAAGTTCCATGGATTCGGAATAGTTATCCTCTTGAGGAAGACGGTGCTCGACCTCACGTCCTCCCCTGCGTTTCAGATAATTTTAAAACCTGGTTCCAAAAATGAGACAGATACAAATCTTAGGTGGACCACACCACACGAAAACAGTAGTGATTGAAGTGTGATGTAGTTCACTTGAATTTTGAATTTGCCTTATTTTTTTGTGGGCGGACCGCCAGACTGCGACGTCCTACCTCCACCCGTCTCCAGCTGGAAACGGGCAGGAGCTTTGAGTGGCCACCGTGATGTACGGGTCTTTTTCCTATTATATTAGGGTATAATCTAAAAACTGAGGCGGATTCAAGGCTTAAGTGGACTACAAAATGGTGATTGAACTCTTACCGTTAAAAACTTGTTGGAGCCATGGAAGTTTTGGATGGAACTGATATTTATTTTTTCTCTTCCTACAGGTGGATGTGACTTTATGAATAGGTTCGATGAAAAATAAAAATCACGGCAGGCCCCAGAAATGTTTTAAGGGTAAGAATCATTATCACTGCTGCTTCCTATGATGTGATCGCCTTGATGATTGGATCTGTCTCATGTTTTGTCATTTTACTTAAAATGATACGAAAAAATGGATGGACGGTATGGATAAGACCCATACATCACGGTGGGCACTCAAATATCTTGCCCGTTCCCAGCTAGATACGGTGGGGGACGCGGATTGCGTCCAACCCCCGGCCGGACGGTAATCCGTCCGGGCAGGGTTCTGTGGTGCCCGAATTGAAGTCATTGTTTTATCCATGCCGTTCATCATTTTTCTCAGATTATCTTAAGGTATTATCCAAAAAATGATGCAGGTACATGGCTTAAATGGACCACAAAGTGGGGATTGAATGTCCACCATTAACAATTTCTTGAGAGCGGGAGAAGTTTCGGATCAAGCTGATATTTGTTTTTTGTACTTCATCCACGTATACATTACCTTATTAATAGCTTTGATGCTAAAAAAACATCACGTTAGCCCTTAGAAAGGTTTCAACGGTGGGTCTTATTACCAATGCAGCTTCCTTTGGTGTGGTTCATTGGAGCTGTGGACCTGCTTCAAAATTATGATGGTATGTTAAAATGATCTGAGAAAAGCGATGAACGGCATGGATAAAACACTGACATCAAGTTGGGCCCCACAAAGCCCTGCCCAGACGGATTACCGTCCGGGCGGGGATAGGACGCAATCCGCGTCCCCGTCACTAGCCGATCGGTGGCCATAGAGCTATTCCGCCGTATAAGGTTTCACTAGCCGATCGGTGGCCATAGAGCTATTCCGCCGTATAAGGTTTTACCATGAAGTTGCTGTGATGGAATGCTACGTGGGGTCTATGTGATGTTTGTTAGAAATTCACACCGTTCATTAATTTTTCCAGATCAATTTACTACATGGGAGCAAAAATAAGGTGCTTCCAAAACTGAAGGTGGACATATAGAAGCAAAACGAGGAAAGAGTTTTGTGCCATAGAAATCTTCTTAGGATCTATTTATATATGCCATCCAAACGGTTTACAAGGTCATTCCCATTGGGATAAAGTGAAAACACTAAAAACTTAGCCTGTAATGAACTTCGTGACCTTACCGATGTTTCAAACAGCGGTCAATGAATCCCCACTATTTCCTTTGGTGCGTATGACCTGAGTTTTGGTCACATGACTTAAAATGAGCTCTCAATACGAATGGACAGTATAGATTTCTCGCAAATATCACGGTGGCCCCACCTAGCTCAGAGGAGCTTGGTGCCAAAAGCTTTTCAAGAAATCGGCATCCATTTTCATGTGGTCCATCTATCTTTCGGGTACAGTGCCTTATGTTCTCCTCGGAACATACGGAACTCTAAGTGGATGCTGGAATTGCTCTATGAGTCCCATTGTTACTACAAATAGTTCCTTTTTTTTTTTCTTCATTTCTTTTTTTCAATAAATGATGAAAATTGTGCATCCATCGAAGAAGCCACGCATGGGAAGAAGGGAAAAATTTTGTAAAATGTTGTATTTTGATGTGAATAATATCTTTTATAAAATTCATGTTGAATGAAAACTTGACCGAGAACTTCATGAAATTGACCGAGAACTTCATGAAATTGGACGAGAACTTCAATTTCATGTAATGCTTGATCAATTTCATGTAGTGCTTGGTCAATTTCATGAAGTATTCGATCATTTTTATGTACTGCTCGGTCAATTGCAGGTAATGCTCGGTTAATTTCATGTATTGCTCAGTCAATTTCATGTATTGTTTTGTCAATTTTATAAAGTGCTCGGTCAATTTCATGTAATTCTCTATCAATTTTATGTAGTGCTTGGTTAATTTCATGTAATGCTCATCCAATTTCATGTAATGCTTGATCAATTTCATGTAATCTTTGGTCAACTTAAGTGTCCAATTCATAAGAGTCGGCGCTTCGTTGCAAATGAACAAGTTATTTGGTATGAGTGAATAATGGTGAGTAGGTCACCCGGGGTAGAGTCGACGCCTCGTTGCAAATAAAAAAGTTGCTCAGTATGAGTGAATGGTCAGCAGCAACCCTATGGTAGAGTTGGTGCCTCATTGCAAATGAACAAGTTGCTCGGTATGAGTGAATGGTCAGCAGCAACCCTAAGGTAAACCCATGGACACTTGATAAGTTGTTGGATGTATGCAGACTAATAATCGAAGATTAGATTATATGCAGATGAAATGAAATTGATTGGGGTGAGGTTTGCGTCGATGGATGTATGTAGACTAATAATCAATAGTGTTACATCTGTTGCTTCATCTTACTAGCGAACATGAAATTGTACTGATGGAGTTTATTAGGTACTTCTTGATGATGAATTTTTGACAACTTTGTGAAACTGAGAATGGATGAAGAGCTCTAAAGGGTTTGTAACTCTATTTGAGTTGGTTTTCCTTTCATACATTACAGGAGCTCTTTTAAGATACAAATTAACCTTCCATCAAGTGAGGTTTGGGTTATGTTCTCGAAGGCTTTTGTTGGTATAGATGAACAATTTTATGGGACGAAGATTAGATTGTATGTAGATGAGCTGAAATTGATTAGGGTGATGTTTGGGTCGATGGATATATGCAGACTAATAATCGATCGTGTTATATCCATTGCTTCATCTTAATAGCGAACATGAAATTGATTGAGGTGAGGTTTAAGTTGAAAAGAATGCCCTATATCTCGTCGGATCCCCTCTTTCAAGGTTGACATCACTCTCTCCATTGTTTTCTGTGGTGGGGTCCACTTGAGCTTTGGATCTGACTTATTCCTTGGCTAATGCCCTAAAATGATCCCTCCAAATGGATGAACGGTGTGGATACAAAACATACATCATAGTGTTTGGTCGATTTCATGTAATGCTCGATCAATTTCATGTAGTGCTCGGTCAATTTCATGTAGTGCTAGGTGAATTTCATGAAGTGCTCGGTCAATTTCATGTAATGCTCGATCAATTTCATGTAGTGCTTGGTCAAATTCATGAAGTGCTCGGTCAATTTCAAAAAGTACTCGGTCAATTTCACGAAGTGCTCGGTCAATTTTCCATGACATCGAACCTAAATGCAACATGGGACTACTTTCCTTCTCTTTGGCATCTCTTGTGTTTACGAGTATTATACAATTGCTTTGGTATAGATTTGATCCCCTCTTTCAAGGTTGCCTTCCTTGCCACTTTGAAATTCCATAGCTCTATTAGGACATATCGTCCACTGGGATTTTATTCATTCATATCCATCTAAGCTCTAGTAGATTTTAAAACTTTTACACCCCACTTATTCTTTAGTTCCTTTAGCTTTACATCATCCTCATTTATCATTTCAGTGAGTTCTCGGTCATCTATTATTTAATCGGGTTGTATCTTATGGTATGCTTCTATTGTTTAACGATTCGTTAAGAATATGTCGTTGTGTTTGTTTTCATATAATGGCTACGAGAATCATCGTATGTTCTAATGGTGTGGAGTTAGTACGTGAAAGCAATCGATACACGTATAAAGGTGGAAAGTCGAAAAGTATTGATGTTGGTGTCGAGATTACATATAAGAAGCTTGTATTGTGCGAGAATTAAACCTCCACGATAGAAGAGGTCAACTGGAAGACCGAAAAAGACATGTATTCTTTCACGTGGAGGCGAACGAAAAACAGTAAAGCGTGGAAGATAGAAATAAACGGGGCATAATTGCTAGAGGTGCAAGTTTCCAATACCTGCGAAATAATGTACTTTGTAATTTATTTTGTATTTGAATGATTTATGTTGTAATTTATTTTATGTTTTGATGTAATATGATGGTGAATGATTTAATTTGAAAACATCTGTATATTTTGTTTAAATTGCAGAGTTACTACTACAATTGAGACTTTGAAAGATTGAATTGGGATACTGACCCTGAAGTTTGAATTCCCTCTTTGAAGAAGTACTCGGTCAATTTGAAGAAGTGCTCAGTCAATTTCACGAGGTACTCGGTCAATTAGAAGAACTTCTAGGTCAATTTCATGAAGCGATCGGTCAATTTCATGAAGTACTTCGTGAATTTCATGTAGTGCTCGGTCAATTTCATGTAGTACTCGGTCAATCTCATGTAATGCTCGATCAATTTCATGTAGTGCTTGGTCAATTTTATGAAGTACTCGGTCAATTTCATGTAATGCTCGGCCAATTTCATGTAGTGCTCGATCAAACTTTGTGCATGGGCATATTTCCATGCACTTCTAGCTCTATTTCATGTAATGCTCGGTCAATTTCATGTAGTGCTCAATCAAATGTGCATGGACAGATTTCCATGCACTTCTAGGTCATTACATCATTTCTCAACCAACCTCTCTCTAGGAGTGGTAATGGACCGGGTTGGCCAGTTGGATTTCATCGGGTCCATGTCGGGCTAGGCAAGTAATATAAGACCCAGATCCGACCGAGTTGAACTTTTTACCTGTTTGATCGACTCCAACAGGTCTAGACCCGGCCCATTATAACCCAAACCATTTTTGTATTTTTCAATAATCCTTACATGCTTAGTGAAAAATGCTCCATTGCTGTGGTAATACTAAAAGTTATTATACTCCTACTTGTATATGGTTACTTAGACAATTCTGTCAATCGAGATGAACTGTCAATAAAGTCTAGAACACATGGTTATCTATGCAACAATCACGTTCATCGAAATTCACCGAGCACCACATGAAACTCACCTGACTCACCAAGGCAGTAGGTGAAAGTGCCCTTGTTTGTCAATATATGTGAATGTCGAGTCTTACTGTCAAGTGAGCCCCAATTGAAGACTAAGAGACCAAGACACATCAATTTGAAGAAGTTCGAGAGCATAACATAGGTATATTAAGCCTCACTTTCCTAACGAAACCCTATCAGGTATATGTCCCACTTAAAAAGGTCTAAACTTACCCAAAAACATATTTACAAAACCTTAGGTAAGCTTAGATTAGAGTTACTTTAAACTTGGTGGAGAATTGAAACAAATAGGCAAAAATCGTGATTTATTTATTGCATCGAGGTGCAATCGAGACAGGTTCAATGGCATCGAGAAAGTGGCTTAACAGTTTAGCACAAATTGAAAATATGCTAGGAATTATTGATTACATCGAAGGAAGTTCGATGACATCAAACCAACTTCGATAAAATCGAACTTGGCCATTTGTCCCTAGCAAGCTTTGAAATACTCCAAGTACTATCGATGCAATCGGGACCCTTTCGATGGGATCGAAGTAAATTATCGATGGCATCGAAACATGTATCAGTTTGTCCAAAGAACTTATAAGGAAAATCTGATTTTTCTCGATGAATCGAAGACCTTTTGATGATATCGAAATTCAAATTTCGATGACATTGAAGGCCTAATCGATGCAATATAAAAATGGACAAAATTGTCCAGAAAGTTTTCACAGGAAAATCCATTTATTCTCGATGGCATCGAATCAATGGCATCTTCGATGGCATCGATAAAGTGCTCAATCTGTCCAGTAACCAAAGTGGTCAATTTCATGAAGTACTCGATCAATTTCACGAAGTACTCGGTCAATTTCATGTAATGCTTAGTCAATTTCAAGAAGTGCTCGGTCAATTTCATGTAGTGCTCGGTCAAATTCATGTAATGTTTGGTCAAATTCAAGAAGTGCTCGGCTAATTTCATTAAGTACTCGATTAATTTCATGTAGTGCTCAATCAATTTCATATAATGCTCGGTCAATTTCAAGAAGCGCTCGGTCAATTTCATTGAGTACTCTGTTAATTTCATGTAATGATCTGTCAATTTAAAGAAGTGCTCTGCCAATTCCATTTAATACTCGGTCAATTTCATGTAGTGCTCGGTCAATTACATATAATGCTCAGTTAATTTCAAGAAGTTCTCTGTAAATTTCATGTAATGCTCGATCAATTTCAAGAAGTGTCTGGTCAATTTCACGAAGTACTCGGTCAAGTTTGAGTTGAGAAGAATACCAGGGCATCCCGATCCTACATTGCGTAGTGAGACTCGCTACTGAAGTGACGTTATGTGGGTCCCACCATGATGTATGTTTTGTATCCACACCATCCAACATTTGGAGACATCGGTAGCACAACTTTTATATAAAAGCCAACCCCAAATTGCTAAGAGGGGCTTAGTTGATGATTACAATTATGATGATGAAATTAACAACAACTACTACTACTAGTAAAGGTTCATTAGGATTTGCAAACATTCTAGTCAATCATAAAGAAAAGAGAAAAAAATGGTTTCTTAGCATCCGTATTTTATAGCCCTCAAATTTAAGTTACATTCCATTCAACTCCAACATGGAAGAGTAATGCAATGGTAATTAGAACTGAGATCCACAATATAAATGCTCAGGTAAGTAAACCTCAGCCATTTGCACCTTAATAGAGCAATTATAGTGGTTGAATTAGATAGTGTGTCCAAATGAACCCTTACAACTCATTTGAGAAATTGAAGAACTCAATCAATTACTTGATAAATTAGACTAAAAATGCATGCTATTTAAACTTGAAAAACTCAATCCAATGCTGAGATTCGAGTTGGTTCAGACTCAACCCTTAATCGGGTTTGATTCAGTTTCTAGCATCAAAGGCCCAACTTTCCATTTCTAGCATCAAAGGCCCCATCTACAAATGCAAATGGTTCTAGATGTATGAGGAAATTAGTAGTGGATCATCTCAGCATAGTTCACACATTGCTCATTTGCAAAAGGGCTGTGGGATAATTTTTTCAATTTGTTCAGAGTTTCATGGGCATTGCCAAAATTCGCAAGTTGATAGTTTTCTTTTGATGTGGCGTGATGGGACCACGGGTAATATTGGGAGAAAAGTCTGGTGATTAAGTTTGTTAGTAGGCATATTGATTCTATGGTTAGAAAGGAACGACCAATGTTTCAAAAATGGCAAGGGACAGGTATTAGAGGTTTTTAGAAGAGCTAAATCTCTTGTAATGGAATGGGCGTTAGCATCAAAGTTTGTTGCTAGTTTTCTAAAGAGTTGGAAGGAGTTGTAAATATTTCTTGTTTTATATATTTGTAAAGTTTTGGTTTCGACTTTTTAGGAATAATATTATCAATGTTGAAAAAAATCAGTGTGACAGGATTGTTATTGAAACTTACACATCCAAAAAGTAGTTCTCAAGTTTGTTTCGAAATAGAATATGTACATAAATGCCTTGTGAAATGGAAAAAGGATAATCTACTTAGCAATGCCCTTGATGTTAAAGGTGGATTCTACCAGTGAATTTAGCAGCCAAAATGTGTAAGGTCCTAGACACCACTTCATCACACTTGAATGTGATGGCTATGAATTATCTCATGGCTAGGCAACAAAATCATGGCTTTTATCATTTTATACTTTCTTGAAGTCATCTAAGTGATCTGTCATGCCCATAAAAAAGTGATGTAACAATGATTTTGCATCCCTTCCCTACCAGTGAAACCGAGAAATGATATAATGCAGTCATGTCGGTCTCATTAGTTGTTTTATAAGGTGTTGATGATACTCTATCTGGACACCGAGAAGAAGGTTCTTTGCAGGGATAAAGCTTACTTTGAGGAAGTTTTCATGAGGAGAATCGAACATAGTAGCCGTAAAGATGTATCAAAAGTTCTGAGATCGTCTCCAACCTCTCATAACAACATTCAACGAATTTTCTTTGTACTACCACTTTTTTTTTTTTTTTTCTTTTCTTTTCTTTTCTTTTTTCCTTAAAAAAAAATAAATAAATAAATTAGGAGGGCATCAATTGACCCACCACACGACATCTACTATATGCTTTATGTAGGTGAGCTTCACACACAAATTTTAATGGACCGTTACCAGAACCATCCGTTTTTTGGCAAATTGATTGAAATGTTGTGTATCTTGAATTTACCAAAGCATCCTGAAATCGTCAAAATGCCTTCCACTTATTTTTAATTTTTCCTTTCTAGAAAAGTTTTCATCACTGACAAATCATCATGGATTTTCATAAAATCATACATGAACCATATATTAACTGTGGAGAGTGTAACTAACATTTTGAGAATCATAAGGTGGCCTTTCCGATTTGTAAGCTGGTAACGTTTCGACATTGGATTCAGTGGTATTTAATAGTTAATTGATTGTCTCTCAGTACAGGTATTGTAAATGTCACAGGACCAACATGCTCAGACACTATCCAATTATCCAAATTCCAAAATGCTTCGGCACCAAGTTGAGAGCATGAAAATTGTGGAATAGCTCGAGTTCAACTTAATAAACTAACTATAATATATACAAATCCAAAAAAAAAAAAAAAAAAACTCATATCTCTCTCAGTCTCTCTCTCTCTCTCTCTCTCTCTCTCTCTCTCTCTCTCTCTCTCTCTCTCTCTCTCTCTATATATATATATATATATATATATATATATATATAGAGAGAGAGAGAGAGAGAGAGAGAGAGAGAGATCTAGAAATGAATTTGAAGTCAGGAAATCAAATTCCCAATTTCCTCTAGAAACTTGGAGCTAGCCACACAGATAATTCAAAATACAAGACACAAGAAACCTCAACATCTGGTCCACTATTTCTACAATCAAACTAAAATAACTAAAACCTCATCATAGCTAAAATTCAAGAGATTTGATATAGATTCAAATCACACGATGCATTACAGATTCTATTATGAAATGAGTTCTTTTTTTTTTTTTACCTGTCAAGGCGCCACTCGGAACAACAGCACTAGCTAGGGTTCCATTACTCAGAAAAACACCCACCTGAAGGATTAAACAGGCATAGAGAAACACCCATCGCATATAAGAACAAGAAACTGAAATTTCTTCATTAGAAGAAAGAATCGCACGATCTGAACCGATGCCTGTTTAAAGAATCGCACGATCTGAACCGATGCCTGTTTACAATCCGATCCAATCACGTATAAAAGACGACAGATGGGAAGATGAAATCGAAATCAAAATGGAAATCGAAAACCTAGACACAAAAATAGAAATTTGTTGGTTGAAAGTGTTATGGTTGAGGCAGAAAAATAGAAAATTAATCACTTAAAGATAGGCTTAAGATGCGTTACGATGCCACTATGTCTAAGGCGATATTCGCTCCCTATTATTAATTAAACCAATTTGCAAGAGGGTTACAACAAATCCACCTCCAGGATACAATAAGCCTCTTATCCAATACTGGAGAAATGTGGGTTTCAGCCTACAAAATCGAAAAATCACACCCCGAACACACTTTTACAACGTACAACCCTGACTTCTGTGCTGTTACAATTTACCTCCTGAAAACTGTTTGCAATTTACTACCTGAAAACTATTTATAGTTTAGCGCTTGAAAATTGTATCTTTCCAAAAACAAAAATCGTGAAGAAGAAGAAGATGGAGAGGAGATTGTTGGAATTGTGAATTCGGATTAACCCAAAGATGAGTTTATATAGTATCATAAGAGATGCTTAAGACCCTTTTCATGAAAATACATCTTCTTTCATGGTGTCTTTTCAACAATGGTGGTGTCTTTTCAACAATGGCATCCCTACATTTCAAATTCAAATGATGCTCCCTTTACCAAAAGGCACCACCATTCACAAATGAATGTTCACCAACAGCACCAAAAGCCATAACCATTTTCCCAATTTCTTTTATATATTAAAAATTATTTTCTTCTTGTTTTGAAAAAAAAAAACCAACAATCCCACACTATTTTTCAAAATACAGATGTTAGGGTATGTAAGGAAAATATATTCATAGGAGAATGTGTCTTATGAACTTGAACCCTCACTTAGTGTAAATAAATCAAAGTTAAATCAGAATCCTTAGTGACTATGGTCTTGAACTAAGTATTCTATATTTCACAACCAGACATGTTACACATACATATATTTCAATTGCCATGTTTTCTAAAATTATATAACATTAACGGTCTTGTGCTCTATCTTGGATTCATAAGTTCATGAGAGTAGCCAAAACTCTCGAACATCAGGAAGCAGCCCCACTTCCAATACTCATATAGGTGAGTCCTTATGAATGCCCCTATAACTATAGTACCATTGAAAGGACTCATTAAGAGCAGCAACTCATCCTCTTTTTTATCATTACAGGTATCCAACACTATACATACATCCAGGAATGAGGCTGATAGAAAACGTACAATGCTGCTTCACACACTTCTTATGAGGTACTTTGTCCATTGAACCTATTAACTTAGGTTGGGTTTCCCTTATCCGGTGTCCGTAAAATTGGTTTAAGTCTCATTCCTCTTGATGTTCTACTGACAACATCCCTTGTCAGTCCTTTGGTGAACGGGTATGGTAAATTCTGAATAGATCATACATACTGTATTGTTATAACACTGTCAATAAGTAGTTGCCGCATAAAACTATGCCTTAGACTGATATGTCTGAATTTTTCATTATAAGTCATGTTATATATCTTTAATAGTGTCGCTTCATTATCACAGTAGATAGAGACCGGTGGTAAAAGCCTTACCAATAATGATATTTGTAATAACAAGTTTCTTAACCATTCTGCCTCTTTATTACTAGCCGCCAAAGCTATGAATTCAAATTCCATGGTAGATCGAGATATGCAAGTTCTTAGATTTTTAAGAAATCACAGTTCCTCCAAGTGTAAAAATTCATCCACTGATAGACTTGGATGCATTAGAATCAGTGACTCAACTTACATCACTATTCCATTCAATACACTAGAGTAACCAGAAAAATGTAAACCATAGTTAATTATTTTTTTCAAGTATCCGAGTATTCTAGAGACAACATTCCAATGATCTAAACTTGGATTACTTGTAAATCTACTCAATTTACCTACTACAACAACAATATCAAGTCAAGTAGAAATCATAGCATACATAAGACTGTCAATCACCTTGGAATACTCTAACCGAGATACATTACGGCCTTCATTTTTAATTAACTTGATATTAGAACTAAAAGAACTAAAAATTGGGTTCTTATCATAGTGATCAAACTTTTTAAGTATCTTTTTAATATAATGTGATTAGATAAGGTTATACCATTATTGTTTCTTAATAACTTGATACCTAAAATCATATTAGCTTCACCCATATCCTTCTTGTCAAAACTAGATGATAAGAATATTTTTGTGTTATTTATAACTTCTAAACATGTACCAAAGATTAACATATCATCTACGTAAAGACATATAATTACTCCTTTATTATCAGAGAATTTCGAATATACACATTTATCGGATTCATTAATCTTAAAGCCATATGAGGTGACTATTTTATCGAATTTTTCATGCCATTGCTTAGGTGTCTGTTTAAGGCTATATAGTGACTTGATCAATTTACACACTTTATTTTCCTGTCCTGAAATTATAAAACCATCTGGTTGCTCCATATAAACTTCTTCATCGAGGTCACCATTTAAAAAAGCTATCTTTACTGGTCATTTTAGGTTATATGTCCTCTTTATCGAGACTATTGATATCTTGATCAGGTATCTAAAAACTATTTCTTGTATTAGGATCTTGAGATCTTATCTTTTTTCTAGTTATAGAAGAGAATGAGTTTTCATAAAACTCGACATCTCTAGATTCTATTATGATGTTTACCGGAATCACATGATTAGATTCTACAACTAGAAACATATAAGCTTTACTATTTCGTGCATATCATATGAAAATAAACTCAAGAGATCTCAACCTTATCTTGGGCTTTTTAGGATCAGTAAGCTGCACTAAGGCTCTACAACCTTATACCTTGAAGTATGAGATGTTATGAATAATATTCTTCCATAGTTCACATGGAGTCTTACAAGTCTTAGAGTGAGGTATCCTACTAAAGATATGACAGGTAGTTAATAAGGCTTCTCCCAAATATCCTGAAGTTAAACCTGCATTATTGAGCATAGAGTTTACCATGTCTATGAGAGACCTGTTTTCCTATTTTGCTATCTCATTTTGTTGGTGTGAATAGGGAGTTGTAATTTGGTGAATTATACAATGAGTTTTACAAAACTCCGAGAATTCTAAGGATAGATATTCTCCTCCCCTGTCCGACCTTAGAATTTTAATTTTTCGGTCTAACTGGTTCTCAACTCTGCCTTGTATATCTTGAATTTTTGCAATGCCTCATCTTTACTCTTCAATAGGTATACTAAGGTATAATGGGAGAAATCATCTATAAATGTTATCAAGTACCTCTTTCCCCCTCTTGTTATTAAACCGCTCATTTCACATATGTCACTATGAACTATGTCTAGGAGTTGTAATTCTCTTTCCAACCTTGTAAACGATTTTCTAATTATTTTTATTGTACACAAATACTACATTTATCATTAGGTTTTGTATACTTATGAATTAGATTTTGATTAGACATATTATCCATACTACGATAAGTAATATGTCCTAATCTAGCATGCTAAACATCATGTGAATCAAGCATATAAATAGAAGAAGAATTTTCATTTATAAGGTTCAATTTGAATATTCCATTGGATACATACCCGGCTTTCCTTACATATACCTCATATTTAAACATAATCAATTTATCAGATTTAAATAAGAGTCTGAATCCAAACTTAGTCAGCAGACTAGTTAATATAAGATTCCTCCTAATATCCTGTACATGCAGCACATCATTCAGAATAAGGACTTTTTCGGAAGTTAGATTAAGATGTACCTTCCCTTTTCTTATAACCTTGTATGTGGAGGCATTCCCCATATATAGTTCTCGATTATCTCCTACTATTTCGTAGGAATTGAACATGTTGTAATTTCTACAAACATATCTGGTAGCGCCAAAATCTACCCACTATTCGACATCCTCATTTACCATATTAACTTCAGAAACGACAACTGACAGATTCACGTCTTCCGTCATATTGACTTGCCTTTTTTTTTCTTATATTTTCGGCAGTTTTTCTTAAAGTGACCAGGGATTTTATAAAAGAATTATGGACCCTTCTTGGATGTGTTCTTTTTGAACCCTTGTTTATTAGGTTTGAGCCGATCATCTTTCTTGAAAGTTGGCTTCTCTAATTCCTGATTCACATTATTCTCGACTATATTAACGTTACTTAGGGCCTCCTGTTGTTCTTCCTTTTTGTCACGAAGCCTAGATTCTTCTTCTATTTGAAGAAACAATAGGTCCTCTAATGACTTTTTTCTTTTCAATGATTTTCTAGTATCCTTCCATTTATGTGGAAGTTTAGCAATGATGGTAGAAACCTGGAAGGATTCGTCGATATTAGTGTCATCGACAATATTCTGTTGGATGATAACCTGTAACTTATGTATTTGATCAAGGACAGGTTTTTCATCCAACAATTTCAATTCTAAAAACTGACTTACAAGAAATTTTTTGTTGCCTTTATCCTCTGATGTGTATTTGGTGAGTAGCGCTTGCCACAAATCCTTAGCAATCTTCTTTTGATTGTAAATAGCGTATAATGAGTCAGAAAGAGCGTTGAATATTTGACCTTTGCATAGGTAATCGTTACACTCCCAATTTTGTCTCTTTTGAATTTGTTCTAACGTGTCATTGTCAAATGGTGGTGAATGAGGATCTTGAGTGAGCATGTGATCCAATTTGAGTGATGTGAGGAAGAGATGGACCCTCGATTGCCATCGAAGAAAATTTGAATCGTCGAACGGTGTAATTCGAACAAAGTCAGGATGACCCATAGAAGAGGCCATAATATCGCCTTAAAATTGTTATGGTTAAGGCAAAAAAATAGAAAATTAATCACTTAAAGATAGCCTTAAGGCGCATTATGATGTTGCTATCTTTAAGGCGATATTCGTACTCTACTGGTAATTAAACCAATTTGCAAGAGGGTTACAGCAAATCCAAAAAACCGCACCCCGAATATACTTTTACAGCATATAACCCTGACTTCTATGTGTTACAATTTACCCCTTGAAAACTGTTTACAATTTACTGCCTAAAAACTATTTACAGTTTAGCGCCTGCAAGCTGTATCTTTCCAAAAACCTTCCAAAAATGAAAATGGTGAAGAAGAAGAAGATGGAGAGGAGATTATTGGAATCGTGAATTTGGATTGACTCAAAGATGGGTTTATATAGTATCACAAGAGATGCTTAAGACCTTTTTTCATGAAAAGACATCTTCTTCCATGGTGTCTTTTCAATAATGGTGGTGTCTTTTCAACAACGGCATCCCTCCATTTCAAATTCAAATGATGCTCCCTTTACGAAGAGCCATCGCCATTCACAAATGAATTGTGACCAACAATCACCAAAAGCCACAACCCTTTTCCCAATTTCTTTTATAAATTAAAATTTATTTTCTTCTTGTTTTGAAAAAAAAAACCCAACAGAAAGAAACAGAAAAAATCACCTCAACGTTTCGATTTCCACGGCGATCGAAAATCTGCCTAGCTTTAACAACCTTTATTGCCGCCATTTACTCTCTCTCTCTCTCTCTCTCTCTCTCTCTCTCTCTCTCTCTCTCTCTTTCTCTTTGTGTGTGTGTGCTGTAAATGAAGTATGAGATGAATGAGGGTATTATGGTTGCGGGTCAGTCATTTACCTAATGGTAGAGGAAGTAGAATATGATAAGCCTGGATCTTCTTCGTCGGCCTATGGCTGCATGAACTAAAACAATAGATGAGATAAAGATTCTCTTCGAGGGGAACCGTTCCTCCAAACACCTCTGTAAATAGTCATTAACAAAAGTCTTACCATTTCATTTCCTCCAGACAACTTTTTATACAAGGAAATCTTTAAAGAGCTAAAAAAGAAGAGATAAACAAGCAGCAGTTACGGTAACGTTCTGTAACATTACAAAGACTTATTCAACCTAGACTTATTCAATCCTAAAAATTCCTCTCATAACAATCCTTCCCCCTTAAAGGTAACCTTGTCCTCAAGATTAAAAGTGGGGAATTGTTCCTTGACAGAAGTGAAGGTTTCCCAGGTCGCTTCTTCAGGTGGACAATTTCGCTATTGGATCAATAGTTTAGTAATGGCTTTGTTATTCCTTTTTACCATGCGATGATGTAAAACCCATTCTGATTCCTTGGTTAAGAAGTCTTCAAGCAGCAAGGTAGGTGGGGTCATCTGTAAAGGAACAACTGGTCCTATTCTTCGTTTAAGCTAAGACACATGAAATGCTGGGTGAACTTTAGACCCGTCAGGCAAGTCAAGCTTGTAAGCAACTAGACCAATTCGTTGTAGAACTTGATAAGGGCCATAGTACCTTGACGATAGCTTCATAGAACGATGTTGAACGACTGTGCTTTGACGATAGGGTTGTAGCTTAAGATAAACTCAGTCTTCTTCCTTGAACTCACGATCGGTTCGACAAGCATCGACAAATTTCTTCATACGATCCTGAGCCTTAATGAGGTTATCTTTGAGAAGCTGAAGAATTACATTTCTTTGTTGTAACTCAGTATCCATAGCTTGCACTTTTATAGTACCCGGTACATAGCTTAAGAGCGAGGGAGGAGAGACCCCATCTTGGTTGTCGAATGGTTCGTTGTATTATAAAACCATTCAGCCCAAGGGAGCCAGCGAGTCCATTCCTTGGGTTTGTGACTACAGAAGTAACGTAAGTACCCTTCCAAGCATCGGTTCAGAACTTCCAATTGACCATCGGTCTGGGGTGGTATGCCGAGCTCATGCGTAGTTGGCTTCCTTGCAAACAAAACAACTCCCGCCAAAATGCACTGGTGAAAATTGGGTCACGATCACTGACTAACAACCGCGACATCCCATGGAGCTTAAATACGTTGTCCACAAGAGCTTGTGCAACTGACTTAGCCATGTAATGATGACCAAGAGCTATAAAGTGGGCGTATTTAGACAGACGATCTATTACCACAAGATCACAGATTGCCCCTGTGAAAGAGGAAGGCCCTCAATGAAATCCATAGCAATATCTGTCCAAATACGCTTGGGAATTGGCAAGGGTTGGAGGAGACCTGATGGGGAGGTATTCTCATATTTATTTCGTTGGCACGTGTCACATTCCATGATGAACTCTTTTATTGCTCTTCTCATCCCTAGCTAATAAAACTGTTTCTTGATTCGTTGCCACGTCTTATGAAATCCCACATGACTAGCAGTGGATGAAACATGCAGCTCGGTCATTAATTTGGCTCTTAATTGAGCAAAACCGACAAATAGTTATCCTTTGTAAAACAGGAGCCCATCAAACATATCATATCTTTTAGTATCTAGCTGGCCTATGTTCCAAAGCTGAACGAGGTCATGAGTTATTGGATCAGTATGGTAATCTTTCTTAATTTCATTCAAGCAATCAGTGATAGGTGTGGGCAAAGCTATGATCTCCCCCACTTCATGCCTTCTAGATAAAGCATCGACTACAACATTTTCCACACCCTTTTTGTACTCTACTTTGTAATCGTAACCCATGAGTTTGACAAGCCATTTTTGTTACACTGGCGTGGCGATCCGCTGCTCTAAGAGAAATTTTAAACTTTTGTGATTAGTACGAATGATGAACCATCGGCCAAGTAAGTATGGCCTCCATTTCTAGACTGCATGGACCAAGGCTAACATTTCCTTTTCGTATGTGGATAATGCTAGACTTTTCCCTTGCAAGGCTTGGCTAATGAAAGTAATTGGACAACCATCTTGCATTAAGACTGCACCAATCCCACCACTTGAGGTATCACACTCCACTGTAAGGGCCCGTTTGGCCACCTGCATTAGGTGGGATTAAGCTGGATGGAATCGAAAAAGTAGCATTAAATGCATGTGTAAGGTATTGTCTCTGGATTGGGTGTATCCCATGCTTTTTAATGGCATGTTTGGAAGATATGGGACTAACTTCTATCCAGCGAGATTGGAGCCAAATCCTGTTTGGGAAAGATAGGATTGCAAAAATTAGGCCGGTCAATTATTAAACAGGCCACAGTACTAGCATGTTGAATCACCCTGTCAACAGCTTTGACTGAAAAATTCCTTTGTTTTTCTACAGTGTGGCCTACCTGGGAGGTGGCTCACAAGGGTAATTTTTGCACCACATGATCTTCTTGGTGGGGCCTACCTTTTGCATGGCTCTGGTGTCTCACATGCATGACATATTGGCATGTTGGACAGGTTGAATGGTAAACCAACTGCTAATATGTGATAAATACTCTTATTGTTGGCCCTTACTTTTTAATTGTTATGCCTAGAATCTGGACTGGATATGATGAAAAATGTTAACTTGGTGGCTGCATGCCATTTTCGAGATGGAGTATTACAAAACATATAGTGGATTTTGTTTATCCATACCATCCATTTGTTGAATAATCAAATGGATGGTTGGCCACCGTGGAATACATATGACCCTGCACGCGGTTAGGATCATTGGCAAGACATGGAAATGGAACATGTCTGTCTAGTGGCTCCATTGAGTCTTCCCCAAATGCAGGGCAAACACATCTGAACGCCCACTATGGTTTACAGATACCATTTCGCCATTACCGTTTGGTGGGAGAGATACTGTGGCGAGAGGAAGGAAAGAGATAGTTGCTCCTCAAGACATACAACACATACCTTACCACATGGTGGGCCCAAAATGCACGTTTGCCTCCATGCCCAAGCCCCCTTTATATACTTCTAGCTCCTTCCTTACTTCACTACAATGGAAGAAGTGAGCTGTATTGTCAACCTCAACTCCCATCAACGGTATGGTTGTACATCGTCTGGAGCTGTGTGTCCTATAGGTCGTCTGGAACCCGATGGTAGACCTACTCCTCTCTGACCGTGAGATGGAGAAACAGTTCGTTCCGTATTCAGCCATCAAACAAAATCGTTCTGAATCTCCTGGATATGGATGTGGATTTCCCACAAACCACTTTCGCAGGAACTTCATGCGATGTGAAGTTCAGTGGGACCCACCGTGATGAATATAGGAAATTCACCACGCCCAACAGGTTTACAATATCAATTTAGGTGATGGGCCCGAAAATGATCTAAATCCAAAACTCATGTGCGCCATGCATAAGATAAACATGTGTAGGTAAATTCTTACCATTGAAACCTTCCTGGGTCCACCGTGTTTTTTTTTTTATACCATCTATACTATTTACAAAGTAAATTCTATACACATATTGGTGAAAAGTTACGAGTTATCATGTTTCAAATCTTGTGTGGCCCCACGTATGTCTCAATGGTGGACATTCAATCATTAGTCGTGTGGCCCATATGAGAAAAGGATTTTCGTAATTTATGGTTCAATGTCATAACATACCGTGGAAAAACTGATGAACATGGTGGATTTCCCATAAATATCACTGTGGGCCCCAGCTAGCTTTCCTTCGCACGTAGATCCTGTGAAACACGTTGGTCCAGAACCCATAAGAAATCGGATTGCTACCTACTTTATATCGTACTGACTTACTCAGTACCCACCTTTCGTACTGAGTACACTCAGTTGGGCCCACTGTCAGTGTATTGTCTTATCCACTCCATCCATCCTTTTTTTTCCAGATCATTTTAATGATTGAGACAAAAAATGAGGTATATATAAATCTCAAGTGGACCATACCATAGGGAATAATGATTTCCACTGTTGAAACCTTTCTATGGCCTACATGTATGTTTTTTTCATCAAACCTGTTGATAATATCACAAAGACATTGATTAACTGAAAACACAAATATCAGATTGATACAAAACTTCTGTGGTCCCCAAGAAATTATCAATGGTAGATGTTCAATTCACATTGTTTATCGTGGTGTGGTCGATTTGAGCTTTTTAAAATTTTTCAGTTTTAGGTTAACGATAAAATCTTATCTTCTAAAATGTATGGACGGAGTAGATGTAATCACATACAGCACAAGGGGCCCACGGTCAAGCGTCATACCCAAATGACTTCATTCATGTGGACGTCACTCAAACAGACAGCAGTGGAAGCGGTTTACCCGGTGGTGAAGTCGAAGCAGGTTACGGCAAACTCACCCACGGGATTGCCAAATCCTACCTTTTGACAGACGGTATTGGCGGGAGACCCGAAGTTCATTATCTAGGGTTGAAATATCATCTCCAAACATGACTAGACGGTGGATATGGCAGGCCGACCAATGCAATCCCAGCTACTCCCACTTAATGCAGGTGGCCAAACGGGCCCTAAAGGGCCTTGAGAAATCAGGTAAAGCTAGCACGGGAGGATTTTTCATGACCTTCTTAAGGTTTACGAAAGCCTGGTTAGCTTGCTCATTCCAATGAAAGGAATCTTTTTTGTCAAGGGCTGTGAGTGGACCAGCGATTTTGCCATAATCTCTGATAAACTTACGGTAATAGCCTGCCAAGCCCAAGAAGCCTCGTAAGGCTTTGAGCGAGTTGGACCTGGGCCAGTCTAACATGGCTTGAATTTTTTCTGGCTCTACGGCTACTCCAGCACCAGATATGACATGCCCCAAATATTTAGCTTCCCATTGACCAAACTTGCATTTTGACATTTTTGCATATAGTTGATGAGACCACATAAGGCCTAATACAATGGCCAAATGATCCAAGTGTTCTTGCCATGTCTTACTATAGACGAGAATATCATCGAAGAATACTAGTATAAATCTTCACAGGTAAGGACGAAAAATATCATTGATGAGACTTTGGAATGTCAATGGTGCATTAGTGAGGCCGAATGGCATCACCATAAATTCGTAATGACCTTTGTGGTTTCTGAACTTTGTTTTGGGGACATCTCCTTCTGCCACTCGGATTTGATGGTACCCTGACCACAAATCCAACTTAGAATAATAATAAGAGTCATAAAGTTCATCAATCAGCTCATCAATGACTGGTATGGGATATTTATCATTGATGGTCACTTAATTAAGGGCACGATAATCAATACATAATCGCCAGCTACCGACTGCCTTACGTACCAAGAGTACTGGTGAGGAGTATGGGTTTAAACTGGACCGAATTATTCCGGTTGCCAACATGTCTCGTACCATTCGTTCGATTTCATTTTTTTGATAATGCGGGTAGCGATGAGGCCTCACACTGACAGGTCGTGCCCCATTTTCCAATGGTAATCGATGGTCATGGGACTTAGGAGGTGGCAGCCCCTGAGGTTCTTTGAAGACATCTTGATAGGTATTAAGTATAGGCTTTAGCTCGGGTGGCGGGAGGGTATGATCACATAAACCTTCTATGCTACAAAGACGTAACACCATTCCTCACCCTACTTTCTTAGCTTTTTTATTAAATGTGGATCCATCCACCAATTGGAGCGCAATTTGCATCATACCCTTGATAGTATATTCTTGTTTATCATTAGTGAACCGCATCCACATGTGAGAGAAATCCCACAAAATTGGCCCAAGAGTTTGTAACCAATGTGCTCCTAGAACCACATCACACCCACCTAAAGGAAGTATATAACAATCGGTGGAGGCAATGAAGTCTTGCAACCGTAATGATAGACTTGTACACTTACCTTGGCTCATTAACCAATCACCATTGGCAACCATCACTTCAAATGCATCCCCGGCCGAAGCAGAAATTCCAACTTTCTTGATAGTAGTAGGGTCCACAAAATTGTGCATGCTCCCAAAATCAATCAGCACAGTGACCGGATTCTGATATAAATAGCCACGAACACGCATGGTTTGAGGAGTGGGTGAGCCCTCTATCGCTTGAAGTGAAATTTCGGGTGGAGTGCTTGATTCATGGTCGATTTCTACCTCATATGCATCTTTGGTGTCATCTTCAGGCATTGGTTCCCATGGCCCATCGATCAGGAAAAGCCTTTGGGTTTTGCATTGATGCCTGGGTGAAATTTTTCATCACAATTGTAACAAAGCCCTTGATCTCGACGCAATTTTGACTCAGTAAGAGTAAGTCGTTTGATGGGTGGTAATAACACCTTAGACTCTCCTTCTTTGGCAGTTACGTAAGGGGTCCTACTAGAATCCGGTTGGCCCAAACGTCATCTCGTGGCTACTTTTTTCTCTTGAAGTTGGGCCAAGGCTATGGCCTGCATTAAGGTTGCAGGACGAAACATTTGGACATCCAAATGGATGTCGTCCCGCAGGCCACAAACGAAGCAACTAATGAGAAAAGCCTTAGTCAGACTGTTTGTCCGATTGGCCAGCCTTTCAAATTCAGTTTGGTACTCCCGTAGCGAAGAGGTTTGACGTAACTTGGCGAGTGCTCCAGAGTGATCTTCATATTTGGTCGACCCAAAACAATCATTCAATGCTGCTAAGAACTCCCGCCAGGACATGTAAATTTGTGATTTCTTATACCATTGCAAGGTGTCATCCTCCAAATGGAATGAGGCGATGGTTAATTGCTCCTCTGTTGGCATGTGATGATAGGCGAAGAATTGTTCTGTGTTCACTCCCCAAGTATAGGGTTGTGATGTAGTAATAAACTCGGTAAGACCGAGGTCGAATCCACAGGGACTGAAACCTGTACGTTATCTGAAACTAAGTAGGACTAGAACTAGGATAAGATGAAATCTAAATCAATTATGATTTTGAAGAATAATGATGAAATATTAATCTAAACTGAGAAGAAAATTCAGAGAAGGGAAACTAGGGATTCAGAGGATCCACTTGTAGAGATCAGGGAGAACTATACTTGATTTATGAAAATCAACTGAACTACCATTGATATAGTTTTCAAGAGATGAAGGGTATATGAATTAGAATGGATTCCATCACCACACCATGCCCAAAAGACGATGGTAAACAACAGAATTAAACTAATTACCAACCAATCAACAAGCCATGAAGGTTAGGAAGGGTACCGTCATCCGACCATGCCCAGGAGACAATGGTGAACAATAGGGCTTCCTGACGTCATAAACATAAAAAGGGAAAAAGGAAATACTCAAAGCCATCGCAGACCCATTGTAATTTCAGTCACAACCAATCATTGAAGACTAAAAGTATTCCTTTAATTAAACTAAAATCAACCTCAATTCAGTATAAATAAAAGACATAAAATAGTGTCTCCCATCATGCTACAAGCTTCACCTCTTAGCCCTAGCTAAGAGGTTTAGCCTGACATGGATGGACTAAATTCCTAGCCAAAACAAAATAAAATAAAATAAAATAAACAATAAATAAATAAACTCTACTCTTATCTGCTCTCCACGTCCCAACCTCCCAGCCTTCACGTTTCCATGGCTCCCCCTTGCTGGATGTCCTAGCACCCAGCCAAGCTCCTGGCTCCCGTTTCTTCCCTTTTATTTTATAGCTGCCAAAAGGCCCTGGAGATCAGTCGCTGGAATGCCGTCTCCGTAACAGAGTTGAAAATCCTCTGCGTAAGGAAGTTTACGCAGCCAGAAAGACTATCCTGAAGAGCGCCACTTTTCATTCTTTTTTTCCAAAAGCTTAACATCACTTGGGTAATTTCTGAACTAGCTACACGATGGACGGTTTGGATCATCCATCTGATCAAAGATAACAGGCCACAACCGCCCGGAAATTCCGGTTTTCACGGGCGTGCGGAGGCTTCCGCACGATGCTTCGCTGACGTGATCGGTGGGCCACACAGTGATGTTTTTAATAAAATCCACCCCGTCCATCAGATTCCTCCCGAAATTTCGGTCGGAATGGACTGGTTTTTGTCGATTTTTGATGCGGTCCACTGATTTATTGCTTCCGCCGTTCATCCTGCATTATCTGAAGATTCACGTGTGTACACGTGCAAGGGCTAAAAAGGACAGCTACACGATGGTCATGACCCCCCTCTGAACACAATGGACGGTCCAGATCTTTCATAGGAGTGATGGGTGGGGCCCACTGCCAAAACTTCCGGTCGGACGCAAGAACGCTGGGTTTTTTTTTGATTTTTTTTTTTCTGTTTTTAAAATTCAGTCGGTCAGCAGGCGCTGACCGACTTTGGTTCTTCCGGTGCACGGCCGGTGCACTTGTGCACCGTGCACGTGGGTCCCACATAGGGTCCATTGTGATGTGGATCCGAAATCCACACCGTCCATCTGCTTCTTCACAGAATTTAAGATGTTGATCTCAAAATTGAAGCATTTCCAGATGTCGGGCGGGCCCCAATTCGCTAATTTATTGGCTAATCTGTCCATTGGACCACTTCCACAGCGATCCGGGAGCTGGAATTCAACGTGTACGGTTCATTTATTATCCTCATGTCCTGTATGAAGTTTCGGGTCGAACTGTTGGTGGAAACCCTGTGATCTTGCATTTCGGACCCATTTTAGGCCACTTGAGCTCCAGTTTTTTTGGATTTTCTCGGATATCTGGAGTGCACGTTCGTCGATATCAGTTCCCTGGAGTCCGCCCCTTGCCTCTGGTGTCATCAGAGCATTAAATTCATGCATTTAGCACCCTTTTTAAGTCCAAGCTCATGAATACACCCTGTATCACAAACATAGTTATAACCGGGCGTTAAACAATATTATACTCATAAATCTAGGTAATAAATGGGGTTAAATATGCAATATTTGACCCTCAACACAACCCCCAACCAGCATTTTGCTAGTCCCGAGCAAAGTATGCGAAAAATAAATTGAGAATTACAGGACAATCTCTATGAACTCGAGTGAATTTTAAAAAGCAATCCAGATACTAAAATTCTAATATTCATGGATGTTGGGTATTACTTTCTCCTGTATTCCAGCACACCGTAAACTTCATAGTTAAGTTCAACGTACTAATCCATCAATCAGAAAGAAAATTCTAAATATTGAGATCCACAAGTGTATAGTGTGGTCCCAGCTTATCAACATTAAGGTCCAATTCGTTATTTCATGACATCCTTGGTAACCAACAAGAGTACCCAGGACAATCAACTTAAATCAAAACTTGTCTCGCAGATCAACCTTTTCATTCCTTCAGCTTTTCATTAATAGTAACATCAAGAAGGGGAATTAAATCCTCACCTATAGGGAGCAAACCTATCGTGAAGACTGTATACCCAAACCTTTTTCTCATATTATCCATGAGGAATTAAATCCTCACCTATAGGGAGCAAACCTATGGTGAAGATTCTTCGCCTAACCTTTTTCAATGGTATCTTTTCCTTTCAATTGATCATGACGAGCAATTGTTCAAGTTGGTTCCTTTTATGTTTACTGATCACCAAATTAATCCTTCAATATTGAACTGAAACCTCAATGTATAAACGAGATGTGACATGTGAAATCATGACTCAATCAATGTTTACAACTTCTAATCATGAATTAATAATTCAACCTTAACTGTGAAATCTAACGGACAACTGAATCCAAGAGTAGTAAATCACCAACATTCCATATCCTGTAATTCTAAATCAAAGATGGTCATCAAATCACATCGAATTCACCAGAAAGTCCAGAAAAAATTTAAAAATTTTCACATTTTTTTTTTGCTCAAGACTAAGAAAAACACTGATTAGGTTACCTAATCTCCCACCCCCAACCTAAAATCTACATTGTCCTCAATGTAAAAGATATAAACATGCAATGCACATGAGATAACGGCAGTAAAGAAAAAGTGATGGGAAGATAGTACCTGGATGATGAATCGTGAGAGACATTCCAAGAGATCACAGCATGGAATCCAATCAACACGAGAGAGAGAGAGAGCAACGCAAAACTAACAAAATAAAATAAAATCCTATCTATACCACTTTCGCAGGTGCTCTCGATTGCATTTAGCGCATGCAACAAGCCTTTAAACCCCTAGGTTGCCCCTAGTGGACGAGTTGTAGTCTCGTGAGGGTTTGCAGCAATGTTACCCACAAACATTGAACTAACAAATTAAGAAAAATGGAATGGCATGAAAAAGCTGGGTTGCCTCCCAGGAGCGTTAAGTTTACCGTCTATCCTAAAACAACATAAAGGAAACTACCCTAGTCCTAAGAAAGCAGGGAAAAACTACTCAGTCATGCCGCAAGGTTCCTCTTCTGGCCAGTATCGTGATAAATTTCTCAGTAAGTTTCTTAACAGGATCATCCAAAAGCCCTTTTTGCAACAGGCTTGGATGCCCTGGAGCATGACATTCCAGAGAAACTTATGTACCTCATCAAAAATTTGTCGTTGATTTGCCTGAGGTATCCAGAGTATATACGATTCACCTGCGACAGAAGAAGTTTCGAAGTTAGTATCCCATGGTGAATCAGAGACTACAAGTAGATCAAATTGAGAAAAATTTTCAAGAAGTGGTGTAGTCTCAACACATTCCGAAGTATCAGACTTCGGTTCAATTTTTAGCTCCTCCTCCCTTAATGGTAAGCAGTGAGGATCTGGGGAGGGAGGGGCGTCAAAGTAAGGGTTCTCTCGGTCAGTGATGACTACCGAGATGTTGTCTTGCAACGCATTCACTTTGTCTCTTATCATGGGATCGTTTGACTTTGCAAAGTGTGCCCAGCAAGTATCAAAAGAGTCGGAAATTTCAACTGAGAGTGACTTATTTTCCTCATTGAAGTCTGTAATGAGATGCTCAAGGACTCCCTCGCCCTTAAAAGTATGTGAAGATATGCTCTCTTGCTCCAGCCCTGCACAGACATATTGACGATCAATAAGGGAAGCATCGATAGGATCACTTTGTTTATTGAAACTACTCAATCGAGGCGTTGAACTGTCCAACGTGTACAGCTCAGGTGGTGGTCTCAATTGAGTGGTTTCAAATTCCAGAGTCGTAGCGAGCAGCTCGTCCTTCTCCCGAATCACATTATCATTCAATTCAAGAGAGTGGTCCAAACATGTCTCACAGAAGTTGGAAGGGTCGGTTCTAATGAGCTCATCTTTCACTTTTAAATCAGACATGTTAGGTGAGTGGAGTAGCTCAGTATGACCGATCACTTCATGTGCTTCTTGAGCATTGACTTGGACCATACTTGAGATTGATTCCAGGGAAATTTGGGTTGTGCTCTCATGAATCTCATCCCAATACTTCTCAGCTTCCAATTTAGTGCAGTACATACTTGAGATGGGATCGCTTTCCTTACATTCTAAATTCGGTTGAGGTTTGAATAAACTAACCTCACCCTCATCATTGAGATCATGTGTATCATGTAAGGAAAGTGTGTCATCATCACTGTATTTGAAAGACACCCATATATCTCCATCATTGTTTTGAACAGTCAGTGAGATCGACTCATCGGGGAGTTGAACCGTATGCTCATTAATGGAATCCAACTCCTCATTCCAAATTCCAGATTTCGTCAAAAGCGAGTGAGGATCACTTTCCTTGCATTGTATTTCTGGATTGGATTGTAGTTGGGATGAGCGAGCTTCCTCTATCCTTTCAAGGCGCGAATTGAGTACTTCTAATGATTTCATCATTTTCACAACATGCTGGTTGAATTGTTCTAGATTAAAACATGAATCCTCTTGGATCGTTTCTGGTTGGTTCTCAATGGTAGGGTATCCAAGAGAATAATCATTACATGTTGTTGCTTCATCTTCCCAACATTGATGGTTCCACTGATTAGAGTCATACGGATCATGTGTGGGAGAATCTGATGGTTGGTAATACATATTATCACTCATAATATAATCACGCATTATTTTCTTTTTCTCAGATGAGTGATAATACTTCTCACTCTCATAGTTATGATAACCCCAACATTCACGTACTGTCTTGTTAATCCGTGGGGTGTAATTGTTCTCCTGCATATGATCACGTAAGGACTTCTTAATCGATGGAGCATCATGTTTCAATTGGTTGAAGTAATTTTCAGAAAATATTTGAGGCATAGGCTGTTTTCCATCATTATCTTCATACATCAAAAAATTTTCCCAAGATTCCTCAGCTATCTTAGCACATATACGTTCCAACTCTTGCATAGTAAAACCCTAATTCTGAATCTAATCCTAAGAATAAAATAATCCTACAAAAATATGAGATCTAGAAAAAGAGAAAGAATTAGAAAGAAATTACCGAATTAAATGTGTATGTCAGGATCCTACAAAACAGGAAAACAGGTTAGTTTCTAAAAATCAAACAGAAAGACAAAAATCTAAAACTAAAATTAGTGAAATCCTAATCTTAAACTAATTCTAAAACTAATTGATTTCAAAAATACGTAACCGTCAGTCCCTGGCAACGGCGCCAAAAACTTGTTCACTCCCCAAGTATAGGGTTGTGATGTAGTAATAAACTCGGTAAGACCGAGGTCGAATCCACAGGGACTGAAACCTGTACGTTATCTGAAACTAAGTAGGACTAGAACTAGGATAAGATGAAATCTAAATCAATTATGATTTTGAAGAATAATGATGAAATATTAATCTAAACTGAGAAGAAAATTCAGAGAAGGGAAACTAGGGATTCAGAGGATCCACTTGTAGAGATCAGGGAGAACTATACTTGATTTATGAAAATCAACTGAACTGCCATTGATATAGTTTTCAAGAGATGAAGGGTATATGAATTAGAATGGATTCCATCACCACACCATGCCCAAAAGACGATGGTAAACAACAGAATTAAACTAATTACCAACCAATCAACAAGCCATGAAGGTTAGGAAGGGTACCGTCATCCGACCATGCCCAGGAGACAATGGTGAACAATAGGGCTTCCTGACGTCATAAACATAAAAAGGGAAAAAGGAAATACTCAAAGCCATCGCAGACCCATTGTAATTTCAGTCACAACCAATCATTGAAGACTAAAAGTATTCCTTTAATTAAACTAAAATCAACCTCAATTCAGTATAAATAAAAGACATAAAATAGTGTCTCCCATCATGCTACAAGCTTCACCTCTTAGCCCTAGCTAAGAGGTTTAGCCTGACATGGATGGACTAAATTCCTAGCCAAAACAAAATAAAATAAAATAAAATAAACAATAAATAAATAAACTCTACTCTTATCTGCTCTCCACGTCCCAACCTCCCAGCCTTCACGTTTCCATGGCTCCCCCTTGCTGGATGTCCTAGCACCCAGCCAAGCTCCTGGCTCCCGTTTCTTCCCTTTTATTTTATAGCTGCCAAAAGGCCCTGGAGATCAGTCGCTGGAATGCCGTCTCCGTAACAGAGTTGAAAATCCTCTGCGTAAGGAAGTTTACGCAGCCAGAAAGACTATCCTGAAGAGCGCCACTTTTCATTCTTTTTTTCCAAAAGCTTAACATCACTTGGGTAATTTCTGAACTAGCTACACGATGGACGGTTTGGATCATCCATCTGATCAAAGATAACAGGCCACAACCGCCCGGAAATTCCGGTTTTCACGGGCGTGCGGAGGCTTCCGCACGATGCTTCGCTGACGTGATCGGTGGGCCACACAGTGATGTTTTTAATAAAATCCACCCCGTCCATCAGATTCCTCCCGAAATTTCGGTCGGAATGGACTGGTTTTTGTCGATTTTTGATGCGGTCCACTGATTTATTGCTTCCGCCGTTCATCCTGCATTATCTGAAGATTCACGTGCGTACACGTGCAAGGGCTAAAAAGGACAGATACACGATGGTCATGACCCCCCTCTGAACACAATGGACGGTCCAGATCTTTCATAGGAGTGATGGGTGGGGCCCACTGCCAAAACTTCCGGTCGGACGCAAGAACGCTGGGTTTTTTTTTTATTTTTTTTTCTGTTTTTAAAATTCAGTCGGTCAGCAGGCGCTGACCGACTTTGGTTCTTCCGGTGCACGGCCGGTGCACTTGTGCACCGTGCACGTGGGTCCCACATAGGGTCCATTGTGATGTGGATCCGAAATCCACACCGTCCATCTGCTTCTTCACAGAATTTAAGATGTTGATCTCAAAATTGAAGCATTTCCAGATGTCGGGCGGGCCCCAATTCGCTAATTTATTGGCTAATCTGTCCATTGGACCACTTCCACAGCGATCCGGGAGCTGGAATTCAACGTGTACGGTTCATTTATTATCCTCATGCCCTGTATGAAGTTTCGGGTCGAACTGTTGGTGGAAACCCTGTGATCTTGCATTTCGGACCCATTTTAGGCCACTTGAGCTCCAGTTTTTTTGGATTTTCTCGGATATCTGGAGTGCACGTTCGTCGATATCAGTTCCCTGGAGTCCGCCCCTTGCCTCTGGTGTCATCAGAGCATTAAATTCATGCATTTAGCACCCTTTTTAAGTCCAAGCTCATGAATACACCCTGTATCACAAACATAGTTATAACTGGGCGTTAAACAATATTATACTCATAAATCTAGGTAATAAATGGGGTTAAATATGCAATATTTGACCCTCAACATTCTGCTCGGTAAATCCATCCAAATGGGTCACCTCCGCTGAATGTCGAAAAATTAAGCTTCACTGCTCTGGATTGGATGGGTCCTGTGGACCCCAATGGGATGATCCATTAGTGTTGTCAGGTCCACCAACGGTTGTTTCCTTCCCCTTTTTAAGCGAACTGGCAATCTCCTCATAGCGGCCATCAAGAAGAGCTAGCCGTTACATGATATCTGAGAACGCCTGTTGAACATTGATGTTTTCTAGGGCTTGAGAAGCTTGTGAATCAGCCATTTTATCTGGCTCTGATACCAAATTGATAGGCCTGGATCTTCTTCGCCGGCCTATGGCTGCATGAACTGAAACAATAGAAGAGATAAAGGTTCTCTTCGAGGGGAACCGTTCCTCCAAACACCTCTGTAAAGAGTTGTTAACAAAAGTCTTACCATTCCATTTCCTCCAGAAAACTTTTTTGACAAGGAAATCTTTAACAAAAAGAGCTAAAAAAGATCTAGAGGAGATAAACAAGCAGCAGTTATAGTAACATTCAGTAACGTTACAAAGACTTATTCAACCTAGACTTATTCAATCCCGAAAATTCCTCTCATAACAGAATAGGTGCGGCCCCGAACTCACCCAACACAGTGTGACTTGGCCGTGTGCTCACCTTGATATGTGTAATGTATATCCACACCGTTCATCCGTTTTTTCATATCATTTTAGGACATGTTAATAAAAATTAATGAGATAAAATCTGATGTGTATTATATATTGTGGGAAACAGTGGTAATTGAATGCCCACTGTTAGAAACTTCCTAGGGCCCACCATAATATTTCTGTAGTGTTTATTTTCCGCCCAATCTGTTGATAAGGTCACACAAACCAGGATGAAGGGAAAACTCAATATTCAGATTAATCCAAAACTTTTGTGGCCCACGAGAAGTTTTTAATGGTCAATCATCACTGATACAATGGTATGGTCCACTTGAGAATTGGATCTGCATCATTTTTGGGTTCATTCACTAAAATTAATTATTGATTTTATCAAATTTATGAAAATTTTCAAAAAAAAAAAAATCAAGATTCTTAATTTTTTTTAATTCTAAAATTTTTCAAGATTCTCAATTTGTTGAAATTTGTCAAAAAAATTTAAAATTCTCAGTTTTTTTTTTTCAAAATTATAAAAATAAATAAAATTTCTTAATAGTTTTAATTTTTTTTTTTTCGAATTTTCAAATATTAAAAATTTTCCAATTTCTTTTTAAGATTCTCAAAATCAAATTTCTTAAAATTTTCGAAATTATAAAAAATTATCAAAATTCTTAATTTTTCAAAAATTCTTAAAATTTTTTTTTTAAATTCATACTTTTTCAAAATTATCATTTTTTAAATTCTTCTTTTTTGTAAAAAAAAAACTTTAATTCTTAATTTTTTTAAAGTTCTCAAAATTTTAAAAAATTCTTAGTTCTTTGAAAATTCAAAATTCAAATCTTTTTCAAAACTCCCAATTTTATTTTTTTCAAAATTCTCAATTTTTTCACAATTGTCAAAAATTTAAAAATTATTAATTCTTTCAATAATTTCAATTTATTTTAAAATTCTCAAAAATTTTAAACTTTTAACCTTAGTTTCCTAACATCTAGGCTAAAAAGTTGACCTCAGTTGCTTACTAACTGAGGTGAAATGACAAACTTTTAGCCTCGGTTTCTTACCAACTAAGGCAAAATATTAAACTTTTAGCCTCGGTTTCTCAAAAACTGGATGCGAAAAAATGAACTTTTAGTCTCGATTCCTTAGTAATTAAGGCGAAAAAGCGGGCTTTTAGGCTCAGTTCCTTTACAACTGAGGCCAAAAGGCAAACTATTAGCCTCGATTTCCTAACAACTTAGGCTAAAAAGTGAACTTTTAACCTCGGTTTCTTATTAAATTAGTCAAAATGGTAGAATTTTAACTTCAATTTCTTACCAACTGAGGCAAAATGATAGACTTTTAGCCTCAGTTTTTCACCAATTGAGGCGAAATATCAGACTTTTAGCCTTGGTTATATGGAAATTGAGGTTAAATAGTGAACTTTTGGCCTCAATTTCTTATCAGCTGAGGCAAAATGGTAGACTTTTAGCCTCAATTTTTCACCAACTAAGACGAAATATTGGACTTTTAGCCTCAGTTCTTTGGCAACCAAGACGAAATAGTGAACTATTGGCTCAGTTTCTTACTAACCGAGGCAAAATTATAGACTTTTAGCATCGGTTTCTCACCAACTAAGGTGAAATTTTACAGTTTTTGCCTCGATTTCTCACCAACCGAGGCAAAATAATGAACTTTTAACATCAATTTCTCACCAACTGAGGCAAAATGATAGACTTTTAACATCAATTTCTCACCAACTAAGACGAAATGGTAGACTTTTAGCCTCGGTTTATCACTAATTAAGGTGAAATAATGGACTTTTAGCCTCAGTTCCTTTACAACCAAGGAAAAAAAGAACTTTTGGCCTTGGTTCCTTTATAACCAAGGCTAAAAAAACACATTTAGCCTCCTTTTTTGGAACTGGGTCTTTAAAAAAATGAGGCTAAAGGCCTATTTTCTTGTAGTGGTACTCGTGCGACTCGGGCTAGGTTTGGCCGCCAAACTTCCTCTAAGTGTAGACTTTGTGAATGTTCTGGGGTAGAGAAGAAAGGAGTAAAGAGAGAAAATACAAGAAGAAGAAGAAAGAAAGAAAGAAAGAGAGCAAAAGAAAAGAAGGAATAAAAGAGAAGCAGGGAGGTGGGGGACATTGTGTAGCTGTGTTGTTGCTTAGTCACTCCCACGTTGACTTGGCAAATTATCTTAAATGCTTGTCAAGTATGGCCTAGCTTTGGCCATTTCATCCTTGTAGTAGTTGTAGGTCTTCCAAAGAAGGCAGGTTTGAGCTTCCTTAGTGGATTGATAGCCGGGTCGATTCAGGTTATGATGGGATGAAATCAAGTTGATAGTCGGATCGAATCAGGTTATGCTGGGATGATATCGAGTTAACTCAGTTGAACAAGGTGAATTTCAAACTTTCAGAGTTTTAAAACCCTAAATCTATTTTTAAAATCAAATTGATTTGATATTATCTCCCTAATTGAAATGTAGGGAATTCTAATTTCCATTCTCAGCTCTTGAATCCGAGATTGGGACTAAGTCGATTCCAATTGAATGTCTAGGTGGATTAAACCTTGTAGTTTAAGTTTGGAATCAATTTTATTTGATATTTATTAGAATTCCTCATTTAATTGTTGGGAATTAGTTTCCCCAATTTCCTAATTTGTTGATCTTACATTCAATTGATTTATATTCAATTATAGTCGATCCTAATTGACTACGTGCATTTTGAGTCAAGAGGTTAGCAATCTCTATGTCTCTTTTGGTGAAATTCATATTTGAATATTTAATTAGAGATTATATTTATAAAACTTAAAATTTCTGAAACCCTAACCCTAGGTTATGATCCTAACCTTAGATGGTGTAGAACTTTAATCTAACCATACGATTTGGCAATTCATGGTAGGATTCGATCCTAAAGGTTGCATGCATATTCCAACAACGTTAAAAAGTGGGAACGACTTGAGAGGTGAGGATCACCATTCAAGCTTTTCAGCATTATGATAGTTAGTTTAGTTATTCCTATTACTTGCTTAATATAGTATTCAGTGGAATGAATAATAAATGTTAGTTCCTTTTTGAATACTTCTTTATCTAGGATTGATACTTTGATTTCAATTCAAATATTCTAATATGTTTTGGATATCAAATATCTCTATTCTGGTTTAAGGTGAGCACTTTACATGTGTATTTCCTATCGATTTTGTACACGGCTTGTTTTATCACTGGAGATTATTGGATGGTATAATTGGAGGTTCCTTGAACTGGTGGCCATTTATGTGATGGATTAATTAGAATTTATGTATTAATTGAAATTTCATTATAAACTTACCATCTCGTGGATCATTTATAACTTTTGGGTTAATCCCTTTTTTTGTGTCCTTGAATGGACTCTTTACCCAATGTACCTTTGATGAACTACTTTTTTACAAAATTTTGATGATAAGTTTTACCTGTTGTATCATGATAAGCAGCTAGTTGTGGAGGTTACCATTAACATCCTACTTATAAAAGTCTCTTGAGCCGAGCATGGTGGTATAGGACACTACACTCGAGCTGGCGGCCTATGGTGGGTGACGAACCCCCATAGTGACCTTTAAGCTTCCTTAAATGACCGTTTATAAATTAGACTAATGACGGTTGGACTAATCATGCATTCCAAGTCATATGGGCGACATTGAGTGGTTAATCTTGATATTGTGGTAGCACATACCCTTTCTTGAGGTGTTTTCATTGGCCCATGGACCATTGTTGATCGACCCAATTTATGTGGGCTAGTCACTTGAGCCCATAATTGTTGTACTTTCGCTTGTGACCAGCCACTTTGAGATCTCACTACCAAAAAAATGGGCAAAGGCTACGGATTTAGTCCGTAGCCATAGACCTATGGCTACGGATTTAGTCCGTAGCATGATCGTAGTCGTAGGTGCCGTAACAATAGGTCTTAAACCTATGGCTACGGATATAATCCGTAGCAGTTAGGTCTATGGCTGCGGATCCAATCCGTAGCAGTTATATCTATGGCTACGGATCCAATCCATAGCAGTTATATCTATGGCTACGGATCTAATCCGTAGCAGTTATACTTATGGCTACGGATCTAATCTGTAGCAGATCTATTTATGGCTACAGTTCTACTCCATAGCTACGGATTTAATCCGTAGCTATAGATCACAATAGCTATGGATTTATTCTGTAGCAATTATATTTGTAGCTATAGGTTACAACAACTATGGATTTAATTACAAGAGCTACGGATTTACTCCGTAGCTATATCTTGCAACAGCTACGGATATGATCCGTAGTAATTACATCTGTAGCTATACATTACAACAGCTACGGATTTAATCCGTACACTACCAAAAACTGGGAAAAGGCTACGGATAAAAGCCGTAGCTAAAGGCCTATGGCTACGGTTATAGTCCGTAGCACAACCGTAGCCATTGGTACTGTAGCCATAAAGACAATAGCTACGGATTAAAGCCGTAGCAATACTTTCCGTAGCTCTAAAGTATCTACAACTACGGATTATATTTGTAGCTAAAAGTGGAGCAAGAACCGTAGCAATAGGGTGAAATTAGAAACGGCTACGGTTTCCAGATAAAGGGCTACGGTTAATAGCCGTAGCAACTGAATATTTTTTTTAAAAAAAATAATTAAAGAAAATATGATAATGGCATCTCTTACCATTGTAGTACATGACCTGATAAATCAACTCATATAAGCTAATATAGATAAATACTTCATGGCTAAATCATTTATTTATTCAATCAAATACAATCATTCATTCATTCAATCAAATACAATCATTCATTTTAATCCATTGACAAAAGTACAATACCAACGTAATAGTTATATGTCTATTTAAAGTTCTCATTGAGAGCAAGATCCAATGCCTTCTCGTAGCCAAATAGCTTCTCAACAATCGCAAGCGACAACTCCATGGATGTGCCTTTACTGGTTATCAATCTTTCATCAATTAACACCCTATTCTCAGCTTCGCTTTGATTCGAAAGCTTACTGCACATGGTTGACCACCTCACGAACCGCGCATTGCTTTCATACTACAAAACCAAACTTCATCAACATACAACAAGTGTGCAACAGTTATGCTAAAATGCAAAATGTCAAAGACAATCCATATGTCAACAATATATACCTTCAGGTTGCTCAACATTTTCACGGTAGCAGGATTAAAATATAACTGCATAGAAGGAAATTTAGGTAATTAGATAGCAGGCAAAAAAGAAAAAGAAATAGGTAAGAAGCAGGACTAGGAGCCAGAGTCCAATGCACAGTATATATACTCCGGTAGGTAGCGATATTTTTCTTTCACCCTAACTGGGAATTAGAAAGCAGGTGGTTCTAAATTTACCTGATTGGGAACTAGAGAGCTAGGTTGGACATTCCTCAGATGGTAATTCTCTTGCAGGGACAACCGGCAACTCACATTTCACAACTTGCAGCAGAAACTATAATTAACAAAGATAAAATTGAAGCAGTTAAAATAATTCTACAGCAAGATTCATGCATTCTCGTTTCTAAATGAGACTTTGTTCCTAGATATCTAACCATCCATTAGTGGTGGATGGGAATCATGTACACAACCAAGTTTCAACTTGGGTCACATGTACGATAGGTGGCTAAGATGTTCCAAACTAGGAGACTTTCCTATGCCAAACATGCTGTAGTTGATGGTTTTCTGTCCATTTTCCTATGCCAAACATGCTGTAGTTGGTGGTTTTCTTTCCATTAATTTTCCTATGCCAAACATGCTGTAGTTGGTGGTTTTCTGTCCATTTTCGTATGCCAAACATGTTGTAGTTGGTGGTTTTCTGTCCATTAATTTTCCTATGCCAAACATGCTGTAGTTGGTGGTTTTTTGTCCATTTTCCTAGCACAAGCATGGCTCGCCGGATGATTGAGTTGGCTCATGTGGCATGGGTATACACATGCTGTGATTCACATTTTTTTCGCCTCACAAATTGCTTTAGCAATAATATGAAAAGTTCTAAAAAGAGCTTGAAAGGTGTTTAAATGTCAGGGTGCATTTGGAAGCTTCGCTTTTGGAATAGAGAATGGGCAATGGGCAAACCCAATTGCAATTTGGGGCAGCAATAGAGCGTAAAAGAAATCTGACTTAACGCAGTTTGCATTTTCCTATGCCAACACAAACCAAGTGAGATAATAATGTTCTAGAATTGCAAACCCATTCTTTTCTCATTTGTGATTTGAGCCGAACTCATTTTACTGACAAAAGTGGAAACTTCCGAACACATCCTTAGTTCTTAAATTTCCGTTTCTTTTTTATTTCAGATCAAACACAAAAAGGTACCTTATAAACGGGCCCAAATCCTCCCTCTCCCAACTTATTTGCCGGACTGAAGTCCTCTGTTAAAGCCCTTAGTTCAAAATAACTGAAACTGTTTGCTTTGGCAGCCATGATTAGACACTCTGCAAATTCAAATACATAGGAAGATTTGGATCATATTATCTACTTAATCAATGAATGCATGCACAATCTCTATTTTTGAACATGGGCTTCACTAAAATCAAAATTGTATGGCTGTGTTTGCAAGCACAACCAATTGAATTGTGAGCATTCAGTTGAGTCCTGATGAAATAACCAGACCGTAACGACAATCAGTTGCTCTCCTTTCAAGTCCAACCTCAAAATTAATGTATTGCAGTTTCAATAATATTCCATTAATATGAATATTTTATCATTTTTCCATTTCCCGTCCACTGAACTAATTATTGCAATATGATTCAATTGTGCGTCCAAGCACATCCTAAGGGTGTGTTTGGATGTACCCTAAATCACAATCACAATGGATATTTTGGCAAACCAGATGTTCATCAATTCCGTTTGAGTGTTCGAGACAACAGAGAAAATGGAAACTCCAGTATAGAGAGTAGCAATTGTCCACTTTTTCTACCCCAAGTCAATATCTAGGATGTTTCAGGTCATGTTTGAAATGTTGCAGATATCGACTTAGGTGGAATGGAATCCTGCCCTCCTGGACGTCTGAACATGGCCTAAGAATGCCAATTGACCACAAGAAGTTTTTTTGGAACAAAATTGTAATTTCTCCTGTTTGAGACAGAAGACTATATTCCGCCAATTGAGTTACAAGTGTCTGAGTTGGATTTTCAATGCATATCGATTAGGTTGTGTTTGGATGCTCAGTTGAATTGAATCGTAATAATCTATTTCAATAAAACAGAAAGTGACCAAGTATGGTTAGTGTCAAGATTGCAATTGCGACCATTTCAAGTTGGTATACATGGAATTGCAATTACGGCATCACCCCCAACTTTGGTCATTCCTCTGCAATGATTTGAATGAATTGCGATCCACCTCAGTTGAGCATCCAAATGCACCCTAATTTAGCAATATTGGCATTACCTTCATCTTCATCAATACCCCTTCTCCTGCATCTCCAGATAAAAACTGTGAAAATGGATATAAAGCTCAGAGCGCCAACACCAACAACAATCCCAATGATCAAACCAGTCTTGCTTTTCTTTCCCCAACCTGGCGGACTTCTAACAGTTGGTATGAAATCTAAATAAAGAAAAGAAAAAGAAAAAAGAAAAAGGATATGGATATTCATCTGTTAGTATCAAACAGTTAGAAATTTGCAGAATTTAATTCTAATATTCAGTCCTGGATATATTACCTGGAGTGACACTGATGGCCGAAATGGATGGACCAAAAGTACCTTGATTAGGTATACAGCAAGTCCCTTTCCCGGCCCAAAAGAAATGGATGGACCAAAAGTACCTAAATTTTAGTAATATGTTTTATGGTGATATACTTAAATAGCATTTGAATGCACTATTATACGGAATTGGCAATTATTGGTCTAAGTAGAAAAACTAAGTTCTATTTATGATGGATTAGGCTCCAAATTGCAAGTCCACTAGATTTAAGTTGGACTAAAAAGAGACCTGACTGCAATTTAAGGGTCCTGTAACTATTTTAAAATTTAACGCAATTATAGCATGAATACCATAGAAAGCCAAAGGAGACCTGTTTCCTTCAATCTGAAAGGTTGCTGCAATCTTCAATTGTTCATGTAATATCTCTGTTCTCGTGGCATTTTAACAACAGAAAGAACAAATTCCAGCTAGAAATTCCACAATTCCATGTCTCAAATGGGAGAGAGTACAGTGCAGAGTTTGCCACACTTTAGGCAGGTTGTTGGCAACCACTATCACAGAACAATGGTATACACACGCGTCAGTCCATGGCCATCAAAATCATTGGCCCCGCCATGAATGGAGCATAGCTTGCCACACTTTAGGCAGACTATCCAACTATGCAGCCATACAGATCAACATAAATTACGTAGACAAAAATGTAGAATAAGTATTTCAAAATGAATAAATATACTTCTTGTTGAAACACAAAATCAGGCATTCTAATGAAGCACTTTGAACTGATATATCCATGATAGGCTATCCTTGTTGCCAACATGCACTGCCACAATCATAACAAACATGGTGTTTGAAGATTGTAGATAATACATAAAATAATGGAATTTGTTAAAATACACCTAAACCACATGGGCAGTCGAACCCATAACCTCATTGTTGAAACGCACTGTCTACCACCATATTGTGGTCTTACTTACATGCTAAAAATCACAACAAATAGGCAATCATAACCATCCAATTTATGGTCCACCTATCTGTATATTGTATCTTGACCATTCATTTGTGGAGTCCCACCTATGGTTGACCATGGTTATTTGATATAGTATCATAGCAAAAGGTCAAGTGTTTGAATCCAAGGGGTAGCATATAGAACTCACCAATCCAATCACATATTATGCATGACTTATATATGACATTTTTAGATTATAGATTCTTGGGTCCTTACTCATGCCTCAGTAGTAGACTCACAACAATTTCAACTCGAGGTCATGGGTTCAAGTGCCAATTGTGGTGAAATTCCACTGTGGCGTGAGTATGTGGGTGTGTGTGGAGAATGGTCCAATAATCAGGTAGGCTACATCGGCCAAATCAACACATAGCCAACGGTCTGATTCGCTCTACCGTACTGTCCACATAATGATTGTATTGATTCGATTCCTAAGGTCATCTTTACTGTGTGTGCAATATTTAGCATGGATTAGATGTTCTACACCAATTACCACATAAGCTGGAAATAAAAAATTGCATGTGAAAGTTCACATACAACATTGTAAGTGAACATTTCTCCAAAAACAAAAACCAGAAATAAATTGGAAACTAGCAGGGAAGCTTGGTTGTTGGTGAACATTATGAGTGTCTAGAAATGATCTGACGATGCTAACATTCACCAGCAACAAACTACCGGTATTGGTGTTGAATCCTTCGTACCTTCTCATCGATGAACTTGGCCCAAAACCGTGCCGTTGCTCTCTCTAAAGGATTTTCCGGCAGTATTGGATTCTCCTTCCATATTTCATCAATGTATTCAAGGATCACAAGCGACTCAGCGATCGGTTTTCCGTTGTGCAAGAGCACCGGAATCTTCTTGTGCACAGGGTTGTATTGTAGAAGCAATGGGCTCTTGTTGGAGAGATCTTCTTCAATGTGCTTATACAGAGTATACAGTTAATGCAACAGTTACCCAAGGATAGCCTATCATGCTTAAAAGGCTAAATAGATCACCATACAAAAATTATAATAACTTCAAATAAAACGAAAGCTAAAACATTGTGCTTATAATTAGTAAAGCCATTCATAGCAAGTAACTTAAAACTAATAATGAAGAATAGCACATTGAGCATGCACTGTTCATTTAATGAGGGACCCTGAAAAGATGCAATTCTAATTTAAGCTCCACAGAGTTTTGAGTCGAGATATCATCTTGTTTCACATCGGCAGAAACAAAATGCAGGATGCTCGATTAAGAACATAAAAGAAGGAACGATCTGCTCGAGAAATAAATTTTAGTGACGAGAAACATGGTGAATTGGCTTCCATTTTGGTGACGAGAAAAATCTACAGCAGTGGTAGCAGGTGGAGATGGAGAGCATGGAGATAGGAGCATCACAGCTGTCTTACCCTTCTCTGCCCCCTGTAAAGCCTGAACAAGATTCCAAGCATCATCTCTTTTGTATTTTTAATAATAACTTACAGAGGGTCTTCTAGCAACTCTCCTTCTTCCAATCGAGTATATATGTGGGCAGAAGCAGAATTCAAGAGAATAAGAGTTCAAACAGAGTTTTCTTTTCTTTTCAATGGTGACAAAAGGAAAAACGGTTTTTTTTTTTTCAATGGTAAATTCGTACAGAAAAGCTCCACATCCTTAGGAAGAAACAAACCTAATAGGACAACATTTTCTGTTATAAATGGTTGGACACCCATGGCAGTCCAATTTAAAATTTGACAAATTCAAATGCCAATGTTAGTGAGAGAATTTACTATGTTTTTCCAAGGAGACTAATTGCCATAAGGAAATAAATTCACAAAGGGGATGTTATTCTACCTGTTGGCAGCCATCACTTCCGGATTGCATCCCTATTATTCTTGTGACCAAACTCAGTAACAATTCCTATGACAGCCAACAACCTTTTTTAAGAATGAGTCACATTAGTCTCTGACGAGTACTTTGAAACAAAGCCTTCATGTCTAGCCGCAGCCAGCTCCATCTCAAGTGCTGATAATTTCTTTTGCTGCTCCCTAGAGAAAACATGCCATACTCGAAACTACAGGAATGAGGTGTTGTATGGTGCACAGCCCAGCAATCCAGACCATACCATCTGTGGGGGGGGGGGGGGGGGGGGGTAAACTTTGAAAATTATTCTGCTAGGTGATAGATCACAATTGGCTACAACCCATCCAGAATGTAGCCCCATCGATGGAGTGGTTAGATCGTGCAAAGGTGGGACCTTCCTGAACAGTTCCTGACATTGTTATATTCCCTCCTATTTCCAACACAAAACTACCATCAAGGAAAGAAATAAAAAATTTAAAAATAAAATAAAATTGTATAATAACTATAAATAAATAAATATTATTCAAAAAGAAGTATTGCTGAGTGGATTTCATGAAAATAGTCCTACAAATATTTAAATTTTCAAATAAAATTTAAAAAATAAAAGAAACTTTACCTGACCAGTTCTCCTATCGAGCTCTTTAATGAGATAAACCCTGTTTTCTGCATCCTGCCAAAGCCTATCCCCAAAATAATGGAAATACAAATTTAAAAAATAGATTAGAATTTCGTCATATCAAATCAAAACCTGGAAAATACTTCTCATTGCTAATCCATCGAATTCCGAATTTTCCATCAAAGATCTTGAGAAGGGGAGAAAAAAAAAAAAAAAACCTAGAACGAGAAGAAAAGGGAGGGAAGGAAATCTAACCGTCCGGCAACGCGTGCTCTTCTTTTTCTGTCATATTTGGTGGGACGGCAACCGATGCGATTCCATGGACTGTTAGTTGAATGTCATTTCTAAAAGAAACCCTAGATATGGAATGGAGTGGGAGAAACGAGAGAGCTGGAATTGGGCAATCAGGGTTTTGAAAATGGAACCCTAGAAAAATGTAGGAGAGAGACAGGGAGATATGGTTGAAATGGGGATGGAAGAGAGAGAGAGAGAGAGAGAGAGAGAGAGAGAGAGAGAGAGAAGAGGCGCGGGAGATCGAGAGTGAGAGAGAAAGGGTCGGACGTGAGAGGGTTTGAGTGAGAGAGAAAGGGTCGGACGTGAGAGGGGAGGGAAAAAATGAAACAAGGAGGGGAGGGAAAGTGAAACATTTCGTGAGGGGGAAAAGGAAAAGGAGAGCGCGATTTCCTTATTTTGTACCTGCTACGGCTCTGCTACGGTCTAAAACCGTAGCTAAAAGCCCCTTGGCCGTAGCTACTGTATCGTCTGTCATAGCCCCTCCGCGTTCACACATCTGGCGGGATCTTGATGAATGGATTTTTCAAGGGCTTTGTGGGGTCCATCTTGATGCATTTGATATATCCACTCCGTCCATTAATTTTGTAATTTTTTTTATAGGAAATGACCCTAGCATCTAGGCAAATCAAATGTCCAATTGAACCACACCATCAATCAATGGTAGGTATTAATCTCCATTGTTTCCTAACGTGTGGTCCACTTGAGCGTTCAATTTACTTCCTTTTTTGGTCTCCTGCCCTAACATTCTCTTTCAAAACGGATAGACGTATTAGATGAAGCACACAAATTTTAATGGGCCTCGTAGAGTCCCTTATAAGGCTATCTGTCACGCCCCAAACTCGGAAACCGGGCTCACAAAATTCCCGATCGCCGAATCCGGCGCCGACAGCCTCCGTAGTACCCCATTCTCGGCTCCCAACGCCCATACGCCAGATTCCGATTCTGAAATCCTACAAGGAGGATTTTCAGCATGAATTTTTTTTTGTAATGGAGCATAACCACAAGCATAACCAAGACACAAAACATCAACACCACATATCCACTATATCAAAAACTTTTAAGTACAATGCGGGAAGGAAAATACAATGTAATGATATCAAAGAAAACTCCAAAAGAAAACTCCAGAAGACTGCTGCACGCTCCGAGCTCAACGCTGCTGCAACCTAACGCCACCTGCACGCATCTATCGTGCATAAGCTTACAAAAGCTTAGAGGGTGGTGAAAGTGTGTGTAAGGCGAGTGCCAAATGTACAATATCAGAGTAATGCGGAAATATGCGGTAAGTCCATGAATGCTATCAGCTATACTAAAGCTATGTAATGCAAGGCATGAATGCTGTCGGTCATACCAAGACCATGCGATGAGAGGCCTATGTAGCCAAATGTCATATGCGAGATGCAAAGCAAGCGTGCTAGTACTCATAAGTACACATATCAGTATAGTTCCTCACTGGATATCACCGGGGTCCAATACACCTCACACTGACTGCCTCCTCCCTAGCTGCACAGTCAAGCAAGTGGAAGAGACCACACTATCCGCCTGACCAGTAGTCTGCCAATACCTACCCGGCTCGTCGATAGCGGACACATTTGCGAGCTGGTCAAACTCAGCCTAGCTTATAGCCCCCTCACTCAGGCGGATAAGGCCACACCCCCTTCCAACCGACCACGACACAGTGGGAGACGCGGCCTACTGGTATTCGGCACTCGAGCGCTCGTGTATCCACTCGGTCTAGACGTTGGAGCACCTCCTGGTACCAAAAAGGTTCTGGAATTTTCACCCAAGGACATCCTAAGTGCCCAAAATGCTAGAACAAAGTATTTCCGGTATCCGATACGGCCATCCACGATGTGCCTGTGGAGCCACGGCCCTGATGTCGCTAGGGCGTGCAGTGATCAAGTCACACATATGCGAGATGCATGAATCACACCGTCAAATCATGCAGCAATCCATGCGCGTACAATGCGATAATGTGGGGCACTCCGCCTCATAAGGAGTCCCCTAAGTGGTCTGCCCAATGGCGTATGCTATGCTCAGTCACTACTCATATCAAGCATACATATGATGCGTATGGGTATGAATCATGGAGCTATACTAAGCATGTTATAAAGTGGTGAACTATCAACAAATGTGGGCCTACTAATGGGCCCTAGGGAGAGTTATACTGTGGACATCTAACCAACATTACTCGTACAATGTGGACGTCAAACCAACATTGCTCCCAAGGCATAGCCCGCTATAAGACATCATTACACAAACCATGGGGAAATCATACATTGCAATGGACCCTAAGGACCTCCCGTTGGCCTCGACCTATGGGCCTTGGATACATCAAGTGGGCCGCATCATATGGGCCTTATATAAATCAAGTGGGCCACATTGATGGGCCTTAGGTACATTGCAATGGGCCATATCCCATGGGCCTTTGAAACATCACAATGGGCCTCGTAACATGTGCCACAAATACATTGAATGAGCCTAAACACATGGGCCATGTATACATCAAGGTGGACCTCAACAACGGGCCACAAATACATCCAGATGGGCCTAATCACATGGACCTTGCATGTATACCAGGGTGGGCCGTATACATATCAAATGGGCCACATCAATGGGCCGCACCAATGTAAGTGGTGATAAAGAATTCCACCATTAAAATTCCTAGGGCCCACCATAACATTTATTTCTCATACAATCTGTTCATAGGGTCACCAAGAACTTGGTGGCCCAAGGGTCTAATGGTGGACATTCAATCGTCACTATACAGTGTGGTCCACATGATAACTAGATCTATCTTATTTTTGGCCCCAAGCCTTAATACAAGCTTGCCAAATGGTGGACTGTTTGGATGCAACACAAGTATCATGGTGGGGGTCGCACCAGATAGATGGATCTGACTCATTCATTAACTCATGCCGTAAAATGAGCTTTCAGAATGGGTGGACAGATCGGATGCAACACCTGCATCATGGTGGGTCCCATAAAGGCCCACCCACATACATATATACACAAAAATATAATATATATATATATATATATATATATATATATATAGACACACGCACACGCACTCACACGCTCACATGCAATATACACACACTCACATGCACACACACGCTGCACACTCACACACGCACACTCACACACACACGCTGCACACTCACACACGCACACTCACACACACAGGGCCCCACCGTCCACTGGACGGTGGATGCAAAAATACATACATCAGTGTGGGTCCCATGTGGGGCCCACTGTAACGTTTATTTTCCATCCACCCCGTTCATAAGGTCACGTGGACCTGGATGAAGGGTGAAAACAATTTTCAGCTTGATCCAAAACTTCTGTGGACCCCAAAGAGATTTCAATGGTAGAGTTCAATTCACGCTGTTTCTTATGGTGTGGGCCGTCCGAGCACTGGATTGGGCTGATTTTTGGAGGGAACCCAATTCATACAGTGGCCCACCAAATGGGCGGTGTGGATTTCAAATAAACATCAAGGTGGGGCCCACGGCTGAGGGCCGTGGGACCAGCCTGCTGCACGCCTGCCAGCGCACGCAGGCGCGCTGCCTGTGCCTCTGGCGCTGTCAGCGGCAGCAGCGCTGCTGCCCTGTTTTTTTTTTATTATTATTTTTATTTTCCTTAAATCACCTTTTGTGTGGTTTTTCCAGTATAGGGCCCGCATCAGGCAAATCTGACTCACCCAATGGCGTCTACAGTCCATTACCAACCCATCAAGCCCAATATTGGGTATATTTTGGTGCATAGAAAGATTCAAATGAATTTAAACGGTGAGAATTAGTATTTGCTAAGTACGGCCCACCAGAAAGTCAGATCATCCTCATTTTTTTTGCTCAAGGCCTAAAATGAATTGTGGAAAAGGATAAATGGCTTGGATTGACTACATACATCAAGGTGGGGCCTACATGGGACACCCTTCCCCGAGGCTTTGAAACAAGCCAATATTTGTGTTTTTCCCCAATCACGTCCAGCGTCTGGACCGTTTGGGTGTAACACATGCATTAAGGTGGGCCCCGTTTAGGTGGGCCACCATTTGGAGGATGGTGTGGGTCAACACATAAAAGGTAGGCCCCACTTATAAATGGCTTAGATAAAACCATGCCTCATGGTGGGGTCCATCCAAGTGGGCCACACAATCACACCAACATCACATGAATGGAGAATAAAAGGAAAGAGAGGGAGAGAGAGAAAGAGAAAGTGGGACACACGTGGGATGGAGGGACCTCGATACTATGGGCCCTCCCTTGCATTCCATCATACATCAAACGGTAATCAAAGTGGGCCATTGGCCACATCTTAGGGTCCCAAGTGAGATCCATACCATTGATCGGTAGGCCTCACTTGGCCCATCATCAAAACAAGAAATCTACACCTATAGAAGCACCCACTGGTTGATTTCTTCAGTCCGTTGGAACGCCACCCTCCTTGTGCTCCTCTTTGATGGTGGGAGATGAAGATTCAAGGGCTAGGATGGAAGATTTTGGGATGGAAAGTGGGCCACACTACTCACTTCTCTTTTTCTCTCCTTGGAAAAATGTGGACGTGTGAGGCTTATGGGTTGCTTGGAATTGGTGTGAGAAAAGAGAAAGAGAGAGAGATAAGGAGAGAGAGTGATGTGAGGTGAGTGATGGATGTGAGTGATGGGTGTGAGTGATGGGTGAGGGGATGGATTGGTTGACTTTTGGGCTTCTTGACTTGTGGAGAAAGGAAGCATGGGTGCTTTGTACTTGACATGAAGTGATGGATTGATTGATGGGATTGATTTGATTGATTGGATTGATTTGACATGTTGTAGAGATTCTCTCGGGATCGTAAAAGCGCGGCGTTTCTTCGAAATAAACGTCGGCTCACATCTTCTGGTCAGGGTATCGGATCGATGCGTGAGTCGCGGCGTTGGAACCGCGGCGACGGTGCGGTCGCAATGATACAGGTCTCGGATTAAACCGACTCGAATCTAAAGGATGTGACTTACGATCGATCGCAATGTCGATTATCAGTCATGGATTGCCGGACTTCGACGGAAAGGATCGCGGGGTTCGTTGGAACAGTACAGACTAGGACACGGGTCTTACAGCATCCCATGTTGGATGAACGGGTGAAAGTGGTGGCTTTTAGCTACGGTTTAGGCTTTTGTAGCTACGGTTTTAAGCCGTAGCAATATAGCTACGGTTTATATCCGTAGCTAAAAGCTAGTATGGTCTGTAGCCTTTGGTCATTTTTTTGGTAGTGAGATTGCATATGGGGTTTTGCCTCACTCTATCAGTTTTTGCCCTAGTCGCTAGTTGGATGTGCATCCCTAGGCTAATATGCATGTGCATGCATTCATGCATTTAAATAAGAGCATAAATGTGTATTATTCAAAATGATATATACCTATCTTATAAAATTTCATTATTGTTATAATGATCATTATGAATTGGTTGTTGTAGACTTTTACTAAAAACTATTCTTAAATATTGTAAGATGGTATAATAAATTTTGGGGGTATACCTCACTGGAATAACTATTGATGCTATCAATCCATATTCAGTTGTTGCAGGAGACATGTTTGATATGTATGTTGTTGCTCACGTGGAGCATGAGGAGTTGTATGATCTTGCGGCTTTAGATTCTATATTTCATTTATATTGATTTTGTACTTTCATGTATTTGTAAGACTTAAGTCATTGGTTTGTATAAGTTTTATGGTTAGCCACTTATATACCTTGTGTATCTAGAATGTATATCGGGACTTTTCCTTTATACATGATTTGTCTTTATTCCGTTGTGGTGCTCACTTAAAAAAAAATTATATTGTGAGATGTGGGCTATCTTTAAAGGTTAACACTCGGGATTTTGAAAAATGAGTATTAAACTCGTGTTACGAAATCCAAGGCATTACAAATGTGTCTGGATGAACTTAATTATTTCATTATGATCGACTCCCTTCATAGTCTGTGCCTCTACCCACTTATTGAAGTAATCAGTGGCTACGTTGATGAAGCTATCCATTTTCGATGAGGGAGGGTAGATTTGGCCTATTAAATCAATGACTTGCTCTCAACTAACACCAATTTGACCTTGTCTTGATTACAAAAGATGATGGGATGCATGAGAAAGAATGTATCCAATATTTTTCCAATAAGGTATTGTAATTTGACGAAGTGTCAACCACAAAGAAATTAGCCAACACCTTCTTGGTTCCCACAGTCAACTAGATGGGTAAGACATCATGTGTCTGTGTTACCCCTCCAACAAAATTGTTAACCGTGACTTCGGTCGAAATTAGATCATCTGAGGTTTTTCCTAATTTTTTTATCATTCTATCCGGGAGGATATTCACAATTACGCCATTGTCAACCAGGACCCTAGTGATTAGACATCCCTCTAGGTGGACAGAAATATATAGCGACTTTAGATAATGAGTCATAGTGTGAGCATACCTTTATATGATCACCTTTTTAGATAGTGTTCCTGGCTCAACAGTGACAGTCAATACACGCTTAACTTCCTCCTTAGAATGGAATGAGTCATGCTGTATAATTATAGGAAGACTAAGTTCCTCCACATCTTCTTCCATCTTGCTTGGCTGAGATGGTTTAGCCTAAAAACTCAATGGTAGGGTGAGTACCATATTACAATCCATTAATTACAACTGGTGGAAGTGACCCAAACTGTATTAAAGGATTCAGATATTGCCCCATAGGCATTTTTGAATTCGATCATTCTTTAATGTCTTTCGTTGTTAGAATTGTTCTCTTTTCATCAGGATTGGGTGAAGCTTTCTCCAACAATTTTGCCTCTTCCATGATTTCCTTGATCAATAGACACTACCAAAAAATCGGGCAACGCCAACAGACTTGGGATGGCTTTGGCTACGACTAAAATCCATCGGCAAAGGTCAGTAATCCGTCGGCGTAGCTGAATTTTTGAATGGTGGATGTCCAACCGTCCAGCATTTTCTCATTTTGTGATCCACTGGACACTTAATTAGGGCTAAATTTTGGGGATCAATACCAAAATGATGTGGAGAAATTGATGGACGGTGTGGATGAAACATATACATCATGGTGGGGCCCATAGAGCCCTCCCATTTCCAAAGATATGTTTACCGTTTTATTGTTTTGTAATAAAACTGTGAGCTTTGTACAGAATGTAGAGTAGTGGTGACTCATTCATGAAAGTAGTGGCAATGATATAGAGTTATCCAGACCATTGAAATAATCCTTCTAGTTGTAAACGTTTAATATTTATAATTTTTTTTTATATAATAAAATCTTAACCATCCTGAAAATGGTCCCTCTTGCATGTACGATTGTTAACAGAGTTTTTGTTATAAACAGTGGTAAACACACACTGTTTCGGATTTGAAAATTTTATATTATTCAGAAAAGGATTTCTAAAATCACAAGAGCGTCGTTTCCTCTCTTATCCCATTTTCAATCTTCTTCCTTCGAGCGGCGTCTTCTTCCTTCGAGCAGCGTTTTCTTCCTTCGAGTGGCATCTTCCTCCATCAATCTTCCATTATTGCGATAGAATCTTCCATTGACAGATCAAACACTATAAACCTCCAAACCCTCTCTCTCTTAATCAACTCTCCCCTTCTCTCTCTGATTGATCTGTCTCCCTCTTCCTCTCCTTCTTACATCAGCCAGCGGCGTTCTACTGCAACCCAGCAGCGCATCAGCCGCATCGTGATGGAGATCCGACCATACCTCGACATCTAACGAATAGGGTTTCTACCCTGGAAGGTAGTTTTTTTCTTTCTTCATCTTGTTTATATGCTTGTAGTGGGGATTGGAATTAGTGTTTTCGATTTGGGATTGGAATTAGGGTTTTTCCTTTTGGGATTGGAATTTGGTTTTTCGTTTGTGATTGGGATTTGGATTGGAATTAGGGTATTTCTTTTGGGATTGGGATTGGAATTGGGGTTTTTCATTTGGGATTGGGATTGGCAAACTTCTCCCCCATCTGATTAGTGGTCTGCAATTGGCCAGCTGGTAAAAGAAAAATCCACCAAATGGCCTGTTGTAATGGATGAGATTTTCGGCCATCTGATTGTAATAGAGGAGATTTTCGGGGCATGGCCTGTTTGTGATGGGGCTCACCAGATGGAAGTTGTGGATATTAAGACACGATTGTCCAAGTACTGCTACCACAACTTACTCGAGTTCACGGCGAAGTGCATCGAAAAACTCCCTCTTAGTCTGTCTCTCTGCACCAGGAGTGTTCAGAACTTTACTCTGCTCCACCATTGTGATTGTGTTATTCTTTAACTCTTCCTGCGCCCCCCCCCCCCCCCCCCCCCCCCCCAAAAAAAAAAAAAAAAAACCATCAAAATGCACAGATTGCTGAATGATATGAGATCTTGCTTTGCTCTACTAAAATGAAGTGGTTGTCTCTCTACCTCACAAATTTTAGAGTCAGTCAAGGAAGGTTGTGGCAGTTCCAAGAGTGGCGTTTGCATGGGTAGGATTTTATTGAGCACCTCAGGATGGTCGTGTGTTTTAAATGATAAGGGACTGAATTTTGCCATTGCCACTTTATAAAACGAATTTGAGATCCCTTCTAAGAAGTTCACTGTGCTGTTTGGAACACTACCCCTTGCATGATTTGATTGTGGTCATCATAGAGATTTAAATGGCAATTGCTGTCAAATTTGGATTTTGCCTTTTTGCTTCCAAATGGTATCTTTGAAAGAAGAGGAAATGAGGGGATAGTCAGATACTTGACCCTATTGATTTTATGGAAGGCATTTCTTACAAATGGCAGAAAGAACTTAACCACAATTTGGTTCAAAACAGACTAGTTTAGGGGATCAGATCTAATTGAAATGTACCACCTGATCAACTTTAGAATTACATTATGAATAAATGTGCAAATCAGCACACAATCCACTTTTCTTTTTCAATTCGTATAGGCAGGATAAATTAAGAGCAACAGTGCTGATGGTAATGCACAAACCATCTTTCATACTTACCATGAAGGAATGAGCGGACACATCCATCCACAATAATCTCTTTTAAACAGATAATGTCATTAGGCACAAGCTAAGCTTTCATGCTAGCAATGAAAGCAGGGACCATGGAAAAAGTCAACCATCAATAGTCTTATTAGCAAATAAGGGTACGATTGCAACAACTACAGGCACATTTGAGACTATCATAACATGTGATGGTCCTAGAACGGACTGCCGCCGTAAATTTCAACAGCACTTCACCTTAGGAAAGGTGATAATAAAATGAGCAAGTTCTATTTCTTTTCTACTTAGAATCTATCAAAGTTTTCTTGGATTTGTAGTTATTTTTAATGACTATTACATGGAGGACATTTTATATTATTCTTTTTAGGAGTATTCTTAGACATATTGATTGAAATATCCAATCCAAATATTTGGAATTTGGATGATATATTTTATTTTGATTTCTTCCTTTTCTATTGTGTAAACTTACCTTCTTAAATAGGTTGGTTCGTTCAGAGCTTTGGAGAAATGGGTATATCTAGTTTTGGATGTGTGCGTTGATTAATACACATCCATAACTAGATATACCAATTTCTCCAAAGCCCTAATGAAACAACTTATTTGAGAAGGAAAAGTCTACATAATAGAAAAGGAAAAAATCGAAATCAAATATATCATTTAAATTCTTAATTATTATTATTATTTTTTAATTAATGAAAATCCCCGACGGATTTTAGCCACCGAAAACGCCGACGAATTTTAGCCGCCGAAAATGCCAACGGATTTTGGCCGCCGACAACGCCGATAGATTTTAGCCGTCGAAAACACCAACCGATTTTAGCAGCCGGAAACGCCAACGGATTTTAGCAGTCGAAAACACCGATGGATTTTAGCTGCCGACAGCGCTGATGGATTTTACCCGTTGACAACGCCGACGCACCCTTTACCGACGGACCTTGCGACGGCTAAAAGCTGTCGAGGAAGGTCATTGCCAATGGTTTTTAGCCGTCGGCATTGCCCTGTTTTTTGGTAGTGATTGTCACCCAAAAGGCATTCATCGATAAGGTATTCAGCCAATCCATCAAGGTCAGCACATTATTTGTCGGATTATTGGTTATTCACACCTGACTGATGCGAATCAGTTTCTACAGTCAACTCCACCATGTTCATAGTTATATGTTTATTCCCTAGTTACGGAATCGTTGACATTAGTTGTGGTCATATAGCCATATTCTGAGATTGATTCTCTGTAGCAGTCAATTGTCTTCTCTTAGCAGCCTATTGCCTTTGTCAACACCACGTCTAAGTGCAGGTCATTCCTTCAAGCATGACTGTAACTTGGGGTGACTAACCGTCCTCCAGACTTCTTCTTAGATAGGAAGAGGTTTTGACCATCCTATGTCGTAGCATTGGAGCTAGTCGAAGACGACCACTTTGTTGGTGATAAGAATCATTTTCCAACCTCTGCATCAACTATGGTTTCTTTTGGCTATTCGGTTAAGGAAACTGCTTAATCGACCGAATTAGCCTTGCACATTTCTCACAAAAATGTAGCCTAAGGTTAGTGGGCGATGTTGTTTTCGGTCATATTACCGCACTCATAGCCGCTTGCGAAGACATCCTAAATCCTTTGCTGAGTTGTCACTCCTCAAATTGGTCATCATAAGGTCCGAGGTCAACTTTTTGTTATGGTCAAACCAACTTTTGAGGATTGACCATTGCCACATTGATATTCATGTTAGGTGGAAATAGATTGGTGTTGATTTGCATTGTTCCTTTTTCTTTCTTAGGGAATTTCAGCAATCCATGGTAAATGTTATCGTGGATGCCGTTCATAAAAATGACACATTTGTTAGTGGAGTGGAAACAAGTTTCATGCGATTTGCAATAGTATGTATTTTTCAACTCTTCGAACATAGGTATTTTATGGTTGATAGGTATTTTAATAAAATTTTGAGCCAACATTATATCAAAGATCTCATTGGCCTGTGTAATATCAAAGGTACTCTGAGTTCTGTGTGTGACCGATGCGATTGCTTTTACTTTAACCAATGTTGAACAAACAAATGGTTGTTTGGCCACTACTTTGTTCGCTAGCACTTCATAGTTTGGATCATAGTAGTATGTCCTAGTAGACGAGTTCTTTTGCCTTATTCTCTCTTGAAGGAGAGCTTCATACTAGGATACCTTTCTAGTTAAATCATAAAAACTAGTAAAATTCGCTCTAATATCTTTTTATGGAGGTTGTACTCTAAGCCATCCTGAACAACTTGTACAAATTCAGCCTCAGTCATGACTAGTTTACATCTAATTTTCACTTTTTGAATCCAAGTAATATAATTTTTGCATGATTTATCACACTCCAAATTCGAGAACCGGACTCACAAAATTCCTAGTTGTCGAATTCAGTGCCGACAACTTCCGTAGTACCCCATTCTCGACTCCCAACTCCTATATGCCAGGTTCCAATCATGGGATCCTACAAGGAGGATTTTTAGGGTGATTTTTTTTTTTATAAAGGAGCATAACCACAAGTGTACCCAAGTTACAAAACATCATCACCACATATCCACTAATATAATCTTTGAGTACAGTGATGAAAGGAAAATACATGATATAATAAAACTTTAAAAGATCGGGCACATGCTCCTGCCTCAATGCTGCTACAGTCTAGCATAACCTGCATGTAACGAACGTGCATAAGCTTACTATGAAGCGTAGAGAGTGTGTGCGTGTGTGCGCAATGCATGTGCCAAGCATACAAATGTCAGAGTAAGCGGAAAGATGGAGGCCAAACTGGCAAGTTCATAAATACCATCAGCCTTATCCAGGCTATGTGATGCAAAGACATACTAGGCCAAATGTCATATGTTGAGGATGCAACATAATATACAAATCTTGACAAGTCCATAAATTTCATCAACCTTATCCAGGTTATGCGATGCAAAGATATAGTAGGCCAAATGTCATATGCTGAGGATGTAATGCAATATGCAAATCCTAACAAGTCCATAAATATCATCAACCTTATCTAGGCTATGCGATTTAAAGACATAGTAGGCCAAATGTCATATGTTGAGGATGCAATGCAATACACAAATCCTAACAAGTCCATAAATACCATCGGCCCTATTCAGGCTATGTGATGCAAAAGGAATGACAAAGCTAGTGTGTGTAGTTGGAATGATAGTACGTGGTATCACAAGTTGTGGGGTTCATCACAAGAGACTTCTATCTAAACCAGTCTCATACCTGATTTGGATAGATAAATTCAATGTGGTAAACTCCTAATCTTAGGTTAGTCACGTACCTAACCAAAATCATGGCCATTGCGAAGGTGCACATAAGGATTTAGTTACGCACCACCAGCCCAGGTGGATAGCGAATGAATGAATGAGTCAAATGTTGAACATGCAACTCCTATCAGAATCATCACTGGAATCATCACCGGGGTCTAGTACACTCCACATTGACTTCCGCCCCATCGTGCGCATGCCTAACATGCCCAGGTGAGTGGAAGAGACCTCACTATCTGCCTTACCAGTGGTATACCAATGCCCACCCAGTTCGTCGATAGCGGACCCATTTATGAGCTGGTTAAACTCAGCCTAGCTTATAGCCCCCACCCTCGAGTGGATAAGGTCACACCCCTTTTCAATCGACCAAGACACAGTGGGAGACGTAGCCTACTGGTATTTGGTAATCGAGCACTCATGTTATCTACTCGGTCTTGACGTTGAAGTATACTGTTGGCCCACAGGGTTTAGGGACTTTCACCCAAGGACATCCTTAGCGCCCTAATGCTAGGATAGATATTCTCGGTGTCCAATCCGGCTATCCGCCATATGCCTGTGGAGGCCACAACCCTGATGTCGCTAGGGTGAAATGGAAATGCATCATACAATGCGTGAATGCATTAGTAAATCATTTGAGTCATTCAACCATGTCACGCAAGTCGTGCATACATGCAAGGCAGCCTCATCTCTTATGGGTCACTTGGAAATGCCCAAAGTTGTAAAGTCGTCAATACGACCTTGCCATGCATAGTCAATGCTAAAAATCCTGAATTAGTGTAACATCCTGGATTTTCACTGTTTTGGATTTCCAAAAATCCTTGATTTTTTTTAATTAACTTATAATATCACTTAATGACCATTAGCACTCAATGTTAGTTTATGCTGGGCTGGACCAGTCAAGTTATGATGGGACATAGTGCGGGCCGTCAAACCAGATAGTCCGTTTACACATAGTAACAGCCCGTGTGGGCCACCCAGCGACCGAGGAGGGTCAGAAAAATCTTTAAAAAATTTAGGGAACTGAAGATATCACTAGGCTTGTGGTCCATTGCGGACCACGGACCCAGTGGACACCCAGAATTGGAATCTGGCACTTGCCAAATGCACTCCACCAATGCTAGATAGAAATCTGGCACTTGTAACTAAAATCGAGATACCAGGCTTTCTAGTCGCCGGATTTCTTCCAAATTTACAGTGAAGGTTTAACGTATTTTTCTACGTCCGCCCATAAAATCTGGGTCCCAATCGTGAAACGGTGACTGTTGATCGTAAATCGGACCCGTACGATCAAACCCCATAAACGATCGCTCCCAAATTTTGTATGGCCCTTTATCGGGCCATAGAGCACCTATGCTATAAGTTTCATGGCCGGGAGGCCACCAAAGTCATCCCAATCACTGAAATGGGCCCCACAGGGCCATTTAAAGATCAGAACCGTATGCTCAAACCCCACCTTCGTTGATCCGTTTGTCCCCAAACTTTGTATGACCCCTTATTGGGTCATGAGACACCTGCGCACCAAATTTGGTGGCCAGAAGGGTGTTAGGGCTGTCCCAACACCAATAGGGAGTCCTAGAGGACTATTTTGAGAAATTGTGGAAACTTAAGGCCAAAGGGCCCAACTCTAGCAAATAAATCCCCAACCCTTATCTCATAACCCTCACCACAACTACCATTGCCAAGGAAGAAAGAGAGAGCTAGAGAGAAACACTACAAAAAAGAGGGTTTTTAGCGACGAAACTTTTAGCGACGAAACTACTTTTCGTCGCCAAAAGTCATTTTTAGCGACGAAATAAATTTTCGTCGCTAAAAGCTCACTTTTAGCGACAAAACTTTTAGCGACGAAAATTTTCGTAGCTATAAATAGGACATTGGACTTTTAGCAACGAAAATTTTCGTCGCTAAATACTCCAAACATTTTTCACCGAAGTGGAATCAATTTCTTTTAGCTGCGAAAATTTTCGTCGCTAAAAACTCGGAACATTTTCTTAAACTTTCAGCGGTGAAAATATTCGCTGCTAGAAGTCTTGTAAGGTACAAGACTTTTAGCGGTGAAAAGTTTCGCTGCTAAAAGTCTTGTACCTTACAAGACTTCTAGCAGCGAATATTTTCGCTGCTAAAAATAAACTAAAATATCTTTTAGCGACGAAACTTTTCGTCGCCGAAGGTTTCTTTTTAAAAAAAAAATATTCCAATTCAAAATCCGTACAAAATTTCTGATATACACCTGTTAACAATTAATTTCATCATATTCATCCTGATATCAACATTTTATCATATTCACTACAGAAACTTTTGGCGGCGAAAATTTTCGTCGCTAAAAAACACTATTCAAAACTTTTAGCAGCGAAAATTTTCGCTGCTAAAACTAAACTAGCATATCTTTTAGCGACGAAAATTTTCGTTGCCAAAAGTTTCTTTTTAAAAAAAATATTCTAACTCAAAATCCGTACAAAATTCCTGATATACATCTATTAACAATATATTCCATAATATTCACATTCACATCGAACTAAACCCAAACTACATAAAGTTTTAGCGGCGAAAATGTTCGTCGCTAAAAAATACTATATAAGACTTTTAGCCGCGAAAAGTTTCGCCGCTAAAAATAAACTGACATATCTTTTAACAACGAAAATTTTCGTCGCCAAACGCTTCTTTTAAAAAACAAATATTTCAGCTCAAAATCGGTATAAAATTCCTGATATACGTCGGTTAACAATATATTCCATCATATTCATATTCACATTCACATCCATCTAAACCCAAACTACATAAAGTTTTAGCGGCAAAAATGTTCGTCGCTAAAAAATACTATACAAGACTTTTAGCAACGAAAATGTTCACTGCTAAAAATAAACTGACATATCTTTTAGCAACGAAAAGTTTCGTCGCCAAAAGTTTCCTTTAAAAAAGAATATTCCACCTCAAAATCCGTACAAAATTCCTGATTTACATCTGTTAATAGTATATTCCATCATATTCACATTCACATCGATCTAAACCCAAACTAAATAAAGTTTTAGCGGCGAAAATGTTCGTCGCTAAAAAATACTATACAAGACTTTTAGCAGCAAAAAAGTTCGCTATTAAAAATAAACTAACATATCTTTTAGCAACGAAATTTTTCGTTGCCAAAAGTTTCTTTTTTTAAAAAAATATTCCAGCTCAAAATCCACAAAAATTCCTGATATACACCTGTTAACAATATATTCCATCATATTCATCCTGATATACACATTTCATCATATTCACATTCACATCCATCTAAACCCAAACTACATAAACTATATTCATCCAAACACAAACAATCTTATCTGTATCACATTCATTCATGCATAAATACATATAAACTTAACATCATAAACAAATAAACAAAAAATCACAAAGATGAAGATGGAGGTGGTGGGGCATCGGTGGGTAAGCGTGCAACGAAAGCCTAAAACATCTTCGTCATCCGTCGCTCATGCTCCACCCACATCTCCGCCATCCTCCTCTCCTGCTCCTCCCTCTGCCTCACCAACTCCTCCTTCATCCTCCTCTGCCTCGCCAGCTGATCCTCTATCCTCCTCTCCTGCTCTTCCCTTTGCCTTGCCAGCTCCTCCAGGTTTAGGTTTAGGTTATAAGTATAGGTTTTGAGATTTGAGAATAGGTTTAGGGTTTAGGGTTTAGGAAATCGGGTTTGGATTCGGGATCGGGTTTAGGTTTGGGTTTTCAAGTTTAAGCTTAGGTTAAGGTTGGGGAGTTGAGATTAGGATTAGGTGCAGGTGTAGGTTTAGGTTTAGGGATTTAAGAATACATTTAGGTTTTAGGTTTTAGGTTAAGGTTTAGGTTTTAGGTTATAGGTTAAGGTTAAGGTTTTAGGTTTAGGTTACTGTTAGGTTATAGGTTATAAGTTTAGGTTTTGGTTTAGGTTTAGGTTATAGGTTAAGGTTTAGGTTTAGGTTATAAGCTATAGGTTTAGGGAATTGAGAATTGGTTAAGGTTTAGGTTTAGGTAATCGAGTTCGGGTTCGGGATAGGGGTGTACACGGGTCGGGCTGAGTCGAACTGGCCTCAGCCCATCCAGGCCCGTTCAACAGTCACACAAGGTCCGAACCCGACCGGGCCTAGTCACCGGGCCAACATCTCCAGCCCGAACCGGGCCCGGCGCGAGTTCGAACCGAGTTCGGGCCAGTTTCGAACCTTCGAGTTCAGGCCAGTTTCGAACCTGAGTTCGGGCCAATTTCGAACCTTACAACAAGTTTATGAGAAGGGCTTTGACAGGTAATCCGTGTCCCATTACAAGGCCCTCGATCAATGGTTTAGATAGTTGAACTATAGACTCCACAAAAAATCTAACTAGTCAGGACATTTACATACATTTGACAAAGCATAAAATAAAACATTTTATATAAATTAAATACAGTCATACACGGGTCGGGCCGGACCGGGTCGGGTCGGGTCGGGTCGGGGCGAGTCAGATTTCGGACCGAGTCGGGCCGAACTGGGAGGTATCCGAACTCGGCTTGAACTCACTTTCGGGCCTAGAAAATTGGCCCGTCCTGACCCGAACTCGGTTCCGGGTCGGGCCGAGTCGGGCTTTTTCAGGCCGGGTCGAGCGAGCTAACCAGGCTAGCCCGATTTATGTACACCCCTAGTTCGGGATCTGGTTTAGGCTTGGGTTTTCATGTTTACGTTTAGGTTTAGGTTTAGGTTAGGGAGTTGAGATTGGGATTAGGTTTAGGGATTTGAGAATAGGTTAATGTTTAGGTATAGGTTTAGGTTTAGGTTTTAGCTTATAGGTTTAGGTTTTGGTTTTAGGTTTAGGTTATAGGTTAAGGTATAGGTTATAAGTTTTTGTTTAGGTTGAGGTTATAGGTTTTGGTTTTAGGTTTAGGTTATAGGTTAAGGTATAGGTTATAGGTTTTTGTTTAGGTTGAGGTTATAGGTTTTGGTTTAGGTTTAGGTTTAGGTTTAGGTAGCGGTTTTAATTTATAGGTTTAGGTTATAGGTCATAGGTTTAGGTTAAGGTTTAGGTTACAGGTTTTGGTTTAGGTTAAGGTTATAGGCTTTGGTTTAGGTTAAGGTTTAGGTTTTGGGTTTATGTTAAGGTTATAGGTTTAGGTTAGGTTTAGGTTTAGGTTATAGGTTATAGCTTTGGGAATTGAAAATAGGTTAAGGTTTAGGTTTAGGAAATCGGGTTCGGGTTTGGGTTCGGGATCGGGTTTAGGCTTGGCTTTTCATGTTTAGGTTTAGGTTTAGTTTAGGGAGTTGAGATTGGGATTTGGTGTAGGTTTAGGTTTAGGGATTTGAGAATAGGTTAAGGTTTAGGTATAGGTTTAGGAAATCAGGTTCGGGTTCAGGATCGGGTTTAGGCTTGGCTTTTCATGTTTAGGTTTAGGTTTAGGTTAGGGAATTGAGATTGGGATTTGGTGTAGGTATAAGTTTAGAGATTTGAGAATAGGTTAAGGTTTAGGAATAGGTTTAGGAAATCGGGTTCGGGTTCGGGATCGGGTTTAGGCTTGGGTTTTCAAGTTTAGGTTTAGGTTTAGGTTAGGAGTTGATATTGGGATCAGGTGTAGGTTTAGGTTTAGGGATTTGAGAATAGGTTAAGGTTTAGGTATAGGTATAGGTTTAGGTTTTAGCTTATAGGTTTAGGTTATAGGTTTAGGTTTTGGTTTTAGGTTTAGGTTTTGGTTATAAGTTTAGGTTAAGGTTATAAGTTTATGTTATAGGTTATAAGTTTATGTTATAGGTTATAAGTTATAGGTTAAGGTTTAGGTTATAGGTTTTAGTTTAGGTTAAGGTTATAGGTTTTGGTTTAGGTTATAGGTTTAAGTTTAGGTTTTAGTTTATAGGTTTACGTTTTGGTTTTAGGTTAAGGTTTAGGTTACAGGTTTTGGTTTAGGTTAAGGTTATAGGCTTTGGTTTAGGTTAAGGTTTAGGTTTTGGGTTTATGTTAAGGTTATAGGTTAAGGTTATAGGTTTAGGTTAGGTTTAGGTTTAAGTTATAGGTTATAGCTTTGGGAATTGAGAATAGGTTAAGGTTTAGGTTTAGGAAATCGGGTTTGGGTTCGGGATCGGGTTTAGGCTTGGGTTTTCAAGTTTAGATTTAGGTTTAGGTTAGTGAGTTGAGATTGGGATAAGGTGTAGGTTTAGGTTTAGGGATTTGAGAATAGGTTAAGGTTTAGGTATAGGTTTAGGTTTAGGTTTAGGTTTTAGCTTATAGATTTAGGTTTAGGTTCTAAGTTTAGGTTAAGGTTATAAGTTTAGGTTATAGGTTAAGGTTTAGGTTAAGGTTATAGGTTTTTGTTTAGGTTTAGGTTTTAGTTTATAGGTTTAGGTTATAGGTTTAGGTTTTGGTTTTAGGTTTAGGTTAAGGGTATAAGTTTAGGTTTAGGTTAAGGTTTATGTTACAGGTTTTGGTTTAGGTTAAGGTTATAGGTTTTGGTTTAGGTTAAGGTTTTGGTTTTGGGTTTATGTTTAGGTTATAGGTTAAGGTTATAGGCTTAGGTTTAGGTTATAGGTTATAGCTTCGGGATTTGAGAATAGGTTAAGGTTTAGGTTTAGGAAATCAAGTTCGGGTTCGGGATCGGGTTTAGGCTTGGGTTTTCATGTTTAGGTTTAGGTTTAGGTTCGAGAGTTGAGATTGGGATTTGGTGTAGGTTTAGGTTTAGGGATTTGAGAATAGGTTAAGGTTTAGGTTTAGGAAATCGGGTTCGGGTTCGGGTTCGGGATCGGGTTTTGAAGTTTAGGTTTAGGTTGGGGAGTTGAGATTGGGATTGGGATTAGGTTTAGGTTTAGGGATTTGAGAATACATTTAGGTTTTAGGTTTAGGTTTAGGTTTTAGCTTATAGGTTTAGGTTATAGGTTTAGGTTTTGGTTTTAGGTTTAGGTTTAGGTTAAGGTTATAAGTTTAGGTTATGGGTTATAGGTTAAGGTTTAGGTTTAGGGATTTGAGAATACATTTAGGTTTTAGGTTTAGGTTTAGGTTTTAGCTTATAGGTTTAGGTTTTGGTTTTAAGTTTAGGTTAAGGTTATAAGTTTAGGTTATGGGTTATAGGTTAAGGTTTAGGTTATAGGTTTTTGTTTCGGTTAAGGTTATAGGTTTTGGTTTAGGTTTAGGTTATAAGGTATAGGTTTATAGGTTTAGGTTATAGGTTTAGGTTTTTGTTATAAGTTTAGGTTAAGGTTATAAGTTTAGGTTAAGGTTTAGGTTACAGGTTTTGGTTTAGGTTAAGGTTATAGGTTTTGGTTTAGGTTAAGGTTTAGGTTTTGGGTTTATGTTAAGGTTATAGGTTTAGGTTGGGTTTAGCTTTAGGTTATAGGTTATAGGTTATAGCTTTGGGAATTGAGAATAGGTTAAGGTTTAGGTTTAGGAAATCGGGTTTTAGTTCGGGATCGAGTTTAGGCTTGGGTTTTCATGTTTAGGTTTAGGTTTAGGTTAGGGAGTTGAGATTGGGATTTGGTGTAGGTTTAGGTTTAGGGATTTGAGAATAGGTTAAGGTTTATGTTTAGGAAATCGGGTTCGGGTTCGGGATTGGGTTTTGAAGTTTAGGTTTAGGTTTAGGTTGGGGACGTGAGATTGGGATTGGCATTAGGTTTAGGTTTAGGGATTTGAGAATACAATTAGGTTTTAGGCTTCCGTTTAGGTTTTAGCTTATAAGTTTAGGTTTTGGTTATATGTTTAGGTTATAGGTTTAGGTTCAGTTTAGGTTCAGGTTATAGGTTATAGCTTTGGGAATTGAGAATAGGTTAAGGTTTAGGTTTAGGAAACTGGGTTCGGGTTCGGGATCGGGTTTAGTTTTGGGTTTTCAAGTTCAGGTTTAGGTTTAGGTTAGAGAGTTGAGATTAGGATTTGGTGTAGGTTTAGGTTTAGGGATTTGAGAATAAGTTAAGGTTTAGGTTTAGGAAATCAGGTTCGGGTTCGGGATCGGATTTAGGCTTGGGTTTTCATTTTTAGGTTTAGGGAATCGGGTTTAGTTTTAAGTTCAGGTTTAGGTTTAGGTTATAAGGTATAGGTTTAGGGAATTGAGAATTGGTTTAGGTTTAGGTTTAGAGAATCGGGTTGGGGTTCAGGATCGGGTTTAGGCTTGGGTTTTCAAGTTTAGGTTTAGGTTTAGGTTAGGGAGTTGAGATTACGATTAGGTGTAGGTTTAGGTTTAGGGATTTGAGAATACATTTAGGTTTTAGGTTTAAGTTTAGATCTTAGGTTATAGGTTAAGGTTTAGGATTTAGGTTTAGGTGAATGGTAGGTAATAGGTTATAAGTTTAGGTTATAAGGTTTAGGTTTAGGTTTTAGGTCATAGGTTTTGGTTTAGGTTAAAATTATAGGTTTAGGTTAAGGTTTAGGTTTAGTTTTAGGTTCAGGTTTAGGTTTAGGTTTAGGTTATAAGGTATAGGTTTAAGGAATTGAGAATTGGTTTGGGTTTAGGTTTAGGGAATCGAGTTTAGTTTTAGGTTCAGGTTTAGGTTTAGGTTATAAGGTATAGGTTTAGGGAATTGAGAATTGGTTTAGGTTTAGGTTTAGGGAATCGGGTTCGGGTTCGGGATCGGGTTTAGGCTTGGGTTTTCAAGTTTAGGTTTAGGTTTAGGTTAGGGAGTTGAGATTAGGATTAGGTGTAGGTTTAGGTTTAGGGATTTGAGAATACATTTAGGTTTTAGGTTTAGGTTTAGGTTTTAGGTTATAGGTTAAGGTTTAGGTTTTAGGTTTAGGTTACTATTAGGTTATAGGTTATAAGTTTAGGTTATAGGTAATAGGTTTTGGTTTAGGTTAAGGTTATAGGTTTAGGTTAAGGTTTAGGTTTAGGTTAAGGTTAAGGTTTAGGTTTAGGTTATAAGCTATTGGTTTAGGGAATTGAGAATTGGTTAAGGTTTAGGTTTAGGGAATCGGGTTCGGGTTCGGAATCTGGTTTAGGCTTGGGTTTTCATGTTTACGTTTAGGTTTAGGTTAGGGAGTTGAGATTGGGATTAGGTGTAGGTTTAGGTTTAGGGATTTGAGAATAGGTTAATGTTTAGGTTTAGGTTATATGTTTAGGTTTTGGTTTTAGGTTTAGGTTAAGGTTATAAGTTTATGTTATAGGTTATAGGTTAAGGTTTAGGTTATAGGTTTTTGTTTAGGTTGAGGTTATAGGTTTTGGTTTAGGTTATAGGTTTAGGTTTAGGTTTTAGTTTATAAGTTTAGGTTATAAGTTATAGGTTTAGGTTCTGGTTTTAGGTTTAGGTTCAGGTTTAGGTTACAGGTTTAATTTGGTTTAGGTTAAGGTTATAGGCTTTGGTTTAGGTTAAGGTTTAGGTTTTGGGTTTAGGTTAAGGTTATAGGTTTAGGTTAGGTTTAAGTTTAGGTTATAGGTTATAGGTTATAGCTTTGGGAATTGAGAATAGGTTAAGGTTTAGGTTTAGGAAACTGGGTTCGGGTTCGGGATCGGGTTTAGGTTTGGGTTTTCCAGATTAGGTTTAGGTTTAGGGATTTGAGAATAGGATTAGGTTATAGGTATAGGTTTAGGTTGGGTTATAGGTTTAGGTTAAGGTGTGGTACCTGCAAATACAGACATAAATACGGCCTGTCCAAATGGTCAGGCCCTTCCAATGCTGTCCATAGGAAATGGACAGCTTCATCATGGTCATAACAGCAGTTCCCACCTTCCAGGGACCCCCTCTCTTCCGGATAGCTCCGACGCACATCCGGGTCTGCTCCATTAATTTCGAGCAAATACATAAATACGGCCTGTCCAAATGGCCAGGCCCTTCCAATGTTGTCCATAGGAAATGGACAGCTTCATCATGGTTATAATAGCGGTTCCCACCTTCCAGGGACTCCCGCTCTTCCGGATAGCTCCGACGCACATCCGGGTCTGCTCCATTAATTTCGATCACTACCAAAAAAATGGGCAAAGGATACAGACAATATAGGTTTTTAGCTACGGATATAAACCGTAGCTAGATTGCTACAGATTATATCCGTAGCAGAAAGGTTGCTACACCACTGAAAATTGATGGTCCTGTAAGGAATTTTTTGAGGCCCACCACAATATATGTGTTCTATCCAATCCTTCCATCTGTTTTTAAATATAATTTTAGGTATCATCCCAAAAAAAATAGGTATTTTTAAGGCTCAACTGGACCACAAGATAAGAAATAGTAGAGATTAAATCACACGTAATGTCTATGGTGTGGTCCAGTTAGGCGTTCAATATATCTCATTTTTGGGATTATTACCTAAATGTATTTATAAAAATAAATGGATGGAATGGATAAACCCTATACATCATGGTGGGCCCCACGTAGGTACCCAATCTACGCCCAATATAATTGGGCGCGCGCTCAAAACAGAGCCGCGCGTCCAAATGAAATGTGGCGTACCCTTCAATTCCCCTCTCTCTGTCTCTCCGCCCAAAATCGATTCCACTCTTTGTGCCCTAAACCATCTCTCCCTCCCTCTCTCCCTTTCTCTCAATCATCCCATTTTCGTTGGGGCCAAGCGGCGCCGGTTCGTGATCGCGTCCGGCAACCTTGCGGTTTACGTTGGGGTCGAGCTGGGCTAGTTCGTGATCCCGACCCGGTTCCTCAACCTCCTGATTTTCGTCTCCCTCCTGAAGAAAGCGGAAGAGGAGTTCGGATTCTAGACGTGTGGTGTCCTGGTTTTGCCCTGCGAGGTGGATTTTTTCAAAGGGGTTTTAAAGATTCTCGAGAAAGACGAGCAGAGATTCTGTGGAGTAGAACTGGAAGAGGTATTTAAGACTTTTTCCTAGGTTAGTTTTGATCCTTGCAAGAAAACGATGGGATCTTGTCATGGCTTCACGCCCCTGTTTTCTAGATGTTTATTTGCATCCGCTGGCTGTGATACAGACTTGCTGAAGAGTTTGGAATTCTTCTGAAAATTTTAGGAGTTTGGAAATGAGAAGATTTGTGTTCCCAACTTGGATGTTCCGATTGTTTTTACTTTCTACTTGGTTTCTATTCTTGTTAATTTTGTTAGAAATTCATTACCGTACCTGCTTTGCCTTGTAATGGTCCGGCTCTTTTGTGATAGACAAGGCCTTTGTTTTGTGAAGATTCTGATAGTTGCTTATATTTATAGGTAATCGTTCTTTTCTTCCCCCCTCTCATTTGATTTAGTTCTCTGTATGCTGTGGCATATTTGATATGAATTTCATTGATGGATTTATATTAGTGTCAACATATTCTGATGGTGGCAAAAGAGGGGTTTCTTTGAGATATGTAAACTTTTCCTACACTTTTTTTTTTCTTTAGGTAGAGCTAAGTTGTTTTGACATGTTAAGTGTCTCTGTCAGTTTCCTTTTGTTTAGGCAGGCAAGATTTGTGGAGGTGGTGATGGTATGTGGGTTAGACTGTCAAAGCGTCCTTCAACCAGGAGCACTTGTACTAGGGCTTGTTTGGTTTCAATTGTGTTTGATTGGCCACTTTATTAAAAGAACCTATGGCACACATAAAACTGATCAAATCTCATGTGGACCATAACATTAGAAATAGTAGTGATTGACGATTAAAAACTTCTTGTGGGCCACAAAAGTTTTGAATTAAGCTTACGCTTTTTTACCTTCATCCACACAAAATTAGTACAGTTGTTTCTCCATCTATTTACATACATCAATCTGGATATCAATCAAGTGTTACTTGCAACTGTCAACGAAGTGACACTTGTGCCTTTTGTTAGTGGCCAAGTATGTCTTTAGTCTTGTTTTAGTTTTATTCCTAATGCAGCAAATTGAATGCCTGTATTAAAAAATATCTGTTGGCTCTTTCAGTTAAACAATCTGGAGCTTGCTATTAATCTTGCCAAAAGAGGAAGCCTTCAAGAGGCTGAGAATTTGGTAAGTGATGCTTAGCTCATGAGAAAAAAAAAAGTTGTTAATGGAGACTTCATCACCCAACTTACTACACCAAAGTTAATTTTAGAGAACAATTACACTAATTAATCATGAATTTGTGGTGCAGCTACAAGTAGTTTCAGAGATCATGACTGATTCTGATCATGTGATATTGGGAGCTGGAAGTAGTTTGATGGTTGAAATTGACCACTGCCTGTTTGTGTATCTAACTTTCCAAATACTTCCATGCTGAATTGTCTGGTGAAATATTGTCACACGTTAGAAAAACTATAGAAAAGAAACCTTACATAATTCTTATCCTGAAGATATAAGAATTATTGCTACTGTTGAAAACTTCTTAGGGTTATATAAGGATCTGATCAAGCTGTGTGTGCAGATAAGCCCTTTATTGGTGCATCTGTTGGTTACTTCTCATTCCTTTTTCTTCTTGCTGGGAGAGCAATGACTGTAAGTCATATCTTATTTCCTGAACTGCATTTTGAATCTGCTATTAGGTTCTGTTTAGTGCTAACTGCTAAATTCTCACTATTAGGTTCTGTTTAGTGCTAAGGATTGAAATTCATTGTAAATGTGGCCTATGCGATGACGGCTGATTTTTGCACAAGGTGATCCTTGTGGTAGGGCCTATATATGAGGCAAGATGTCACACACCTATGACGCATGTTGAAAGCTATCTATCAGGTGGATGGTAACTTATGATCGGATGTCATCGTTTCTCATACACACAAGCACATGTACACACATGTATATTGAAAATGATCAGGTGCAAACATTTTCAATACCACAAACTTAGGTACAAATTACTTGTGTGGGCTCCACCGTAATGTATTGATGACAAATGAATTCATCGTCAAATTGGAGTTTTAAAGGAGAAGAAGCTACTTGGCACATGTGAATTAAAGAAATTTTCATATATAAGCTTTTGTTTTAAAGGAGGAGCTACTTGCACATGTGAGGCGACTGGACATGATGTAGAGTATGGTCATGAATGGAAGTTTTTATTTCCCTTTCATTGTTTATCTGTTGACGTCCTCATGTCTGAATTATGTGAGATATTTGGATTGATGTTTTCCAACAGTAGCATTCTGATGGTGTGTGTGTGTGGATGCATGTGGCACTTCTAACAGTCATAGATATTATTGTCTTTTGCACTTGGATGTTCTGATTTCTTTGTGCATGTAGTTTTTTTCCATTGAATTCAATATCTATGAGTTTCTCAAATGTAAGATGTTTTGCTAGCAGTGATTTCTTTGTTCTGATTCCTTTTACTTTATACCAATGTTTTTATTCTCAAAGTTTAATTTATCTATTTTATTATGGTGTTTTCTCATAGGATGCAAACTCTGGTTGAGGACTACATTTTCAGTGGAGACATTTTCTCTATGCCGGTATTTCAGTATACTAATGAGGAAAAAAGCTCTCAAGGTTAGTGTTGCATGGTTAAGTTTATGTACCAAAAATAATTAGAAAACAAATGATTTCTGGAGAGGAGCACTGAACACAGTAATTTTGTAGCGAGCTGTCTGCTTTGTATATTTCAAACCAAGTTCAAATGGACCCTTTGATCGTCAAATGGATTTTTATTTATTTTTATTTTTTTGTAAATTTTATTTTATGATTTTATAAATGGGATGATTTTATAAATGTGTATATGATATCATTCTTGGTCCATTGGTTTTCACTGCCTAAGGTTTGGTTTGGGCTGATTTTTGGTCCCAAGGGCTAATGTCAATAAATGTACCTGGTGGATGGGTAGATATGGTGTGTGCATCAAAGTCTTTCTTTGTGTCCCCTTAACATTACTTCAGGAATTTGGCATGTAACCCAATTTCTATTTGTTCCTTGCTACAGTACCTTGTTTTGGCATGCAACCCTTTGGCACTTAGCAAACTAGATTTCTGAAAAAGACAAATACTAGTAAAGACTTGCAGTTACTCTTTTGTTCAGCTGAGAAAACTGAAAGGGCATTTATTCAGCTGAAAAAACTGAAAGGGCATTTATTTATCAATTGTTAGGGACTGCCAATTCCAGCACTAGTAAAGACTTGCAGTTACTCTTTTGATAATTTATCTTCCCAGATTTTGATTGTTTTGGATCTTCCAGTTTCACAATTTAGATAACCAGCCTGGTTTTTGGGCTAGGTTATCTACCGTGGGGCCAACTGATTTTCATATGTTCCACATCCTCATCTGCATGTGAAGATGTACATGTGAGCTAGCAAACATCCACTATTTTTCCATCTTTAAGTAATTCTAAGTTCTTTTTTGTTATCTTCTCCACACGTTTCATTTACTACAATTTGCAAGCGGGTATTGTATTTATCGAGCTTTTCGTTTCTTTCAGAGCTGGTCAGCGAGTGCATTGGGAGCCCATTGGAAGATGTTTGTGGCATGGAGTCTTCTTTGCTGTCATTTGGGGCATATGGAATGAGAAAAATAAGAGAAATTTTCAAGGGAAACAATTCCCAGTCTGTGGCATCCTTTGTAGAATCAATGGAGGCCTAGATTGGGCGACAACCATCCAGCACTTTAGAGGATTCTCAGGGGGGATGATCTATCAGGGCATGCACTAGCAATGGTAAGCAATTTTTTTTAGGTGGTAATTATTTAGACATTATAGGGAACTATACTATGAAACTATTATGTTCCTTCGTGTTGTATTGTTTTGCGTGAATTATAGGTGTTCTTCTTTCTTACTTACCATATAAACCAAAATCAAGCCTATCCAAAACATGGTGGGCCACAAGGGAACAATGTACATTCATGCCTAAGTAGAATATCTTAATATCACATGGTGGAAAAGTTTAAATTAAAATAAAATCTATGTGAAAGGAGAAAAAGAGTTAACTTATAAGGGGATCATAAAATCCCATTCACAGTTGGAAAAATAAAAGCCACTGCATCAACTAAATGGATCCTTTTTTTTTTTTTTTTTTTTTTTTTTAAATGGTATTCAAGGCTTTTGAATTGTGATGTGTACCGAATGTTTGACGAAATGCCAAAGGAAACATGCATACCAAATGTTTGAAATGATAACTAACAGAAACTTGGTTTTTTCTTGTTGTTTTGTACCCCATGTTACTCCCACTGTTAGTCTTTGTTAATTGTGTTTAAGATTTTAATTTCTAGGAAATAATTATGCCATGTACTGAAAGAAGTGCAAATATTCCAGCAATAATTAACTCTGTAAGGAGCTACAATTGTTTTATTATTAGGCTAGAGGTTTGAGAAACAATGGCTACAATACCAATGGTTTCGGTTTTGCCCCACCTGCTTCTCTTCTGGCTGAGTCTTCAAGAAAGGTTTAGTGTTATAATTCATGCTGATTTTTGCATAATGATTTTGACATTTCTCTATAAATATGACTGATTGTTGTTTTCTTGCAATTGGATGAGGTTCTCTTGCCTGATCCATTTGATAGCCAACATGCTGTTTTCATGCTAAAAATTGGAGGAATCAAAGGTTCACAAACATGATACATGCATGCCTTTCCCTGCATTGGGGGATATGACCAAAATGCAGAAATTGTGAGTTGAATGGATATACCCCTGATGGCATAAATATATCATTGTTCATTGCTTCTTTTGTTCATGAAGTGTCTGTCTTGCTCGTATACTGTAAATATTCTTAAGTTTGGATGGTCAACTCTAAATTAAGTGATGAAAACATAAAATGAAAGTTGAAGATTCAGCTCCATGAGTTGACATGCAAATCACGACCACTGTCCAGCCAACTATTTCATGGTTTGAAAGAAGTTAAATTAGGAAGGGAACTGCAAAACTGAAGTGATTCGACGCCAAGTTCATGGTGATTTGACCTTTCACTTTCATTTCTATGTTTATTTTGCCATGTACTGGATAATCCATCATGCTACTGGACAAGGAAAATCCTTTTGTGCATTCCATGTTCTTTACAATATACTAGAGTCTTCAATCTCATGGCCTGCTATGGATGAGAACATGCATTGAATACATGTAACTTACAAATTCATTTCAGAGAGAATCTTCCCCAGTTTTTTTCTAATGATAATTTTCTCTTGCAGATAACTTGCCTTTAACAGTTTGACAGCAGAAATTCCAAGCAGCTTTTCAAGACTCTCAGCGCTAGATTATATGTAAGAAAATAGACATTCATTACCAAAATTTCACTGATTCTCTTGCTAGATGCTTCAGGAAAATGGACAATCCTTCTGTAATTTTTGGACCCTCAATGATGCTTCGGTGATATTTTTGTCACAAATTAGAAATTCGTCTCATGATATATTTTTTATAATGTAGGTATCTTACTAGCAACATGCTGACTGGGGTCATACCCTCTTGGGTCCGAGGTAGCAACCATAACTTGTAAGTATTACTCAGTAAATCTCAAATTACATTTCACTAGCAACAGGATCTGTATATTTGCTGGCTTCTTTTTCCATGCATATTAATGTTTTGTTAAACTCTCTTGTGAGATTACTTTAGGCCTTTCAGATTCCTACTGGGTTATTATTTTTTCCACTCCTGAAAAGGCATAAACATAGAATTGCATGATGCTGTCTTGCAAGGACTAATCTTACAACAATTTTACCAGGTCTGATATAACCCAATGCTCAGTAGGAAACTTGTAAGAACAATAATTTTCCACACTTTGTTTTTTTTCCTTTTCCCGGAGTACTATGTCCTTAGTTCATTGTTTCATTTATCGAGTTTGGTGGTCGGCATGAAATTTTCTTTCTCACATCTTTTGCTAAAGTGCATGTATATCTCTTGCAGTGTCATTGTGGAAGCTTTGAAGTTGGAGAGTTTGCAAAGACTTTGCTCGTCTTTAGGCCTCTTCTTCGCAGAATCGTGAGTCATACCTTACTATAGGGATGGCAGTAATTAGAATCCTATTCACACACTTCTTATTATAATTGGTGCATTCTTGCACATGTAATTGATGCATTCAATTGTGAAAGGATTTATGACCCACACCTCTCCTTATTCAGTAATCAAAACACTAAAACTAGAAAACAGAAAGAAAGAACCAAAATTGAAGAGAAAAATGAAAATTAAACCAAAATTGGACGCATGCCATGATGGTTTGTGATCTGAATTTTTGGTGAGGAAACTTGTTTGACAGTCATGTTGAAGGTGATACTTTTGTCCTTCTGTATCATATGTATGCAACTGATGCTTGATGTGGAAATCTGGCCATTTTGAACCTTCCCTAATTGCATAAGTGGCTGAACCAACTCTGTATGTTACACATAATTTGTCATCCACTAGTTTCTGTAAATGAAGATAAGAGGATTGATCTTAACAGTATGGTCGTCATGCACATAGACAGAAAATGCTTGCAATGAATTTTTATGAGTACTTGGTAATTTTGGAGTCATTGGTTAGGGTTTGGGCTGAAAGTACGAGTGTTGGAGCCGACGCTTTCGGAGTCCGAACTCATTCTTTTGAAAAATAGAAAAATGGGAATATTAGTAAATATGGATTTTCTTGTTAAGAAGAAAATGGAAGGTAAAGAAGTGGATCCTGATTACTCAGAATCTCAAAAGAGACTTGACAAGTGGATCCTGATTACTCAGATCGTCTGGTCAGTGTGATTTCAAGCTATGATCCATCCACAATGGGGACCTTCATTTGTCATTATACAAAATTCACAGCAGCATGGCTTCTCAACTTGCAATTTCATTTTCTCAGGCGCATGCTTCATGAGGATATATAGCTGTTGCCATTGATTCCCGCTACCATGGTGAACAGGCTAGAAATACAACCACATACAGAGATGTATGTAATCATTTGCAAGTATCTAGTGTTAGTTGTATAAGGAGATCTTCTTTTCATGGAGTCACAATCTTAAAAAAAATAAATAAATAAATAAATAAAATCAGTACTATGTGGTGTTACTTATTTTCGTGCTTCCATTTAAAGCAGCTGGAAATAAAAATACAATTATTTAGCAAGTGTCATGTCTTAATAAAATAGTCAGTTTCAGTTGTTGGTTGTTTTTGGAATTTGAATGCAGGCTCTTGTATCTTCTTGGAAGAATGGTGATACAATGCCTTACATATTTGATACTGTAATACTGTAGCCTTTTGTTTTCTAGCGGATCATATGTGCTTCCTTTTATTTTTTATTTTTATAAATCAAGTTACATTCAATTTTAGCCTTGAACAATTCTTCCATGGGATTTTTAATGAATAGGATTATAAAATATAGAGGTAGGTATGGAATCAAGTTACATTTGAAGCAATGAAGAGAACATTGGGCTGGAATGGGATCTTCCCTTGCTTCTGTTTCCACCATTGCTTCTTGAAAATCTGCTCAAGGGGTGAGGATGAGGAACTGTCAGGTATTTGTCTATTTGATTTGGGCTAGATGAGTTCTTTTGTATCTAATCATGTCTTTTGGTAATTGATTGTAATGTTACAAAATTTCACAGTTTCTCAAATTCAAATTTCACATTGGGCTGGCTTGCTAAAAAGGTGGTTGAACCCAATGGTAATCACATAGAGGATAAACCAGTAAGTTCCTCAGACTTTTTACTCTTGGATGTCATAAGACAAAAATTATATCATCTGCTCATTGGCATGGAAATAAGTTTTATGTAGAATACGTTTAGTATCATTAATATTGAGGTATACATAAAGCTGGGATCTCAGCTTGTGGGCCCAGTTGAATCATACAAGTTGGGATGTTATAGTTGGTTATGTGAAAAGTAGGACCCACCATTTTATAATCAATTCAGAAATCTGACAATCGCTGATCTTAATTGGGCTCACATTTCTACACAACTACAAGAATTTCATAGATTTTTTACTACCCAAAAAAAGGGTTTTCCATTCAAAGTTTCGCACTTTTCGATTCTTCAGGTCATGCTCTTATATAGCTTAGTGATGTTTTTGTGCCTAAAGTTTTTCAGCTTAGTTACACTAATGGATATCTAACTGTAATCTTTGTTTTTAATATTTATCATGTCAGATTAATCATCCTTACAACTTTTTTATTTTATTTTCTTTCTTTTTTTCTCATTTGAAGTGATCAAAATCAAATACCCATGCTTTTTTAACCAGCATGGTTGATTATTTCTGCAATTTTATCAAACTGCCTCCGTTTATTTCAGAAAGACACAAGCATATGCAATTCTTTTTTTTTGGGCTACACTAGCTACATGATCTTTGAATCCAGACTCCCATTTACTTTTTATTTTTGGGAGGTATACATATGCATTTTTACTGTTTGTGTAGTACGTGGAAATCTCATTTTCTTCTTACAATACTCACCTTGTTTCTAGTGTCAAGAATCTAAGTTATGGAAAAGCAGAGTCCAATCCATCCTATTCTGTGCTATCCAAACAACAAAAATCATCACATCAAAGGAAAACCCTCCAATCCATCTTGTTTTGTGCAGCTTAGGAAACATGTGATTGGCCAAGATGATGTCGTCAATGTCATCTCTCCTGCATTGGGCTGAAGGACCCTGATAGACCCATTGCAGCAATGTTATTCTGTGGCCCAACTGGAGTTTGGAAGACTGAAGGACCCAGGTTGTTTTTTATACAATATATGCTTGTAGGATTACCTTGGTGCTGAAGATTTTCACTTCATGTTTCCATTTCAACCAAACTTGGGTTTCCAATTTCCAAGCATGCCATGAGAATTCCACTCACTCTCATGATTCTCTGCTGCTTCTAGACATGTCTCTATATAACAAGAAATGGACTCAAATGGCCAAAACCATACTTTTAAAACTCGGAAGAAATCAACTCATTTAGCTGAGTCAACTTGACTAGACCAGATTTACCAAGACTTGGAAAAACTAGGTCCAGTCACACCTTGGTTAAAACTTGAGAAAAACAGTAAAAATTCAGCAACTCTGAACAAAAAATTCAACTCAACTCAGGCAACTCGACATTATTTATATATTCTTTAGACTCTTAATGTTGATGTTCATGGTAGTGTTATTTAGTTACTTTATATTGATGAACTCAGAACTTGGTTTGGTTTTTAGTTATTTTATATTGATGTTTCGCTTGTTTTTTTTTTTTTTTGTTACTATATGTTGTTTGGTTTCGTTTTTGTAATTTTGAATGAATTTTATACTCTATATGTAAACATATTAGACTCCATTTGGTCGTCACAAACCAAATGGAGGCTAAACCCCTTTTTAACTCCGCCAATGCAACTCCTTGCATTGCCGGTCCCAAGCCTGGGTAAAGGAGGAGGGAGAATGGGCATCAAGGTGAGTTGTATGCAAGCTCATGTATTTTTAGTTTACTGTCTTCTTCTATTATCATTTGAGGACCTCAAAGGCCCAACTAACTTGAGATTTTTATATGCAGGCTCATGTATTTTTAGCCCCACAGGTCAATGTTGCCACTACAAGGTTCATATTGAAATGGTAAAGTTTTTAACTATTTATTTTATCTTTGAAATTGTTATTTTTTCATTCATATAATTTTTTTGCTCTTTCAATGCAGCTAGGTACGACCTTAGGCAGTTATCTTGCTCTGGGCACCTATATATAGTCTTGGTATGTCTCATCCATTATTTGTGCAACTAATGTCTTGGAATGTTTTACAATCTTTAAAATCTTTATATGTAAATTTGTGCCCATTTGCATTGTCGGAAAAACTAAAAAATTTACTCATTCTCAGATTGCAATGTGGAATATGCATCCATTATTCAAAGAAAGTGCGACATTTCAAGCACTCACACTTCTCTCCTTGCTCGCTAAATTGGTGAGTCTTCTTTCCTTCATTCTATATGATTCATTGAAGAAGTGGCCTGGCCATTTGGACAGGCCCATGTTTATATTATTATCATGAAATTGATGAAGTAGATCCGGATGTGCGTCGGAACTATCCGGATGTGGAGCGGGGGTCCCTGGAAGGTGGAAACCGCTGTTATGACCATGATGAAGCTGTCCATTTCCTATGGACAGCATTGGAGGGGCCTGGCCATTAGGACAGGCCGTGTTTATGTATTTGCTCGAAATTAATGGAGCAGACCCGGATGTGCGTCGGAGCTATCCGGATGAGCGGGGGTCCCTGGAAGGTGGGAACCGCTGTTATGACCATGATGAAGCTGTCCATTTCCTATGGACAGCATTGGAGGGGACTGGCCATTTGGACAGGCCGTGTTTATGTATTTGTTCAAAATTAATGGAGCAGACCCGGATGTGCGTCGGAGCTATCCAGATGAGCAGGGGTCCCTGGAAGGTGGGAACCGCTGTTATGACCATGATGAAGCCGTCCATTTCCTATGGACAGCATTGGAAGGGCCTGGCCATTTGGACAGGCCATTTTTATATCTGTATTTGCAGGGACCTCACCCTTAACATAAACCTAAACTTGAAAACCCAAACCTAAAGCCGATCCCGAACCCGAACCCGATTTCCTAAACCTAAACCTTAAACTATTCTCAATTCCCTAAATCTATAACCTAAACCTAAACCAAAACCTATAACCTTAACTTAAACCAAAACCTATAACCTAAACCTTAACCTAAATGTATTCTCAAATCCCTAAACCTAAACCTACACCTAATCCTAATCTCAACTCCCTAACCTAAACCGGATCTTAAACTTGAAAACCCAAACCTAAAGCCGATCCCGAAGCCGAACCCGATTTCCTAAACCTAAATCTTAAACTATTCTCAATTCCCTAAATCTATAACCTAAACCTAAACCAAAACCTATAACCTTAACTTAAACCAAAACCTATAACCTAAACCTTAACCTAAATGTATTATCAAATCCCTAAACCTAAACCTACACCTAATCCTAATCTCAACTCCCTAACCTAAACCAGATCCTAAACTTGAAAACCCAAACCTAAAGCCGATCCCGAACCTGAACCCGATTTCCTAAACCTAAATCTTAAACTATTCTCAATTCCCTAAATCTATAACCTAAACCTAAACCAAAACCAAAACCTATAACCTTAACTTAAACCAAAACCTATAACCTAAACCTTAACCTAAATGTATTCTCAAATCCCTAAACCTAAACCTACACCTAATCCTAATCTCAACTCCCTAACCTAAACCGGATCCTAAACTTGAAAACCCAAACCTAAAGCCGATCCCGAACCCGAACCCGATTTCCTAAACTTAAACCTTAAACTATTCTCAATTCCCTAAATCTATAACCTAAACCTAAAACTTAAACCTAAACCTAGACCAAAACATATAACCTTAACCTAAACCAAAACCTTTAACCTAAACCTTAACCTAAATGTATTCTCAAATCCCTAAACCTAAACCTACACCTAATCATAATCTCAACTCCCTAACCTAAACCTAAACCTAAACTTGAAAACCCAAACCTAAACCCGATCCCGAACCCGAATCCGATTTCTTAAACCTAAACCTTAACCTAAATGTATTCTCAAATCCCTAAATCTAAACCTACACCTAATCCTAATCTCAACTCTCTAACCTAAACCTAAACCTAAACCTAAACTTGAAAACCCAAACCTAAACCCGATCTTGAACACGAACCCGATTTCCTAAACCTATACCTTAACCTATTCTCAATTCCTTAAACCTTAACCTAAATGTATTCTCAAATTCCTAAACCTAAACCTACACCTAATCCTAATCTCAACTCCCTAACCTAAACCTAAACCTAAACTTGAAAACCCAAACCTAAACCCGATCCTGAAACTGAACCCGATTTCCTAAACCTATAAACTAAACCTTAACCTATAACTTATAACCTAAACTTATAACCGATAACCTAACCTATGGATTTTGCTATAGTTTAGAAGATTTGTAGGTACATTTTTTATTTCTTTATATACAATTGTTTTTATCCAGCTCTTTTTTTTTTTTTTTTTTTTGGTATTTCTTCCTTTTGAGATGTGTATGAAGGCATGCTTGTTTGATTGTGTCTACAATTGTTGTTTTATACAGGCTGACAAGCTAAAGAAGTTAGTGGATGATGAAATTCATTTTCTCAAGGGAAGGGTTTTGAAACTTGAAAGTGATATTGTGTCGAAGTCTACAGAAGTTACTTATGCAGTTTCAAGGAAAGAAGAAGCTGTATCTTCTATGTTTACTGAACTTGACCGTCTGAAGAAAGAAAATTCTGTAAAAGCGCGAGCATTATTTAATGCATGAGGGCACGCCTTAGTTGTAATTCTTATGATAGGTTGAGTAAAGTGAAGTATTATTTATTTAGAAGTGTGAATGTAGGATGCATTATAGATTTGATTGCTATTGTAACAAATGCATCATTTTTTTCTTTGATTGCATTAAGCTTAGATGAGTTATCAATCATAGCAGGTTCTTGCAATGAAAACAGGGAAAATAACTACGAAATATAATCCGTAGCGGTAGCAATTACTATCTATAGCTACGGATATAATCCGTAGCTATTGGTATCTATAGCTACGGACTATATCCGTAGTTATTGGTATGTAGTGCTGCAAATATCGTAAATATTGGTATCTATTGCTACGGATTATATCCGTAGCTATTTCTGTATATGGCTACGGATAGAATCCGTAGCTATTTTTGTCTATAGCTACGGAGAATATCCGTAGCTAATTGTGTATATTGCTACGGATAAAATCGGTAGCTAATTGTATCTATTGCTACGGATCATATCCGTAGCTAAATGTATCTATTGCTATGGACACAATCCGTATCTAATTGTATCTATTGCTACGGATATTGTCTGTAGCTAGACCTTTAGCTACCCCACCAATTGCGACGGACGTGCCACGGACCAGATCCGTAGCAAAAGGGCTTTTGCTACGGATCTAGTCCGTAGCCTTTGCCCGTTTTTCTTGTAGTGGATTCTCACCCGATCAGTGGCTCAACCTGATTTAATAGAGGTGAGTAAGCCACTGTTTTCTCAGCTAGGGTGTTCTACATGTGTGACATTTTTGCAGAAAATGTGGTCTAGCATGATAAGCATAGCTGTGTATACTTATCCTTTGCATGGATGGTGGGAAAGAAAGCTCAGGCAAAGTCATCTTGCAACAAGGAAATTTACCTGTGTAAAATATGTAATCAACTGTGCCAATGAAATCTCAAGTGTAGTTTGTGAACTACGATTCATTAGTCATGGGGTCCATTCTCCTTCTTTGTTGCTCGAAACCAATTCCAACTCCCACCATCCTTGCAAAGGATGAGTATGCACTGACCTGCAATAAATGCCTAGCAATGTAAAAGAAAAGACTTATGTGAATAAATGTCAATGCCTAACAATATAAAAGAAAAGAAAATGACACAACTCACCTTGACGCCCTTTTCGCTCAGAGAAGATTCGAAGAAGTATCCTCTTCCATCTTGGAGAATTTGCAGCTACAAGTCCACCCTGTGTTTTGTTGAAGTTGAAGCCTTTGCAAATGTTTTAAAGAAATTCATCTATTGCATTGATCTTGGAATATCACTTCCAAAGCTGAAAACCATGTAGAGAACATTATAATTTCTAACTCACTGTTAATTTAGAAGGAATACAATAGAACGCATAGCTTAGGTGTCAAGTAGGCAGTGGGATTACACAGAGAAACAAGATACAAAAAATCATATATCGGGCCCTACCTAAATGTGATTCACAGATCCATCCCATTCATTATGTGTGTCCCACTATTAAAATCCTCCTAAGGCCTAATGTATTGTTTATTTGACATCCAATCTATTTATTAGGTCATAAATACCCAGATGAAGGGAAAAAATGAATATCAACTTGATCTAAAACTTTTATGGCCCCCAAAACGGTTTTAATGGTTAACGTTCATTAAACACTGTTTCCTGTAATGTGGTCCACTTGAGATTGAGATATAACTCATTTTTTCCATAGGAAACCGTGGGAATAATGTTTCCACCATTGAAACCTTTCTATGGCCCATAGTGATGCTTATTTGTCATCTAACCTGTTTGTAATATCACAAAGACATGGATGAAATGAAAACACAAATATCAGATTGAACTAAAACTTTTGTGGCCCCCAAGAAATTTTCAATGGTAGATGTTCAATTCACACTCTTTCCGGTAGTGTGGTCCATTTGAGCTTTGGAGATGCTTCATTTTTAGCCCACAGTGATGTAAGTGTTTTATCCACACTATCAATCCCTTTTTCCAGATCATTTTAGTGGTTGAGCTCAAAATTAAAGTATATCCAAAGCTGAAGTGGACCATACCACAGGAAACTGTGGGAATAATGATTTCCACCGTTGAAATCTTCCTATGGCTTACAGTGATTTTTATTTGTCATCCAACTTATTCAATAGATTGCAAATACATGGATGAAGGGAAAACTAAAATATCAACTTGATCCAAAACTTCAGTGGCCTCCCAAAATTTTTCAATGGTAGACGTTCAGTTTATACTATTTCCTATGATGTGGTCCACTTCAGATTTTTATAGGCTTCATTTTTGAGCTTATGTAATAAAATTATATGTTAAAATGGATGGATGGAGTGGATAAAATGAATAAATTATGGTGGGCCTCGCAGGATTTACTTAGTACGCTTGGGAACGAATTGACTACTCCCCTTACACCAACCAACAACTGTGGTCGATGCTCTGTGGCCCCACCATGATGTATGTGTTTCATCCATGGCGTCCATATATTTTTACAGATAATTTTACAATGTGAGACAAAAAATGAAATATATCCAAATCTCAAGTGGACCACGTTACAAGAAACAGTGTTGAATGAGCGTTGACCATTAAAAATATTTTGGTAGCCATAAAAGTTTTGGATCAAACTGATTTTTGTTTTTGCCCTTCATCTGGTCCCGTATAACCAAATCAACAGATTGGATGTCAAATAAACAGTACAGTGGGCCTTAGGAGGATTTTAATGGTGGATATCCAATTACTATTGTTCTCATGTGGTGTGGACCACCTGAGATTTATATCCCTCTAATTTTTAGCATTAAGCTCTAAAATGATCTTTAAAAATGGATGAACGGAATGGATGAAACACATACATCATGGTAGGGCCCACATAGCACCGTCCATGGTCCCCCCAAAATTGGGCGCGCGCTGAGCCGCGCCCAAATTTCACCCTCTTGCTCTCTCTCTCTCTCTCTCTCTCTCTCTCTCTCTCACTCGTTCTCTATTCTATTCTCTTGCCACTCCTCTCTCTCTCTCTCTCTCTCTCTCTCTCCAGCACCGATCCTCTCTCTGCCACTCTCCCTCTCCACCCCCAACCCTTTCTCATCCTTTTTAGGCTTTCTCCTTCCTTCTCCTTCTCTCCCCACACCTCTCACTTCCACCTCTTCTCTCCTTCTGTTCTACCCCTTTTCATCTGTTCTCTTTCACATTCTTTTCACTCCTCTCTCTCGCTTCTCCTTCCAGGTTTCGGGATTTTCATGTCTTTGCTTTCTTCCTTTGGATAGGGTTTGATTTTTATGTGTTTTCTTGGAGATTTGGGTGTGGATCGAGTAGCTTGTGTTACTCTTCATTACTTTTTGCTCTGGTTACAGAGCTGTTTTGCTGCATTTCGCCTCATTTTTTTTTCGGGATAGCTAGGGTTTAGGACTTGCTCTGAGCTTCTTGGGTAGAAGGTAGTGGTTTTGGTTAGGATTTTGAGTTAGAACAAGGGTTTCTTTACTGTCTACCTCGCATTTTCCTCGATTTCTCTTGCGGAAACAAGGATTCTTCCCTGACAGTTTCGCCATTTTTTGCTACATTTGGCTCTTGGCTTCGACGATTCGAGGAGAGATTTTTCTGTAGAGAAGAAGCACAGCACAGGTATATATTTCTTGGGAAATTTCTCCTTCTAGTCTATTTCAGAACAAATATGCCTCTGTTTTTGCTAACCTGCGCCATGAGTCCTTTACCAAAAGCTCTTCTTCTCAACCTTTTTTTTAAATTTTTTTTTGCATTTCAAATTTTTTGTGCTGTTGCACTTTTTGCTGCAATTACAATTGAAATTTCATGGTTGGGCTATTTTTAAAAAACCGAAAACCATAGTGCCACTGGCATCTCCAAAAGCAAGCCCGCCATTCTGCAGTAACGCGTGTTGCTAATGTACACCTTCAGTGTTTTAATGGCGCATATGTGATTGAATTCAGATTGTTTATAGTTTATAACATGTGTAGTTGCATGGATGGATTAAACAACAAGAAGGGAAAAAAAAAAAAACAAAAACAAAATATCAAACTGATGGTTGAGATGAAAATAGTTAAACAATCTCACAACAGCAAAATTTGATTAGTCGATGTTACTACCATCCAATCAATATGATCTGATGCTAACGTTATTTGCAATTAAGCCTATGATGCCTATTGAAGGGTTTGGATTGATGTAAATTATAACACATGGACAACAATTATACACATCCATAAGATGATGAGAACCATTCCGCATCAAGAAAGGGGAATAAATGATGATGTGAGAATTTTGCAAGGTAAATAGCATACGTGTGAGCTATGCCCAATCATCTTAGTTCATCTTGAAAATTGAGAGTCACAAATCCGGAAACCTGTAAACATGCCGTTTGGTTGACAGATTTATAATAACGAGAAAAACTTGTTTAGTTGACAGATTTGCAATTCAGTTTACTTGGTCATCCAAGTGCAACTTGAGGAATTAAATGGTGAACATAGCTGTAACAGTTCTCTTTCATTTGCAATTTCTTTTTTTCCTTTTAACCTTTTATCATTGGTTTTGAAATTGTTGGAGGAAAGAAATAAATACTCATCTTGAGATTTGACAGTGACACAAACAACAACTAGATTGCCAAATGAAATTTCTCGAATGAAGCATCAGTGCAGGAGTTCTCTCATTCATTGTATATACAATGCCTAGTTTTATCCACAACTTCCAACTCCAATCAAATTGGATAAAGAAAACCTATTTGTTGCTTTCAAGAGCTCTTTGTAAGAAACCTTTAAATGGGGGCATCGAGAGAAGACGTGCTTTTAGTGTTGGGATGTACTCTGGTTTAGTGCTTGGATGTACTCTTAACTAGCTCTTGCTTCATCCTTGATTATTTCTGGTTTAGTGCTGGGATGTACTCTTAACTAGCTCTTGCTTCATCCTTGATTATTTCTGGTTTAGTGCTGGGATGTACTCTTATTTGATCTATTCCTTGCTAGATGTGTACGTATGAGGTGGGACTCAATATTACCATTCTCCAGTTCATCTTGATGTCAGTGTGCCTTCGCATGACAATTTTTTATTCTTTTACTACACTTTTGATTTAAAAATCTCCCTTTTTCAATTTTCTACTTGAGCAACTTTACAGGGTGCATTTGTTTTTCCGTTTCTTTTCTTTCTTTTCTTTCTTTTGCAACTTCTGTGTGAAGTTTTCTGCACATCCGACCTTTCGGAGTATTGCAGTGTCAGGAACTTTTTGCCGGTTGGAACTAGTCACTTGTGTTTTGTATTTTAGCAACAATGAGTGTGCCAGTTGCACTTATTTTGTCATCTTTCTTTTGTTTTTTCTAATGTTCGTTTTGGTTAGTGTAGGAGTACTACTGCATGTGTTTCCCTCAATTAATTATTTATGTAGAAGGGGTATCATGGCTATGTAGTCGGATGGGCCTTAAAGTGAAAAAAGAGCTTTGAATTTCACCTTCAAACTTTGTTTTACATGTCTATACTTTCTTTTCTTTTTTTTTCTTTTTTTTGCAAAAGATGGTCCGATACACCATTGAATACATGTGCAGCTGCATCTTGAATTCAATGGTAGGTTTTGACTTGGATATGTCATTAATGGGGATGGAAATCAATAAAGTTGACCAATGTAGCTGCATCTTGAATTCAATAATTAACTATTAATCATATGGTTTTAGTGTATTCTAACGTGAAATGGAAATATTAGTAAATATAGATTTTCTTGTTAAGAAGAAAATGGAAGGTAAAGAAGAGACATAACTGAAACTTTGCATTGTAATTACGGTTTGGGCTGAAAGTATGAGTGCTGGAGCCGACGCTTTCGGAGTCTGAACTCATTCTTTTGAAAAATAGAAAAATGAGAATATTAGTAAATATGGATTTTCTTGTTAAGAAGAAAATGGAAGATGGATTGAAAAAACATAAAAGAGAATTTTTTTTTTTTTTCTTCTTCTTTTTTGCTTCAACGGAGAGAGACTAAGCTAACAATGAGCTTCTTTCAAAGGATCAATTGGTTTTGTTTCACAATAAACCAAACTTTACAACTAAGCTAACAATGAGCTTCTTTCAAAGGATCAAAATTGATAGCACTCTTACCTAAAAAGTATTGAAGGTCTTTAAAGTCCTTTATCTTAAAATTTTGAGAGAGATTTTTCAAAATTTTCAAATATCCTACAACACCACTTGTGATGATCAAATTATCTATGTCAACAACCTGATTATTTGATGGGCTGTGTCCTATTTGATGCAACTACCTGATTATGCAAAATGGTTTAGATTAGATGGCAAAAGGTTTATGGTTTTGCAGGCTACGAGTTCAGGTTTTACAAGGAGCTAATTTTGATCAGGTCCTGTTTGGACGTACCTGAAAACAGACATTGGTTTTGCTTTTTAGCAGTATGGGAATCAGAAACTGGGTTAGGCAGGTTTCTTTCTTCCTGCAATTTCTTCCTCTAATCTCAGCAATTTTCTCATATCACATCTCATCCAAGGATTAGAATATTTGCGGATGCCCAAATGCATGCATGGACCTGCCTGTCAACACGAGCACACATGCTGATATGGCATACTTGTTTGAGACCTGAGCTTTCCATCAAGCAGGTTATAGCGTGTGGATGTTCATGTCCTGGCTCAAGAATTCGGCAAGGTGGGCCATTGTGTAAAATGTACATAAAAATGGTTTTAGTTGTTCCTTTTGATTCAGTAACGGTTGCCCACCTAAGGAATCAAGCGGTTTGATTTGTAGGAGGACAACCCACTCTTCTAGGCACAAGAGGAAACCATTAGGCTTGCTAACATGCCAATAGATCCCATCATCTTCTCAAACTCCTAATCTCAATCCAATCATATTTTGGAGCTTCTGCTTGGAGTTCCTGTACAGATTTTTATTTATTTATTTATTTATTTATTTTATATAAATCATGTTTAGAGCAAATAATGTAAAACCTTGATGTTGCCTAAATGTATACATCTTTATATCTATCTCAGTTACTTCTTCTGTTCTTTTTTATATCTTCCAATTTGATATTAACATAGGGATTTATTTCAGGTTGAGTACAATGACAACCAAAATGCAAGCAAGCAAGATTCCCAACTTTCAAGTATAGAAGTGGCAGAACAGCAGATTCTGTTATTCTCCACCTCGTATTTATTTCAGGTTTGTTTTCTTTTTAGACTCTCTAGTCATTTTGATGATTTGATATCCTTTATTTAGATCCTCAAGCATCCCAAACAGATCTACTTCTTAATCCAAAGAGTTCTTCTCCAATGGCCCTTTTTTATGATTTTCTAGAGGGATGCTTCTGTCACAGCAGAAATGGTTATATTTGTAGCTGCAAGAGCAATAACAGAGCTGAGTGGAGCGACCAACCTGTCACTGTTAGTATTGGGTAGTGTAGATGCTGAATATTTCTTTGATTTCTTTGTTTTTTCAATAGTGCTACTGATGTGTGTTCTGAAGTAACCACAGTTTTCAAATATGATACCTGGATCCAAAGAAAATGGGATTTAAACCTGAATTCCTTAATCATGTTTGGATCTGGGTATGCTGTTTGGAACTGATTGTTGTTTGGAAGACCATATGGTTATTTCAAATGCATGTTTTGCTGCATTTACGTAGTTGTAACTTGGACGTAGATGAAAGAAGGTATATAGGGAATAATATTAAATGCCAAACATACATATACATCTACCAGCACATATTCAGATTATATATTAATTATTATTCTGGTAATTATTTTTATGGGTGTGCACTTGTGCAATGTGTAAAATTTGATGGAGTACTTGAACTGAACATTATTTGGGCAATATGGTTGTATGCTTTACTAGATATGAGCAATCATAAATCTGAACCAGATGGGTTCAAGCCTGATGCGTGATAAACCTAGCATGTTGCTATCCTTATAGGCCCTTAGTGAGATTTTTTTTTACATGTATTCTTAATTAGTAACATTATTTGGTATGATTAAATTTTGTTTAGTTCATCATAGGAGTTTTCAGAAAAAAACTTAGGAAAAGTCTATATGTTTATTTAAATTCTTTATGTTTTTCATTCCCCGTGTTTGGTTCATACATCAAGATTTTTAGAGAAACTTAGGAAAAGTCAAACTTTCTGTTTAAATTCTTTTTGTTTTCTAATTTTCATCCAAAAGCTAGAGTAAATTTTGAGTTAAAGGTGAAAATGTTAAAAAGCAACAAAAATGTATGAACTAACTTTTTTTCTTTTTTCTTTTTGGCAAAAGCCAGAGAATTACTAAGACAAGAAATATAAAAATCAACACCAAACACCCCCTAAGTAGTTTAAGATTGACAGCCGTCTGTTAGAAAGGGGGAAATTTTCCCTTGTTTGAGAAAATATGAGGAAATGAAACCCGGTTTCCTCACCCATCTTGGCTTTACAGTAAACGAAGGGAACTGTCATATAAGAGGAAATCATTTTTCTTTCCTCTGATGAATATTATTTTCTACCAATCCAAACGGGCCTAAAGAACTTACCATGTTAGCTATTGAATGGTAAACAAATGACATAAATTTTTATACAATTAATTGCTAGAAATTTGTTACTTTATAGTTATTAATCACTTAAACTGAAAGAAGCTTTGCTTTGAATTGATCAATCTGTAATTGTCAATTAATCTTGATTGATTAATATTTGCAGCTGAGCATATTTCTCTTATTGGTAAATTGTACAAAAGCACAAAACAGTTTTCTGCATATAGTTTCTTGTTTCATGTTATTGTAAGCAGAGGCTAAAACACCTCAGTTCTGCTGGGCCCACTGACTTGTAGATGCAGCAGCCACTCAGTCCATCTAGTATCACTATACATCTTAAAAATCAACTCATCCAAAGCCTCAAACACAAACTTATGATGGGCATCTCCCCCTTTGTTCTCAGTGGTGTGGCCCACAATTTTTACGGATGCCGCTCACAAGTGTTAATGTGGGTCACGCAGCAGCATGCCAACCTTGGATGTTGGGCCAAAAGGGCTGGGTTACTCGGAGAATCCATTTTGCATTTTTTGGAATGACTAATGACGAGTGTTGTTTATGGGTCTGGAGATTTTTCCTTTTGTCTCTTGTTTCTTTTCCAAATTCTGTTGTTCAGTTTTCCAAATTCTGCATCAGTCCTGTTGGTTTCCATCTTCCTTGCTAGATCGAGAAAAGCCATTGCAACTTGCAAGAGCTTCAAGAAAAAAGGTGTATGCTTTGTTCTCACATCAATATTTCCATCTTCCTTGCTAGATCGAGAAAGGGCCTCTTGCTTATTTGAGAAATTTGTTGTTGTTTCTGATTTTTCTGGAACACTATAATCTCCAAGATCAATTCATGGGGTTATTCTACCATAAATTTCTTTGCTCCAATGAGCCGCTATGCTAGTTCTGACAAATGGTGAAAGCCTTGCATGATGTTGGAATTGAGGTATGGTAGATCTTCCATTGTTTTAGGGTTCGCTTTTTCTCTTAAGGATAGTTTCTGAGATATTGCATGATCTTAGTGGTGCCTCCTTCTGTAAAATAATTCATGTAGCCTTGCACCTTTCTTGCTCCCCGGTACATGAATTATTTTACAGATGGAGGCACCACCATGTGCGTGACATCCCTTTCTTCCATTCCATGGAGGCACCACTATGGAATGGAAGAAAAAACAAACCTGGGATATTGCAGTCTATTCCGTGACGGGACATCCCTTTGTAGCCTTGCACCTGTCTTGCTCCCCGGTACATCATGTGCGTTTTGAACTTATTCTCATATTGCCTGTGTTAATGATGAGATTGTTTTAATTTTCTCAAATCACATGAGTTTCATTAAGTCATGCCATTGTTATTTACAATCACCTTTCTCTTTTGTTTCCTACGCATTCTTCTTGATTGATAAGCTTGGTTTTGTAAGGTAGAGGTTTCGAATACCTACCAAAGGGTAGTGCTAATGTGTATTATGGTTGGATTATAGTATGTCCCATGTTTGAGGGGGATCGGAATTGTGCAGTGGCATAAGAATCTTGTGTTGCAATTGTTTCTATCACCCACCTTTCAAAGAGCTAGAAAAAAAAAAAAAAAAAAAAAAAAAAAAAAATCTTTCAGGTCACTGCTTATTCTCTATGTTGTAACGCTAGTGTGTTTTTCTCCTCTTTTTGAAAGTCAAAAGCTTGAAACTGAGTAGGTAAAATCTCATAGAGACCAAGGTAGAGTACATGCATACATTTCATGGATGGTCCGATCTATCAGTTAGGACTGACCGTCATGACCAGCACATGTTTCATTGGCTACCATTGAAGATTCAACAGTAATTGGATGATGCAATCCATCTGTTTCGTTTTTGGTAGGTTTGATAAAACTGATTCTTTAGAACTGCAAGTGATCCATTATACTCCCCTACAAATTGATGAATCAAATTGTTGATGGGATATGTTTTCAATAAATGATACCAACCATCCATTTTGTGGGCAATTGATCTAATAGTTAGAATAATCTGATTGGTGCGAATTTTGTGTTCTTACAACACTTCTTGCATTAAGCCTGTAACAATTTTGGTAGATTTTGTGGAGTAATTGTTCAAATTCAGCACCTTGGAATTTCTTGTGGAACCAATATGAGGAAAAAGTGGAATATTTCCAATGCAGCACTTGGTTTTCCACCAAGAAAAGCTGATATTGGAACTCCAAAAAAGAAAATCTTGATATTACTTCTGACATGTCATTGCCATTTATGTTATGTACTCGTTGTGGGCTGATTGATGAAAATGAAGCTAGGATCTTTTGAAATCTATGCCTACAACATATCTCTAGTTGATAATTATCCAATCAGATGTAGAATCAGCTATTAAAACCAGTAGAGCAGAAGTATCTTTCAATTTAACTTCTATGAGGGTACTTGCAACTCTGTTTTAGTGGATAGCCCTGCTAGTCTACTATTGGATACAAATTTATTCATGCATACATGAATGATGCATGGCTAGCTAGCTTACATGGGTAATAAGTAATAACATACATGTAGAGTGGTACAAAAGAGCGATGCTATAGTGCTCGCACTGTAAGTTATAGTGCTACTAGTGATCCAGACCAATTCTTATATTAAGTTAGTGGCATTGAATATTTTCCCTATCTCATTTCTTTCCTAGACCTATAGTTGTAAAACAATCTGCTTGTGCTGTGTAGTTTGTTAAATATGTGAATGAGGGAAGCATTGTACTGCTCCAAGCCTGCTTAGATCAAGTGAAATTTCAGAGCGAAGACTTTCAGTCAAAGCTAGATCTTCTATCACCTATCTTTAGATACTTTTTAGGTAGGCCAAATTTTGCCACAGTTTTCTGTGAAGCATTGAGAAATAAAGTGATGAGTGAAGGATTTCTAGAAGGTCTCTCCAAGTAATTGCATTTGTCTACACCCGAGAAAATTGTTATTGGTCTTGCTCTGTCAGATTCAGGAAATACGGATTTCGGAATCAGAGGTAAGTTGAGTTGCTTGGAGGAATGTATCACACGCTCCATGAATGACATGGTGTATTTGTATGACGTGAGTTTTGTTTTTAGCATTCTTTAAGTTGCTTGATTTGGAGATAAGTTTTGAAACATCTGTTCTAAGATACCTTTGTACAAAGATTCCCATTGCATTTGTTTTTTCTCCCATGGTGTTTTGCATTTAAATCTTGGTCATTTTTCTAGGGAAAATTTTTTGCATGGCACATATTAAGGAATTATGTACAAAGCCTGCTTCTGTATGCAATGGGTTTTCTTTTCTTTTTTTCTTTTTTCTTTTTTTTTTTTTTTTAAGTTTGGAACTGTGTTCTTCACTTGTGTAGGAAGAAGAGGCTCTCATTTCAGCTCATAGAAAATAAATTGAAGAGACGATGGAGATTGTGCGTGGAGTAAGTCTATCATACATCGGCTCTCTGCTACCCTTTTAATTCAATATCACCGAAGGTTTCTCTCTTTTGCTCTCATATGTTTTTGCTTGGATATCCATATGCTTGTACATGTGTCAAACTAGTCTATTTTAGACTTCATATGATAACTATGTTTTTTTGACATTTAAATGTTGAGAAAGAAACCTCTAGAGCTGTTAAAAGTAAAATTAGGAACCAGGGACATGCCAGTGGAGCAATTTGAACTGTCGATATGGACTCCACTATAAATTATTGCTAATGGCCAGTTCTTCTTCTTTGCAGATGCTTTCAGACTATCGAACAAGCTGTAGTTGTTCATCGGCCAAGCAAAAGTCATACCCAAATCTTGCATTGTGACTTTGTATTATTTGTGGAACCTAATGTTGTGTAATAGTTTGATTGAGTTTGTTTTGAAAACTTTAAATAGTAAACAAGTGAGATTGATTGTTTGATTGAGTTTGTTTTGAAAACTTTAAATAGTAAACAAGTGAGATTGATTGTTTGATTGAGTTGTTAACTATTTTGTTGGTATTATGGCTTTCATGATTGATTGTTTTATGAGTAGATTGAATGAATGGATTAGTAGTTTAAATAAATATTTAAAAAAATTAAACATTTTTAGCCTCAATTTGTAACCGAGGCTTGGATGGATTTACTAGTTTGGGTTTAACTGGATGTGAATGTGAATATGATGAAATATATTGTATAACAGGTGTATATCAGGATGAATATGATGAAATATATTGTTAACAGGTGTATATTAGGAATTTTGTGCGGAATTTTGAGTTGTATATTAAAAAAAAAGAGACTTTTAGCAACGAAAATTTTCGTAGCTAAAAGTTTCAAAGTTTTGTAGTTTATTTTTAGCAGCGTCTTGGGTATTTTTTTTGCGGCGAAAATTTTCGCTGCTAAAAAGTCATGGGAATTATTTTGGCAGCGAAAATTTGCGCTGCCAAAAGTCTTGGAAATTTTGCTGCTAAAAAGTCTTGGGTATTTTTTTTGCGGCGAACATTTTCGCTGCTAAAAAGTCATGGGAATTTTTTTTGCAGCGAAAATTTTCGAAGCCAAAAGTCTTGGAAATTGTTTTTTTGGCAGCGAAGATTTTTGCTGCTAAAAGTTTTCGAAATTTTGCTACTAAAAAGTCTTGGGTATTTTTTTTGCGGCGAAAGTTTTCGCTGCTAAAAAGTCATGGGAAATTTTTTTGCAGCGAAAATTTTCGAAGCCAAAAGTCTTGGAAATTGTTTTTTTGGCAGCGAAGATTTTCGCTGCTAAAAGTTTTCAAAATTTTGGTGGTTTTTTTTTTGCGGCGAAAATTTTCGCTGCTAAAAAGTCATGGGAATTTTTTTTGCAGCGAAAATTTTCGCTGCCACAAGTCTTGGAAATTGTTTTGGCAGCGAAAATTTTCGCTGCTAAAAGTCTTTGAAAATATTTTTAGCGACGAAAATTTTCGTCGCTAAAAAGCTTACATTTAGCGGCAATTTCCTTTTTTCGCCGATAAAACCCTTTTACATCGGGCTTTTAGCAACGAATTTAGCGACGAAAATTTTCGTCGCTAAAAGTTTGTAGTGGCGAAAATTTGACTTTTAGCGACGAAATGTAGTGAAAGGAGAGAAGAAAGAGAGTGTGAAGGTGAGCAAGGTGGACCTAAATCAAGGTGGGGCCCAAGGAAATCAAACCCTGCAACTCCGTACATCTTCTCTAAGAAGAATCCCTCATTCAAGACTGCCCTTTTTCACTCTGTTGATCATTGAGGTAAGATCCATCACCCATTTTCGTTGAAACCCTTGTGATGAGGGAGATTTTACATGGAGACCTAACCTACCAATGTTTGCTTTAGGGATCCCGACCGCTCGACCCCAAATTCCACATTTCCTAGGTCGTTCCCAAGCCTTCAACGAATCTGAAGTTGTGGATTATTAATCTTAGGAGGCCTAGCACCAATTATATCATGAGTCTAATGATTTTGCTTGTTTGGATGAGGCATTTGTAGAATCTAGAGAGACCCTAGGATTCGGGTGTTTGTTTGGGAAATGTATGGAATTGTATGTTTGTTTAGTTTTTCTTATGACCGTGTTTGTGCCTCTCACATGCTCAAGTTTTAGTGGATGATTATTTACTCGTGTGTTGCGTGATTTTCTCATATGTTATTGCTTATGACATGTATGATGTCTTGCCCTTGTGCATTTTAATTCCTTGAAGATGAGGGAAGTGTTTCACTTCCTCGCTAACCCACATCTCTCACATGCACTTTGTTTATGATAATGTAACAAGCTTGTTAGGAATATCTGAATTGTATGATAGGATGTATGCAACGTGATACCATATGCTAGTTAATAACCTTGATGTTGGCATGGTATGAATCATCATCAAACCCTTCGATTGATTAGGAACATGAGGTGAGAAGGTAGTCCCATTGGTTGGACTACCTTAAGACTAAACCCGCAGATTGGGCGGGTGCGTATGGGCGGCAGTAGTTCGACTACATGGGTCTATTGTACCCGATGTCGTTCGTCACGTGCTCGCTTGACTCGTGCGGTTTAGCCTATTACTGACAAATCTTGATTTGTAACCATGTTTGCTCACATATGTATGGAACCTGGAACACCTTACCACCGTTACAGCCCAACGATAACCACTTGAAGTTGATCCACTGCCTCGTGAACCGGGCATGGTAGAATAGGACATTGTGTCCGAGCTGTCGGCCTACGCTGGGGTGACGCACCTCCCCATAGTGACCACGAGCGATCCCTTCCTCTCGGCACTCCCCATGTGCTTGGAGTCGGGGATAGGGAACCCGATGGGATCAAGGATCGCGGGGTCTTGGCTTCACATGTTGGGGGGCCTTGGCCTCGCAACTGGGGCATTGATACGTGAGGTGTACCAGATTCTCAAACCTGCTGGATGAATGGACTTAACTAAGAACTCGGCTAACACGATCGCATTACATCGCACTAGTTAGGGTGGCGACTCGGCAGTCGAGGTCGCTCTGAGGGAGTGTTGACATACGCGATCGTTAGATGGAGTCGCTCGAGGGAGTGTTATGGCAAGGGCATGCATCATATCATCCATCATGCACACACATTAATAAGATTTGTTGGTGCTTATGAATGTATTGTCTTTCATTAAATCCATAATTTAATTGATGCTTGTTGTAACTTAAGACTAATAGCACCCACTGAGTTGATCACTCACTCCCACTCTGGGATGGTGTTTTAAAATACTAACCAGACATTTTATTAAATGCAGGTGAGGCGGAGCTCAGTGAGCCGAGCGAGGTGAGCAAGGATATGGGAGAGGAGCTTCCCTTCCTCCCGACTCTCGATGGATCCTTTTTGTTGAGTTCGGGTTACTGCGGGGTATGGACCAGGGCCCTAGTCGCTTTGGGTCATGTATGGGTGGGACTAGTTCCCTATTTAGATGATTTTGGATTCGTTATTTGGATATTTTTTTTATATTTAGTAGCAATTGATACTGCTTTATGACATACTTATGCCTCATGCCTTGCTAAATCCTTCATTGGTTATGAAGCATCTAAATGTAATCAAAATATGAAGCCCATTAGGGCATCCATGACACCTGGGAATTCGAGAGCCAGGTTCTTACACGACCCTTGAAAACCCGGGGCGTTACAGATGGTATCAGAGCAATGGTTTGGAATTAATTGGGCCATGGGTTATGTACTCACTAACGCACCCGCTGACTTAGGGAGGGACGCAATAGCAATACTGAAACGATATGAACCTCCACAAGCATATGAATCAACAAATCTTAGATAGAAGGTAAGACTTCCAACGAGTTAGGATCGAGGAGCGAGAGTGTATAGCGTTGCTAGGAATCGGGTCCGAGAATCTTACACTATATCGGCTCATTGATAGTAACGAGCTACAAATTGAGTGATTAGAGGGTCGAAGCCATCTTCCTAGACTAAATGAGTGAATACCGGGTCAAACTCGATAGTTCTGACTTAATCGGGGATAGAAATCTAAGGGTAAATGAAAATTTACTAAAATTAGTAGAAATTAAAATAAATTAGATTTTAACCCCTAAAATAGAGGAATATTGAGAAACTACTACATTCATTGTGTAGATCGGCTTCTCCTACCCCAAAATCATATATGGCACGTCGAATAACTCATTACGGTTTGTGAGATATGGCCTTCGCAAGTTGACTATGCCCGAGCCCGACGTGCCCACGCCCAAAAGTCCAGCGTGTCGGCATGCCCATGCCCACCGGCGTGCCCACGCCCAGCCCCAGCCCACTAGACATGCCCACGCCCACAGGCGTGCCCACGCCACATCCCAGCGCCCGGCGTGGCCAAGCCCGACCGGCGTGCCCACGCCGAAATTTCCTGATATTTTAGGTCAACTTCAAAAATTCATATCTCCCTCGATATAACTCCGATTTAGGTGATTTAAAAGTCAGATTGAAGCTTAACGAGTATAGTTTTATATAAAAATAATAAAAAATAAAATAAAATAAAAATTACAATATAGTTAAAATTAAGATGTTTTGTCAACTGTCCAAAATTTATCAGTTTCAGACAATGGTTACTTCTAGAATTTTAATAATTTATTTACAACTCCAAATGATATGAAATTTGGTAGGATGACTTGAAACTTGATTATAAATCATAATAAAAATTTTTAAAATAATTCATTTACTAAAAGTAAAAGAAACGGACCCCAAAAACTTGGTCCTCCCCCCTTTGCAACACATACACATGTGGGGCCCACCTTTCTTGCTATTTAGGGATGCTTAGAACTCATTCCTTCTATTTCCACTACATTCCATCCCTTCTAAACCCTCTCAAAAACCCAACACACATTTTCCTCCTCTCTCATTCTCCTATTCTAGATCTACTTCAAACCCATCTTCTTCTTCTTTACAACTCCCAAATCCATTCTTCAAATCCCACTTCAACTCTCTCACTCTCTTATCCACAAACCCACTTCAAACCCATGTTCTTCTCCTTTACAAGACCCATCCCATCTCAACACCCAGTCTCAATCTCACTCCATTCACCCATTTACTCTCAAAACCCGACATCAATCCTCTTCACTCTAACCCATCTCAAATTTCATTTTCTCAAAACCCATTCCAACCCTTCTCAAATCTCATTTTCCCAACGCCTTTCCTAAACATTTCTCAACTCCCAGTCCTCAAATCCATTTTTCCTTAAACCCATCCACTCTTTCACTCTCACTTCACCATCCTCCATTCTCCCAAAGCTTTAGAGAAAGGCCCATCTCCTTCTCTAAACCTCAACACATCATCCTCTTCAAACCCATCTTCTTTCCCTTCACATCTCTGATCTCCCTAACCCATCCCACTCCATCACTTTCACTCTTTCACTCCTAAAACCCATCTCAAATCCCATTCACAAATCCAACACTAAACCCATTTCATTTTTCCAAAACATTCTCATCAACAATCCATTTCCTTGCCGAGGGAAATGGCATTTCTAGCAACCGTTGTCTTCTTCTTCTCCATTCCGGTGATTCTTTCCCTCATGGGGAAGAAGCACCCCCATCTTCACCCAACCCAAGAGAGTAGTAGCATAACCTTACTGATAATTACTAGTTTACTCTAAGTCGGCTAGGTCTACCTACATGTATTGAATGATAATTAGAACTTTTGCTTAACTAGGTTGTATTTCCCTTACGTTTGGAATATCTATGCTGTAATCCATACTGTAGGATGTAATTGGCCATACTAATGCCATTTTGAATTCAATATGAATGTATGGATTGTTTTGAAATTTTCTTGTCGTCTTGTGAATGCTTGTATGAATAATTGCCTTACTGCGTCCATATTAGCGTTATTAGCACTCTAAACCACCAGAATACCTTAAAACTTTCGATTTTTCCTTCCCTGTTAAAATTTATGGAACCAAAGTGTGATTTGTCCATAACTCACTAACCATAGGATCAAAATGGTAATGTCGAGAGGAACCTTAAGTTCTTGGAAACCTTTCTAAGATAATCGTTTGATCATAGGCACTGTGGGAGACTCACCATCCACTAAAATATTATAAATGTGAAACTTGAACTTTTAATAAATTTTTAGATCTTCCCAATGTTAAGAAAGATCGGACTATGGAATTACGAAATCACACATCTGTGAAGTGCTCCCGGCTTGACCCAATTCTCGTTCTTGGGTAAATACTAATGGACTCACTGCTTTGACCGAGCAGAAGACCATGATCTACCAGGACTAAGAAGGGATACAACGATCTTTTTGCCCGGGTCAGACAGAGGATCGACGTATGGGATCAAAGCCTATCACAACTGTCTTTCCGTATTAGCCCAATCATAAAAAAAAAAAAAGAATATACCACCCTTAGGTAAACTTTAACATTAAACACTTAGCACGATAATGATGATTTAACATTGTTTTCAAACCGCAAAGGTGAAAACTTTTAAGGGGGGTAGATCATAATGAGCTAGGCTAGCGTATTTAATATATATACCCTAAAATGTATATAAACCCAAAACCAGAAAAACTTAAGCAAACGAACTGATAATATCTTTACTTATTACCCTTAGGCAATTTCGGGGACGAAATTGTTTTTAAGGGGGGTAGATTGTAACATCCTGAATTTTCACTGTGAAATCCTTGATTTTTTTTAATTAACTTATAATATCACTTAATGACCATTAGCACTCAATGTTAGTTTATGCTGGGGTGGACCAGTCTAGTTATGATGGGACATAGTGCAGGCCGTCAAACCAGATAGTCCATTTACACCTAGCAACATCCCATGTGGGCCACCCAGCGACCGATGAGGGTCAGAAAAATCTTTAAAAAATTAAGAAACTAAAGATCTCATTAGGCTTGTGGTCTATCGTGGACCACGGACCCAGTGGACACCCAGAATTAGAATCTTGCACTTGTCAAATGCACCCCACCAATGTTAGATTGAAATCTGGCACTTGCAAATAAAACCGAGATACCAGGCTTTCTAGCCGTCAGATTTCTTTCAAATTTACGGTGAAGGTTTAACGTATTTTTCTATGCCCGCCCATAAAATCTGGGTCCCAATTGTGGCACGGTGACCATTGATCGCAAATCAGACCTGTATGATCAAACCCCATATCCGATTGCTCCCAAATTTTGCATGGCCCTTCATCGGGCCATGAAGCACCTATCCTATAAGTTTCATGGCCGGGAGGCCACCAAAGCAACCCCAATCACCGAAATGGGCCCCACAGGGCCATTTAAAGATCGAAACCATATGCTCAAACCCCACCTTTGTTGATCTGTTTGTCCCCAAACTTTGCATGACCCCTCATTGGGTCATGAGACACTTGCGCACTAAATTTGGTGGCCAGAAGGGTGTTAGGGCTGTCCCAACACCAATAGGGAGTCCTAGAGGACTATTTTGAGAAATTGTGGAAACTTAAGGCCGTCCCTAACCCTTATCTCATAACCCTCACCACAACAACCATTGCCAAGGGAGAAAGAGAGAGCTAGAGAGCAAGGAGAGAAGAAAAAGAGTGTGAAGGTGAGCAAGGTGGACCCTAGATCAAGGTGGGGCCCAAGAAAATCAAACCCTGCAACTCCCTACATCTTCTCCAAGAAGAATCCCTCATTCAAGACCGCCCTTTTCACTCCGTTGATTATCGAGGTAAGATCCATCACCTATTTTCGTTGAAACCCTTGTGATGATGGAGATTTTACATGGAAACCTTGTAAGTGCTATAGTTTATATCCCTGTATGTTGTCAAATTTGTGGTGCCAAAATCACTGTTATATAACTTGCATAAGTGAAGCTCTCTCAAAGATCAACATTTATGAACAACCAAAGCTCACAACAAGCAAAGCTTACAAGTACAAAGATCAACCTTATCTGTAAGAACTGATCACAAGACATGACTCAAGAATGCAAGACTTCAAGAAGAGTATAAGGCAGTTCGTAAAGAACTCAAGACACTTTCAAGATTGAGCTACATCAAGATTTCAAGATTGAACTACATCAAGACTTCAAGGCTTAAACTTCAAGGTCACTTGTTCCTAATGTTTCAATGTCCTTACTTCATGTTTGAGGTTTGACTGACATTAGGTTGACCTTAGGAATAGATCACTTTGGATACATAAGTCGGATGTTTATTTTACATGAGTTTGGTCTGCTCTTCGACTAGTCCTAGCTTTGCTTCGACCAGTCTAAGAAATTCCTCGATCAGTCGTGAGTTTGTTACAAAATTTGGATATTTTTTGTTAGGCTTCGACTAGTCCAGGAATCTGTTCGACCAGTCGAAGGAACAGTATCGACTGCATCTTCGACTCAAAGTCCAGCGATGATATTCTGGTTCTTCGACTAGTCGAATGAGACCTTCGACCAGTCGTAGAACGGTCAAAGCTTATCGCCCCTGATTTTTCAAATATCTGTTATTGCTTCGACTAGTCGAAGAGCTCCCTAGACCAGTCGAAGACACGATCTGCTCACCTATAAATAGAGCACGAATCTCAGAAGAATGTATAGAATTAATTAATCCATTCAAGCCAATCTTCGTCGAACTTCTGAGAGTTAATTCTGTGCTCCATCTAAGCTAAGTGTGCTTATTTAATATTCTCTTTCTTTAGCTTTATTTAATTGATTTTGTTTCTGCTATTCCAATCTAATTTGATAAGAGGAATTGTTATTCCCTTTCTTTGGAATCAAAATCAATTAAGGCAAGTCTTATTTGGTTTAATTTAAAATCTATTAGAACTAGAACCATTGTAATTGAGTACTGGACATTGAACTTGGACATTCAATCATCTACTCTGACTTGGTTCTACCGGGCTGCTACAACGAAGGAGATAATCAGGTATTTTACATTTAATTGTAAATTCCTTTCTGTTTTGGTTTCTTTCAAGATTTGCCAGAAAAATCTTGTTGTATTGGTTATCTGAGGAGAGCCAGGAAAACTCAGAAGTGGGGTTTTTTTAATTGTGTAAGCCCATAGACAAAGACACAATTGTAAAGGTTTTGGGTGAACCTGTGAAAACCTATTTTGTTAGTGAACGCTAATATCCCCTGTGTGAGGATATTAGGAGTGGAGTAACACTCTGTGTGGCTGTTGTTTAACAGTTGGTGAACACACAGGCGAACCACTATAATCCCTTGTGCTGTGGTTGAATGATTTATACTTCTAATCTTTAATTATTCATTTGTGGGATGTATGTATGGTGGTGAATGTTGTAATCATTTGATTCAAGCATTGTGGGAATTTTGTAATAGTTTAGAATTTATTTTCAGCTATTCATTTATCAGCTTGATATTCAATTTCCTTTAAAGATTGTTCCAGCAAGGTTGCCCTGCCATTTTTATGGTGTATGGCTGTCCCTAGAACAATACATTTGTGATTACAATTTATTTCAGTTCAGGTTGTGTTTATTTGTGTATTCCTCTTTGGTTTGAGATTTGATACAAAGATCTTTCTAGAAATAAGGTTGTCCTACATAAACTCTGATTTTTTGTGTAAGGTTGTCCTTAGAACAACATTTGTATCAACCTCTCAAGATCTAAATTTTGAGGTTGTTTTACTTTCCTGCATTGTGATTTATTTTGGCTATCATATTCTTTTTAATTCCGCTGTTATAAGTTTTATTTGGCATTGTCATATTCACCCCCCCTCTAGGACATATAGCCAGGCCTTTTCAAACCTAACCTACCAATGTTTGCTTTAGGGATCCCGACCGCTCGACCCCAAATTCCACATCTCCTAGGTCGTTCCCAAGCCTTCAACGAATCCGAAGGTGCGGACTATTAATCTTAGGTGGCCTAGCACCAATTATATCATGAGTCTAATGATTTTGCTTGTTTGGATGAGGCATTTGTAAAATCTAGAGAGACCCTAGGATTTGGGTGTTTGTTTGGGAGATGTATGGAATTGTATGTTTGTTTAGTTTTTCTTATGACCATGTTTGTGCCCCTCACATGCTCAAGTTTTAGTGGATGATTATTTACTCATGTGTTGCATGATTTTCTCATATGTTGTTGCTTATGACATGTATGATGCCTTGCCCTTATGCATTTTGATTCCTTGAAGATGAGGGAAGTGTTTCACTTTCTCGCTAACCCACACCTCTCACATGCACTTTGTTTATGATAATGTAACATGCTTGTTAGGAATATCTGAATTGTATGATAGGATGTATGCAACATGATACCGTATGGTAGTTAATAACCTTGATGTTGGCATGCTATGAATCATCATCAAACCCTTGGATTGGTCAAGAACATGAGGTGAGAAGGTAGTCCCATTGGTTGGACTACCTTAAGACTAAACCCTCGGATTGGGCGGGTGCGTATGGGCAGTAGTAGTTCGACTATATGGGTCTATTGTACCCGATGTTGTTCGTCACGTGCTCGCTTGACTCGTGCGGTTTAGCCTATTACTGACAAATCTTGATTTGTAACCATGTTTGCTCACATATGTATAGAACCTGGAACACCTTACCACCATTGTAGCCCACCGATAACCACTTGAAGTTAATCCACTGCCTCGTAATCCGGGCATGGTGGAATGGGACACTGTGTCCGAACTGTCGGCCTACGCTGGGGTGACGCGCCTCCCCATACTGACAGCGAGCGATCCCTTCCTCTCGGCACTCCCCATGTGCTTGAAATTGGGGATGGGGAACTCGATGGGATCAAGGATCACGGGGTCTCGGCTTCACACGTTGGGGGGTCTTGCCCTCACAACCAGATTAGGACATTGATACGTGGGGTGTACCAGATTCTCAAACCTGCTGGATGAATGGACTTAACTAAGAACTCGGCTAATACGATCGCATTACATCGCACTAGTTAGGGTGGCGACTCGGCAGTCGAGGTCGCTCTAAGGGAGTGTTGACATACGCGATCGTTAAATGGAGTCGCTCGAGGGAGTGTTATGGCGAGGGCATGCATCATATCATCCATCATGCACACACATTAATAAGATTTGTTAGGTGCTTATGAATATATTGCCTTTCATTAAATCCATAATTTAATTGATGCCTGTTGTAACTTAAGACTAATAGCACCCACTGAGTTGATCACTCACTCCCACTCTGGGATGGTGTTTTAAAACACCAACCAGACATTTTATTAGATGCAGGTGAGGCGGAGTTCAGCGAGCTGAGTGAGGTGAGCAAGGATATGGGATAGGAGCATCCCTTCTTCCAGACTCTTGATGGATCCTTTTTATTGAGTTCGGGTTACTGCTGGGTATGGACCAGGGCCCTAGTCGCTTTGGGTCATGTATGGGTGGGACTAGTTCCCTATTTAGATGATTTTGGATTCGTTGTTTGGATATTTTTTATATTTAGTAGCAATTGATACTGCTTTATGACGTACTTATGCCTCATGCCTTGCTACATCCCCCATTGGTTATGAATCATCTAAATGTAATCAAAATATGAAACCCATTAGGGCATCCATGACACCTGGGAATTCGAGAGCCGAGTTCTTACACGGCCCTCGAAAACCCGGGGCGTTACAATTAGTCATCATCCAAGTCATGCATACATGATACGAATGAGATATAATAACATACAATCATAACTACTATGCATGAGGTGTGTAATACCATATCAAGCATAAAGTAAGGCTAAATCAATATAAAGTAATGTTAACTCGAATGTAAAAGTAATACTACATCTAACATAAAATAGTGTCGCATCAATATAAAGAAAGCACCATGTTAACATAAAGGAAAGTGTTATAGAAATCATGAGCGCAAAAATCGCATAAATCACTAAGGTAATACTACAGAAATTATCAAGGAAGTATTGTATCAACACACATGTAAAATATCACACCACATGATAATGGAAATTCATCATTCATAACGGGTGGAACCTACTAGGAAACCAAGTTTATCGAGGCCCATAGGGCTATACTTAAGTGGGGAGTGATGTAGTAATAAATTCGGTAGGACCGAGGTTGAATCCACAGGGACTGAAACCTATACGTAATCTGAAAACTAACTAGATCTAGAAGTAGAATTAGAAGAAATCTAAATTGAGTTGTAATTTGAGAAATAATTGTGAAATAATTAATCTAAAACTTAAAGAATTCTGGGAAAAGAAACTAGGGATTCAGAGGATCCACTTGTAGAGATCAGAGAGATCTTATGCCTGCTTCAAGAACTCAACTGGACTTAGAGTCCCATATTCATCCAGTTGAAGGATGTAACCATGAAAATCAACTGAACTTCCTTTGATATAGTTTTCAAGAGATGAAAGGTGTATAAATTAGAATGAATTCCATCACCAAATCATGCCCAGGAGACAAAGTAAACAACATAATTAAACTAATTGACAACCAATCAGATGATTATGAAGGTTAGGAAGGGTACCGACATCCAACCATGCCCAGGAGACGATGGTGAACAATAGGGCTTCCTGACGTCATAAACATCAAAAGGAAAAGGAAATACTCAAAGTCATTGCAGACCCATTGTAATTTCAGTCACAATAGACCATTAAAAACTAAAAATATTCTCATAATAATCAAACCAATATCAAATTCGGTTCATGAATTAAAATTGAATTAAAGGCAATGAATAGAATCCCCCATCTCACTACAAGCTTCACCTCTTAGCCCTAGCTAAGAGGTTTAGCCACACATGATTAGGCTAATCATCTTAAAAGGAAAAAAAAACAAAAGAACTAAGCAACAAAATTGTAGTACTCTCCCTTTCTTCCCTACTTCACGTCAGAGCTCCAAGCTCTCCAAGATAGCCCCAAGATCTGCCGTTCTCTCTCCTTTTTTATACAGAAAGGAGGCTGTGTTTACGCAAGGAGAGGCGATGAGAATTTTCGCACCAACCCCAGCATGAACACACAAACTTCTTGCGTTGGATAAGATCTTCACACAACGAAGATCCGGCCGCATGATCCATTCCATTCATCAAGTTCCTCTTTAAATCCTGACCCTAAAAATTGTGGTATAGATAATCCCTGTGATGGCCCACGGGATCTTCCTTGTTACAGTTTATCTTGTGCTCGAACATGCGGAAGCAATCCATGGCTCTTCTTTGCAAGATTTTCATCTAGGTCCTGCCTAACCGGACCATTAAAACCTTATGGACGGTCCGGATCGAGCTTATGGGTCAAGATGGTGGCCCATAAGGTTTCGTCCGCAAGTCAGATTGCGAAACAGAGCCTTCGCAATGATCGTTGTGATGATGGTGGGCCCCAAGTCACTATCGTTTTGAGAAATCCACTCCGTCCATTATGATCCTCTCGAAAAACCATTAGGAAAGGAATGGTTCTGTATTGATTTCAACGTGGGCCACAGGAGTTCCTTTGCACCATCGATCATCCGTTTTAATAGCTAAAATCATCTTCCCGTTGTCTTCAGGGATTCTGCCACCTAGACGATGGTTACGCCTATACTCTGGAGTGAATGGACGGTTCAGATCAGTCAATGAAGTGAGGGGTGGGGCCCACTGAACGAAACCGGCGGTGACAGCGTCTCTTGTTGGACGTGTGAAAGAAAAGGGACGGGTCAGCCCCGTGTTTGACCGGGCTGACTGTCCAGTGCACATCCAGTGCACGTATACACCATGTACACGTAATGTACACGTGGGGTACTTTGTGATGTATCTGCGAAATCTTCTCCATCCATCCGTTTTGACACACAGTTTAAGGGGTTGAGGCCAAAATTGAAGTATATCCAGATATCAGGCGGGCCCCACTTAAGGATTTAAGGGGCTGATCTGTCCGTTGGGCCACTTCCGGAGGGATCTGAGGGCTGAAATTCGACATGTATGGTTAATTTGTGGGCCATTGGCCATGTATGAAGTTTCGAGCCGAATGGATAGTAGAAACCCTGTGATCTTGCATTCTGGTTGATTTTCGGGCCCATTTAACATGAATGGCTTGGTTTTCCCAGATTTCTGGTGTGTAAACTTATCAATTTCGGTCCCCTGGAGTCTCGTCCATTGCCTTGGTGATTCCCGAGCATTAAATCCATGCTTTTAGCGTCCTTTTCGGTCCAAGCTTGCAAATATGTCCTGCATCACAATCACGATCAAATCGGGTCGTTAAATAGTACTATGTTCGTAAATCTGGCCAATAACAGGGGTCTGATATGTAATATTTGACCCTCAACACAACCGCCAACCAGCATTTTGCTAGTCCCGAGCAAAATATGCGAAAAATAAGTTGAGAATTACAGGGCAATTTTCATGAAACCGAGTGATATTTTTGAAGAACGATTTAGATACTAGTAATCTAAGATTCATGAATGTTGGGCATAAATTTCTCCTAGAGGCAAGCGCATGGTAGACTTCATAATCAAGTTCAAAGTATTAATCCATCAATTAGAAAAATTATAAACATTGAGTTTCATAAGTGTATAGTCAAATCTCGGCTTATCATCATTAAGAGATCCAATCGTCACTTTCCATGATAACATTAACGATCAAAAGAGCATTCAGGATAACCTAAACCAGAACTTGCCTTACAGTTCTCCTTTTCATTCTTCCAGTTTTTAATTTTTTCATGAACAGTAACGCCAAGGAGGAGAAACAAATCATCACCTATAGGGAGCAAACCTATGGTGAAAATTAGTTGCCTAACTCTTTCCAAATGTCAACCATGGGGAAACAAATCTATACCTATAGGGAGCAAACCTATGGTGAAGTTCGTTCGCCCACCCTTTGTGCAAGCAGCTATCTTGTAACTGGGTATTATTGAACATGATGGACAAATTTTTCAGGTTGGTTCCTTGCATGCTTAGTGATTACCAAGTTAACCCTTCAATATCAAACTGAAACCTTAATGTGCAAGCGAGATGTGTCTTGTGAAATCATGACTCAATCAATGTTTAAAACCTCTAATCATGGATTAACAGTTCGAACTTGGCTGTGAAATCTAACAAATAACAGAATCCAAGAGTCATAAATTACCAACATCACTTATCTTGTAATTCTAAATCCAAGATGACTGTCAAAATCACTTCGAATTCACAAGAAATTCTAGAAAAAAAAATTAAAAATTTTCACAATTTCTGCTCAAGACCAAGAAAACACTGATTAGGGAACCTAATCTCCCACCCCCAGCCTAAAATCTACATTGTCCTCAATGTAAAAGATATGAGAATGCGATGCACATGGGACAACGAAAGTACAAGAGGAGTAATGGAAAGATAGTACCTGGACGAAAGAATCAAGAGGCTGTCCAAAGATATCTATGTAAGAGCGGGTCAGCACAAGACAAAAATCAACAAAAACAAAATAATAAAAATAAAATCACAAAAAGAAGATCCTACCTATACCACTTTCCCAGGTGCTCTCGATTGCATTTAGCGTATGCAACAAGCCTTTAAACCCCTAGGTTGCCCCTAGTGGACGAGTTGTAGTCTCGTGAGGGTTTGCAGCAATGTTACCCACAAACATCGAACTAGGAAAATGAAATGGAAAGCTGGGTTGCCTCCCGGGAGCGTTAAGTTTAACGTCTTTAGCCAGATAATAAAGGCAACAACCTTAGTCCTAAGAAAGCGATAAACCTACCTATACCTCCACTGTGGAAGCATGGAAAATCTGCTTACTCATACATCCAGGTTCTTCCGTCGGCCACTATCTCAGTAAATTTCTCAGAAGGTTTTTCAATAAGATCATCCAAAAGCCCGTTTTGCAGTAGGCTTGGATGTCTTGGAGCGTGAATGTCCAGAGAAGTTGAGAGACCTTTGCATAAAGTTTTCTTTTAATCGTCTGAAGTGTCCAAAGTATATATGATTCTCCTGTGGTAGAAAAAATTTCGGAGTTAGTATACCATGATGAATCAGAGACTACAAGTAAGTAAAATTCAGAAATTTTTTTAGTAGGTGGTGTAGTCTCCACACACGCTGAAGTTTCAATCTTTGGTTCAATTCTCAGCTCCTCCTCCTTTGATGGTAAACATTCAGGATCTGGGGGAGGAGGTACTTCAGAGTAAGGGTCCTCTCGGTCTGTCACAATTACCGAGGTATTGTATTGCGAGGCATCCACTATTTCTTGTATCGTGGGATCATTTGAATCTACGAAGTATGCCAAGTAATCATCCAAAGAGTCGAAATATTCAGTTGAAAGGAGTTCATTCATCCTATCGAGATCTGTGATGATATGTCCTATACTCCTTTATTTCTTCGAGAGTAGAAATGAGCATACTCTCTAGATTGTTCTCAAGGTGGGATGAAATCACCACTGGGTTTATCTTTTTCTGACCTAAATAGGCATATTCCAAATCAGAGGATAAAAGTTTAGGTCAAGCTTCGATGCTTTGAGGTTAGGCGATAGAGGCACTGCATCGGTATGGGGCAACTCTTCAAATTGTGGCCTCTACCGGTTAACTTCAAGTACCGGTGCAGCATCAAGTATGGCACACATCTCCCTAGTCATGTCATCATTAAAATTATGGGAGTGGGTCAAGCGCGTCTCTAGAGGGTCAGAGGGTAAAGTCAAAGGTATCATATCATCCACGAAAGTGTCAATCATGTTAATATCGTGGAAATCATCCTCATCCTCTAGCTGTCTGCCTGTATTGAAAAATATGTTTGACTCTAATGTCATATTCCCGAAAGACATAGTCATGACACCATTCCTGCAATTGATAATTGCGTTTGAAGTGGCAAGGAATGGGCGACCAAGAATGATGGGAATCTGAGTGCTCATGTTACTGATGGGTTCGGTATCTAGTATGATAAAATCTATGGGGTAGTAAAATCTATCGACCTGGATGAACACATCCTCAATTATCCCTTTTGGTATACGAACAGAGAGATCAGCAAGTTGTAGTGTGGTTGGGGTGGGTTTTAATTCACCCAAACCTAACTGTTTGTATACCGAGTAGGGAATCAGATTGACACTCACTCCTAAGTCAAGAAGTGCGTGCTCAATTCGATAGTCCCCGATTACACATGATATGGTTGGGCTGCCAGGATCTTTGAATTTCTGTGGCGCATCTTGCTTTAGGATGACACTCACTTTCTCAGTCAAGAAGATTTTCTTTTGAATAATATGCCGTCTTTTGGTCGTACATAAGTCTTTCAGAAATTTGGCATATGAAGGTATTTGTTTTACAGCATCCAGTAGCGGGATGTTGATCTTCACTATTTCAACACCTCTAGAATATCCTGAGAGTTAGAGAGAGATTTTGGTGCAACCAATCATTGGGGGAATGGAGCAACCGGCTTCTCTTGAGGCTCCAGTTCTACCTCTGGTGGGACAGGGCCAGATCCATCTTCTTTCTCCACTTCCGGGTCCTTAAGCTTTTCAGCCCTAACCGGAACGGTTTTGTCAATGATCTTCCCACTCCTAAGAGTAGTGATGGATTTAGCTTGTTCCATCTGGTTTGAAGAGCTAGGTCACTTATTTCATATTGCGGCTTGGGATGGGGGAGAGGAGGAGGTTGAGCAGGAAGCATCCCCTTTCCTCCTACACTTGTTTTGTGACTCTATCCTTTGAATAGACGACGCAAGCGTTCCTAATACTGTATGGATATCATGGAAATGCTTGTGCGAATTCTGATTAAGTAGCTCTTGTTCTCGAATATGTTTTTTGAACCCAGATCCTCTTGAGGTTTCTCTTGATTTGGAGTTTGATTGAGGAAACCTTGAGGAGTAGCCGTTTGTCCATTCCTCCAACTGAAGTTTGGATGATTTCTCCAACCGGGATTGTTTGTATTAGAGGTAGGTCCATTGAAAGGTCTTTGATAATTATTTACGGCATTGGATTGTTCAGTCATTACCTCTTTAAAGGCAGATATGGTTGGACACTTTTCAGTTGTGTGACTGTTCAACACAAATACCGCAAACAACTTCCTTACCCTTATCCTTCCTTTATTCCATGGCCTCGAATTCTTTATGAGATTAGTCACTTTACGTTGATATCATCATCCCTTTCCAGCAGGTGTACTCTGCCCTTTCCTTTGATTGAGTGGGCTTAGAAGTGGTACTTGATTTAGGGTATGTGTCCCATGATTGT
>JAJHSJ010000017.1:17586529-17619017 GCA_021015155.1 Magnolia officinalis
AAGGGGACTTACCAAGACACAGAATTCCTGCATGAAGGGACATCTTTTGAGTAGGACCTTAACAACATAGGCATGCCTTTGATATTTCAAATTTACTTGGATGGATAATTTTCTTATCATATTGAATGGAGTTGGAAGGCACCGTGACAAATTATCTGCCAGCCAAAACCTATATATATATATATATATATATATATATATATATATATATATATATATATTGTTAAAAGAGATTAAATTCACATCATTGGATTCTAAATATTTAAAAAAAAAAATGAACAAGGAGAATATAGAAACACAATAAATGTTCGGAGATTAACACAAATACAAATATTAGCATTTAAAAGATTTATGTGTACCTCTATCGATCTGCCATGCAATTCAAGAATATTCTTATTTGATGGACTATACGGTTCAAAAATATTCATCTTTGGTGTATGGGCCGATATATAATCCAATCTATCGTCTTTTGGATTTCTTCACTTGGACTCGTGGACATGTTGACACAACAGTAGTGTAGATTAGGAGCTCGGACATAAAAGCGATTCACCTCCTTATCATCATCCACAACCATGGCAGTGAGATTTGGAGCATCGATGTCTAGGGCTATCTTGTTGAGCCAGCTGTCCACCCGCACATATAAATACTTGAGATTCTGTGAATGGATAGTGATATCTTCAATGCCATAGCAATGCAATAAATCCAACCTTTCCAAATTCAAACATTTCGAGATAACATCACGAATGTGATGGCTTCTAAGGTGTACATCCAAAAGCGTTAATATCCTTAGATTTCTACAACCATTAAATGAGGATATGGGTACTAACGGGCAACGTTGTAGTTGCTAGTATCTCAAAGAATTGCAGTTGAGAATGGTAGAAGGAAACTTGCATTGTTCATAATGACCTTTGAATACCAACCTTTCGATCCCACCACGTCTCAGAATCTCAGCCCACCGATCATAGCTGAATGCCAACCTTTCCATCGCATCAAGGGTCAGATCATCAAGAAACTGTTCATCATCTTCAAACCTCGGTGGACAACACTCAAATCGGCAGTCTCGAATCAATCCTTGACAAGAATATCAGAAGATGCTATCGACAATGTCGATCCATTTATTCACCTTTTCAATCCAATCAGGATCAGATGGAGGTTCGTATGAAAAGCAGTTCAGGGAATAGAGATCGATGTAGAGGCAAGTGATGGAGATGGAGCCTAACCATGAATTTGCCCATCTTCGTGATAAGATGCTTGTTCTGATAGCTTCTTTAAGCGGTAGATGAGAGATTATATTGGAGAGAATGTCGTTTGGCATTGAGCTGAGAATATCTCTTTCTTCCTTTTCGAATTCCATCTTCTTCTCCATTCTCTTCATAGAAATAATAATAATCGGTTGTTACTCTTCTTAATTTAATGGATTTTCCAATAAATAGTTGCTTTTGACTCGTTGGATTTGGAATCCTTGGGATGCGGATTTCTTTCCTGCGCAATGATTTTGAGTGGGGGCCACTGTTATGTTTATAGGAAATCCACACCGTCCATCCGTTTTTCAATATCATTTTAGGATAGGAGACAACAAAAATAATGTGTATCCAAAACTTAAATGGGCCACACGAGAGAAAACAGTGGGGATTTAGTGACCACCGTTGAAACATTTATATGGCCATGAAAGTTTTGTATTGGTCTAAGTTTTTGGTGTTTTTACTTCATCCCAGTGAAAATGACCTTATAAACGGTTTGGATGGAATATAAACATCAATCGTGGACCCTAGGAAGGTTTCAACGGTAAGCATTCCTTTCCCCTCACGTATGGCCCACTTGAGTTTTGCATCCTCCTCATTTTTAATCTTATGTCCAAAAATGAGCTCGAAAAATGGATGGACGAGTTGGATTTCTCACAAATATCTCAGTAGGACACACTTAGAAGAATACTTCCTGCGAAAGGATTTTGCAGGAAATCAGCGTTTGGAATTCTTTCAATAGTGTTTTGAAATCTTGATCCATGGTTTAGATTATCATGGAACCTATCGAAAAAATTAAATAAATAAATAAATACAAAAAAAAATAAAGTTTGGTTTCCAGCGTTGAAACCAAGTGTGGTTTCTAACGTTAGAAACCATCTTGGGTCATCAGATTGTGGACCCAGTGATATACATATTGTATCCACTCCATCCATTTAATTTGGAAGATTACTGTGGGTTAAGAGTGTAAATTTAGGACATACCCAAAATATGTGCAACCCATACAGAAAGAAAATATTGATAGTTGTACAATAATCGTTTAGGTTATGACGGGTCCCACATATTTCAGATTGGAATGAAATTTTTTCTCAATGGTCAATATAGTGGTGGTAACCATATAATCAGTCCAAATCCCTGTAAGTAGAACCCACATAAAAAAGTGTGTTAGATATAAAGAATTCAATATATTTCAACATTCGGATGCACCGTAAAACTTATATAAGGTACATGCATGTTTAGGACAAAATATACATAGGTTAAATTATGTATCATTATGGCATGCTATTATAAGATCCAAGCCATCCATCTGGTGAGTCATCTTATAAGATATCTAGCCTACCCTTTTTAGCTGAGATAGATAAGATAAACCCTATCTATGAGGTATGTTACCTTGTAAAACCTAAGTATCACTCTCATGTATGACCTTAATTAGTAACCAAAACAAATCAAATACTTTATGAACTTGATATATATATATATATATATATATATATATATATATATATATATATATATATATATATATATATATATATATATATATATATATATTATGGTGTACTGCATATGGATTATTTATAGGTATTCTTTGATCTACTCCATCGAATTTCTCCCTAAATCATCAGGTGAGTAATCCCAACATGTTTCCTCTCCATATGATTAAAATAATTTGTTGCTATGAATGACTTGATTGAATTGATTATGAACTGATTAGTGTTGAAATATTCTTGGATTATGAATATGTGAAATACCTCTCACATGGACAGAGAGATGTACGTGACTGTTGATATGATTACCAATGCATCAAACATTCATGCATGACATCGTTAACACTCTTGTGCGATTACCTAGGGGACAACCCATTGTACTCACTAGAAGCCCACTATGTGTGGAAGCCTACCCAATGGGAGGATGTGGGCCTTGCCCATGCCACTGTTAGCTCCTGACAGACTCTCTAATAAAGATGTATACACAACCCCAAAATCTGGACACTCAGAATACTCTTCTTTGATGCACTCAAGGCCCGTAACTTCAACGTTCATAGAGTTGAGTAATGCGACTCAACAACTCAACGCGTCGGCAGGCTTATTCTCTACACTAGCCTTGTGCTTAAGCACAAAAGTGTACTCTTGAAGGAATTGAACCCACTTAGCGTGCCTGAGGCTTAATTTCTTCTAAGAGTTCAAGTATCTCAAGGCCTCGTGATCTGAGAACAAGACGAATTCTTGCGGTAATAGGTAATGTCGCCAATGGCGTAGTGATTACACTACCGCGTAGAATTCCTTGTCCTAGGTCGAATATCTTTGCTTCGCCTCATTCAGCTTCTCACTAAAAAAGGCGACAGGGTGCCCTTCCTGGCTAAGTACTCCTCTTATGCCGACTCCTGACGCGTCACATGCGACTTCAAAAGCTTTTGAAAAATCTGGAAGTCGCGTGACTGGAGCTTCAGTCATCTTGACCTTTATCTCCTTGAAGGCCTTCGAGGCGGCCTTTGTCCATTGAAACTCTACTTTTTTTATGCAGTCCGTGATGGGAGCCACAATGGAACTGAAGCCTCGAATGAACCGCCTATAAAAAGTGGTTAAGCCATGAAAGTTGCGCACCTCATGAATATTGCGGGGTTCAAGCCAATTGACGATGACCTTGACCTTCTCGGGATCCGCCGATACGCCCTCAGCCGATACAATAAAACCTAAGAAGATCACACTACTAGACAAGAACACGCACTTCTTTAGGTTGGCGTACAACTTCTCGGCCCTAAGGATCCCACAAACTTGCCTCAAATGGTTGAAGTGTTGCTCCTTAGTCATGCTATAAATCAAGATATCATCAAGGTATACGACCAGGAACTTCCCCATGAAGGGTCGCAACACTTGGGTCATCACACGCATGAAAGTGTTTGGGGCATTAGTTAACCGAAAAGGCATAACTAGATCGATTATGGCCAGGAAATGGACAGTATAGATCGATTATAATGGAGATGGTCATGTCACCAATCTTGGCCGTCCATCACGTGGGCCCCACATTTGACCGAAAGTAGCTAGCCAGGGAAATTGATGCTCTAAAATGTTTATCTGAAAAAGGTAATCATTGATATGGGCCTTCTATAATGTAGGTGATACATTTTATTAACAATAAGTATTAAGAAAGAGGGAGAGAGAGAGTGTGTGTGTTTTTGTGTAGATCCGACCCCTTTGGAATCAAATTCTACCAGCTCTTACAAACCAATATTTTTCTCTTGAGTTCTCAATCTGACAGCTTGACAGCTAAGCTCTCAATCGGAAGGCTTTCTATGATGCTATTGGGAGCATATAGGTCTTCTTGGTTGTTACATTTGAAAGTGGTTGTGGGGATTTTAGCTGCACATAATTTTAAGATGGTGCCATGATTTCGATCCGAACAAGGAATTTGGTATAGCAATAGTGTAGATTTCATTTCCACTATTGTCTTTCAATCTGTTAGTGAATCGTTACATTCAATCACAGTTCACAGGTTACCTTGGGAGAGTATAGAATATCTATATGTGCTCCAAAGAAATCTAGAACGGCCTCAGTGGGTAACTCAACGCTAGTCTCTGGTACACTCTCCCTAGCCACAAGGGCGTATATCATCGAGTCTGCCTCCGCCTCTCGCTCAAAGTCTTTGGCATTCAAAATATGGAGCGGTTTAGACTTGGACTTAAACTCCTTCACTTCTTTTGGGCCGCTCACACCACTCTGTGTGGTGAATTTTTTTTCAGTTGTATTCTTGGGTGGCAGAGGATTTAGCTTGACCTTCTTGCCCTCAAACCAGAATGTACACACATTTGAACGACCAAATATGGTAACATCCCTGTCATAGAGCCACGGCCTACCCAGAATGATTTGGCTCACATCTATAGGAACTACACAACAATTTGTCTTTATAAGATCCGAACTGAATAGGGACAAGACAGCAGTGCAAGACTGGAATGGATGTTTCATCAACCCAGGAGACTCTATAGGGCTGAGGATGGGCTTCCAGCTTCAAGCCCAAACGACTCACAGTGCTAGTCGATGCCACGTTGACACAACTACCACTGTCCACGATCATCTTGCAGCTCTTTTTCCCACATTTTGCATAAGTATAGAAGATCGTGTTGCGGCACCAATCATCAGTGCTCTTGGCTTGAGCCAGGGCGCAACCTACAATTGCGAGGGTCACAGATGCTTGTGCTCCCTCTTCCTCATCACTAGGGGTTCCGACTGGCTCATATTCCTCCTCACTATCACTCTCTGGGGGCACTACTTCTACTTGCCCATCAATAAGGAGTACCTTGGTGCCCTCTCTCGTGCCGCACTGGTGAGCAAAACGACCAAACCCCTAACACCTAAAACACCTAGTGGCCCCACTCCCACGTGAACTAGACCCGTCAATCTCTTTACCTTTATCATCCTTAGGTTTGGGCTGAGCATTGGGGGAAGGTTTGTTTTGAAATCCCGTGTTGGGTCTAGCCCCAGAGGGGTTGGCCTTAGCACCGGATTCGGGAAAGTCAAACCGCCTTCCCATAGATGCTTTAAGGTATTGCTCGACATTTAACACTACTTGGTACAACTGTTCGATAGTGTATGTCTTTGGCGAGCAATTCTCTCCTAATGTCAGGACAGAGGCCCGTTTTAAAACGAGCAAGGGTGAGTACGAGGTCCTCATCAACCTCACAGCGGGTCAAGTACTCTTCGAATTTCTCAATATAGTCAGCAACACTCATGCAACCCTGTCGAAGAGACTGACACTCCTCAATCAACCTTAGGCGATAAGAGAAAGGGAGGTACTTCTCTTTCAACGTTTCTTTCATTTCTCCCCAATGGACTATTGGGAGTTCTCTCGCTCTTTCTTTTTTTCGCTCAACCGTCGCCCAAAACCTCTTTTCTTGACCCACGAGCTTCATCTTGGCGAATCGGACTCGTCGAACATCCGACATATCATACCACTCAAAATAGTGGTCCATATCTGCCAACCAATCTAAAAAACCCTTAGAGTCTAAGTGGCCATCAAAAGTATGGGCATCTACTCTAACTCCCTTGAGGAGTTGCGCATCTGGGGCATCTGGGTCATATTGGTTATATTTGATACGGGACAATTAACCACTTGCTCTAAAAGCTCGAACTGTTAGAGTATGGCGAATTAATCCCTTTATCTTATAGCCCAGGCCCCACATCTCATGGGTTTTAGGACCTCGGCCGAACCCCCTTCGTGGGCCCCAAATCACATGGGCCGCCCACCCCGAGTGTGTCCCTGCATCCCACGGGCTACCCCACTCGAGCCCGGTGTGAAATGCGCATTAATCACCCCTGGTAAGGAGTCTCGAACACGAGACCTCCTCCGTGGGCCACACCCACCCCGAGTGTGCCCCTGCATCCCACAAGCGACCCCACTTGAGCCCAGTATGAAAATGCCCCTGCATTAATATCATACAAGAAACGCTTCTCTTTTGTATCCTTCATTTCAATTGAAGAACAAAAAAAGAATGCCAGTGAGGCTCAAGTATTTGATAAAATTTGGTAATAAACTTGAAAGTACAGATAATAAGGTTCTATAAGAAGAGAATTAGATGCATTTTGGTACGATTTACTAAATGGTCACAACCCTACAAGACCTTGATTGGTGCACTTGGGTGAGGATTCAAACCATACCATTAGTGGAGCACCTCTTGGTATTTTTGGATGGTAAAAAGAAATGATCTTAGATCAAATGGTTAGAAACCTTTTCAACTAGTGGCCCATCCATAACCTGGTCTACCAGTTGGCTGGTTTGGATGGATTGACACATTTGCCAATCTATCACGCCCCAGACTCAATAACCAGACTCACAAGGAACCCGATAGCCGGTTTTGGCCGCAACAGCCTCCGTAGTACCCCATTCTCGGCTCCTGAGGCAGGTTCCGATCCTGGGATCCTACAAGGAGGATTTCTATAACCGTATATTCATTTCAATGCAAGCATATCCAAGATCACAGCAAGTAAATCTCGAAATAACAAAGGGACACATTACCAAATCCACTATAAATTTGAACTTTACATTTTCATATGGTTCAAAAGGACATACATAATATAATAGAAGAAAAAGGGAAGGGTCTGCAACACTGGGTCCTCGGCTCAACACCTATCCAAGCTCTGCCGCTACGACGCCGACCTAGGATCACCTACACGCATCAATCGTGCATAAGCTTATAGAAGCTTAGAGGGTGGTGAAAGTGTGTAACAATGGTGTGCAGAAGAAAGATATGAGATATATGAAAGGAAACATGATCAATGTTAATATCACTAGCCTTACCAAGGCTTGTCATGAATACAATGCAATGAGTACTAAGCTTCATACCAAGGCAATGCATGAGGGGGCTTATACAGCCGATGCGAATGCGATGCGAAGTGATGTCAGTGCTCATATCCAATCCACATATCAAGTACGTTTCCATCATAAGGAAATCACCGGGGTCCAATACACTGCTGGATGACTGCCGCTCTCTAAACCCGTAGTCAAACGAGCGTAAGAGATCTCACTACCCGCCTGTGGACAGCCAATCACCAACAAGGCTCGTCAGCAGCGGACCCATTTACGAGCTGGTCAGACTCAGCCTAGCAATGCCTTCTTACACCAGGCGGATAAGGCCACACCCCTACCCAACCGACTACACGACAGTGGGAGTCGCAGCCTAACAGTATAAGGCCCTCATGCGCTCATAATTTCCACTCGGTCACAGCATTGGGGCAGATCCTTGGTACCATGGAAGTTTTGGGAATTTCACCCATGGGCATCCTATAACCCTGTATGCTTAAGTAATATTTCCGGTGTCCATAAACAGTCATCCACGAATACCCCTGTGGAGGCAGGGCCCTGATGAAGCAAGGGCAACAATATCCATGAGACATAATGCCATAAATCATGCATACCAATCATGCACTGGCTCCAAGCACACAATGTGCACGAGAGGGGAAAACTCCATCCCTCAATCATGTTAACCCAATGACCACACATAAATGCAACCCAAACACTCCATGATGCATATGGGTCATGAGGGTGTGTCATACGACGATAATGACTTAGAACATACCCCTCCTTCCCAAGGAGGGAATCAAGTCTAGGTACTCAGACAATTAAACCTTAGGAATAGACCTCTAGTGGGGGCCCAATACTTTGGGGTAGCCCACAAGCTAAGAAGGGCCATATATATGCCTAAGGGAATAAGCGGTCCCATCGAGGGTCCAAGGTGGGCCTTCAACCACCTATAACAACCCTATGGGCCTACCTTAGGGCCACCAAGGAGGACATCTAACCTCAACTGGGTCCCAAAAGTAGTCCGCTACTACTCAAGTGAATCAAGACTCAAGGCCCAAACAACCCGTGGGCCTAGTGGGCAATACACATGGCCTAATACATAGGCAATATGGTGGGCCCTCAAGCAAGGTTTGGGCCCAATCATAAAAGTCACAAATCCATATATTGTGGTGGGCCTAATGGGCAGCCCGGTAACCCAATCATAGGGGCAAATTCTTATGTTTGAGACAGGTGAATTGGGCCTTACCTCTTAGCCCAAGTATGTAGTTAATTTAGTGGGTAATCAAGGGCCCAACCACTTGTGTATATTAGCCCATCTACCCATCACAATGGTATGGTGAAAACGTAGGCCCAAAGGCCCAAAGGAGGCTAACTTAGAAGATCCGAGATGAGTGAGCCTACCATGGCCAATCAATACTATACATATAGGTCCAAATAAGGTCTAATGGGGGTGGGCCTCCAAGCATACATAAATGAGGCCCAAGGACACCTTAGAAGAAGGCAATCTCAAGTGTATAATCCACCCTTAATCTGGTGGGCCATACTGCCCCAAAACAAACCATTAGGGGTGGTCAGTTTGGGCCTTTTGCTGAAATTTCAACCTACCCATAATCTGGGCCTGTTGGGGCCCAACAAAAATCATAAAGGGGTAAGTATAAATCCCCTGGTGGCGTAGCCCACATATGTCTCTATGGGTCCCACCTGATGAAGGGACTGAATTAAACACATAAAATAGGTGAACCATGCTGTTGGGCTGAAAGTCCAGCAGTGGTCCAATGGGCCTGGACGTCCCAAGGGTAGACAGTCCTATGAGCCTAGGCAATTGGCCCATAACTCATCTGATTGGGACCCCAAATGGATGCCACTAAAGGGGGGAATAATCATGCCCCACATGGACCCCACTTAGATGAACAATGGGACACAAAATACATCAAGGTGGGCCCACAAGGTGGCCTGGACGGCCAGCCAAGGCTAGATGCCCCAGCGTGGGCGTCCCAACCTGGTGGGCCACTCCAAGCCGCACCACGGACGATACAGGGGCCCGTTGACCCTGAAATTTTGCAAGATGGTCCTTCCATGGGTAGGCCACACCTCTACAAAATTTCATGATTTATAGATGATCATAAGTGTTTTAATTAAATTTAGGAATACAATCTGTCCAGAAATTCTGCTAAGTGCAAAATTCTAAATAGACCATGACTGAGCACCCAATGGGGTGGGCCCTAGATGTCCAAAAATTGGGGAAATTGAATTTAAACCTTCTCACATATATGTAGTAGAAGATGGGGTCCACCAAAGTGGCCCACCTGATCAGAAACTATTTTATAATTTTAATTTTCCAAATTGCAACCTTGCTGGAATTGCAGCAAAAAATCAGGTCAATTAGGACTGGAATTTGGCATGCTTATAGGTAGGATATACATCTTCAAAATTGGCCCACCCTTTTGGGGACCCAAATGAGGTCAATTAGGACTGGAATTTGGCATGCTTATAGGTAGGATATACATCTTCAAAAATCATATTTCACTTGGTATAAAATTCTCCACCAAAAGCCCCAAATCCTGGCCTCAAGTTGGCCCAAAATCTGTTCAGACAGATTTGGACAGTAACATGTAATTGAAAGAAATTAAATATAAACATCATTTAAGATGGGATTTAACCCCCAAAAATCATGTTGTGGACCACCCCAGTGTGCCCCACAAATATCCAGACCTTCCCCATCATCAAAAACCCCTTGCATGTGCCCCATTTAGGTGGATTTTGGGGCCACATGTCTAAGGATGGACCGCCATGTACATTCAACCTCCATGGATGGTCTGGATTTTTGTCGGTCCACAAGGTGGGCCACACATGCATGATCAGAATGCTAACATCAGGAAAATATAAAAAATAAAGGATCGGCCACAAGAGGGGCACCGCCACATTGAGGCCCTCCCCTTCATCAATCACACCACACGTTTCATTGATTTACATAATACAACATAGATCAAACACATGCATGGTCTATAATCACAATGGATGGTTGAGATGTCATCCCCACCAAAAAATGAAGGTCTAGATGACCTTGGAATGATGTAGATTATGAAATACATCATGATGGGGTCCATGGAGAATGGCCCCATCATGGAACAATGCATGTATGTAGGATGGGCCAAGGGCCACATCCAAGGGATCAAATGGGATCCCCACCATGGATTGGTGGGTCCCACATGTTCCATACATAAAGAAATAAAAGGATCAAGACAGAGAAGAAAGATCAGCAAGTTATAGACACCCACCTTCAAGATCCACTTTCAACTTTAAGTCATAGACTCCCTAGCTCCAAAGGTGGGGTTCTAATGGTGGTGATGGTGTTAGGAAGGCTAGATGGGAAGGAAGAAGATGATAAGGTTGCCGGATTTTTGGGAGGGAGGTGGACGATCCTACCCTTGCAAGAGAAAAAGAAAGAGAAATGAGGGAGGAGAGATTTTTTAGCAATGAAATGATAAGTTTGTAAGAAAACAAATGATTACCTATGGGAGGAGAAACCAAAGCTTATAGAGTAGGGTAGGCTTTGGGTGGTGTGTGTGGGGTGGGTAGTGTTAGCTATGGAATTTAAGTGGTGTGTGTAGTGTTGCATTGGAACTTGTGCCAAGAGTAGGGTCACATGCACTACCCTAGGTGGGCCACATAATCAAGGGTCATAAAATGAAATGTTCATAACTTATGATCTATATACCGAATGGACGCACAAGACACGTCGTCGGAACCTCAACGACGATGCGAACAAGATGACATAGGTCTCGGGCCGATCCAAGTCGGGTCAACGTGACAAGACTTAAGGATGACCACAAACACTATCCGAGGGTCGCGGGTTGCCGGGATTAGACCGATATGACCGTGGAATCAAGGGAAACGAAATGCATACCTACACACATACATGCACACACAGAAACTCAGGTCGAGTCTTACAATCCTCCCCACCAATAAAGAAATTTCGTCCTCAAAATTGACTAATCCAGGACAAAGAAGAGCAAAACACTACCATCATATAATCATCAAAGAGAAGGCAATACAAATAATCATACATCAATCAATCATCAAACAAATGGGGATAACACTCTCTAATCTTGGCCTCGCGTTCCCAAGATGCCTTGGCCTCCGAATGATGACCTCATTGCACCTTCACCAAGGAAATGACCTTGGTCCTGAGGACCTACTCCTTCCGATCAAGAATACGAATTGGCTGCTCAATGTAAGAAGTATCCTCACGGACCTCGAGTGGCTGCCAATCAATCACAGGGATAGTGTCCAACTCACACTTCCGCAACAGAGAAACATGGAACACGTCGTGGATCGCGGACAACTCAAGAGGTTAGGCAAGCCTATAGGCCACAGCACCCACGCGCTTGATAATCTCAAAAGGTTCAATAAATCTCGGGGCAAGCTTGCCCTTCACACCAAAGCGAACCACGCCTTTCATAGGCAAGACTTTGAGATATACCATGTCCCTAACTGCAAACTCGAGGGGTCGACGCCAACGATTAGCAAAACTCTTCTGTCGGCTCTGAGTTGTGCGCATCCTCTGCCTGATAACATCAATAGCCTCCAACATCTGTTGCACAAGCTCGGGACCTAAGAGAAGACGCTCACCAACATCGGTCCAACAGCTAGGAGATCTACACGGTCTGTCATAAAGTACCTCAAAAGGAGTCATGCCGATAGTCGCCTGATAGCTATTGTTGTAAGCAAACTCGGCGAGGCGCAAATGCTCATCCCAACTGCCTGCAAAGTCGATCACACAAGCTCTAAGCATGTCCTCAAGGATCTGGTTGACCCTTTCGGTCTACCCATCCGTCTGCGGATGATAAGCGGTGCTGAGATGCAAAGTGGTCCCCATTGCCTGCTGGAAACTCCTCCAAAACTGAAACGTAAATCTGGAGTCTCTGTCAGAAACGATCGAAACTGGGATGCCGCGCAATCTCACTATCTCCTCAATGAACACCTTTGCAAGCTGGTCCATAGACCAGGAAGCACACACCGGAATGAAATGAACTGACTTCGTTAGACGATCGACAATAACCCAAATGGTATCGTGACTGCGCTAAGTTCTCAGCAAACCTGCAATGAAATCCGTCGACACATGCTCCCACTTCCACACTGAAACGCTCAACGGCTGCAAGGGACCAGGGGGTCTCTGGTGATCGGCCTTGACACGCTAGCATGTGTGACACTTGGCCACAAAACTAGCAATCTGGCGCTTCATCCCTTGCCAAAAATATTGTCTCCTCATATCACGATACATCTTCGTAGAGCCCGGGTGAATAGTAAGTCTCGATCGGTGTGCCTCGGTCATCAGGTCACGACGCAATTCTGGCACGTCCGGAACACAGAATCGGCCTCTAAAGCGCAATCCACCATCAGAACCAATCTGTCAGTTTGACTGCTCCACGGATGCAGTCTCTACTCGGTACTCCTGAAGTGACTCGTCCATCAGCTGAGCCTCGATCACCCTAGCCACCAAAGAGGGTTGAATCGACAAGCTCGAAAGCTGAACAATAGAAAAATGCAGACCGAACTCAAAGTCAAACTCTGAAACATCCTCGAGCATCTGCCACTGTCGAACCATCATCTGTGCCACGAGGCCTCGTGGCTGACGGCTGAGCGCGTCCGCTGAACAGAGCTTTGGCCGATATCCATAAGAAGAATATCCAGTCTGACTCACAAGGAACCCGATAGCCGGTTTTGACCGCAACAGCCTCCGTAGTACCCCATTCTCGGCTCTTGAGGCAGGTTCCGATCCTGGGATCCTAAAAGGAGGATTTCTATAAAATTATAAGACCCGACCCGAGTTCCTGTGTGTGCATGTGTGTGTAAGTATGCATTTCGTTTCCCTTGGTTCCGTAGTCCTACCGGTCTAATCCCGACGACCCGCGACCCTTGAATAGTGTTTTGCGATCATCCTTAAGTCCGATCACGTTGACCCGACTCGAATCGGCAGGAGACCTATGTCATCTTGTTCGCATCGTTGTTGCAGTTTCGACGACGCGTCTTGTGCGTACGTCCGATATATAGATCATAAGTTATGAACATTTCATTTAATGGCCCTTGATTATGTGGCCCACCTAGGGTAGTGCATGTGACCCCGCTCTTGGCACAAGTTCCAATGCAACACTATACACACCACTTAAATTCCATAGCTAACACTACCCACCCCACACACACCACCCGAAGCCTACCCTACTCTACAAGCTTTGGTTTCTCCTCCCATAGGTAATCATTTATTTTCTTACAAACTCATCATTTCGTTGCTAGAAAATCTCTATCCTCCCTCATTTCTCTCCTTCTTTCTCTCTTGCAAGGGTGGGAACGTCCACCTCCCTCCCAAAAATCCAGCAACTTCTCCTCTTCTTCCTTCCCATCTAGCCTTCCTAACACCATCACCACCATTAGAACCCCACCTTTGGAGCTAGGGAGTCTATGACTTGAAGTTGAAGGTGGAACTTGAAGGTGGGTGTCTACAACTTGCTGATCTTTCTTCTCTATCTTGATCCTTTTATTTCTTCATGTATGGAACATGTGGGACCCACCAATCCATGGTGGGGATCACCGAGTCTGAGGCGTGACACAATCTTATCATAGGACTAATACCATCTAATATATGGCACTGGATGCACACTGGATCGTACCTCTTTTTATAGATTGGTGTATAGAAACTGTAAATATCACACAAAAATCAAATGGAACTAAGGAAACATGGAAATTGATACTGCAAAAACTTGGAGACATCCGACACTTTAGCTTCCAAAATTGAAGAGAAATGAAGAGACATCATTCACCATCGTGTACTAATCACAGTTCAGAAACAACAAATGAGCTTCTTGGCTTCACCCGGAGGTGCAGCCTGGGCAAGTATTATGTCTTGAAAACTGATTGGATGCAGAACTTGCTCTTAGAGTCTTCAAATAAAAGTATTTGGTAACTAATGCATTAAGGGTATGTTTGAGAGTATCCAGAAAACCCATTTTCCGCAAAACTAATGCTCAATTCTTTTTTAGTTCTTAGAAACAAACAAGGTAGCATTTCATTTGCAGAAAAGTGGAAAATCAATAACATGTCGTAATGCCCAGATGCTCTATTAGTTCAAAACGGAGTCAACCAAAGTAGATTTGGGGCTTGTAAAGAATTATGTTCCAACTAGATTCCCAGATTACTACTAGATGAAGAAATTGCAGAAAAATTCTTACTTGAAGGCGACTATGGACACCCAACATGAAGTCATGAAAATGGATTCACTTTTTCCTCCAGTTAGATGGCTTGTGTAAAAAGAATGGAAGTATTAAGTCACTAATCCATTGAGTGGACAAACATATAGTTTTATGGCTCAGATTTCAATTTCCTTGCAACCTACCCATAATAAACAACCCATTTGGGATATTGTTCACTCCCCAAGTATAGGGTTGTGATGTAGTAATAAACTCAGTGAGACCAAGGTCAAATCCCAAGGGACTGAAACCTGTACGTAATCTGAAATTAAGTAGAACTAGAACTAGGCTAAGATGAAATTTAAATCGATTGTAATTTGAGGATTAACGGTAAAATATTAATTTAAAACTTAAAAAATTCAGGGAAAGGAAACTAGGGATTCAGAGGATCCACTTGTAGAGATCGAGGAGATCTTATACCTGCATTAAAAAAAAAAACCCAACTGGACTTACCATCTTCATCCAGTTGAAGGGTGTAACCATGAAAATCAAATTGAACCTACTTTGATCTAGTTTTCAAGAGATGAAAGGTATATGAATTTGAATGGATTCCATCACTAAACCATGTCCAGGAGACAAAGTAAACAACAGAATTAAACTAATTACCAACCAATCAACAAGAATGAAGGTTAGGAAAGGTACCGTCATCCAACCATGCCCAGGAGACGATGGTGAACAACAGGGCATCCTGGCGTCATAATCATAAACAGGAAAGGAACATGCTCAAAGCTATTGCAGACCCATTGTAATTTTAGTCACAACAGACCATAAAAAAACTAAAAACATTCCCTTAATTAAACTAAAATCAACATCAGTTCAGTCTAAACGAAAGGCACAAGCAAAAGTCTCTCATTACGCTACAAGCTTCACCTCTTAGCCCTAGTTAAGAGGTTTAGATTAGCATAGACATGATTATGCTAAACATCTTAAAAGAAATCATAAAAAGAAACAGTAAAAATAAAAGAAATATGAAATACTACTCTCCATGCTCCACGTCCCGGCTGCAAATTCCCTCCTTTCTCACGTTCTCTCTTTTATAGGTTCTGAAGATGGTGGATGGTCGATTGCAAGGAACTTCCGCACAAAGAAGCGGGTGCGTAGCTTTTACACAATCTAGAAGCTTCCTTGCGCAGCAATCTACAGAAACAGCAAACGAACTGTCCATTTCGAAATTTGATCCGGACAAGCTTCTTGGGAGTGATCGATCGTCCTAGGGAAGTGATTTGGACGGCTAGGATTAATGGTCCGATCCTAGCCACGGTTGCTTAAAAAAAACGGCCGAGAACTTTGGTCGTGCGCACAACAGAGCTTGCGTAAATCAACTTACGCTGATGTATTAGTGGCCCCCACAGACGATCTCTGATAGAAAATCCACTCCGTTCACTGAGATCAGCACGGAAAAACGGTCGGACATGACCGTTTTTCTTCTGTTTTGGTGTCCCACCGAGAATGGTGTTCTACCGTCCGTTCCTGTGTTGCGGTTTATCTTCTTGTTTGCGCGTTCATGGTGGAATATGGACACCATGGTATCGGTCAAAATCCTCTCCTGATCACGTTGGTTGGTTCGGATCTCTCTTCCGGCTGACAGTAGTAGCCCACTCATCATCACTGCAGTTTCCTATGCAAAGCAGAGCTTCCGCAGAAGTCCCTGACAGTTTCTGTTAGTGCGTTGGCTCACCTATTGAAGCCAGGTGAACAATCCACTCCGTCCATTGGTTTTAGAACGAAAAACCATCCGGGTAGGGGTGTTTTTAGAGTTAATTCAGTGTGGTCCACACAATATTTTACTCCACCGTTCATCCTTGTTTAACAGCTGAAGACGCACAAACGCTTGCATTGGGCCAAACGGTCACCGTGGTTGTGGTCGTACCCATTGCCCAGACACAATGGACGGATCGAATTTGTAAAATGTATGAGGGGTGGGCTCCACTATCAACAAACGAACAGACAGCGTCCCACGCTGTCCGTTTTTCTTTTTTCCTGAAAGAAAGCTTGGTCAATGACCGTTTGACCAGACCCTATGGTCTGGTGCAACTCGGGCGCACAAGCTCTCTATGTTCATGCAACGTACATGTGGGCTCCTTCCTGATGTTCGTGAGAAATCCGTTCCGTCCATTCATCTTCTCACCTCATTTAAAGGGTTGGAACCAAACTTGAGGCATATCCATACATCAGGTGGGCCCCAAAGTGATAATTCATGGGCTGATCTGACCATTGGACCACTTCCACAAGGATCCAATGGCTGAAATTCTACGTGTACGATTGATTTATGGTCCTTAGGCCATATATGAAGTTTTGAACTGAACGGTCGGCGGGAACCCTGTGATCTCACATTTTGGACCCTTTTTAGGCCACTTAAGCTTCAGTTTCTCGATTTTCTCGAATTTCTGGCGTGTAAATATACCAATCTCGGTCCTCCGGGGTCCTTTCCTTGCCTTGTTGAATTCTGAGTGTTAAATCCATGCTTTTAGCACCCTGTTTCAGTCCAAGCTCGTAAATACACCTTGCATCATAAACACGATTAAATCGGGCCGTTAAACAGTACCATGTTCGTAAATCCAGGCAATAACTGGGGTCTGATATGCAATATTTGACCCTCAACACAACCCCTAACCAGCATCTTGCTAGTCCCGAGCAAAATATGCGAAAAATAAGTTGAGAATTACAAGACAATTTCTATGAAACCGAGTGATATTTTGAAAAATGATTCAGATACGAGAAATCTAAGATTCATGAATGTTTGGCATTATTTTCTCCTGGACTCGAGCACACAGTAAATTTCATAGTCAACTCAAAGTAGTAGTAATCCATCAATTAGAAAAAAATTCTAAACATTAGGATCCATGAGTGTATAGTCTAATCTCGGTTTATCATCATTAAAATTCACTTCTCTATTTCAGGATATCATTGGTAACCAACAAGAAAATTCATGATAACCAAGACTTAAACCAAAACTTGCCTCACAGATCATCTTTTCATTCTTCCAGCTTTTAATTTTTCCATTAAAAGTAACGCCAAGAAGGGGAATCAAATCCTCACCTATAGGGAGCAAACCTATGGTGAAGACAGTACACCCAACCCTTTTCACATATCATCCATGGGGAATTAAATCTACACCTATAGGGAGCAAACCTATGGTGAAGATTATTCGCCCAACCCTTTCTAAAAGTATCTGTTTTTTTTTTTTAAGTATTTTCTGTCTTTAATTGATCATGACGGGCAAATTTTCCAGGCTAGTTCCTCACATGCTTAGTGATAACCAAGTTAACCCTTCGATATCAAAGTAAAACCTTAATGTGAAAGCGAGATGTGACATGTGAAATCATGACTCAATCAATGTTAACTATGAAATCTAATAGATACTGAATCCAAGAGTCATAAATTACCAACATCACGTATCTTGAAATTCTAAGTGCCCTAGATGGCCGTCAAAATCACTTTGAATTCACAAGAAATTCCAAGAAAAATTTAAAAAATTCACAATTTTTGCTCAAGAACAAGAAAACACTGATTAGAAAACCTAATCTCTCACCCCCAACCGAAAATCTACATTGTCCTCCATGTAAAAGATATGAGCATGCAATGCACATGGGACAACGAAAGTAAAGGAAAAGTGATGGGAAAATAGTACCTGGATAACGAATCAAGAGAGACTTTCCAAGAGATCGCAGCATGAAAGCCGGTCAGCACGAGAGTGAAGACACGAAAGCAAACTATCTTAAAATAATGCAGGAAGCAAACTAACCTAATGGCATAAAACCGTTTATCCTAGAACAGCATAAAGCAAACTACCTTAGTCCTATGAAAGCAGGGAAAAACTACTCGATCATGTCGCAAGGTTCCTCTTCCGGCCAATATCTTGATAAGTTTCTCAGTAAGTTTCTCAACAGAATCATCCAAAAGACCTTTTTGCAATAGGCTTGGATGCCCTGGAGCATGACTTTCCAAAGAAACTTATGTACCTCATAAGAAATTTTCCATTGAATTGCTTGAGGTATCTAGAGTATATACAATTCACCTATGACAGAAAAAGTTTCAACGTTAGTATCCCATGGTGAATCAGAGACTACAAGTAAATAAAGTTCAGAAAACTTCTTAAGAAGTGATGTAGTCTCAACATATTCCGAAGTTCCAAACTTCGGTTCCATTGTCAGCTCCTCCTTTAATGGTAGACATTCAGGATCTAGGGAAGAAGAGGCTTCAGAATAAGGGTTCTCTCGATTAGTAACTAACAACTACCGATATATTCTCTTGCGAGGCATCCACTATTTCTTTAATCATAGGATCATTTGAATCTGAAAAATGCGCCAAGCAATCGTCCAAAGAGTTGGGTAATTCATCTGAGAATGGCTCGTTTTCCGCATCAAAGTTTGTGATGATCTGCCCAATGATTCCATCATCTCTGAAAGTGGATGGACATATGCTCTCCTGTTTCAGTCATGCACTGACAGATTGAAAATCAGTATGACAGATTGAAAATCAGTAGGGGAAGCATCGATGTGATCACTCTGTTCATTAAAACTACTCAATCGAGGCGTCGAATTGTCAAACATGTACAACTCAGACGACGGCCTCAACTGGGTGGTTTCAAATTCCAGAATCGTATCGAGCAACTCGTCCTTCTCCCGAATCATATCATCATTCAATTTAGGGGAGTGGTCTAAACATGTCCCACAAGAGTTAGAAGAGTCGGTTGTAAAGGGTTCATCCTCCACATTTAAATCAGGCATGTCAGATGAGTAGAGTAGATCCTTCTGACTGATCACTTCGTGTACTTCTTGATCACTGACCTGGACCATACTTGAGATTGATTCCAGGGGAATTTGGGCTGCACGCTCATGATTGTCATCCCAATAGTCATCATATTCTAGTTCAGTGCAGTGCACACTTGGGATGGGATCACTTTTCTCACATTCTACACCTAGAATGGGTTGAGGTTTGCATAAACTAACCTCTTCTTCATCAATGAAATCTAGTGTGTCCAGTGAGTGAAGTGTGTCATCATCATTATATTTGAAAGACACCCATGTCTCTTCACCATTCTTTTAAACAGTCATCGAGATTGACTCTTTGGGAAATTGAACCGTATGCTCATTAATGGAATCCAACTCCTCATTCCAAATTCCAGAGTTCTCCACAATCGTATCGTGTGAACTCCCCTGTTGAATATCTTTTATAAGTTCTTGTAGCCTTTGGAGTGTATTTTGTTGGCTGAGCTCTGGAGTTTGGAAGGAATTTTGAATTGAATTCTCTTGGATTGTTTCTGGTTAAATTTTAAAGGTAAAAGACCTAAGAGAATTATCACTTGAAGTAAGTGCTTCCAAAGTTTTTATAATTTCCGCAAGACAGGCCATATTACGCTGAAATGAATCCTCATGGATCGTTTCTGGTTGGATCTCAATGGTAGGGTATCCAAGAGAATAATCAATTACGAGCTATAGAGAGCTGAGCGCTATGCATCATGCTTCCGCTATTTAAAACATCGGTATTGACACACTCAACGTGTATTTCTCTTGCAGTTTCAGCTAGTCCTCGGTTCTCTGTTTGTTTTTTTCTATTAGAAAAATAAATCGGAAAACTGATAGCAGATCAAGAATGTGAGATGATGGTGTCCAATTCTTTGATGATATCATGCGAATGATACTATCATGGCTTCCCGTAAAGTACCTTTTGAAGTTAAAACTCATTTGCAAGAGTCGGAGGTGTTAGATATGTTCTGATCAATGGTTGATGAATATGCAATATAGAAATAGTGATCAGGAATATTTTCTAATTGCTTTACATCGCCCTTAACATAATCTACATTTGTTGGATGATGAAGCAGAAAGAACCCTTCGTCTAAAAGACATTACTACAATCTATGATCAAATCAAAGTATCAACATTTGTTGGATCGTCAAAAGGATTGGTATGCATCTTTGGATACTCTTTACATTCTGCAAACAGCAGCAAAAGTTATAGAGGCAACATATATATTATCAACTCTGATACTCGAGATGCGAGAACCCTTCCAAGGGGTAGTGATTCCGACGGGAATAAACCTTTAGTTGGATTTGGCACTCGTCCGGAAAGCAATGAATATGTTGTCTGTTTAATAGTTCGCAAGTTGCAAGTTAATGTCTGTGAACTATATACTTCAAGAACGAGGTCTTGGGAGGAGAAGTGTATTATTCCATAGAACCTTGATTGAATGTCTATGCATATTCAAATGGAGCATTTCATTGGCGCATCACTTCTCAGAATTGCCCAATTGACATCCTCTCAGTTGATATGGAGGGACAATATCGTATAACAAAGCTTTCAGAGCGCGACTCTAGTACTACTATTTTTTTAAGTGACCTGAGAGGGAGTCTCTCACTATTTGTTGTCACGGGTGGTTCAAATGTAGAAGTATGGATCTTAGATGAAGAATCATTCTGGACCCAAAGATGGAAGTTTTCAATGGAATTGTCGAGGATTTGGCCGCGAAACGTTATTACTAATGTGGCTATTCGAAACGACGAAGTTTTGTTTCTCATTGGTGGTATACAATTACTACTTTATAATCTCGTTCACCAAAGATCGAAGAATACGTTGATTGAGGTTTATGGAAGTTGGCCCAAGATACACATTTACAAGGAGAGTCTTCTCCCATGTAAGCGTTTAGCAGAAATGCTATACTTTCTTTCAGATAAGTGTTTGGGTTAGCACGAAAAGCATAAACCATGTTAGGGGAGATTCTGTTCATCTGCCTTTGCTGCCCAAATCGCTAATGGTTTCCGTTCAAGTACTAAAAAAGGATACCTGACACAATTTGGGCATAATGCAAAAAGAGAGACTTGTTGATAGTTTCTGTAGTGATTTCTAAAATTTCACATATTTTTCTTTCTTGCTCTATGAACAGGTTAGGATCCTAAAGCGTCACACTTGAACTGAATGTATCTATAGCACGTGCTTACACGAAGCGCCTACTCTCATGTAAGAAAACTGTTTTGTATATACATGTTTGTGTGCGTATGTATTCAGCCCCATCCAAACCTTCTTTCAATGATGGACCACCGGTATCTTTGTTGAATATAGGAAATTACAGGAACAAACAAATTTGGGTGGGCCCTACATAGTTACGGGGCACACCTGTCACAATGTCGTGGGTTCTTTCTTTTCAAGAAAGCAGTAGCATTAGATTTGGTGGTTTGGGGCTAACATTTCAATGGGAATGATCTGTTTCATTACATGTCTTCCATTTTACAAAATGAAGGGGTTATGTTATTCATTCTCGAGAAAACATAGGCATACTGTTCTTTTCTTGCTCATAGATAGAGTTTGATATCATAGCAGTTTCTGAAATTGCATATATCTTTCTTCCTCTATTAACAGGTAAGCTTTGAGAATGATTGTCTAGAGGAATCAGATGATGGAAAACAGTTACAATGGTGTAGAAATGGAATCATTGGTCTCTCTTCTGGCTTGTTGTACATGTAACTCATGAACCAAGATGTTTTTGACTTTCTCATACTTTCATTCATTCAACTATCCAATGTGTATATAGAGAAATCTATCAACATTGTTTGGACAAGCTCACCTGCACCTCTACACATGGTGGCACATGTCAAGCACCTCTACACATCAATTGGTTTGAATTTTTCAATCTGCAACATTTATATGGCATCCCTCATCTATGGTGCTTGATAATCGGACTTTTTTTTTTTTTTTGGATAAGTGGACCATGGGGTCCACATATAAGCATCTCCTGCGCTTCAACAAACTATAAATTATAAGCTTGGTGGATGATCTTAACCATGTTATCCATGGTGATAGCTCAGATTGACTATACTAGAAATGATCCATTTTTGGACCATCTCATGAGGTGGCCCACCTTTGGTTACCCATTTCTCCCAAGAGTATCTTTGGTTGTATTGGAGAAGATAAATGGCCCCACAAATTCATGAAAATATTAGTCCGTTAAGACAATTCCTACACAGCTTCCATATTACTTTCTTTTGCCTCATACTTCTACATTTGAACCACCCGCGATAACAAATAGTGAGAGATTCCCTCTCAGCTCACTTAAAAAATTAATAGTACTAGAGTTGTGCTCTAGAAGCTTCGTTACACGATATTGTCTCTCCATATCAATTGAGAGAATGGCATTTGGGTCATTCTAAAAAGTGATGCGCCAATGAAATGCCCCACTTGAATATGCATAGACATTCTGATTAAGGTTATACGGAATAATACACTTCTCCTCCCAAGACCTCGTTCTTAAAGTATATAGTTCACAGACATTAACTTGCAACTTGCGAACTATTAAACAGACAACATATTCATTGCTTTCTGGACGAGTGTCAAATCCAACTAAAGGTTTATTCCCGTCAGAATCACTACCCCTTAGAAGGGTTCTCGCATCTCGAGTAGCATGGTTGATAACATGTATGTTACCTCCATAACTTTTGCTGCTATTTGCAGAATGTAAAGAATATCTAGAGATGCAAACCGATCCTTTTGATGATCCAACAAATGTTGATATTTTGATTTGATCATAGATTGCAGTAATGTCTTTTAGACGAAGGGTTCTTTCTGCTTCATCATCCAACAAAAGTATATTATGTTGAGGGCGATGTAAACCAATTAAAAAATATTCTTGATCACTATTTCTATATTGCATATTCATCAACCATTGATCAGAACATATCCAGCGTCTCCAACTATTGCAAATGAGTTTTAACTTCAAAAGGTACTTTACGGGAAGCCATGATAGTATCATTCGTATGATATCATCAAAGAATTGGACACCATCATCTTATATTTCTGATCTGCTATCGGTTTTTCGATTCATTTTTCCGATAGAAAAAAACAAACAGAGAACCGAGGACTAGCTGAAACTGCAAGAAAAATACACGTTGAGTGTGTCTATACCGGTGTTTTAAATAGCGGAAGCGTGATGCATAGCGCTCGGCCCTCTATAGCTCGTAGCGTAAATACGTAGCATGTAGCGTACGCTACACAATACTTCTATTTTTTAATTTAAAAATAGGAAAAATATAATAAATAGTGGAAAAAAGGATATATATGCCTAAAAGAAGAATAAAGCAACTGACCATATTCAACATTAACAAAAACAAAAAAGGTAAGTCGGCCATGATCTTCAGAATTTTGGTGAACTTTAAGGGCACTATCCATCCAACATGGGCCAACCAGATACACACATTTTCGCTGAAACTCTTTTTTTTTTTTTTTTAAGGAAGACTGGACGGTCTAGATTTTGGAGTTATTTGATATATGGCAGAACGTATGCTCTGTACTCATGCACACAAGACAAGATTAGTTGACATTTGTTTCAAGGTAAAGATAGAGGCGTTATAAGGAAAACACATTTTGGCACGAGAATACCAAAGTTTGCATATACTTTGCTCTCTTTTTAATGGGTACTCTAATCAAACAAATAGAGAACCTTAGCCCTGTGAAGACGACAACAACAACAACAACAACAAAAAAAAAAAAAAAAAATCAAACAAACGAGGAACCTAGATGATTAAATAACAATTTAGTTCGCGGCCAGACACCCGAAACTTGGATGATTAAATAACAAGACAACTCTGCAATAGTAAATCCAGCTGATGCTACCAACAGTTTCATGTTGACATAACACAGGTAACTCGGAAAGCAAAATAAATAAAAAAACACTTACCTTGTGAGCTGCTGCCTCAGTGGCAAACTCAACATGGCCGAATCCCTTGAAGACGCCCTCTTCATTTGATGCGAATCGGACGTTAACAACTTCACCAAAACCTTTGAAGAATTCCTCTCGGCATGTGAACAAAGGAAGCGAATTACCTCATTTTATCAGGATGTAGCCATCTCATTTCCCATGCACATTGAGAGATTAAAATCTCATAACAAGAGTAGTTCTCTGGTATTAAATGATACTTACATATCAGCTCTTTCGACATAATAGGATAGGTTGCCAACAAATAGGGTTTTTGATCCAGAAGTCTGGGCACTAGGAGTTGCAGGTGTTGTAGGATGTATCAATTTAGTACATGGTTGTCAGGTTCGGTAATATAGAGCTGAAAAAAGTAACATAGCCACATAGTCAAGAAAATTACCGCCTTCTTTTCAGTCTTTGCTGTTGTGGCATCTGCCATTTTGACATCACCATCCTGCAGGGCAACATAAACGGTTTGCATGAGGAAAGAGAAACATTGCATGTGCAGCACTTCATCATTATGATGCCATCTTTGCAAATACATAAGATACCAATCTGAAGTTAGTATAATGAAGATGATGAATTGCAGCAAACTTGCAAATACCATCAAAGATACTAGCACAAAAAGCAAAATGAATGGAACTTTTTCCCAAAAGAAACTTGTTAAATTAGATTTCCATGGTTACAAGAGAATATTGTCACTATTTGACCTTTAATCTTCTTTTCCACACATTTCCTTTTGCTCAGATGCGTGTTTGGTTTTTCATATCCATGTTTTGGTTTCCACCAATCCAAACAGGCCCAAACTGAATGGGTTAGTGCCCTCTCCATCCACACACAAGCAGTGCACCAATGGGTTAAGAGAAGGTTTGCTAAGCCCTTGCATGTATTTGCCAAGAATCTATTGTGCAATAATCACAAAACAGATTGAATGGAAAAGAACTAAAAAATTTCTCACCTCATAAAGATGGAAAGGGTGGTTACAACACTGTCTTAATCGAAGACAAAGCTCGAGAATGGAAGTATAGTTGTGAAGAACTTTGCCTTGTGCCACAAACTGATCAAACCTAACCTGTTTTCATTTATTTTTTTTTAATGCCATAAACAAATTAGTTAAACTTGCATGTGTCAGTGCTGTTTAATGTGAGATTTAATTAGAAGAAAATATAGTAGTGGTTTCATGATGTTTGTCACAAGAGAACTGTGATGGTTGATCGTGAAAGAAGAATTCCATAGCCTAATCTCCCAACATTGTGGGGATGGAAACATAAACCAAAAGGTTAGAGAGGAACTAGCTGAAAATTATATTCCATATGAAGTTTTTAATGCAAAATCACCTTGGATTTCTTGAAGAGGGCATCATAGAAATCACGCTCAGCTTCAGATTGTTCAGATTCCACAAGTTGGATGTCAACAGGAGGGAGAACAATTAGAGGCCTGAAATTCATACATTTAAAACATCAAAACAGAAAACAGAGGGAAAAGGGCATGTATCTTGTGAAGAAAACAAGCATTTAGTGTATTTGGAATTTGGATGCAATATCTAATTGAATTGTGATAATTACAAGAACACGCTGATTACTTCGAGTGTAGCAAACCATATAAATGTACGAAGGCAATTTCACTCGACAAAAATATACAACACAATAGGTAATGAACTATTGTAAAAAATGGAGTGCAGTTTCAGCAATCATCTAAATTTATATATATATATATATATATATAATATATATATAATATATAATATATATATATATATAGGGAAAAGGTACTATGCGCTCGACCTCACGATAAGCTCCAGTGAGGTCAAGCTGTGTGGGCCCCACCGTGATGCGTGTCGACCATCAACACCGTGCATTTGATGGGTCCCCTTTAAATTATGGGATATCCCAAAAATCAGCCGTATACGGAACTCAGGTGGGCCATACCATCTAAAAGCATGTGAAGACATGCCAAAAACATATAAAAGCACTTGGTGGGGCCCACCTGAGTTTTGAATGCTGCTGAAACTTGGTGTGAACCCTCATCCAAGTGGGACACACATAATGGATGGGCTGGATTTGCAAACCACATCTCGGTGGGCCCAGAAAATGATTATGAATGTTTTAATGGTGCATGGCCCCTCTCAACTTCTGTATGTGGTGTGGCCCACACAAGTCACGGATTGACTTGATTTTTAAGACCTAGGCCCACGATGGAATGGTGCATCTGACTGATGGGGTAGATGTTAGAAACGCATCACGATGGGGCCCACATAGCTCAACCTCATGGGACGATCCCATCAGCTCGAGCGCATAGTACCTTATATATATAGATATATATATATATATATAGGACAATGCTCACACACAACTAGTTGGACCGTGAGTTTTGGTCCAACTAGCTGGGCATTTAATGCTAATTAATGTTGAGAGAGGGGCGTTTGCTTCACGTTAGCCTTTTAAGAGGTCTTTTGAAAATGATACCTGACTTGGGTGGGCCCCGCTGTGGTGTTAATGTAAAATCCACCTTGACCATCACGTGTGTCACCCCATGTTAGATCTAAGAACAGAAAATCAACTCCATCCAACTCCATCCATGGTTCAAGTGGACCACACAATTGAAAATAGTGTTCAACAAAAGCTCCCCTTTTAAAATAATTCCTTTCATGAGGCACACTTAAATCCAGTATGGGCCTGATTTTTGAGTTCCATGCCTAGCTTTTGATGTGACATTTAATGGTTGGAATGGATTTCACTTACTCATGATCGTGGGTACTATAAAAATCAAAGGTAGATGCCCCTCCCTCTACCTTTTCTACTGGTGTGTCCTACCTAAATCAAAAGTCAGCCTGATATTTTGTCTCTAGATGTAGAATAAGATCACACATCTAATGGTCGTAGTGGATCTAACATGCACGTCAAGACATCATAGTGGGCCTAATAAAAATAAAGTTAAACATTCCTCTTCCACCATTAAGCTTCTTCCAGCTTCCTTATAAGAAAAAAAAGAGTCATATTACGAAAAATATAAAGAGTGGTTTAAGTGCAATACATTGCTTATGCAACACAGTTTGTCCCTAACCGTGTCACCTACCTTCATGTATGTATTGTATATCCATGCGGTCCATTGGTTTTTTTGGCTCATTTTAGAACATTGATCCAAAAACGAACCAATTATAAATCTCGAGTGGTCCACACCAAATAGAAAATAGTGAAAATTAAACTTTTGCCATTAAAATTTCCTAGGGCCCACCGTAATTTTTTACTTGCCACCTAACTTATTGATAATGTCACAAAGACCTTGATGAAGGAAAATAAAATTAAAAATAAATTTCAGCTTAATTCAAAACTTTTGGCCCACAAAAAGTTTTTAATGGCCAATCACCACTATTTCTGTGGTGTGGTCCACCTGAAATATGTATCTATTTCGTTTTTGGAATCCTTTCTTATCATGAGCTAAAAATATAGATGTACAGAATGGATATACAATACCTTTACAAGGTAGGCCCAGGATGAGGGATGCACAGAACCGCATATGTACAGGCTGCACCCAATGTACTCCCACTTTTTTGAGAACAGGCACCTTTTCTCTCGGGGAATACAAAGAAGATTAACGGCAGAAGAGAAAGCTTACCTCGATTTTTTATATGGCCCACCTTATCATGTACTTAAGATCCATTCCGACCATTAGATGTGCAATCTCATTGTAGGTCTAAAGAGAAAATATAAGGTAGATTTGTAATTCAGGTGAGCCACACCAATGGAATATTTGAGGGGGAGACATCCACCTTTGATTTTTACCGGACCCCAATCATGAGCATGTGAAATCAGCTCCAACCATTAGATGCGAAAGTAGAGACTAGGTGCGGGACTTAAAAATCATATACATAAGTGATTCAAGTGGGCCTCATCAAACAATCATTTTGGAGGGTGAGCTTTTTTAGCATAATGTTTCCAATTGTGTGTTCCATCTGAGCTACCAATGGGGTTTATTTTCAGTTCATAAGTTTAACATGATGTGACACACGTGATGGTCGGGGTGGATTTTGCATTAACAGCACAGTGGGGTCAGAGATCATTTTCAAAAGACCTCTTAAAAGGCTAACATGAAGCAAACGCCCCTCTCGCAACATTAATTAAGCTCTCTTCTGCCGTTAATCTTCTTTGTATTCCCCGAGAGAAAAGGTGTCTGTTCCCAAAAAAGTGGGAGTACATTGGGTGCAGCCAGTGTATCAAATAGTGTTGGTAGCGTAGCGATAGCGTACGCTACGTAGCGTAGCATAGCGATTTCGCTACGTAACGCTGGAAATAACATTTTTCCCCTGTTAACGTACGCTACGGATATGTAGCGTGTAGCGCAGGTAGCATACGCTACCTGTTTGGTTTTTTTTTTGTTTTTTCAGTGCAGGAAACCGTGGTGAACTCACACCACAAACTAAAGTTAAGTAAAAAAACAAAAAAAAAAAAAAAAAAAACCTATTTCTAAAGTGCTTCCGATCCCAAACAGTAGCAGCCGACGCAACTGCTCTCCCTTTCGATCGATTTGGAGACCCAAAATCGTCTCAGAGAGGCCATCCAACGCTGCTGCTCTCCCTTCCGATCGATTAGGAGACCCAAAATCGTCTCAGAGAGGCCATCCGACGCTGCTGCTCTCCCTTCCGATCGATTTGGAGACCCAAAATCATCTCAGAGAGGCCATCCGACACTGCTGCTCTCCCTCCCGATCCATTTGGAGACCCAAAATCGTCTCAAAGAGGCCATCTGACGCTGCTGCTCTCCCTTGCGATCCATTTGGAGACCCAAAATCGTCTTAGAGAGGCCATCTGACGCTGCTGCTCTCCCTTCCGATCCATTTGGAGACCCAAAATCGTCTCAGAGAGGCCATCCGACGCTGCTTCTCTCCCCACTAGGCGCAAACCAACCTCATCTCGAGACAAAAACAGGTACGCTCCTTTCTTTTTTTTGAATTTTTTCGACATACAATGAAAATAACTTGGTATTTTCAATTTTTTCCTCATTTTTTTCCCTTTTAAAATACTAGTTACAGTCGGTTTGTTGTTCTTTATACCTTTTTTTTCTGTGGTATGGCCCACGTGGGCCCCACTGAGGTGCGTGAAGGGGTGGGATGTGCATTATTTTCTATGGTGTGGCACACGTGGGACCCACTGAGGTGCGTGAAGGGATGGGATGTGCATTATTTTTTATGGTGTGGCCCACGTGGGGCCCACTGATGTGCGTGAAGGGGTGGGTTTGCATTATTTCCTATGGTGGGTTGTGGGTCCACTATAGTGTGCGTATGAGTGTAAGTGGTGTGCGTATGTTTATTTTTTTGATTCACTGATTTATCTGTGGTGTTTTTTTTTTTTTTTTGGTCAAGTAGTGAACTAAAGAGAAGAATGTTTGAAGAAAAAGAGAGAGATTTTGCATGGAAATATGTGGTTGATAATCCACTTGGACAATCTCATAGAAATCATGTGCTATGCAAATTTTGCGGTCAAAGATATACGGGAGGCGTGACTCGCCTAAAGCATCATTTGGCCGGAACCCACAATGGGATAAAGTCATGCCCAAAAGTGACGGAAGAAGCCAAGGAGTGTAAAAAGGCCTAGACCTGGTGACGAAGTGAATGAGGATGACGACAACGACAATGACCTATTAGATATAGATGACCTTTAGAGTTTAGACACTAGAGTCTAGAGACTAATTATTGAGAATTTGAGATGTTGATTTTGAAGAATATGACATTTGTATTGTACTTAATGCTCTTAACTTTGGGATTTTTTATTTTGAAGAATGTGACATTTATATATTTTGCTTTTTTCTTACTATTTAATATATATATATATATAATAAAAAATAGAAGTATGGTGTAGCTTACGCTACACGCTACGCTATTTCACTACACGCTACGGAGGGTTGAACGCTACGCAACACGCTACCACTATTTAAAACACTGGGTGCAGCTTGTACATATGCAGTTTTGTGCATCCCTCATCCTGGGCCTACCTTGATAAAGGTATTGTATATCCATTCTCCACATCTATATTTTTAGCTCATGATAAGAAAGGATTCCAAAAACGAAATAGATACATATTTCAAGTGGACCACACCACAGAAATAGTAGTGATTGGTCATTAAAAACTTTTTGTGGGCCAAAAGTTTTGAATTAAGCTGAAATTTATTTTTAATTTTATTTTCCTTCATCAAGGTCTTTGTGACATTATCAATACGTTAGGTGGCAAGTAAAAAATTACGGTGGGCCCTCGGAAATTTTAATGGTAAAAGTTCAATTTTCACTATTTTCTATTTGGTGTGGACCACTCGAGATTTATAATTGGTTCGTTTTTGGATCAATGTTCTAAAATGAGCCGAAAAAACCAATGGACCACATGGATATACAATACATACATGAAGGTAGGTGACATGGTTAGGGACAAACTGTGTTGCATAAGTGATGTACTGCACTTAAACCACTCTTTATATTTTTCCTAACATGGCTCTTTTTTTTCTTGTAAGGAAGCTGGAAGAAGCTTAACGGTGGAAGAGGAATGTCTAACCTTATTTTTATTAGGCCCACCACAATGTCTTGACGTGCATGTTAGATCCACTACAACCATCATATGTGTGATCTTATTCTACATCTAGAGACAAAATATCAAGCTGACTTTTGATTTAGGTAGGACACACCAATAGAAAAGGTAGAGGGAGAGACATCTACCTTTGATTTTTACAGTACCCATGATCATGAGTAGGTGAAATTCATTCCAACCATTAAATGTCACATCAAAATCTAGGCATGGAACTCAAAAATCAGGCCCATACTGGATTTAAGTGTGCCTCATGAAAGGAATTATTTTCAAGGTGAGCTTTTTTTTAACACTATTTTCAATTGTGTGGTCCACTTGAACCATGGATGGAGTTGATTTCTGTTCTTAGATCTAACATGGGGTGACACACGTGATGGTGAAGATGGATTTTACATTAACACCACAGTGGGGCCCACCCAAGTCAGATATCATTTTCAAAATACCTCTTAAAAGGCTAACGTGAAGCAAACGCCCCTCTCTCAACATTAATTAGCATTAAATGCCCAGCTGGTTGGACCAAAACTCACGGTCCAACTAGTTGTGTGAGCATATATATATATATATATATATATATATATATATATATATATATATATATATATATATATATAATATATATATATTATATATATATCATGTGTTTCTCATTGGGTTTTCAACTCAACTCGATCCAATAACTCAAAATGGAGCAAGGATTGTGTCAGAACGGATCTTGAATCTTGAATCTTGACTCAACCCAGTGATGTTTTAAAGGGGAGTTATTTGATAATCTGGTAATGTACTATGCTTGATGGGCAGGCAATCAGAAATTGTACAACTCATATTAACACAAATTAAATAGCTTAAACTGTGGAACCCACTGTAACTAAGTCACTTGAAATAAGACTGTTGGATATTTTTCATTTCAAATGTCCAATAAATGTCCACCAATCCAATAGATAAATAATGAACATATGTAATTTTTGGTTTTCAGTGCATCTAAACTGGGACCTGTAGTTGTCATTTTGATCAAAATCCTTCAAATGGATATTTCCTAAACCTTCACAAGTTGAAAAGGATAAATATCCAATCTAACATATATTAGTGCATACACCATCCAAAGAAAGGCCAATTGTATCAATGGTCTTATCCACCAAACCATGGGCCCCACTTGCAAGAACTGAAGTTCCCAAGAATACATACAGTACAAACTCTCAGCCCAGAGCATTGTATAGTAGTACATTTCAGTTCCACACAATCAAATGCTTCAATCTACAATGCATGGTAGTAACTATTCATATTCACATTGAAACCTAAAGACCATGTTGGTACTGTCAGTTTCAAATCTTGTTTTTCGTAAGCTTAAAACATCCATTATCTTTTAACCATATTTTTCTCATTAGCAGATAAGAGCGAAGAGTCTTTCCCTTCAATTTAGCAAGATGCAAGAAGAAGGAATTAAGCCTAAAAAGGTATGT
>JAJHSJ010000017.1:17619117-17842978 GCA_021015155.1 Magnolia officinalis
AATGAGCGTGAATCAACACGGAATATGTGGGAATGACCGTGATATGCATGAAAATGGGGTGAAGTGAAGCGATTGGACTGCGAAATGCACAAAAATGACCGTAAAGTGAAGACACGGGACCGCGAAAAGCGTCGAAATGACCGTGAATCAACACGGAATATGCGGGAATGACTGTGATATGCATGGAAATGGGGATGAAGTGAAGCGATTGGACTGCATAATGCATGAAAATGACCGTGAAGTGAAGACGCGGGACCGCAAAATGCGTCGAAATGACCATGAATTAACACAGAATATGCGGGAATGACCGTGATATGCATGGAAATGGGGGTAAAGTGAAGCGATTGGATCGCGAAATGCACGAAAATGACCGTGAAGTGAAGACGCGGGACCGCGAAATGCGTCGAAATGACCGTAAATCAACACGAAATATCCGAGAATAACCGTGATATGCATGGAAATGGGGGTAAAGTGAAGTGATTGGACCGCGAAATGCACGAAAATGACCGTGAAGTGAAGACGTGGGACCGCGAAATGCCTCGAAATGATCGTGAATCAACACAGAAAATGCGGGAATGACCATGATATGCATCGAAATGGGGGTGAAGTGAAGCGATTGGACCGCGGAATGTGCGGAAGTGACCGTAAAGTGAAGACGCGGGACCGCGAAATGCGTCGAAATGACTGTGAATCAACACGGAATATGTGGGAATGACCGTGATATACATGGAAATAGGGATGAAGTGAAGCGATTAGACCGCGAAATGCACGAAAATGACCGTGAAGTGAAGACGCGGGACCGTGAAAAACGTCGAAATAACCGTGAATCAATACGGAATATGCGGGAATGACCATGATATGCATGGAAATGGGGGTGAAGTGAAGCGATTGGACCTCGAAATGCACGAAAATGACCGTGAAGTGAAAACGCGGGACCGCGAAATGCGTCGAAATGATCGTGAATCAACACGGAATATGTGGGAATGACCATGATATGCATAGAAATGGGGGTGAAGTGAAGTGATTGGACTGCGAAATGCACAGAAGTGACCGTGAAGTGAAGACGCGAGACCGCGAAATGCATCGAAATGACCGTGAATCAACATGGAATATGCGGGAATGACTGTGATATGTATGGAAATGGGGGTGGAGTGAAGTGATTGGACCGCGAAATGCATGGAAGTGACTGTGAAGTGAAGACGCAGGACTGCAAAATGCGTTGAAATGACCGTGAATTAACACGGAATATGCGGGAATGACCGTGATATGCATGGAAATGGGGGTGAAGTGAAGCAATTGGACCGCGAAATGCATGAAAATGACAGTAAAGTGAAGACGCAGGACAGCGAAATGCGTCAAAATGACCGTGAATCAACACAGAATATGCGGGAATGACCGTGATATGCATGGAAATGGGGGTGAAGTGAAACAATTAGACCGCGAAATGCACGAAAGTGACCATGAAGTGAAGAAGCGGGACCGCGAAATGTGTCGAAATGACCGTGAATCAACACGGAATATGCGGGAATGACCGTAATATGCATGGAAATGGGGATGAAGTGAAGCGATTGGACTGCGAAATGCACGAAAATGACCATGAAGTGAAATGCACGGAAATGGTCGTGAATTTCCGTGAATGAAATTGACCGCAAAGTGAATGAAATGGATTTTCGACCATCGACCTGATGAAATCTTGGAAAATAACTAGGTTAGTTGGCTAAAGTAGCTTCTCCTACCCCAAAATCATATAGGGTACATCAAGTAACTAAGTTTGGTTTAGAAGATATTCTTTTTAAATGAATAAAGAAAGAAATGAAAAAAGGAGAGAAATTTTTTTTATATGTTTATTTATACATATTTATATAAATATGTATTTGAGAAAATTGTAGGTAGAATAAAGTTCTCCTTGTAAAAAATAAAATAAAAATAAAAAAATAAAAAATTTCATAGATTGGCACAGACTACAGTTATGGCTACGGTTATAATCCGTAGTTAAAGATAAAAATACCTTTTTCAATTAATCGAAAATTCTAGGATTTTTGAGGCAAACTCGCTGGATAGTTGTGGACCTTTTTCTATTAATCGAAAGACATTCGATATATCGAAGTACATATCAAAAGACCTTCGATATATGTAAAAGGACATATCGAAATGGTAGGGGCGAGGGCTATTGCTACGGTTTTTATCCGTAGCCATAGACAGCCCTGTAGCCATAAGTTCCTGGTTTTTTTTTTTTAAAAAAAAAAAAAAATTATTTTATTATTTTATTATTTTTGCTGTTGTAATCCCACTGCTTTTTATGGGTCCTATTATGAGGTATGTGTTATATCCAAACCGTCCATCTTTTAGGCGAACTCGTATTACAGCTTGAGACGGAAAATAAGACAGATCTAACTATCAAATGGACCACACTTTAAAAGGCATTGGGGAATTGAACGTTTACCATTGAAACCCTTTTAGGGGTTAAAGAAGTTTTGGATCATTACAAAATTTGTTTTTCCTCTTCATCCAGGTCTTTGTGACCTTATGAATATATTGGATTGAATATAAATGTTATGGTGGGCCCTACAAAAGTTTCAACGGTGAAAATCAATTTTCTGCTGCTCTTTGTGGTGTGGTCCAGTTGATCTCTGGATATGATTTTTTATTTTTATTTATTTATTTATTTATTTTTTGTATAATGCTCTGAAATGATCTCAAAATATGGATGAACGTTGTGGATATAATAAATATGTAACTGTGGGGCCCATGTAACGTTGATCTCTTTCGAACCGTTCGTAAGAGTTCGAGGAGCGTCAACGCTGGTCTTCGAGCACCAGCCGATCTGCTTGGAGGAAAAAGCAGGGGCATTTTCGACCTTTGGGAAGGCGTCCGTACAGCTGGGGCTTATTCTCGCAAGGTAAAATGAGGTGGGCTTCATCTCACAAATGGGCCATAAATAGGTCGTACAGTCGCAAATTCTCATTTTCTCGGATATCTGGCATGTAAATTCTTTGATCTCGGTCCTCTGGAGTCCATCCCTTGCCTTGGTTATTTATGAGCATCAAATCCACATTTTTAGTACCCCTTTTCAGTCCAGGCTCCTATATACACCCTACATCACAAACACGATTAAAATAGGCCATTAAACAGTATCATCTTCGTAAAATTGAGTAATAATTGGAGTCTAATATGTAATATTTGACCCTCAACATTAATCCACACCGTTCATCATCTTCTCCATATAATTTTAGGCTATGTACTGAATTTTGAGGTAAATCTGAGTCTCCAGTGGGCCATACTAAGGGGAACAATGCCCATTTGTCGAAACCTTCTAGGGCCCACTTTGGAGTCCCTGATCATCCGAACCAGTCCTAGTCAAAGTCTATTTGACCTCATTCGAGGTGGCCAAGATGGTGAACGGATTAGATCATCCACTTGGGGCCCACATTAATAGTATATACAAAATATACAATGAATACACTAATAACCACTGCACCAAAATCGTGTATTTGGAACGATTGGATCTTTGGTTTGAAAACGGTTTTAAGCTGTATCTAATTTGATACGGGTGTAAACCGTACCTGAATTTATAAAGACCAACGTTGCTGTTTTCACTGTTTTGTTGGTGTGTCCCACTTGTGTTTTGGATCTTCCTGAATTTTAATTTAAAAGTGTGCTATATAATTGTATTTAAAAACAGATGGGTGGAGTGGATTTGATTAAGAACATCTCAGTGGACCCCACACAGCCCTAGCGGCACAAAGATATGTATGCCCGATGATCACTGCATTTTTCTCCCATTTTCTCTCTCTTTGTGCCCGAAGTTCCGCAAACAGCAAGCCATCATTTCTCTCTCCGTCGATCTCCCTCTCTCTCTCTCTCTCTCTCTCTCTCTCCCCTCTCCCTCTCCCTCTCTCTCGATCTCCAAATCCTAGAAGACTACCTCTATTCTCCTGCTTTCTTCTCTAAACCCTAACCCATCAACCACCGCCGCTGTCTAAAGTCTTCCCCACCTCCGATAGCAGCAGATCTGGTCTTAGCGCACGACCACCCAACCTCCATCAACAACCACTATCATCATAAGAGGCCACACGTCCCTCATCATCAACAGCCAAACCATCTCCACCTGCAATCGTCCACCACCATTAGGGTTCTGACTGGTAGGGTTCTGATTTGTAGGGTTATATATATATATATTATATATATATATATATATATATTTTTAAATAAAAAAATTAAGGTTTTGATTATGGATTTTTGTTTTGAGTTTTCTGATGGATCGACATTTAGGTCAGGCTTTCGATTAGGGAACATATTCGGATTCAAGAAAATTCTAATCACAGGAAGCAAAAAAATAAAAATTTCCTCATCCGCTGTGAGGAGTTCATAGATTTCGGTCCAGAGGCGTGGGATTATAAATAGGCCTGACAGAAACCTCACTCTCTGTCGATAAAAAGCGCTGTTCCTTCACCAAAGAACTAGGACTATAGCTTTCACCGCTCGACATCGAATCCGCCATTAAAACGCAGTGCCCGGATCTAAACCCTAGCTTCAAAGGAGCAAAACGAGATCCGAACGACAAACCGTCTGAGATTGGAGAAAATCGAGAATCAAGAGGTGGAAATTGAAAGCGCATATGGAGAGGAGAGACGCTGATTTCCATATGAAATCTCTTGCAGAGAAGAGATAGAGAGAAGGTGTAAGAAGAGGAGCTTTGGCAACGACGGTAATGGGGTGGTTTTTTGCTAAAATAAGGTGGGATTGGACTTTTGCAGTAAAAAAAGGGGGTGTGAAATGTTAGTTGTGAAAGCTTCAAGCTTACAAGTGGCTGAGATTAAATCGGAAGTGCTTAACTTTGTTTGGCGGGGATGTAGACACGAAAGGAGAGGAGCGTGTTGCGGGAGTACCTAAAAATGTGGCCCTCTACGGTGCACCACCCAAAAATTTCTAAGGAAAGAAGGCAAAGAGTGTATGCAACACTCCCTTAAATCTGGTGGGCCACATCAGCTCCAAAAAGGTCAATCATGCAACAAAATTTGGACCCCTTGCTGGAATTCCAGTCCACCCATTTCCTGGGCTTGCTGGAGTCTAGAAATTTATTTAATGTAAATGGGTTATGTTGAGCGTCAAATATTGCATGTCAGACTCTAGTTGTTGCCCGGATTTATGAAAATGTTACTGTTAATGACCTGATTTCATCGTGTTTTTAATGTAGGATGTATTTACGAACTTGGATTGAAATAGGGTGCTAAAGGTAGGGAATTAACGCTTAAAGGTCACAAAGGCAAGGGACGGACCCCAGGGGACCAAGATCAACACCAGAGATCCAAGAAAATCGAGAAATTGAAGCTCAAGTGGCTTAAAATTGGTCCAGAATGCAAGATCATAGGGTTCCCACCAGCCGTTTGTCCCAAAACTTCATACATAGCCTGAAGAACATAAATTAACCGTACATGTAGAATTTCGGCCGTTGGATCCTGGTGGAAGCGGCCTAATGGATAGATCATCCCTCAGAATCATGATTTCGGGCCCACCTACTGTCTGGATATGCTTCATCTCTGGTCTCCACGGTTTAAATGATATGACAGAATGGATGGACGGAGCAAATTTCATATATACATCATGGTGGACCCCACAAGGGGGGCGTGCGAGTGTATAGGCGGTGCACTCCCGCGGTGCACCGCATTCGCTGGAATTGGTCAGACGCGGCTGACCCGAATTCCGTTTTCAAAACGGAAACAGCGAAGACGCTGTTCGCAACAGGGCATCCACTGTGATGTTTTGTGGGCCACCACCTTCGATCAAGCCATCAATCCGGACCGACCATTCGTTTCACGAGGTCAAACCGACCGTGCCCTGTTCTACATATGAATTTCCTCAGATATTTGGTGTCCTTGAAGGATCCAAACGGAGAATGGACGGCTGAATGAAAACTACGTGGGGCGCACCGAAATAGATTCAAAATTAGTCATTTCCGACCGAAATTGCGAGGCTAATATAATGAACGAAGTGGATTATCCGAAGAAACCCGATCGTGGGCCCCACCATCAGTCCAGCGCTGAAATAGCATTGATTCTGCGTCTGAAAAAACCGGCCGTTGTCGGCCGCTGTGTGATCTTGATCGTGGTCGAAATCATGATCTGTACCGTCCAAAATGTCCACAGGGAGGCCATAACCCTGTCCAAGAAGTCCGTTTTGAGAGTTTCTGACGGCTAGTGTCTCATACTTGGTTCAAACGTAAGTGGCTTGCGGTTACCTACACAAACACGGTTGTGTTGCAGAAGAGAAAGATTCGCACCAACTCCCAGTCATAACCGGCTGTTTTTTCCCCTATAAAAAGGGCAGCGGCTGAGAGATTGGGGGGACGACTGGAATTTGGAAGACTTTTGAGGAAGCAAGGGGGAGCTTAGACGTGGATCGGCAGAGAGAGAGAATAACAGTTAGTTTATTTTATTTTTTTTCTACTTGTTTTCCTTATTTTTTTTAAAAAGATGTATAGCCTATCCATGCTAGGCTAAACCTCTTAGCTAGGGCTAAGAGGTGAAGCTTGTAGTGTGATGGGGGACTTTAACTTGTGCCTTTTATTTACACTGAATTGAACTTGATATTAGTTTAATTTTAAGGGAATGTTTCTAGTTTTTAATGGTCTGTTGTGACTAAAATTACAATGGATCTGCGATAGATTTGAGCATGTTCCTTTTTCTTTTATGTTATGACGTCAGGAAGCCCTATTGTTCACCATCGTCTCTTGGACATGGTTGGATGACGGTACCCTTTTCCTAACCCTCATAGCATGTTGATTGGTTGGTAATTAGTTTAATTCTGTTGTTTGCTTTGCCTCTTGGGCATGGTTTGGTGATGGAATCCATCCTAATTCACATACTTTTCATCTCTTTGAAATTATATCAAGTAAGTCAGTTGAGCTTTTGATGCAGGCATAAGATCTCCCTGATCTCTACAAGTGGATCCTCTGAATCCCTAGTGTTCCTCCTCTGAATTTCTCCTAAGTTTTAGATAATTATTTCACCATTATTCCCTTGAATTCATTCGATTTAGTTTTCATCTTAGCCTAGTTTTAGTTCTACTTAATTTCAGATAACGTATAAGTATCAGTCCTTTGGGATTCGACCTCGGTCTTACCGAGTTTATTACTACATCACAACCCTGCACTTGGGGAGTGAACAAGTTTTTGGCGCCGTTGCCGGGGACTGACGGCTACGATTTTCTGAAATTAACTGGTATTAGGATTAATGTAAGATTAAGACTCTTTTAATTCTAGGATTTTTAGTTTTAGAATTTCTAGGCTTTCCTTTCAGAAATTTTCTAGTTTTAGTAACTGTCTAATTTCTTTAAGTGTTAGATAGTCTTTGTTTCCTTTTTAGAAACTAACCCAATTCTCTTGTTTTGTAGACTCTGATAGACTTCTAAATTGGTAACTTTCTTCTTCTTTCCTTTCTATTTATAGAGTAGGATTTGTCTTCCTTTTTAGGTAATTTCTAATTATAAATTCTTTTAGAATCTAATCGTCTCCTATTTTATTATTAGAAATTCTCTGTTTAGAGACTAACTTTCCTGTTTTGTAGGCTTTTAAGGTAGAAATTTCTAATTTAGTAAGCCTTTCCTAAACTTCTACTTTCTATTTTTCAAATTTCTTTTATTACTCACTTACTTCCTAGTTTAAGACTTTCCTAATTTGCTTTAGAAATTTTCTGCTTTCTAATTTAGGAATTCTTCCTTGTTTCTTCTATTTCTATTTTTTTTTTTATTTTTATTTTTAGGATGTTATTTTTAGAAACTAATTGTTTTGTTTTGTTTTACAGGTCTTTAACTTAGGGACTCCAAATTAGTAACTTCCTTCCAACTCTCTCTTTCTTTCTAGATTCTCATTTTCTTTCTTAGGATTAGGTTTAGAATTTGACTGAGGGCTGCAAGTGTTTCATGCCCAAGTGGGCTCGTGACAACACTCGACGCCTCTTGACTGAAGGAGGATTAGTCGAGGGGTTAACTGTTCATCGCAGGACTAGATATCGCTCGAATTCCCCTGAGTTAATTGAGGTTATGGCTGCAAATCAACCTCAAGCACTACCTCACCACAGGGATGAGGAAGTACATGATGAGAATGAGGTGCATCAACCACCCCCACCTCGTACTTTACGGGATTATTTACAACCGGCGGGGGTGAGTACGCCCTCATGCATGATTTTTCCTGAAAATACAGGATAGATGGACATCAAGCCAGGAGTTATCCAACTCCTTCCTAAATTCCATGGGCTTGAATCAGAAAGTCCATACTTACACTTGAAAGAGTTCGATGAGATTATAGCCACCTTATACTTTCCCAATGTATCCGAGGATACAATCAGGTTGAAACTCTTTCCTTTTTCCTTGAAAGAGAAGGCTAAGACATGGTTACATTCACTGCGTCCTAGATCCATTGACACATGGAATGATATGCAGAGGGAATTCATAAAGAAATTTTTCCCACACCATAAAATGATTACCCTCAGGAAAGCAATCATGAACTTTGCCCAAAAGGAAGATGAAACATTCTTCCAATGTTGGGAAAGGTTTAAGGATCTGGTCAGTTCATGCCCACAACACGGCTTTGAAACGTGGCGCATTACAAATTTTTTCTACGATGGATTGACATCTTCTATGCGCTAAATGGTCGAGACAATGTGCAATGGAGAGTTCATTAATAAAGATGTCGACGAGGTATGGGACTACCTCGACAGTCTGGCTGAAAAAACACAATCTTGGGACTATTACCCAAAATCAAACACCACGTCTAGGCTAACTCAATATAAGGAGAAAGGTGGATTGTATCTCCTGAAAGAAGAGGATGATCTAAATTATAAAGTGACTAATCTCATAAGAAAGTTTGAGGCCGTGGAAGGAAAGAAGGATAAGGTTAATGAAATTGTTTGCGGCATCTGTGATTGCAACATTCACACAACTGAAAACTGTCCTACAATACCTGCCTTTCGAGGAGTGTTGAATGAACAAGCCAATGCCGTAAACAACTATCAAATACCTTTTACTGGACCTAACTCCAATACGTACAATCCTGGTTGGAAAAATCATCCAAACTTTAGTTGGAGAAATGGACAAACGGCTACCCCCCAAGGTTTTTTCAATCAAAATCCAAATCAGGGGAAACCTCAAGAAGAACCTATTCAAAATTCCATATAAGAGCTGGCTCAGGCGATGTGAGGATTTACAGATTTTATGCAAAAGATAGATTCTCGTATGACGGTTATAGAAAAGGGGATGCTTCCTGCACAACCTCTTCCCAATCCTAAACCGCAGTACGAGATAAGTGATCCCAGCTCTTCAAATTAAATGAGGCACGCTAAATCCATCACCACTCTTAGGAGTGGGAAGATCATTGATAAAACCCTTTCGGTTAGGCCCGAAAAGCCTCAAGAACCAGAAGAGGACAATAATGATGGATCTAGTGATGCCCCACAAAAATTAGAACCGGAACTTCTAGGGAAGCCAGTTGCTCCGTTCCCCCAACAGTTGGTTGCACCAAAACGTCTTTCTAACTCTCAGGATATTCTGGAGGTGTTGAAACAAGTGAAAGTCAACATTCCTCTACTTGATGTCGTAAAACAGATTCCTTTATATGTAAAATTTTTGAAAGACTTATGCACGACCAAAAGACGGCAGAGTATTCAAAAGAAGATTTTCTTGACTGAGAAAGTGAGTGCCATCCTGAAGCAAGACGTGCCGCAGAAATTCAAGGATCCCGGTAGCCCAACCATATCATGTGTAATCGGGAACCATCGAATTGATCACGCACTTCTTGACTTAGGAGCGAGCGTCAATCTGATTCCCTACTCGGTATACAAACAGTTAGGTTTGGGTGAGTTAAAACCCATCCTAACTACACTACAACTTGCCGATCGCTCTGTTCGTGTACCAAGAGGGATTATTGAGGATGTGTTAGTCCAAGTCGATAGATTTTACTACCCTGTAGATTTTATCGTCCTGGACACCGAACCCATCAATAACATGAGCACTCAGATTCCCGTCATTCTTGGTCGCCCATTCCTTGCCACGTCAAATGTAATCATCAATTGCAGGAATGGTGTCATGACTATGTCTTTTGAAAATCTGACATTGGAGTCAAACATCTTTTTCAATAACGGCAACAACTTAGAGGATGATGACGATATCCACGACATTAACATGATTGACTCTTTCATGGAAGATACGACACTTCTGACCTTATCCTCCGACCCTCTCGAGACGTGCCTGGCCCACTCTTATGAGTTTGATGATGATATAATTAGGGAGACGTGTGCCTTGCTAGATACTGCACCGGTACTTGAAGTTAACCGGTGGAGGCCACAATTTGAAGAATTGCCACAAACTGATGTAGTGCCTCTACCGTCTAACCTCAAGGCACCGAAGCTTGACCTAAAACCTTTGCCCTCTGATTTAAAATATGCCTATTTAGGTCAAGACGAGACATACCCAGTGGTGATCTCTGCCCACCTGGAAAAAGAACAGGAGAGTATGCTCATATCTACTCTCATTGAGCATAAAGGAGCCCTAGGATGGACGATCGCAGACCTCAAGGGAATCGACCCCTCGATTTGTACTCACCGCATATATCTTGAGGATAATGCGAAGACCGCTCGGCAACCACAACGTAGACTAAATCCAAACATGAAGGAAGTGGTTAAGGCCGAGGTTCTCAAACTATTGGATGTGGGTATCATATACCCTATATCTGATAGTCAATGGGTGAGTTCAACTCAGGTGGTTCCTAAGAAGTCTGGAATCACCATCGTAGCCAATGCTAATAATGAACTCGTGCCAACTAGAGTCACTACTGGTTGAAGAATGTGCATTAACTACAGGAAATTAAATACCGTCACAAGGAAAGACCACTTTCCTTTACCATTCATTGATCAGATCTTGGAAAGGTTAGCCGGTCATTCCTATTACAGTTTTCTTGACGGGTACTCGGGCTATAACCAAATTGAAATCGCCCCTGAGGACCAGGAAAAGACCACATTTACCTGCCCCTATGGCACCTTTGCTTACAGAAGGATGCCATTCGGGTTATGTAATGTCCCTGCCACCTTTCAGCGATGTATGCTGAGTATCTTTTCTGATATGGTGGGGAAATATCTAGAGGTCTTTATGGACGATTTCTCTATTTTCGGTTCATCTTTCAGTGAGTGTTTAGAGAATCTCAAATGTGTGCTGAAAAGATGTGAAGAAAAGAATCTGATACTTAATTGGGAGAAGTGCCATTTCATGGTTCATAAGGGGATTGTCCTTGGACATATCATCTCGTCCAAGGGAATTGAGGTAGATAAGGCAAAAATTGATCTTATCTCTAACCTACCTCCACCCAAGAACATCAGGGACGTGCGATCCTTCTTAGGACAAGCAGGATTTTACAGGCGATTCATAAAGGACTTTAGTCTCCTCTCTCGTCCTTTATGTAATCTTCTTCAAAAGGATGCTCCATACGAGTGGACTGAGCAATGCCAGGAAGCTTTCACCAAGCTTAAAGGCACGTTAACCATTGCACCCATCATGCAGCCACCTGACTGGAGCCTTCCTTTTGAGCTTATGTGCGACGCTTCTGATTATGCTCTTGGAGCGGTTTTAGGCCAGAGAAAAGATAAGAGGCCCTACGTCATCCATTACGCGAGTAGGACTTTAAATCCTACCCAAGTGAACTACTCGACTACGGAAAAGGAACTCTTAGCCGTAGTGTTCGCCTTGGACAAATTTAGGTCCTACCTGATCGGATCCAAGATCATTATCTATACAGATCATGCGGCACTGAAGTATCTTCTTTCTAAGAATGATTCTAAGCCCAGCTTGATACGATGGATCCTTCTACTCCAGAATTTGATTTGGAAATTAAAGATAAAAAGGGAGTAGAGAACGTAGTGGCCGATCACCTTTCTCTCCTTAATACCTCTGATTCCCTTGAGGCGACCCATATCAACGACATGTTCCCTGATGAACAACTGTTCAGAGTCTCCCACTCACCTTGGTTCGCTGATATTGCTAATTATCTTGCTACAGGTTTCATACCGACACATTGGACCGCACAAGATAAGAAGAAATTCTTTACCGAGGTACGCAAATTTTTCTAGGACGATCCATATCTGTTTAAATATTGCCCAGAATAGATCTTAAGGAGATGTGTGTCAGACGATGAGCATCAGAGTGTCATCTCCTTTTGTCACTCACAGGCCTGTGGTGGTCACTTTTCTGCTAAAAAGACCACGACCAAAATTCTGCAGTGTGGCTTCTATTGGCCCACTATGTTCAGGGACACTCATGAGTTTTGCAAAGCTTGTGAGCGTTGTCAGAAATTGAGAGCATTGTCCTGTCGAAATATGATGCCTTTGAATCCCATTCTTATCATAGAGGCATTTGATTGCTGGGGTATCGATTTCATGGGGCCATTTCCCCAATCTTTTAGGAATTTATATATTTTGCTTGCCGTAGACTATGTCACTAAATGGGTCAAAGCGATTCCGTGTCGAACTAATGACCATCGCACGGTAATTAAATTCCTAAAAGAAAACATCATTTCCCGATTCGGAACACCTCGAGCCATCATTAGTGATGGGGGCTCACACTTTTGTAATAGGCCATTCGAGAGTTTAATGAAGAAATACGGTATCTCTCATAAGGTGAGCACCCCATATCACCCACAGACAAGTGGGCAAGCTGAGATTTCTAATAGGGAGATCAAACACATTTTGGAGAAAACGGTTAACCCTAATCGTAAGGACTGGTCAATCCGATTGACCGATGCTTTATGGGCTTACCGTACTGCTTTTAAAACCTCTATTGGAATGTATCCCTTTAGACTCGTCTATGGGAAGGCTTGCCACTTACCTGTGGAGTTGGAACATAGAGCCTACTGGGCGATCAAAAATCTGAATTTCAATCTGAACAACGCTGGCTCGCTACGCAAACTTCAATTGAATGAACTAGAGGAAATCCGGAATGACGCGTACGATAATTCGAGAATTTACAAGGACAGGATGAAAGCATTTTATGACCAACACATTTTACGAAAGTCATTCACACCAGGTCAGAAAGTCCTTTTGTATAATTCTCGACTACACCTCTTTCCGGGTAAGCTTCGATCTCGTTGGATCGGCCCTTACATTATTGTTACTGTTTATCTTTATGGGGCCGTTGAGATAAGAGATCCCGACAATGGTAAGGAGTTTAAAGTAAATGGACATCGATTAAAACCATTTGTCAAGAAATTTAATTCAGAGGACATGTCCATGCCTCTGACTGATCCTGTTTACCAGGACTGATCTCCTAGTCTGATGGAGGTATAGGTAGGTTTATCGCTTTCTTAGGACTAGGGTAGTCTGCTTTATTTATCTGGCTGAAGACGTAGAACTTAGCGCTCCTGGGAGGCAACCTAGCTTTTTATTCCATTTCATTTTCCTAGTTAGTATGTTCAATCTTTGTGGGTAACATTACTGCAAACCCTCACGAGACTACAACTCGTCCACTGGGGGCAACCTAGGGGTTTAAAGGCTTGTTGCATGCGCTAAATGCAATCGAGAGCGCCTGCGAAAGTGGTATAGATAGGATTTTATTTTTTGTAGTTTTGTGTTGCTCTCTCTCTTGTGCTGACCGGATTCCATGCCCTATCTCTTGGAAAGTCTCTCTCAATTCATCATCCAGGTACTATCCTCCCATCACTTCTCATTTACTTTCGTTGTCCCATGCGCATAGCATCCTCATACCTTTTACATTGAGGACAATGTAGATTTTAGGTTGGGGGTGGGAGATTAGGTTACCTAATTAGTGTTTTCTTGGTCTTGAGCAAAAATTGTGAAAATTTTTAAATTTTTTCTGGAATTTCTTTTGAATTCGAAGAGATTTTAACGGTCATCTTGGATTTAGAACAAGATAAGTGATGTTGGTAATTTATGACTCTTAGATTCAGTATCTGTTAGATTTCACAGTTAAGTTTAAATTGTTAATCCAGAATTAGAAATTGTAAACATTGATAGAGTCATGATTTCACAAGACACATCTCACTTACACATTAGGGTTTCAGTTTGATATTGAACGATTAAAATGGTAATCACCAAGCATGAAAGGAACCAGCCTGAAATTTTTTAGCATCGTTATAAAGAAGAACTGAAAGGGTTGGGCGAATAATCTTCACCATAGGTTTGCTCCCTATAGGTGTAAGTTTAATTCTCCATGGATGATATGTGAAAAGGTTTAGGTGTACGGTCTTCACCGTAGGTTTGCTCCCTATAGGTGAAGATTGTATTCCTTTCTTGGCATTACTTTAAAAAAAAATAATAATAATAATATCAAAGGCTGAAAGAAAGAAAAAGAATGATCTATGAGGGACGTTTTAGTTTAGGTTTTGGGTGTCCTGAATACTCTTGCTGGTTACCAATGATATCCTGAAATAACGAATTGAATCTTAATGTTGACAAGCCGAGATTACACTTTACACTCACGGAACTCAATGTTTAGAATTATTCTAGTTAATGGATTAATATTTGAACTTGATTATGAAGTTACCGTGAGCTGGATTCCAGGAGAAATTTGTGCCCAACAGTCGTGAATCTCAAATTTCTAGTATCTGGATTATTTTCTAAATCACTCGAGTTCTTAGAAATTGTTCGATAATTTTCAATTTATTTTCGCATACTTTGCTCGGGACTAGCAAAACGCTGGTTGGGGGTTGTGTTGAGCGTCAAATATTGCATGTCAGACTCTAGTTGTTGCCCAGATTTATGAAAATGTTACTGTTAACGACCTGATTTAATCGTGTTTTTGATGTAGGATGTATTTACGAACTTGGATTGAAATAGGGTGCTAAATGTAGGGAATTAACGCTCAAAGGTCACAAAGGCAAGGGACGGACCCCAGGGGACCAAGATCAACGCCAGAGATCCAAGAAAATCGAGAAATTGAAGCTCAAGTGGCCCGAAATTGGTCCAGAATGCAAGATCACAGGGTTCCCACCAGCCGTTTGTCCCAAAACTTCATACACAGCCTGAAGAACATAAATTAACCGTACATGTAGAATTTCGGCCGTTGGATCCTGGTGGAAGTGACCTAATGGATAGATCATCCCTCAGAATCATGATTCTGGGCCCACCTGCTGTCTGGATATGCTTCATCTCCGGTCTCCACGGTTTAAATGATATGACAGAATGGATGGACGGAGCAGATTTCATATATACATCATGGTGGACCCCACAAGGGGGGCGTGCGAGTGTATAGGCGGTGCACTCCCGCGGTGCACCACATTCGCCGGAATTGGTCAGACGCGGCTGACCCGAATTCCGTTTTCAAAATGGAAACAGCGAAGACGCTGTTCGCAACAGGGCATCCACTGTGATGTTTTGTGGGCCACCACCTTCGATCAAGCCATCAATCCAGACCGACCATTCGTTTCACGAGGTCAAACCGACCGTGCCCTGTTCTACATATGAATTTCCTCAGATATTTGGTGTCCTTGAAGGATCCAAACGGAGAATGGACGGCTGAATGAAAACTACGTGGGGCGCACCGAAATAGATTCAAAATTAGTCATTTCCGACCGAAATTGCGAGGGTAATATAATGAACGGAGTGGATTATCCGAAGAAACCCGATCGTGGGCCCCACCATCAGTCCAGCGCAGAAATGGTGTTGATTCTGCGTCTGAAAAAACCAGCCGTTGTCGGCCGCTGTGTGATCTTGATCGTGGTCGAAATCATGATCTGTACCATCCAAAATGTCCACAGGGAGGCCGTAACCCTGTCCAAGAAGTCTGTTTTGAGAGTTTCTGATGGCTAGTGTCTCATACTTGGTTCAAACGTAAGTGGCTTGCGGTTACCTACACAAACGCGGTTGTGTTGTGGAAGAGAAAGATTCGCACCAACTCCCAGTCATAACCGGCTGTTTTTTCCCCTATAAAAAGGGCAGCGACTGAGAGATTGGGGGGACGGCTGGAATTTGGAAGACTTTTGAGGAAGCAAGGGGGAGCTTGGACGTGGATCGGCAGAGAGAGAGAGAATAACAGTTAGTTTATTATTATTTTTTTTTCTACTTGTTTTCCTTATTTTTTTTTAAAAGATGTATAGCCTATCCATGCTAGGCTAAACCTCTTAGCTAGGGCTAAGAGGTGAAGCTTGTAGTGTGATGGGGGACTTTAACTTGTGCTTTTTATTTACACTGAATTGAACTTGATATTAGTTTAATTTTAAGGGAATGTTTCTAGTTTTTAATGGTCTGTTGTGAATAAAATTACAATGGATTTGCGATAGCTTTGAGCATGTTCCTTTTTCTTTTATGTTATGACGTCAGGAAGCCCTGTTGTTCACCATCGTCTCCTGGGCATGGTTGGATGATGGTACCCTTTTCCTAACCCTCATAGCATGTTGATTGGTTGGTAATTAGTTTAATTCTGTTGTTTGCTTTGCCTCTTGGGCATGGTTTGGTGATGGAATCCATCCTAATTCACATACTTTTCATCTCTTTGAAATTATATCAAGTAAGTCAGTTGAGCTTTTGATGCAGGCATAAGATCTCCCTGATCTCTACAAGTGGATCCTCTGAATCCCTAGTGTTTCTCCTCTGAATTTCTCCTAAGTTTTAGATAATTATTTCACCATTATTCCCTTGAATTCATTCGATTTAGTTTTCATCTTAGCCTAGTTTTAGTTCTACTTAATTTCAGATAACGTACAAGTATCAGTCCTTTGGGATTCGACCTCGGTCTTACCGAGTTTATTACTACATCACAACCCTGCATTTGGGGAGTGAACAGGTTACTGACCCATGGTGACCTACACATATTACAGTGGGCCTCACCAGATGAACAGAGTGAATACAACACGTCTAGGTGGGCCCACAAAGAAGGCTGGATGCCCTAGCCTGGGCATCCCTGCCTGGTGGGCCACTCCAGGTCGCACCATGGTTAGGTCGAATGTTCATTGGGTTTAAAATTTTGCAGGGTGAAACTTCCATGGCTGAGCCACACCCCCAAAAAATTTCAGAATTTTTGGGTATTCCTAAGTATTTTAATTAATTTAAATAAAACAGTCTATCCAGAAAATAGGACTGACCTGGACGTCCCAACGTGGTGGGCCAGTCCGGCCCTTTCCACAGTGTGCACAGGTGTACAGGTGTCTATTGGTCTCAAAATTTTGTAGGTGGGTCCTACCATGAGTGGGTCACCTCTCTGCAAAATTTTAAAAATTTTGAGGTAGTATAAATATTTTATTTAATTCATACAAATTATGGACAACAAGGTCCGGAAATAATCCCTGTTGAAACATGTTGTTGCCCTTGACTTGTGCACCCCATTTGAGTGGGCCTATGTCTATGTAAATTTGGAAAAATGCAAGGCCAACCTTCCTATATAAGTATACAGCAAGGTGAGGTCCACAAAGGTGGCCCACCATTTCAAGATCAGGCTGATATTTATGTTTTTCTAGCAAACAGTGTGGCTGGATAGTCCAGAAAAATTTAGACCGTCCACCCTCCTTGGCCCACCCTTTTGGGTGATCAAATAGGGACATTTAAGAGTGAAGTTTAACATACTATTAGGTGGGATCCACACCTCAAAGAAAAGTCTAGGAAATCAGGGAAAAAGAAGCCGCAAACAAGGCCTACAACCCATACATTACAGCATAAAAAAATTCTAGCAATCTGGACAACAACATATTGCTGTCTAGATCAGCCCATAAAATTAATAAATGGAAAATAAATCATAGATTTCACAAGGTGGGGTCCACCCTGATGTGTCATACAACTCCCAGGCCCAGCCCCTCCCTAAGAAAATCTATAAAATCAGGCCCAAGGGCCTTGTGAATCAAGCAACAAAACTAGGCAACACAATTGGGCCTGGGTGTTCAGCAACTTGGGCCTGGATGTCTCAAAAATCTGAAAATCCTGGTTGCATGGCACATCAGGTGGGCCTCTTAATCATCACATCCAAACTACAGAAAAGGGAGAAGAGAAGAAGAAATGAAATCTCATCAAGATGGGGTCCATGGAGAATGAACCCATCAAGATCGCATGCATGCAAGTGGTGGCTAAAAAAAAACCTTATCTAAGGAGTGGTGTAGGATCTCCACCATTGATGTGGTGAGTCCTACACTCTCCATATAAAACAACAAAAGATCCTTAAAGAAAAACCATGCAATCTATCCTACAAGCTCACCCATTTGTTAGATCTTCAAGATTCTTCAACCATCATACTCCTCAAGCTTCAAGGAAGGAGGTTCAATGGTGATGATGAGTATTTGATGGTTAGATTTAGGGGGAAAGAGATGAAAGAGGGCTGGAGAGAAAGCTCTCTCTCATGGACGTCCAAGGGGCTTAGAGAAGAGAATGAGAGAAAAGAGAGAGAAGAGAGGGAGAAATGGTAGCTAGGAATGGAATGATTAGTTTTTTGGGAGGATGGGAGCATGCTAGCAATCATGACAAGCAAGGTATGCTCTATGTTATGTAGGGATGACATCATGCTAGACTAGGGTGGCTATAGGCTAACTTGTAGCTTACATGGGGAATGAGGAATACTAGAGTGGGCCCACATGGGAGAACATGCAACAAGGATAAGGTGGGGCCCACATCATGATCAAGGGTCCAAAAATTGCTCAGCCTACATCTTTTGATGGATACGTTAGATTTAGGCACGAGACACGGCGTTGGAACCGCGACGACAATGCTGTCGCAATGACATAGGTCCTGGGTCAATCCGAGTTGGGTTTATGTGACCGAACTCAAGGATGACCGTAAACACTATCCGAAGGTCGCGCGTCGCCAGAATTTGACCAGTAGGACCGCAAGACCAAAATATACGAAATGCATATTCACACACACACATGCATACATGCGAACTCGGGTCGGGTCTCACAAAAACTGGGCAAAGAATTCTAGTGGAGAGTCTCATGAGCGAGCAACCATGTTCATAGCGACCCATTGAAAGAAGGACGGGAGTGCTGTGAATGAGGAGGCTGGTTATGTTATTGTATGTTGAAAATTTTTGGTTATTAATATTACGTACATTTCATTATTCCATGATGTCAAACAACTCTTTTAATATTTTTCCCCATTGTTGGAGATGTTCAATGAATTATCAGAGACTTCAACACTTGAGACCTTTCATAATAGTACTTCGCGAGATGACATCTTATAATGGGATTAGGTCCCACACCTTCCACATTATAGGACGTAAGAGGCATCATTGCCTAGTAACAGAGGGAGACTGGGGTGTTGCGGTGACAGATGAATGGGCAAGTGGGAGCAACTGGTGAGGAGTGAGTGGAGCAGTTGAAGTATTGGATAATGGGGTGAATGAGAGACATTGTGACTTCATTGGTAACTACCCTAACTTGGGACAATATTGTCAATGTAGAAGCTATTTTACGTGAAAACACAGTACCATTTGTACAGGCATCTTCAGCATCCACTTATGGATACGCATGAGGCCGAGGTCCCACACCTTCCACATTATAGGATGCAAGAGGCACCATTGCCGAACAACAGAGGGAGACTGACGTGTTGCGGTGATAGATGAATGGACAAGTGGAGCAACTGGTGAGGAGTGAGTTGAGCAGTTGAAGTACTGGATAAAGGGGCGAATGAGAGACATTGTGACTCCATTGGCAACTACCCTAACTTCGGACAATATCGTCAACGTAGAAGCTATTTTACATGAAACCACAATACCATTTGTACAGGCATCTTCAGCATCCACTTATGGATACGCATGAGGCCGAGGGATCCCAATCGAAGAGAGGGAAGAATCAATAAGTGGTTTCTTTCTTTTTATTTTATTTTCATAATTATAACATTGATACGTGGGATTTCATTATTTTATAATGATTTACTTGGACTATTATATTTAGTAAATTATGTTTATATGTCTTGATAAAATGATTGGATTGGATGAATAATCGAATCAATTGAAATGAATAATTGGACTAATTAAGTGAATGAATTAATGAATCTACAGGTGGAGCAGGTAAAACATGCACACATTTATTCAATGTTTGAAAAAAATTAAACACTTGTTCACGGTTTATAACTGAAGCTAAAATATATTGGTATTGTTGAAAGAAACCGATGCTAAAAGTGGATTTAGCATCCGTTAGACTTAACTGAGACTAAAAACTGCAAAAAAAAAAAAAAAAAAAAAGAAAGAAAAAAATAAAAAAATTTAGCCTTCTTTGATGCCCACAGAAACTAAATCCATCTTTAGCCTATGTTACCCAAATCACTTGTTCACGGTTTATAACTGAAGCTAAAATATATTGGTATTGTTGAAAGAAACCGATGCTAAAAGTGGATTTAGCATCTGTTGGACTCAACTGAGACTAAAAACTGAAAAAAAAAAAAGAAAAAAAGAAAAAAAGAAAAAGATTTAGCCTTCTTTGATGCCCATAGAAACTAAATCCATCTCTAGCCTATGTTACCCAAATCGTTATTGAGAATTGAAGTTAAAATATGGATTTAGCTTCATTGAAGATAATGAAAGCTAAAATTAAGATTTACTCTTGATTGTAAACAACCAAGTCTAAAAACTTGGTTTATCTTCGGTTCGAGCCAAGCAAAGCTAAAAATGTTCTTCTAGCCTTGATTTCTCTAACCAAGGCTAACAGGTTCTTTTAAGTTAGGTTGGAGAATTGAGGCTAAAAGGCTTTTAATGGCCGGACTTGCAGCAACAGTTTGGGTAACAGACGCAAAACTGAGGCTTACTACAAGTTAATGGACCTCAATTGAAGTGCTTACTTTCACTGAGGTAAAAACAATCTTACAAGTTAACGTACCTGTCATGACATGATGGTACATGTATACTTGTACAAGAGATATATGGCACATGTACACTTGTGGGCTTAGCAAAGCTCATTATCATATATGTGTCGGCCACATAATCGAATAGCCAACTTGGCAAGTGGGTAGGCCTCCTTTGTTGGGATACATTGTCAAATTATGAAGTGGTCCATTTAATACAATTCTCGCAATCGAATGGCTATGCTTGCAAGCTAACCGACCTCAGCTGTTGAGCCATGTAGTGCATTGCATGATCCACCTACTGAAATCCATGATATGGCCCGCTGGATGGTCTGCGCCATTGATAATTCACTTGTAACGATTCCCATGGTCAGAAATTGTCAAAAGAGAATTGCCAGGTCTGCCATGGATGGGCCTTGATTGAGCTTGTCAATCTGGGTTTCAGTAGAAAAATGTTTCCAAACATGAGTCTGGGTCTGGCCCATTTGTACATGGGGTGTGAAAATCAGGCCCTATCATTCAGCTTTCCTTTTTTTTTTTGGTTGGTGATTAATCCAAAACAATAGTGTGACCTGAGACAATCCAATGGTCTGGATCATCATATGGTTGTCATTTTTAGGGCATTGATCATCCAAGAAGTAGTTGGTCCATGGGTAAGTCCGATTGAAGAGCCTTTGCCATGAGAATAATTATTCTACAATTAGGATCGTCGATAGGCTGGGTTTGAAATTGGCCACGGTTACCCAAACTACAGTCCAATTTATTTATCGAGCTTTGTATGTCTGTTCCTAGACCTAACGGGCTTGACTCTAGAGCATTCTATCCTTGAATGGGCCTGGACTGGGCTCAAAATGGTTGGAAATGTCGCCAACATGGGATGGGCCCATTAATACTTGGTGCCTATATATGATTCTGCTATAGTAGAGCTGTAGACGAACCGAGTTAGCTTAGTTAACTCGCTCGATTTGACTTGACTAGGCTTGAAGCTGGGTTCGATCCGTTTCGAGCTGATTTTTTTAGCTCAAAATTTTTTTTTTTGAGCCCAATCTGAGCTAGACCAAACTTGACTTGACTCGGCTCAAAACTTGACTTAAACTTGACTCGGTTTGAATGATTCGACTCGGTTCGGGTTCACTTAGTATAAATATTTTTTATATATTTAAATAAAAAATATATTATATATTATATGTTATTTATATTTTAATATATATTATATATTATATATATTAAAACTATAAAAGCTAAACTCGAACTCAACTCATAGGCTCGAACTCGGATTCGGCTCGAAAGATCGAGTTGGTTCAACTTGCTGACCGAGCCGAGCCGAACTGCCCAGCCAGGCTCGAGGACTGAGCCGAGCCAAGTTGAGTTCAAGTTAGGGTAGCTGGTTGGCCGAGCCAAGCCGAGTCAGGCCAAGCTCGACTCTGTTCAACTCATGTACGGCTCTAGCTATCTGGTTGGCACTGAGCCCTAGATGATCAATAACTAGGCTAAACGTGAGCCCGTTTAGGAATCAGGCCTAAACGTAAGGTCATTTTTAACAGACCCGTAATTCCGGCCCAAGTTCATACGTTAACATCATCAACAAGCACATTCTATTAAGGCTTTGTCGTTCCTCGATAGAAATTATTATTTAAAACCTAGGCATAGGCCCACCTATTTGTTAATCGGCCCCGCTTATGATCAACGGACATGTATTTTAGGGTTGAGCTCGATCCCTACACGAAACTCCGGTGGGCCTGATTTTGTTTTCCGTCCACCAAACCTGTCTCAATTACAATTAAAAGTAATAGAATTGTGCATTAATGTCTGTTTGGCATGGGCAGTAAATCACCCAAAATCACAATTAAACCTTGATCCTGTTATGGTGGGCCTCATTCTCTCCATGTCAAATTAGCTCACATTAAGCATCCTCAGTTAATCATGATTTCTGAACGGTTAGATTAATCAAGAAAATGAATCTGTTCTTGAGGACATGTGGCCCACCAATCAAGATCAAAGTGTCTCTCTTGATTGTGGCATTTTGTTCACTAATATACTCCTAAATAAAAAATGGCAAAAAGAAAAATCAAATCGACTTACTAATTCATGTATTGTACATGGGAGCAATGTGGTATATTTACAGTAATCTTGACAGTTGATCATCTGGGCCATCACAAGGATGGGCAATAGCCCACAATTTCAAGGGCCCCACAATCCTAACCATTCGGGTATTGTAAATGAGGAACTTCACTCCTCTCTGCATCATTTTCCACCCGTCCATCACAATTCCTGGTTTATGTCCCACCCACATGATTCCCCACAAGAAGGATTATCCAATCATACACAGCCCAAATGGTGTCAGGTTGGCCACCAAACAACACATGATACATTTCAATCCCTACCTGTAAAATGCAATCTCCATTTCTTGGGAGTGTGATGAAGCTTTATCGACTTCTTCCCGTAAATCTTACCGTCTGATCCAATCTTCACCGTTCCTTGCAAATCCATCCCATGATGCTTACTCTTCAAACCCCATGTCTTGTACCGAACCTTTGTCGCCACACCTACCTTCAAATCCATTGTCCTATCAGAAACCGCCCCGTAAACTGCTTTCGAAAACCGCCTATTGGTATAAACACTCTCTTGTCGTTGGATGCTCTTATCGTAGCCTTGATAGAAAGAACTTATCGTTGTTGCACCCACATTCTCATCTTCAAAATATATTGTGACGTTTATGTCGTTGTAGTAAATACCGCTTTCTTTGTTTGGATTAGCGATTTCCAGAAAGAAATCGACGGTGGTATTCATGCTACCATCGTCGACAGGTAAGGTGGTATTCCGACCATTCAATGCCGGGACGGAGAGATCGATGATGGTGTAAGTGGGGTGCTTGGGACGTAGGCTGACCCATAATAGAAGGGCTATTAGGCCTATTAGAAATAGGACTTGAGCCAGCCATAGGTAGAAGCTCCGGCATTCCGACATTTTTCCAATGAGTGGTTTTCCGAGAGTGGTTTCTCAGGAAAGCGGTTTTGAAGGGATGGATTGAGCATCTGAGCTTAAGTGAGATGGTTTTTGGTGTTGAGAAAACCCTTTGATGGAGAGGAAAGTTTGAGGCTTTCGGTTGAATGAATTTTGAGATTCTTTCCCGGGGTTTGTTAATCATACACGCACCTTTCTACTCGCACACCTACACCATCCATCCCGTTCACCGGGTGGGACCGATGTGTTGATAATCTGGCCCGGATTAAGCTGATCCATGCATCTGAATGATACTATTTCCTTTTCCCATCCATTATTTTCTGCCCATGTGGGGCCCACTTGATGAATAGACGATTTCAGTCTTTGGACCGTTATTCTTGACAGCAGGCCCACATGATGAGTGGCTGATGTTTCACACGTGGCACACACATGCACCTGCATGTAGAGATATGCGTGTGGGGGATCGGGAAACATCTTCTCTAAATATTGTTTAATGAAATGCCTGGATGCTTTACTTGTTTCCTTCTTCAGAGGATTGCTGTCCCTGCACGCATCCTTTTCACATGCACCTTCACATCCAGCATACGTGACAAGCTGGCTACCGTTTTGGACATCGTAGCCGTTGATAAGTAGGCTTCAACAGTGAAGATGACCATATATAAAAGAACATGAAAGTCCATTCATCAGGTGGGTCCTATGCAGAAAGTATGGACGGTTTAGAAGAATTTGCCAAAGGCGTTCAATTCAATCCACACGTCTGGCATGCATGATGCGTAACGGTCTGATCCTTTCATATAGTGATGTTGATGTTGGTGGACACCTGATGAAAGGCAGAGACGTCACCTGTGAGTGTGGATGGGAGACAATACGTGCATGAGAAATTGCAGCATTCCTAATTATTATTATTATTATTATTATTATTATTTTGTTGCAGGTACGATTTTATTATCATTGCCATCCAATTGGGCCATCACATGGAAGTATAAATTGCAGAAAAACAAGATGGTCAGGATTGCTATGTTGGCGCAGGCCTCACAATTTGGACGGTCTGGATTGGGGGAAATGTATGCCAAGCGTACAAAGTATTAGTTGATACTGTTTCATAAATGGTGGCATGTAGTGTAGCTCTTAAATAGATGGTGGATTTAATTTTATTTTTTCAGTTTTGTGCCTCAAAGATTTGCATTACAATTTCGACTTTTGGAGGGCTTAAGGTCTGCAATCTGGGCAGTTGGGCACATGTTGAAGTAATCTAAACCGTTGATCTGATGGGCCTGTTGGCCTTTAAGTAATTAGTTAATTAAATATTATTATTTAATTATTTAGCAAGTTAGGATGAAAACAAAACTTCGAGATTCGAGTGAAGAGAGCCGTGTATCCGGCTATAGTGGGCCAGGAATAATCGGGTCACATGCACAAATAAACAGGTGGGCGACAGATGTACGATATAATGTAGACTGTTAACAATTGTTTAGGTTATCCATTCTATATTTCCATGGATTGGCTGATGATGAATTGAACGGTTCCGCACTAGATCATCTTCATTTTTTAAATCAACCTTCTTCACGGCTCATATGTCCCACTTATTTGCACTAGTACCTCACATGTCTAATGCAAGATAGCATTTACCTCATGTGTGGCATTGGATGTGCATCTCAACATAGCAGTTGGATGGATAAAGAGAATATATCACGACTTTTTTTTCAAGAATGGCCCTTCCATTATGAGGAGAGGGAAAAAGTCTAAACAAAGTATATTTACAAAGTGCCTTAATGTGATTTAGGGCTAGTTCGGCATCTTTATTCTAATCTAATAAAAGTTTTTTGTAAAAAAAAAAATAACACTACTCTAATAAGCTTTTTTTTTTTTTATTCTATGACTTGTTTTAAATAATATGAGTTTGGTAAAATCAGGTTTTAAAATTTAAAAAAACTTTTACATAAAATAAGCACAGTTTGTAAAACATTTAAATAAGAGTTTTTTTTTTTTTTTTTTTTTCCTACGGGCAGTTAATGTCATTTATAAAGAGTATAACAACTTCATTATATCAATATCTACTACCCACTTGGTCAAATTCACATTTGAAGTGTCCATTGTGTGGTCCCCACCTTCGAAGTGGGTTGTTCATCATTTAGGGCAAAGTTTTGATCTCCACCATCCATTGTGTGGGGCGCACCTTCTATGTGAATCATCCATCATGTTGGGCCAGTTTGGATACAGGTCATTCATTATGCGAAACCTTTGATGTGGACTATCCATTTAGGTGGGGCCACTTAATGTGGAATGTCTATCACGAGGGGCCACACTTTGATGTGGGTCATCCCTCATGTGTGGCCCACTCCGTCCATTATGTGAACTCCCTCAATGTGGACCATTCATTATGTGCGGCTCCTTTCAATACGGATCGTTCATCATGTGGGCCCACCATTAATGTCTACCATCAATTATGTGGGTCCCACTTTTTATGTGGGTAGTTCATCAAGCAACTATCGACTATCAGGTTTGTGTTGGTGTGGCGTTGGTTGCCCAATACAATCTTTAACTGAAATAATATGATATAAAGACTGCTTTTCTTCATGGAGAATTGGAAGAGCATATCTATATGAAGCAATTAGAATGGTTCGAGGTGCAGGAAGTAATGTTTGGTAAAAACCAAACTGGTGAGCAAATCTGCTTGGGTAATACGGTTCATGCCGGAACTTGCTACCTTCTCTCAATGGGAGAGTACCTGATCTGATGCAAATGAGAAATGTATGTTCACTAGAAGAGGCGAAATCGTCATCGACAATCTCTCTGTCTTTAGGAAAGCTAGTGAGTGAGAATTGAAAGAAGTCGATAGAATTAGTATTTTCAATCTTATCTATGACCCAAGCATATGGTTTTTTTGATCATCTTTTGTTTTTGGTAATGTTAAAGTGGAAGCTGATGTGAATGCACATAGGCTTTTTCTAGTTCATTGGATATCCTTGGAAAGTATATTCCTAACCAGCCTATAAAGTAATGTCGGGGGCATATGCGGAAGAAGATCCAACAGTCGAACTTTCATGATGGGTGGCAATATTCCCAAAACCACGATATAGCAAACAAAGAGCTGGAGGTGCTAATAATATTTTTGGTCTTCTACCATTGCGCCTACAACTACAAAGAGTGTTGGTCTGATGGATTCTGCTCATTCTGTAGAACTATTGAACCCAACCAATAGACTAAAAAGGCAACTAATTTGTAGGAATCATTGTATTTGACAAGACCTTTAATCTTCTGCCAAAGAATTTCAAGTTCTTGGGAGTCCTAACTTATAAAACTGAGAAGACAACAAAGAAAATAGAAATATGATTATTAAATGACTGACAAAAGCAGGAATATAATTAAAATTCCGGTAAAAGAGAAAAGGAGGAAACATACTACAAATTACAAGAAAAGTGAGCTAGCCATTTAAGAGGACCTGATAACGCAATAGTATGCGCGAGTCCACGCAACATATCGATGATTAAGGTTTTATGTGTTAAAAGATTTTGATCCTTTATTCATTCTGACGTCAAACTAATAGAGGATCAAGGGAGCATTTGTTGGAGCACAGAAAATCAGTAAGGAAGAAATCATGAAAATACAAAGATTTGAATAGCAGAGAAAGAGAGAGAAGAAGATTTTTTAGCAGGAAGAGGTGTTGCGCGCGCGCAATAAAGAGGCAATAGGTGACCCATTGCGCGGCATACAACAACACTTCGGTTGCATGCAGTGGGCCATGTAGCACGATGATCAAGGCTTTACACATGTGAACACCTTATAAATACCCTATATCCCCCTCATTTGACACACAACAAGTTTAGAGCTCTAGAGAATTCATAAGAAAATCCGGTATTCCACTTGAAGCACTTCAGGTATCCTAAAGGTGAAGAAGAAGAAGAAGAGGAAGATGAAGAACAAGGGGGAATTCCCCTGTTGCGCGAGTGGCACACAATATGAAGTGTTGCGCGCCACACAATGCTATCGCGCAAGGATAATTTTTAATGTTTCATGCATGAGGAGATTGTGTGTAAATGTGATCTCTCGTTGAAAGGAATTCATCGTCTCCTTCAAGACTGTTATTTCAAACAAGTTAAGAGAGAGAGGAATAATCTTCAAAGGATCCTTAAATCCGCACGATACTTCTTCTATCGAGAAGAGCATACCGCATTGCATCGGAATCAAGGGATCCTTCAAGCTAGAATGCTGCCGAAATTATTATTTTGATTATTTCTATGTTCGATGTTGCTTTCTCCACTTGATACGCTTTGTATCGGAATCAAGGGATATATGAGGATATAAACGAACCTAAAATCAATAAAACATATTCGATGATGATTGTTTTCCTATTTTCTTTGTTAATATTGAATGATAATCCCCTATCGAAATACCTTCGTTTATTGTCGAAATAAATGGCCCGAACTATTACCAATGATTAGCCTAGCCAACCAATTAGAGGCTAGTAAGATGAGAACCATAGCCAATTGCCAGCATTATAGAGGCCTGCAATGACTTGAGATCATCCAGCAGTAGGACACACTTTATGAATGCATTAGATAGGAGAAAGGCAAGCAGCATATATATGGTTTGCTTGATCAAACAACACATGTATACTTCAAATTCCTAATAAAAACAATAGAATTAACATTAACTAATCAACCCACACTACTTAATTATCATGCATTGTAAACCCAATTCAAGAATGAAAGAAACGAAAAATTCCAATGTAACACCCCCTACTTTTCAGAACTCAGGTGTTACCATGAGAATCAAGTTTAGTACAAACACAAAACCAACTCATCTAAACATTTACTTTCATCCTAACTTAATTTTGACCGGTAGAAGGATCCTTACCCATAAATTGAGTCATCCATCTATCGATTTCCAAAAATGGGCCATCACGTTATGCAAAGAACCTTTTTATAGGACTCGACTTCCTTGATAAGAAAATCTAATCGTCCGCCCTATAGTGATGTATCATCAAATCCATCAATCGTCAACCTTATAAATAGGCTGCGAGTGACACATGACTAAAAGTTAGGTGGGTAGTCCTTGGAACCCTAGAACCCTTTGGATAAGTAATGATCAACCCTCTAAGTACAAGATTAGTGGCTAGATTCCCACTTATACAAGATCAGTGGCTAGATTCCCACTTATACAGTCGTTAGGACGTGTAAGACTAGTGAGAAGTGAATCTGAAACAAATGTGTTGTCAGATTTTAGGATTCGACCATTGAAATTAAGGATCAATGGTTGGATATAAGTTTGATCGTTGGATTAAGACCTCTTATCATTTGCTAAGGGGTCTGAATGTCATCCAAACTAACCATTAGATTTCACCTACATGCTTCACTTGACTCTTAAGAACGTTGATAATCAATTTGGAATGAGGCCGACCATCAGATTGATAATAATCAAGTATAAAATTCAAATTTGCATTAAGTATGGCCCACCTAAGTCATGGATCTGCTTCATTCATTGGGCCATAATACAGGCCAAAAAATAGATGAACGGAGTGGATCAGATTACACACCATCGTGGACCCAACACGAGAGTGGATGTGGAAATGGAATGCGTGCACTGGCTGTGCACTGGTTAGGGAACCTGGTTATTCGGGTTTGACCTGATGGAAATGGAAAAAAACCAACCGAGCTTTCCCGCTCGGATAGCGTTCGAATGAATGTCGTCTGTTTGACATGGACATGGCCATCATCATGGCCCATATGCATGATCTAAACCGTCCATCTGGTGCGGACAGTGCCTCTGGACAAAACATTTGTGGTTCCACCCGACCAATCGCACAGGCATGCACACAACAGTAGCCACAAACTAAGCAGCGTGCGACTGAATTTTCGAAAATGGAACGAATGTCGTTTTTCCTCTTTCCACCTTACCAAATCCTATCCCTCCATTTGAAACCGCGTGGTTTAGGGCTTCCTTAACAACCGAAAACCACGGCCGGTTTTGGTTTTACCAGACGTATTTGAAGGGTGTTGCAAGCCAGCGCAATCCAGGCCATCCGTTTTTCATCCGACGGCTCCGAGAGATCGAGAGCTTACTATAAGGAAAGGAATACTTAGACAACAGGGCTCTACTCCTTGTAGTTGCTTGAGAAAATCTCGACCGTCATCTACAAGCTCCGAACCCATCGAGCTAACCTCAATGGATCTGTGATTTCTCACTCCCTCAAGCTTCATGGCATCAATCTGAGTCGTCCAAAGCTCTCGTTTCAAGAAAACAGATGCAAATCGAAAATCTGCCATTATCATCCTCATTGGAGAGAAGTTGCACCACGTTGAGTTGGGGCGAGTTCGAGCGACTCCATCTAAGTCCAGAGGCTACTGGATTTCTACCAGAAAGAAGAGCAAAGGAAGGCGATGAAAAAAAAAGAGAAGAAGAGAGAGAGAGAGAGAGAGAGAGAGAGAGAGAGAGAGAGAGAGAGAGAGAGAGAGAGAGAGAGAGAGAGAGAGAGAGAGAGAGAGAGAGAGAGAGAGAGAGAGGTTTTCTATGCAACTACTTGTTTTTGCCTGCCTCCCTTCTTCCCATTTATCTCTGTTTTCCCTCTTTCGGGCCACGGAAGGGAGTGGATTTAGGTGCAGGTTACCCTTACATGGGGCCCACCTTGATAATGTGTTGTATATCTACGCCGTTAATCTGTTTTTCAAGACCATTTTAGGACTTGGTCCCAAAAATTAATTAGATCCAAATCTAACGTGGACCACACCATAGAAACAATGGTAATTGAACGCATACCATTAAAATTTTCCCATGGTCCACTGTAAGTAGATCTATAATGTTTATTTTCCATCCAATCCATTGATAAGTTAAAACAGGACCAAATGAAGCGAAGTACAAAGACCACCTCCATCCAAAACTTTGTGGCCTATAAGAAGTTTTTAATAGTCATTCACCAAATTTTCCCGTGGTGTGGCCCACCAGAGATTTTGATATGCTTAATTTTTGAGATAATATTCTAAAATGATCTAAAGCATAAGATGTGCGGCTTGGATATACAACACATTCATCAAGGTGGGCCGCACACGATAAGGGTAACACCTAATCGACCTCCATGGGAGGAAGGGATTATTATTGAAGGGGTTTTTTTTTTTTTTTTTTTCTATCTTTTTTATACATATATAGCCTTATCCTTTATTATATGCCAAATGACTCAACCCGTTTTAGTAACTATCAAATACCCACCTCCATTGATTTACGTATACATTTTATTTTCTCAGTTTTTTGCCTGAAAGATTGGCATAACATTTAGCATTTTGTATGGCTTGAGGTCCGCAATTGGGCACATGTTTAAGTAATTCAAACCGTAGATCTGATGGGCTTGTAGGCATTTAATTAATTAAATTTTAATTATATTTTTAATTATTTAATTAAGTTTAGGATGAAAACAAAATCTCAAGATTTAAGTGAAGAGAGCCGTTCGTTCTCCTATGGTGGGCCATGGAATAATCATGTCACATGCACAACCTCGACGGTGACTTGAGGAGATTGACCATTAAAGAAAAGGAAAAAAAAAAAAAAGCAAAGAAAAACATCAACAAGACTTAACTACAGGTGTGATTGCCGAGAAAACTGCTTGCATCAACCACAACCAAGGAGAATAATAAAATAAAGACACAAGATTATATGATTTTAGGTTTCTCATGTGCTAGGATCCGAAGGCTCGACAAGGCCCAAAGCATACATCTAAGTGTTATATAAAGAGAATGGGGGGAGGGGGGATGTCACGTCCCAAAATTCATATCTGAGTACAAGGAGAGTGATCCTGGATTTGAAGGTGTGAGATAAATAGAGCATGATTTCATAATATTTAACTTTCCATTGACATTACTTTTACTTTCTCATTCACAATCACATTTATTATTGATTAGAAAGTAATAAATTAATCTATATTAAATTATCATCACCATCATATATAAATCCATGTTTAAATCATCAGTTACTACTCCCTCTTTGACTAATCAAGTCTTCTATAAATAACTCAATGGCCACCGTAGTATACTCTAGTACACTATTCGTTGCATTTGGAGCGGTTTAAAACCATTCCAAATTTAGTACGACTATGGACCGTTTCTAAACCAATGACGAATCTGTTCTAAATTTGCAATTTTGGTGTAGTGTGGTCATCTATATGGACCTTATTGTATCAATTCCTTCTCAGATAAGGGATAACTATAAAATAAATCTTTTAGAATCCTTCCTAATATGGGGTAGCCTCTTCTAGATCTTCATTTGATATTGCATATCAACAATAAAGGGTGAGCTTATAAAGTTCAGTGAGATAGCCTAGCACAATTTATCATATATAATTGAAGTTAAGAAATTATAAAAACACATCATTATTGCAATTCAATTAATTATTTGAATTTACACATCATTATTGCAATTCAATTAATTATTTGAATTTACATAATTCTTTTAATCGTAGTAGCCAACATTTCTCTATATCACATCTCGCCTGACAATGAGAACATTTAGTATGATGCTCACCCATCCAAAGGGAAACTCTTCGCCTATCAATGAGAATCTTTTGTACGATGCTCACCAATCGAAAGAGCCCATTTGGGCTAGGCAATGAGAAATTTTTGCATACATACTCACCCACCCAAAGAGCACTGGCTTGAAAATGTGAATATTTTACAAACATACTCTCTTGTTCAGAGGGCTCATAGGTAAGGGACTGCTCAAATAATACATACATTTCTTACTGAGCCTGGCAATGGGAACTTTTTGCGATCCTAACACATTCATCCGCCCAAGGGGACTACGCTAAAGATCTAATTTCAAATTTTATCATATGGAAAAAATGTCATTTTCAATAAAAACTAAGCCTTCAACTTTTCAATAATTGTAAAAAACTAAGCCCTTAGCTTTCAGCCTTTCTAAGGCATCAAATATCAATCACAATCATAAGTGACTACAATTTTGTTAGATTTTCAATTGCACAATGTAAAAACTACAAGATTGTCACGAATTATAGCCTTTTGAGAGGACAATCAAGACTAATTTTATAAATAAACTTTAAATTCTCAGCAATTAAAAATACTTTAAAAGCTAGAAAACTAATACAAATTATGAAATTCAATACTACAATATAGAAAGGAGAATCGAAAGCATGAATTTATACAAATAATATGAAATAATGGAATGGAACTAAGATCACATAGCAAAAAATGTATGAGGCAACTCACCTAAGCTTGCTGATTGCACTAAACTTTAATTTGAGTCTTTTAAACTTACCCATGACTCAATCGAGTCAACTCAACAAGTTTAACAAACTCGCTCGTTCTCTCTTTACTTTGAATTCTCTCTTTTTCTCTTTCAAATTTTATGTGACTTGAACTTTGGCTAAACTAAGATTTTTATAGAGTTTGTATGTCCTTCTTATAGTTTTCAGAAAGCTCTTTGTATAAGGAGTCACATTGAGTTGATGCGGTTTGCAGATTAAGCACAAAATATCAGTTTTGTTGTTGCGTTTTGATTTAGGATATTGGTTACTATACATATGTGGTTCTTGCTTATTTTGCATGGATTGAGCACTGATTATAACGCCTATCTGATGAAAGCTTCAGTGTCCAGATCGGTTCTCACATAGAAAAAACAAATGGTTTTGATCTCAAATTAGAGAAGGCCCCTTCAATGGCAGATTTGAACCCATGGCTTCTTTCTTTACTTTGCTTCTTCTGGATAGTTTAGATTGTCCCAAAGGAGCTTGAGGTCATAAATAAATCAAAGCTCAAATGAAGTTTCTTCAGTGGGTTTTCTTAAAAATGTGTTCGGTTCGGCATTGCTAGTTGCCACAAATAATGTAGAGAATCAAAGAAATTATGCATTGTGCTAGATTCTCTCAGTCTCTTGCAGCGTGTTTGAATGTCCCAGATCCATTAGATAAAAAATAAAAACAAATGGTCTAGATTAGATCGATAGTTTTTAAGTTTTCTTTCATCATCAACCAACAAATAAGGAAGCTTGACGTTTTTTTTTTTTTTTTTTTTTTTTTTTTTTTTTTTTTTGTTATATATAGATTCGCATGATTTATTTCTGAATGGCTAAGGTTTAATTGCTTGAACGGTTGGGATTGGTTGGAGAATTCTCTTCTTAGATTCAAATTCAATTCGCACTTGGATAGAGAGAGAAGGCGAATATTTTCATTTGAATAGCTTTCATGCACTGGTTGGGTTTTCTGTTTGAACGTCGCATGTGTACACTTGTTGTGTAGTTCAGATCTTGGTTCACTCATGTGAACATCTAGTAGTGACATTAATCATGCTATCTAGCGGTCCGCCTAATGATCTATTAGATAATTGAAGTTCAATCTTAATCGTATAGTATGGGTCAATTACGATGTTTAAAGATTAATCTTGTAATTCAATGGTTCGATGGCTTTTAAATCCTATATTAATAGTTCTTGGGACTCCTTAAGGGTGCCTAAGTGTAGATGAGTGGTCGGTCTTATGATATGAGGGGTCAGATCAAAGTATTTTAAGCGAGGGTATACGGTATGAGTTGGACATGCGACTATCATATTTTTTCTGATTTTAGAAACTCTAAATTTATTGAGATTCCTCCCCAATTTGTAGGGATATCTGAAAATTGGTCGAGATGTGTCCCATTGTAAAATATAAGCTAGTAGATTCGTCAGGGAGCACCTGTAAGTCCTAATGATAGTTGTTGCTTCAGATATGTTATTAGACTTCGAGTGATATTCGTCAGGGAGCACTTGTAGGTGGTAATGGTAGTTGTTGCTTCAGATATGTTATTTGACTTCGAGTGATATCTATCACGGCTCAATTTTAGGGGTTTAAATCTAGTCGTCGAAGTTTTTTATTTGAATCAGCTAAGTAATGATTTTCTTGTATTATGACAGTGATTGCATTCATAGATCTATCATTCAAATTCATGCCAATTTGATTCCATACACATGTTGCTTATCATGTGCGTCTACTGTTAAGGATTCATAGCAATTGATCTGGTGTATATTAAAAAATGAAACACTAAGAGCTTATAGCTAAGATCACATGCGTGTGCACTAAAGCTAAGTTACACACCACACATATGCTTCCATGGCATATATGTAAGAGATCTAATCCATGTAGGCATGTAAGAGATGTAATCTATCCATTAGGTTTATCTAACCTAGTACATGTTTCCCCTAAAAGAAAATATGACTCCACTTGCCTCGATATTGGAACACATGGATGGGTTACTGGAAGAAAACCTCATCCACATATTTCAAGCCGTATTTTTATTTTTATTTTTGTAAACTGTATCCTACTTGGCTAGTGGATCAACCTGATTCTTGAGGTAGGGCATCGATATAATAGTACTGTTTTGATGGATGGATTGAACCTCGTCCCTATGGTGTCATCTTGGCGCATATGTGGCATGTACATGAACTTTATTGCACATGTGTGACGGCTTAACGATGCTAAAAAATTGTAGTCGCGCGTGGCACATAGTAATTAAAATAAATTTAACTAGATTATAAGCCCTCGTAGCTAGATCACAATCCCAATATGACAAGTTGGTTGAACAATCATAGCTTCTTATCCATGGATGCTTGTTTATGGACATGGAACCCCTGGATTTTTTCATTTAACCATCCAATAGATGTGTACAAATCTGCAACTACATGATGGAACAACTATAATTTTGGATTAATGATCCATATTTTAGTAGCCCTGTCCTCAGCACCAGCCGGGTTAAACCAAATTCAGAGAGTTTCCTATTGACTCGACGTATATATAAATATATAGTTTAAGTAAAGTAAAGTTTAAGTACATAATTTGCACAGTTTTATTCTGTTCTTGATTTAATTAAAAAGGATTTTTACCAAAAAAATTCCTCCGAGTTGCTGATTTTTTGAAAAAAAAAACGTACCTCTAGCTTTTGTATTTACGAGAGCTAGCATTCTTGGGAACCAGATAATGAAAGTAAAAAGACATATTTTCCCCTTTTAAAGAATGGAGAGATTAGTCATAAAAAATCAAAATTAAAAGCAATTGAGAACTATGCCAAGTACAAATGCATATACAATAAAGCTTTTGTACATGCCACACGTGTGTTGGCACGAGATCTAATCCATCCGTCATGTTAGTCTGATATTCTACATATTTACTATATAGAAAATCTGGCTGAATCAGCGGTACTTGCGCCACAATATTGAAATTAGATGAATAGGTTGGAAAAACCTCATTGTTTTTGCAAACTATAACCCACCAGACTGGTGGATCAACCTGATTCTTGGGAAAGAAAATAGACATAATGGTTTCATTCTGATGGATGAATTGGATTTTAGACTTATCAAGCCATATTGGCACATGTGTGACATGCATATGAGCCTTGTTGTACACACCGTGACTTAACAAAGTCAAATTATAGAAACGGAGTTATATAAAAATCATGCTGGTATGACACCTGTGACACAAGCACTCAAAAATTGTACATGTAATATATTGAATCAAGTAATTAAAGCTAACTAGAATGAGTGGTCCTCTTTAAAGAAGCTACCTTTCAATAAATTGGGTGAGCAATGGTAGCCTCTGATATGTGGATGCTTTTTATTATTATTATTATTATTATTATTATTATTTTTATTTTTACACACGCACACACACCCCTACATACTCACGCCACACGCACACACCCCACACACGCACGCCGTGGGATTTCACCACCATGGGTACTCGAACCCTTGACCCAGTGTTGAAACTTCAAGGAGTCTACCACCCGGGTAAGAGTAAGGACCCATGTAATATTTCACCCCCATGGGTACTCGAACCCTAATATGTGGATGCTTATTTGTAGAAATACTTGGATATTTTTCATTTTACTTGTCCAATAAATGTCCATTAATCTGATGATAAAATAAGCTTAATTTTGGGTTCATGATACATATACATTGGGTCCTTGTTGGGTATGAAATATTACATATTTCTTTTTATATTTATACATTGGTTTTAGAAACGTGATAGTGCTTAATCGATTTAATTATGCATGTTTTCATGTGTGAAGTGATTTCGAGAGCTTAAGGTGAAATTGATGCCAAAAGGAAAAGTTATACTCAAAAGATTATTAAATGAAGAATTGGAGATTTGAAAGTCATTAATGAAGAATTCACATGCTAAATATTTAAGAAAACCAAGTGAGGAATGAAGAGAATCAAATATTTGAGGTGAAGAAAATGAATCCTGAAATTATCCTAAAAACAAACATATTCCTAAAATTATCTTGAAAAAACATATTCTAAAACTCGGAGTCTATTTTAGCTACGCAAGGGAAGTGTATTTTGGAAAACTGCGTAGAGTGGAGTTTAATTTAACAAACCGCGGAGAGCACATAAATTTAATTAAGGTGGTTTCTAGATTTTCCCAACTCGGTGTGAAAGTTGGAGTTCCGCAACTATAAATAGGAATCCTTAGGTTGTTCCGAAGTATCTTATAGGGTTTAGAAAAGTCTCAAGGAACATAACATAAGGGTGGAGGAGCCGCCAAAGAGTTTTTCTTCTTCCCTAGTTTATTTTTCATGATTTGTTTAAGAGATTTGGTTTCAATCATATCTATGGTTGACCAAACCTCTTAGATAGGGCTAGGAGGTAAAGCTTGTAGTGTGTTGGGATATTTATTTTGTTTTGATTATTGTTCTTATTGAACTTTATTGATTTCTAATTTGATATTAAAGAAATATTTTAAGTTTTCTATGATTTATTGTGACTCAAATTACAATAGATGTTGTGATAGCTTTGGATAATTTTTTTTTTTTCCTGTTTTGAGATAGTGGGTTTGGTAAATCCCATTGTTCACCGGGCATGGTAGGGTGATGGAATTCCTTCCAATCTTCACAATTCTCTTCCATTGAGAATTAGGTTAATGAAAAGTTCATATTTGATTTAAATTGTTTTATCTTTTAATTGGATAAGATATGACTCCAATTCCAATTGTGTTTATTGAATCAAGCAAGGTAGTATCTTAATAGCTACAAGTGAATCCTTGACACCTTAGTTCTCACCTTTAATTGATAGTTTAAACATTATTCACAATTACTATCTTTTATTCCAGAATTTAGATTTAGATCTTTTTCTAGTTTTAGTTCTTTTTAGAATACGTACAAGTTTAGTCCATGTGGATTTGACCTCATTCTCAAGAGTTATTACTACATCGCAACCCTACACTTAGGGTCATGAACAGTACTACCATCATTTTTAGTGTTTAGTTTGACTTCTTGCATACAACATGTGTAATTTTCAAGTGATTTCTAAGTGCCCAAGTATCATTTGTCTCCGACTCTTCAGAGTATCAAAGATTTTCTCAAGTTAAAAAGACAAGTCTAGCTTTGTTAAATTTGAGAAGTAGCAGATTAAGTGCGACCCTGCCCTCACCTAAGATGGTGTAACCCTTATTGTGGGGTAGACCTTAATTTATTTATTTTATATCCATGACGTCCAATTATTTTTCCATATCATTTTATGGCATGAGCCTAAAATTGAAGAAGATTCAAATATTAAGTGGACCATACAATAGGAAACAATGGTGATGAACACCATACCATTAAAAATAATTCATTTTTACATAGAAAAAAGTGAGCAAAGAATTCCAGTGGAGAGTTTCGGGCAACCATGTTCATAGCGATCAACTCATTGAAATTAGGATGGGAATGTTGTGAATGATGAGGCAAGTCATGTTATTATATGTTGAAAATTTTCAGTTAGTTGTATTACACATTTCATTATCTCATGATGTATAACAACTCTTTTAATATTTTTTTTCCCATTGTAATAGATGATCGAGAACACTTGAGACCTTTTATAATAGTTCTTCTCAAGATGACAACTTATGATGGGATTAGGTCACACACCGTCCATTTTACAGGGAACGGGAGGCAACATTGCCGAATAACGAAGGAAGACTGAAGTTATGGTGACAAATGAATAGGTAGGTGGAGCAGTTAAAGCAGCAGATGATGGGGTGGATGAGAGACACCATGAGTACTTCATTAGCAGCGGCCCTAACTTCAGACAATATCGGTAGAAGCTATTCTACGTGAATCAACAATACCATTTGCACACAAGCATCCTTAGCATCCACTCATAATTAAGGATACACATGAGGTTCAGGGACCCAATTCAAGAGGTGAACAATCAATAGGTGGTTCTTTTTATTTTATTTTTATAATTATAGCACTGATAGTTGAGATTTTATTATTTTATAATGATTTAATTGGATTATTGTATTTAGTAAATTGTATTTATATGTATTGATTATGGATTGAAATGTTGAACAGGTAAAACATGCGCAAGTTTATTCAAACAAATGTTTGAAAAAACCTTTGTTGAAAGAAACTGAGGCTAAAAATGGATTTAGCCTAGGTTGTTATCAACTGAGACTAAAAACTGAAGTTAGACTCGGTTGTTGAGAACTGAGGTAAAAAAAGAAAAAAAGAAAAAGAAAAAAGATTTAGCCTCAGTTGATGTTAACAAGGTTAAATTCATCTTTAGCCTGAGTTACCCAAACCATTGTTGTTAACCCCATGGTTGAAGGCTTGAGCCTTGGTTATTGAGAACCAAAGTTAAAATATGGATTTAGCCTTCATTGGATATGATATGGAGGCTAAAATCTGGATTTAGTCTACGTTGGAGACAACTAAGGCTAAATACTTGATTTATCCTCAGTTCCAAGCAACCCACGTTAAAAATGTTCTTCTAGCCTCGGCTTCTCTCACCGGGGCTAAAAGGTTCTTTTAACTTTGGGTAAGAGATTTGAAGCTAAAAGGCTTTTAATGACGGGACTTGTAGCACCAGTTTGGGTAACTGAAGCACCGGTTTGGGTAACTGAGATAAAACTGCCTCTTACTTTCCTATAGAAACCATCTTACAAGTTAATGGACCTCAATTGAAGTGCTTACTTTCACTCAGGTAAAAACAATCTTACAAGTTAATGGACCTGTCATGACAGGCTGGTAGATTTTGTCACTTTGTGCCGTGGATTTTTTTTTTCTTTAAGAATTTTTTAAACACAAATTGATGTATTCTCTATGATTACTCATGTTTTTCGTTTCTCTATTTGCTTGTTTAATTTACTCTAAGGTTGCTTTCGTGCCTAATGTGAAGGCGGTTGCGTGTAACACTAGACACATGTCATAACAATCCTTTTCTTGACTACTGCTTTTAAGGGCTTGTTTGGATCCATTGAAATATAAATTGAGGAAGTGTCATTTTCATGAAAATGATGTTTCAATTATTTATTTTTTTCATAAAATAAAAAAAATAGAAACGTTGTTTCCATTTTTTTTTCTTTATAAAATATGATCATTTTCTACTTCATTGCCCACACTTAAGAAACATCAATTCTAAACATTGAGGGTAATGACTCATCTTTTTTAATAAAGTGTCTCGCATGATAGTCACATGTGGTACTGCACATCTTCTAATTATGCCACATGTATTACCATCCATCTTCAAGTGCCCCACATGTACCAATGTGACATATGTACATCGTGTGCCACCATCTATCTTAAAGCATCACACATATGCCATGATGTCACATGCATCCTCATCCCTCTTTTAGCAATTGACATTTCAACGTGTCATACACCTTAATTTTCCATGTATCCCATCCACCACCCCTGTTTTTAAACATCCTAATTGTGCCACATGGCTAATGTCTATCTCTAAGTCCTTCACAAGCGCCACATTTGACAAAGTGGGGCATATGCAAGATGTGCCACTAACCACTTATAGGTGTTTCACATGTACAAACATCAATTCAAGTTCTCCACATGTACCAACGTATCAATGTGCCACAATCTATCTTGAAGCTCTATACACGTGTCAATATTGTACCACATATGTCACATATCTAACCACTCATCTTCAAGTGTATCATCAAGCCAAGTGCTCCAATGTGCCTTATGTACAACATGTCTCACCCTCATCTCCAAGTATCCCGCATGTCTAAATATATCACATTGGTTATCATCTCATGTGTTGTCATCCATCGTAAGTGCTCCACATGTACCATGTTATGGAGAAAATTGAGTTGACCTGACGTATGAGACGTGTGGCAGAAAACCATCAGAGCAGACTACCTGAACTATTAAAGCGCGTATAATGAAGAAAGTTGAGTTGAGCAAGGAAACTCAATGACCGAGCTGAATCAGTCAACCGCGCTCTGAGATAAGGGTTCATTAACATACTTCAACCTTAGATATCGACCCTGACCTTAGATACTGATCTCCAGCTCAGGATGGAAATATTCGAAGAAAATCTCATGCCAATTAGGGTAGGATTACCCAACGAATTCATAACCGAAGATTACGCTCAATCGATGCATAATCGGATAAATATTCGAGAATAAATTTCAACTTCAGTACGGACCCCTCTAGCATATTTCAGAGATCCACTCAGATATATACACAAGCTGTCTGACATACCTATAGATACATCACTTGCTTAAGGGAAATATATGCATAACAATCCTGACTCTAAGTACACCTACTTTGCGTTCATTTGCTTGACTTAAGCATCAGAGGGTCCCCACCATAATCAGTGACCCTAGTATGATCTCTTTCTCCGTTAAAAGTGTGAGTACCACTCGGCTCACAATAGGTACTATGGCATTGACCAAATTCCAGCAACAACATACCAGACATGCCAACATGCGATATATGCATTGGAGATTGGTTATGACACAATCCAACTTCAAGCATCCCAAATGTGCCAATATACCACATGTGCGATACAATGTGCCGCATGTGCCACAATCAACCTTCAGTAAACAGATTTGTCACCTCTCTTTTCTCGTAAATGATTTCCTGTGGAAAGGATATTCGAACCTTTAGATAAGGGTCTGGATTTTGAAATGCTTCGGTAGAAGGGGCCACCATCTTGAAATGGCCTTTAGTGTAACTCCCATGTACTTCTAAATGGAAACCATTTGGGTGGACCACACAACCATGTAGACGGTGAACCCGCGGTAGTCTGTGCCATAGAAGAGCACATTCAGCATTTGGTGTGCATACACACCAAGATCAGTTTCTCTTTACAATGCGTGTAAATATTCCTAGCTTGTCACGGGGTTTTCTTCTCCTTCTCATGAGTTTCATGATTATAGTTCACTTCGCACGTATGTATGATCTGAGCCATCTATCCATATAAGGGTACCAATGGGCCTTTCTAGGTTTTGAACCAGCCTGATAAAGATGGAGACCCGTTGCTCGAATATGGGCGTGATTTTGAACCCGACTAATAAACGGCTAGGGCCCACCTAGAACTTGCAAAAGCATCTACCAAGTCCTGATCAGAGCCTTATAACAGGCCCATCGTAGATAGCGGGCCTGAAATCACTACCCCAATTTCCAAAAATGCTAGGTCAGGACCCGACTTTTAGGCACGATTATTAATAATCGGGTCGGGTTCGGTTGAACCAGGCCCCGGCCCTTTTCTACCATTGATCCCAGGGGAATGATCATATACGTTCAAACGAATTGTAATCGGTAATTACCATAAGTTCGAGTTATGTGGGGTCCTTTAGATAAGGCTCCCCATTATATTAGGCCTCTATTCCAAAAATCAGCTTGATCCGTAAATTAGGTGGGTCACACAAGGAAAACAATCGGGGACATTGGGTTCGGGCACCATCCATATGGACTGTGAGGTGGACCCCACCAGGATAATGGGGCCACCCAAAACTCATGCCATTCCATAAAGTAGGTGGGCCACAAGTAAATATATACAATTTATGCGTGATTGATTGTAATATTGCATCCTGTGGTGTGTCCCTCCTTGATGTAGAGCGGGTCGCGGGCAGTTTCATGACCAAGATGGATCATAAAAGGCCGGGATGACGACATAAGTGATCCGGACCGTCGGACCTTAGATTGGGCATATCTCGCAATCTGGAATGAGTTACCTGACATAAAATATATGATTTTGGGGTAGAATGTGCTACTTTACCCAACCAACCCAGCTATGCTTGGTTGCGCAGCCCGGAATTGCGAAAATCCCGTGGATCGATGGTCAAGGTTATGAACTCGTTTTTAGTCATGAATTAATCAATTTCGATTTTCTTAGAATTTATTTATATTTTTTGCTTTCTTTCCTTGTAGATTCGAGAAGTCTCTGTGAGGAGTCTGGAGAAGCTCCGTGGATTCGGAGTAGTTATCCTCATCACGTTCATCATCGCGTTACTCCTGAACTTTTATTAGGGACGATTCATGGGTGCCCAAAAGGAGGCCCACCGTATGTTTTTAATTCCACATAAACGTACAGGTGGGCCCCACACAGCTGGAACTTGTTTTACTTAATTACCACGCTTTCAATGTATTTTCCGCTGACCAATCAATCACCATTTCCACATCGAATGACTCCTTTTCAACCATTCATCTTTCTACAATTATCAAATCTGATTTTTTAAATTCCTGGTCCATATATAAATCAGTGGACAAACTAAATAAGTGGGCAGATCTCACACACATCTGCCACGTGTACGGTCAACTACATTACTCGGAGCGTGACAGTGATCAAGCGGCTAGATATGATCCCGCAAAACTTTATTCAGCGCAATCAAAAAACGAAAATCATACAGTTTACACACACCCAACATGGGTTACAGCCATTCATCCAAAAAATAAATAAATAAATAAAATCCATCCAGACCATCCATATTTTGGGGCCCACTATTTTAACATGCATGGTACCGAAACTTACACCAACCGTACGATCTTAGGCCCATTAGATCACTGGCCATCAAACGTACGGTTGTAGAAAAGTCAGTAAGCCATGCTTCATCCAATAATGGGGCCTACCACTCGAATGATCTTACGCTCCTAGTAGAAATAAAGGGAACACCTCTTGTTTTTCGACGTGGGGAATATCTGACCGTCGGATCCAACCAATATTGCGCAGTCGGCATGCATCCGATGCCTCCTACTCATCCAACTACTGGCCACCTTGAACCTGATCGCTGATGTCAGCTCCAAACGGAAATCAACGGTCCCGTTCGCCATGATCTGCGGCCAACTGTTATCTGTGACCGTTAAAGATGCGAGAGCCAACGTCCCATTGGCCAATGTTGTGTTCTTATTGGGCTGACGGAAGGGGTAAAGCAATACGATTGTGACGATCTTTGCTTCACGGAAGTAGACGGTGCCGTCAACCTCGTCGTAGTAGATATCTACATTTTGGTTAGGGTTGCGAATGGAAACATTGAAGGAGATAATGGAATTTTGAAATCCGTTATCTGGTGTGATGCCGGTGACGTTGAAGCTGTTAATGTGGACTCTTGGGCGGTGGGGTCGGAGGCTTAACCAGAGGATGAAAGCAATAAGGCCTATAATGAAAAGAAGGCCGAGGAAACAAGAGCAGAGGAATTTTGATACTCGGGTTGTGAGGCTTTCTTTGACACGGTGGGCGTAATAGCGGGTGCGGGCACGTTTTGTTCTGGGTCTTGTTGTGAGTCTTGTTGGGGGCGGTGTTGTTGTTGTTGTTTGGGGATATGGGTGTGGTGTTTGGACTGGGATTTCTATGAGGGATGACATTGTTTTTTAGGGTGGTTTGTTTGGTAGGGAGATTGGAATTTGGAAGAATGGAAAGGTTTTGTAGAGAGGAATCTAAAGTAATTGGTTGGAGCAAGGAAAGAATGGTTTGGTTGTTAAGGAAGGTCGGAAAGCTTAATTAGATTATGCTATGTTTTTAAAATATTGGCTGAAACTGAGTTGACTCGATTTCAATGGGCTAAGAAATGAGTCGTTCAACTGAGATGGGATGAGTCGATCGAAATTGGTTTGGAAAGAATAGTTTGAATGGTAAGAAAGTATGTACAAAAGCTTGTTGATACTTTGGTTTTATGATGTTTTCTTGAACTGAGTTGACTCGGTTTAAACAGGTTAAGAAATTAGTTAAACGACCTAAATGGGATCGAATTATTGGAGCCCGTATGTGTCTGATCCATGCCGTCCATCTGTTTGATCAGCTCAGTTTAGGGAACGAGGCCTGGAATGAGGCAAATCCATTGCCAATGTGGACCACACCATAGGTTACAGTGGGAATTGAAGGCCTACCTTCGAAAACTTGTTGGTTCATAAAAGCTTTTGATTAAGCTGATAGTTGTGCTTTTGATTGTAGTTGTCTTTTTGACATTATGAATAAGTTAGATGACAGATACACATGGCGGTATACACATCGCCTTGCGCCCTACACAAATTTCAGCTTTTAGCAGTGGATGTCATTATCGCCTTGTTTGTTGTGGTATGGTCCACTCAAGCTTACAATCTTTCTCATTTTAAAGTTTTTGGGTCATGCCCTAAAATAATTTAGTAAAATGTAAAGCTGTACATGAGTTGAACCAAGTCGAGCTTGGCCCAGCTCGACTCGGCTCGGCCAATAACTAACCCTTGCTCAAACTCGGCTCGACTCGGTCCTTGAGCCTGCTTAGTCTTATCTCAGTTCAGTCAGCAACTCGAGCCAATTTGACCCGAGTTCAAGCTTGTGCAACATTTTCTCAAATACATTCAATGCATCTTCAATTTTTCACAGAATGCATAACTGAAACAATACATTACAACTATTCCATCAAACACTCGCCGAGAAGCATAAAAGATATATAAGATAGGGGAGTCATATGGTGTAAATTATTATTTTTAGTGATTTGTTTCGTATCCATTCCTACATCGCCACTAGCTGATTCTGTGGAGAATGTACGTTCCTAAAACAACAATCCGTTGGGTCATTTCATCAAACAGTTGGCAAGCAGCGCATTACAACACTACATTGAGTCATTTCATCATACACTTGACGAGCAACAATACAACACTTTATTGTGTCATTACATCAAACAGCTGGCGAGCAGCATTACAACACTCCATTGAGTCATTTCATCAAAAAGTTGGTGAGCAACATTAAGATAAAAATAATTGAGTCACCGATTCGATTCGATTCGATTCAATTTGAGTTGAGGATCGAGCCGAGTCGAGTCAAGCTCGGGCAAACTCAAACTCGGCTCAAAAATTTTCAAGCTCCTAGAACCAGCTCGACTTGGTCCGAATCCAATTTCAAACTGAGTCGAGCCGAGCTTTTTTGAGCCGAGTCGAGCTAGCTGACGGAGCTAACTCAACTAGTGTACAGCTCTAGTAAAATGGATGGACGTTCCATGAATTCTTGGTTTCAGAGGCACAATGACTCCATGTTCTCCATACCTTATAAGCAATTATTATTTAGCTACCATCATTTATTGTGGTAAATGGTAAATAAACAGGCCCTTAAGTGAGACCACGGTTTTAAAATATGGTCGGAAACCGAGTGGGATCCATTTCAGTGGGCCACAAAAATGAGTCACTGGACCAAAATTGGTTGATCAAATGTGATGGGCCCCACTTTCGGATCACCATCTGATCATCAGCGCCATCCATATGATTATCCCAACCGTTGAGATCATTATTGGAGGAAATGCTACACATTTGGATCATTTCTCATTATTTATGTGTACTTTAGTTAAGAAAGGCATAACATAATCATTATAAGATATAAGTATTTACGCTCATCTAATATATGTAAAAACACTGTATATCATTATGTAAAAACACTGTATATCATCCCAGATTTGTCTAATGACTGGCATATCTATTAAGGAATATATGGCGGACAGGCAATTCGTACGAGGAGAGGTTGAGCACGTGTGCTTGATTTAGACCATTCATCAGGTGGGCCAAACATCAACTGGCCCTGGCCTAAAAATCTGACTGGTCCACTTATCTGGTTTACATGTAAATTCAATATGGACCGTAAGATGAGTGGACCGACTCGTAAGTGGGCAACCCAAATGATGATTGACCCAGATCTCCCGTGTATGCCACGTTGGCATGGTGAACAACCTCATCAGCCTCTCATCGCTGGTGGCCTTTACATGTGCCTGCTATACATTTACAAGATTTCGTGCACTGTTGGCAAGGAATATACATACATGGTTGGAAAATAATGCAAAGGGAATAACTTTTTTTATTTTTATTTATTTTTTATTTTTATTTTTTAAGGGGGAATAACTGCAGTCGCATGATGCAAGAAAAGGCCCGAATATGTTCACTTTCGGTCTACTTTTAAAACATACTTGGACATGAGAAAGAGCTCACACTAATTTCAGACCATTTTCTCCGTATGGTTGAACCCAGTTCGTTTGACCCATGCCCATCAGGACCATGTTGTGAGCCCTGTGGCGCTGCTTACCCTGAGATCGAACTGATATACTCAAGTAGAAAGATCAATGAAGAGAAAAAAAAAAAAAAATCTGTGCACAGTTCGCAGAGCGTGCAAACGCAATTTGACGCTGTGATCAGTTGGGTCTGGTTGACTCGAAGATTCGACTCAACACAACTTGATATTTAATAATTATATATTAAAAATATTAAGACACACACAGGGAAAAGGTTAAATGCGCTCGAGCTGACGATAAGCTCCCGTGAGGTCGAGCTGTGTGGGCCCTACCGTGATGTACTTCGACCATCAACACTGTGCATTTGATGGGTACCCTTTAAATTATGGGATATCCCAAAAATCAGCCCAATACAAAACTCAGGTGGGCCATACCATCTAAAATTATGTGAAGACACCGTTAAAACATATAAAAGCACTTGGTGGGGCCCACCTGAGTTTTGCATGCGCCTGAAACTTGGTCTGAACTCTCATTCAAGTGGGACACACATAATGGATGGGCTGGATTTGCAAAATACATCTCGGTGGGCCCTCAAAAATGGTTATGAATGTTTTAATAGTGCACGGCCCCTCCCCACTTCTGTATGTGGTGTGGCCCACACAAGTCATGGATTGACTTGATTTTTGAGACCTAGGTCCACGATGGAATGGTGCATCTGACTGATGGGGTAGATGTTCGAAACGCATCACGGTGGGGCCCACACAACTCAACCTCATGGGGTGTTAAAATCAACGCATTGTACCTTATATATATATATATATATATATATATATATATATATATATATATATATATATATATATATATATATATATATATATATCATCCCATAATTTAAAGGGGACTCATCAAATGTACAGTGTTGATGTTCGACACACATCATGGTGGGGCCCACACAGCTCAACCTCATGGGAAGTTCAGGTGATCTATACCATCTAAAACCATGTGAAGATATGCCTAAAACATATAAAAACACTTGGTGTGGCCCACTTGAGTTTTGGATGTGGCTGAAAATTGGTTTGACGCCTCACATCCAAGTGGGGGACACACACAATGGATGTGTTGGATTTGTGAACCACATCTCGGTGGGCCCAATAAATTATTATGAATGTTTGAATGGGAGGGTAGCCCCTCTCAACTGTTGTATGGGGTGTGGCCCACCCAAGTCATGGATTAACTTGATTTTTAAGACCATATGTAACAACCCTAAATTTTGGTGCTTTAAAAAAAAATTAAAATAAATATTTAAAAATTTTATTTTTAAATAAAAATAAAAACAAGTCAATAGTTGAGTTGGTAGAGACATTCTTAATTGAAAGAGAGATTTAAGGATCGATTCTTGAAATAGTAATAATAATTTTTTTTTTATCAAATGTCATAAAAAAATTCAAATTCAGGATACATCCTCTCTTATGAGAATTTTCTTTAAAAAGGATACGAAGGTTTCTGCATTAAAAAAAAAAAAAAAAAGAGATAGGAAGCCCTAAAGTAAAAGGAGAAGGAAATCTAAGAAAGCTCGATCAGGTAAGTTCTAATCGTTTGATCTTTTTAATTTTTTACTATGTTATGAATTTCTTCCCGATCTATACAATGGGTGGTGTGGATCATCCAAACGATCATTGTATAGGTGTGTGGAGTCAATTTTAATAAAGTGATGTTTTTATGATTTTAGATCTAGTTAGTAATACTTTAGGATATATTGAATGGATGAAATCTGATTGTGCTAAGATAGATCTGTACGGATCATATGATCCCTAAGGCCAAAATATACAAGGGGCCTAATATCTAGATCAATCTAACCATCAAATGGGCCACATTAGTTAGACTTAAAAGTGTTTGATAAAGGAAACTTAGATATTTTGCGCAAGTGTTGTTATCACATGACGTAGAAGGTCGAGATGAACCATTGGCGAATGTGTGGTTAGATCCACACCACTCCTCAAATGCATAGAGGTAAAACATGATAAAACCTCAAGAATTTGAATGATTTAACCATCTGATGGACCACCCTGATCAAGTAAGTATCATTCAATTTTATAATCTTAAAAAAGAAATAAAAAATAGAATAGAAATTTTAATTATTTGATTATTTTGGATCTAGCCACCTAGGATGTTAATTAGAGGTGGGCCCCACCATGCAATAAAAATATATGAATAATAAGGTTGTTGATATAACTGATAGGATTTCTGAATTCAAACCAACCTAATTACCTTGTGGATTCTACACTATCAGACTCAGGTGAGTAACCCAACTTGTCTCATAATTCATTAAAATTAAAATAAATCATTGTGACTGTTTGATTGATTTACTGGTTTGAATATTTTGATATGATAATTGTATGATAAATTTATATGTGAATATTTTAATTGAGACAACTATGTAAATATGAAAAATATGCATTTACATATCATCCCTCATTCATTGCATTGCATAATGCATGGTCGATCGTAGAGGTCCTCCCTGGAAGAAATGTCGATCCTGGTAGAGCGTTACCAGATGCGGACTATGCCCAAGCCTACCGAAAGGTGGAAGCCTACTCAACGGGTGGATGCGGGTTGACGACCTCCAACCCAAGCAGATGGACGATCACCCCATCTGATGCATTCATACCCCATTTTACATCATTGTACATGTAATTTTTTTTGTATTATTTTAATTGATATGATTATGAACCATGCTGGGTTATATCACTAAGCCTAGCCAGCTTATATTTTTATTGATGGAAAAACCGTATAGATGTGAATGAGGGTTGGTCAGTGGCTCAAGAATAGGAGTATGTGGTCAAGCCAGAAAGGACTTAAGGGACACGTGACCCTACTTGACAGAGGAAGAAGTTGTTGTCTTAGACTAATCATGATATTTTTACTTTAATTATATTTGATTTTCTTAGATTGTAAATTAATTCTTTCAAGTTGTTGGACATGTTTATTTTATTTCATAAGATCCCAATTGAGAGGGTCCTTAGTTATGTTTATGATTAATTATTAGAATAAACGATCGTTTCTTATTTTTGAGATGTTGTTGAGTATGAATGGAATATAAATCTACGGTAGAGCTAGTAGCCAGATGAATACTTGTATAATTGAATGAAATTAGTACACTCAGTGTACGTGTCATGAGCCGAAACTCGGGTCTGAGGGTGCACACTTTGTACTCGAATTTCGGAGCGTGACATCATACCCCACCATGGATTGGTGCATCTGACTGATGGGGTAGATGTTTGACACGCATCACAGTGGCACCCACACAGCTCGACCTCTTGGGAAGTTCTCATGAGGTAGACCTCATAGTACCTTTTCCCATATATATATATATATATATATATGGGAAAAGGTACTATGTGCTCGACCTCACGAGTTTGTCCCATGAGGTCGAGCTGTGTGGGCGTTTCGAACATCTACCCCATCAGTTAGAAGCATCATTCCATCGTGGGCCTAGGTCTCAAAAATCAAGTCAATCCATGACTTGTGTGGGCCACACCACATACAGAAGTGGAGAGGGGTGTGCACCATTAAAACATTCATAACCATTTTTGAGGGCCCACCGAGATGTGGTTTGCAAATCCAGCCCATCCATTATGTGTGTCCCACTTGAATGAGGGTTCTGAGCAAGTTTTAGGCACATGCAAAACTCAGGTGGGCCCCACCAAGTGCTTTTATATGTTTTAACGGTGTCTTCACATAATTTTAGATGGTATGGCCCACTTGAGTTCCGTATACGGCTGATTTTTGGGATATCCCATAATTTAAGGGGGACCCATCAAATGCACGGTGTTGATGGGTCGACACGCATCATGGTGGGGCCCACATAGCTCGACCTCACGGGAGCTTATCGTCAGATCGAGTGCATTGTACCTTTTTCCCTATATATATATATATATATATATATATATATATATATATAACGCCATTAAAATAAGTAATAGAAAATATAAAAATTGTTAATGATCCATTTATTGGTTGGGTTTGACAGCCTTTACATTTTGTTAATTACTAATTAGATTTTTAAGATTTCACCCTTTATAATTAACTAATTCATCATTTCTAATATATTTTAGTTAATTACTTGGTGCAGGAGGTATTCCTGTACGGTATGAAAATGTTGCCTTATATGGTGGTGCCAACTATGATAATAATTTGAAAATATTTGAAGAATTTTTCAATAGTTTTCTATCTATTCTTTAGCCTTAATGAGGTTTATATAAAAATAAAGATTCTGTATAAAAATAAATCACGTCATACATGAAAGGGAATCACTTCTAAATATATAAATTAAAAATGAAGTAAATACAAAATCTATATAAATATAAGGGCAATCTTTTGCAGCATTGCTTTATTTTTTATAGTGGTAATTGTTGAGCAGCCAGTTTATAACTCTTTCTAGTGGTGAACAGGTGACTAGTGAGTGAGAAAGTATTTTGTGAACAATTTTCTTATTATTTAGATATGCATGGCAATGAATTGGTATTTAATTATTACATTTTAGATCAACCTTTAATTATATTTTATCCTAGAACAGCCTAGGTATTATTTTTAAAATTTAAAATTTCCTTTTATTGTTTTCCATTTTTTTTTTCCTTGAATTTGAGAAAACTAGTAAGAAACCACGCCATGCGATGGTGCACAAGGTATAATGAATTAACAATCCGGTCTATCCATCTGTTGGGCCCTAATAAGTATGGTCATGTGTCAAAAATCAACCTATCAAATGACCTCATCCGTTAGAAAATATGAATCTATGATATTCTGATTCCTCCTATTTATTGTATCATAAGGCAATTTTGGGTAACTTCCCACGGAAGAGGGAAAAAAGTTTTAAAATTAATCAAAATTTTCTAAAATTGTTATAAAAAGAGACCTGTTATGTGTGTGAAGGTCATTGCCGAAAAGATTTTCTATTTGTGATGTTTTATAGATGGGTGGTTAGTCAAGAACTTTATTTATGGTAGAGAAATGTTGATGTAGAGCGGGTCGCGGACAGTTTCATGGCCAAGATGGATCAGAAAAGGCCCGGTTGGCGACAGAAGTGATCCAGACCATCGGACCTTAAATCGGGCGTATCTCACAATCTGGAATGAGTTGGCTGACGTAAAATATATGATTTTGGGGTAGAACGAGCTACTTTAGCCAACCAATCCCGCTACGTCGGGTTGCGACGCCCGGAATCGCGAAAAACCCCTGGATCGACAGTCGTTTCCCTGTTTTAATTTCATTTTTACTATAAATAGTAAGTTTTAGTTTGATTATAACTCTTTATCCGTCAGGCTTTAGGAGTTGTGCCCAACGTAAAAAGAACTTAGAATAATTAGGAGAACGGTTTGGTGAAGCCAAATAGGACACTTACTATTTTTGGCCGAAACCTTGCGCACTAGTAGACATCACGACCGTCTATAAATAGTAAGTTTACTATTTATAGTAAGTCACGATTTCTAGGAGTTTTAGTTGTAGTTTGATTCTGATTTCTTTCCTATTGCTTGGTACCCCTATTTAAAGGGTTGTGAACTCGTTTTTATGGATTCATTAATCAATTTCGATTTATTAGAATTTATTTCTATTTTATGCTTTCTTTCCTCGTGGATTCGAGAAGTCTCTGTGAGGAGTCCAGAGAAGTTCCGTGGATTCGGAATACTTACCCTCTTGAGGAAGACGGTGCTCGACCTCACGTCCTCCCCTGCGTCAAATGTTCAAGCAACTTTGTGTGTTAGTTGCTACATACAACGTTTTCATTTTCCATTGATATGTCAATTCAGTAGAATATTTGAGCCATGAAAAAGTGGGTGTACTAACAAGCAAACAAACGAAGAAAAAAAGAAGAAGTTAGACCATGCCACGAAAACCACATGTAATGAAATGTAGAACAACATTTGGGTTAGAAAATGTGATGTATGTTGGATTGAGCTATGTATTCCACTTGGTAAATGAATTATCCTTTTTTTTAATATATATACCCCAAATGATGTTTAAGATAAGCCCTCTTAATTACTTAAATGTAATACGTAAGTGACACATCGGATGAAATACACATATTGTATACATGGGAAATGGTACTATGAGGTCAAACTCATGGGAGCTTCCCATGAAGTTGTTGAGGGTCAAATATTGCATATTAGACCCCATTTATCACCGGATTTATGAACATGCCACCGTTTAAAAAGCCTAATTTAATCGTGTTTGTGATGCAAGGTACATTTGCAAGTGTGGGCTACAAAATGGTGCTAAAAGTGTATATTTGATGCTCTGAAATCACCACACCAAGGTACGGACCCCAGGGGACCAAGAATGATGAATTTACATGCCCGGGATCAGAGAAAATCAAGCCGTCCACGTTAAAGAGGCCACACAGTCATCCAGATTGCAAGATCATGAGGTTTCCACCATCCGTTCAGCCTGAAACTTCATACATGGACTGAGGAGCATAAATTAACCGTACACGTCAATTTTCACCCATTGGAGACCTCTAGAAGTGGTCCAACGGACAGATCAGCCCAATAATCTACAATTTGGGGCCCACCTGATATTTGGAACTGCTTCAATTTTGGTATTGACGGCTTAAATGATATGGCAAAACGGATGGACGGAGCAGATGTCTCAAAAACATCTCTTTGGGACCCACGTGTACAGCATGTGTGTACTGTGTACAAGTGCACTGGGTATGCACCTAATCACTCAACGGTCGGTCAGCGGCGCTGACCGACTTCTTTTTTTAAAAAAATCCGAAAACGGAAATTTCCGTTGCTGTTTTGAAACCGAACCCATCGGTTTCTGTTGTGGGCCCCACCCATCGTCCAAACGGACAATCCAGACCGTTGATTCATTCTCTGGGACAGTCACAACCCTCGCCTAGATGTCCGTTTAATCCCATGCATGTGTACGAACGAATATCGATGAAAAACGCAGGATGGACGGCTGGGTTAAAACTCAATGGGCCACGTCAGAGGAAATTCAAAACCGACCATCTCAGATCGTTTTCTTGAGACTAAGCTGATGGACGGTGTGGATTTACCAAACATCAAGGAGTGTGGGTCCCGCCAATCACCAGCGCACATCACCGCCAGCCCTGTTACGCAGTCCGGGATTCGTCTGGATTTCCCGGGCTGTTACACGTCTATAGGGAGGATCGGATCAATGATCTGAACCGTCCAAACGCTCTAGAGGTGGGCCATGACTCTAACCATGGAGCCCGACTCCAAAGACAGACCACCGTCCGTCCTGAATCTCAGGTCAAAGGCAAGAAGTTTTTGCATTCTACTGCGTAAACGAATTTGCGCGAGGGCTACGAAAGCTCTCCACAGCCACTGACTTCTCCCAGCCGACCGCCTCACACAGCTTATAAAAGAAAGAGAGACTTGAAGGAGCCGGGGAGCTTTTGTTTTGGAACGAGAGAGAGAGTAGAAGCAGGGTTTCTCTTTTCCTTTTTATTTTATTTTATTTTATTTTGTTCTTTTCTGAGAGATCTAGACCGATCATGTCGGGCTAACCTCTTAGCTAGGGCTAAGAGGTGAAGCTTGTAGCGTGATGGGGAGGTTTTATGGCTTGGATTCATGTCCCTGAACTAACATTGATTTTAGTTTGATTTAAATGAGAATATTTCTAGTTTTTTTAATGGTCTGTTATGACTGACATTACAATGGGTCTGCGATGGCTTTGAGTATTTTCCTTCTCCTTTTTATGATTATGGGGTTAGGAAGCCCTGTTGTTCACCATTGCCCCTTGGACATGGTTGGATGATGGAATCCTTCCTAACTTTCATACATCTTTTGATTGATTATGGATTGATTTGAGTTCTGTTATTTACCTTGTCTCATGGGCATGGATTTGTGATGGAATCGACCCTAATTCTCATATCTCTCATCTCTTTGAAAACTAGATCAATGGAAATCCAGATCGAGCTTTAGTGACATATCTTCCAACTGGATGAAGATGAGATTCGAAGTCCAGTTGAGTTCGTGAATCAAGCGTAGATCTCCCTGATCTCTACAAGTGGATCCTTGGCACCCTAGTTCCTTACCTTTGAATTTTACATATTCTAGTTTACTATTTCACCATTATTCACTCATATTCACCTGATTTAGATTTCATCTTATTCCAGTTCTAGATCTGGTTATTTTCAGATTACGTACAGGTTTCAGTCTCTGTGGATTCGACCTCGGTCTTACCGAGTTTATTACTACATCACAACCCTATACTTGGGGAGTGAACAAGTTTTTGGCGCCGTTGCCGGGGATTGACGGCTACGTTTTTTGAAATTAACTGGTTTAGGATTAGTTTAAGATTAGGACCTTTTTGATTTTTAGGTTTTATTTTTAGAATTTTCTAATTCCAGGTTTTCCTCTAATTTTTAGAAATTTTTCTTTCAAGTAACTTTCTATTTTAATATAGTTTTTCCCTTTTTTAGTAACTAACCCAACTTTCCCGTTTTGTAGGATTTTGAGATAGGCTTCTAATTTGGTAATTCCTTTCTTAATTTCTTTCTATTTTTCTAGATTAGGATTTGTCTTCCTTTTAAGCAAGTTTCTAATTCTCACTCTTTTAGAATCTTTCTTTCCTATTTAATTTTTAGAAATTTTCTAGTTATAGACCTTCTATTTAGAAACTAACTTTCCTGTTTTGTAGGCTTTTTAGAAATTTCTAATCCGGTAAGCACTTTCTAATTTTTACTTTCTATTTTAGGGTTAGGATTTCTAATTTAGAATTTTCTAGCTTTAGGCTTAGAACTTTCCTAATTATTTTTTTAGAATTTATTATTATTATTATTATTATTATTTTTTTTTTCTATTTTTAGAACTTTCTTCTTTTGTTTTTAGAAACTAGGTTAGTTATTTACCTTTTTAGAGACTCTTTCTTATTTTAGAAACTAACTTATCTTTCCTTTATTTTAATTTTAGAAACTTTCCTTTTTAGGAATTAGTTATTTTTAGAAATTTTTTTATGTTTAGGTTTAGATTTTCTATTTTAGAAACTTTCAAATTTTAGGGAACTTTACCTTTTAGAAACTAACTTAGCTTCTAGGTTTAGGGAATTTTCCTTTCTAGAAACTAATTTTCTATTTCAATTGTAGGAACTTTCTAATTTTAGACTTTCTATTTTAGAACCTAATCTCTTTTGTTTTCTTTTGCAGGATCTTAACATAGGAACTTCTCAATTGGTACCTTCCTTCTAACTTCTCCTCCTCTTACTTTCCATACTGCTGTAGGATCTTTTCTTTTATTTTTCTTAAGATTAGATTCAGATTAAGGGTCTCACTATGTACATGCATGAATGGGAACGTCAATATGCGGAGATAGCTTTTGAGCATGCGAAACAGTGTGAAGGGATGTATGATGATTACGATCAACATCAACCTATGTCTCAGAATTTTTCTGAACCAATCATTGAGAACCGACCTGAGCATAACACTCCATCGGTTAAGAAGTCTTTACGCGATCATATACGGGAGAACAATTCCACCCCACGAACAGTACGCGAGTGTTGGGGTTATCATAACTATGGAAGTGAGAATCATTATCACCCATCTGAGAAAAAGAAAACAATGCGTGATTATATTATGAGTGATAATAAGTATTACCAACCATCAGATTCTCCCACCTATGATCCGTATGACTATAACCAGTGGAAACATCAATGTCGGGAAGCTGAACCAGCTATATATCATAGTGATAATTCTCTTGGGTCCTCTACTTTTGAAACCCAATCAGAAACCATCCAAGAGGACTCACTTCAGAAGCTCATGAAAGCACAAGAGCAGTTCAATCAACTTTTCATACAATCATGCGAATTGCTCAAATCCTCAATTCCAATAATTCAGTCACATCTTATGGAGAAGGAAGAGGCTAGGTTACCCCAGCTTCATCTCAATCTAGAAGCAGAATGTGAAGAAAGTAATCATAACTCGGTTGTGGCAGAAACTGAAATTACAAATGAGGAATTAGATTCCATTAATGAGCAGATGGTTCAAATTCCCGATGAGTCGATCTCGATGACTGTCCAAAGGAATGATCAAGAGACGTGGGTATCTTTCAAATATAATGATAGTAGCACACTTCACTCACATGACACACATGATTACACTGATGAGGTAGAGGTTAGTTCATTTGAACCTCAACCCAACCTAGGAACAGAATGTGAGGAATGTGATCCCATCCCAAGTGCACACTGCACGGAACTGGATGATGATGAGTATTGGGATTCAATCTCAAGTGTGGCCCCTGCCAATGATCACGAGGTTCAGGAAGTTGTCAACCATAATGATCTACTCCACCTGCCTGACATGATTGATTTGAATGTGGAGAATGAACCAATTTCAACTAACCCTTCCAACCCTTGTGATGTATATTTGGACCACTGCCCTGAATTGAATGATGATATGATTCGGGAGATGGATGACTTGCTTGATATAACTCTGGAATTTGAAACTACCCAGTCGAGGCCACAATCTGAGCTACACACTTTAGACGATTCAATGCCTCCACTGAGTAGCTTCAATGACCAGAGTCTCTACATCAATTTTTTGCCTATTGATTGTCTATCTGTCTTTGAAGGGCAAGAGCAAGCGAGCATGCGTCCATCCACTTCAAAAGACGATGGAATCCTTAGACAAATCATCACAGACTTCGATGCAGGAGACGAGTCACTCTCAGCTGAATTTTCCAATTCTTTGGACGATTGCGCGGCATACTTTTCAGATTCGAATGATCCTATGATTAAAGAAATAGTGGATGCCTTGCAAGAGACTATCTCGGTAGTTGTTACTAACCGAGAGCACCCTCATTCTGAAGCCCCTCTTTCCCCAGAGCCTGAATGTTTACCATTACAGGAAGAGGAGCTGAAAATTGAACCGAAGTCTGGAACTTCGGAATGTGTTGAGACTACATTACTTTCTGAGAATTCTTTTGAATTTTATCTACCTGCAGTCTCTGATTCACCATGGGATACTAATTCTGAGACTTTTTCTGACATAGGTGAATCATATATACTTTGGATACCTTAGGCGAATCAACGACAAATCTTTGCTAAGGTACACACGTTTCTCTGGACATTCATGCTCCAGGGCATTCAAGCTTATTGCAAGATGGGCTTTTGGATGATTCTGTTGAGGAATTTACTGAGAAACTTATCAAGATATTGGCCGGAGGAGGAACCTTGCAACATGATTGAGTAGTTTTTCCCTACTTTCATAGGACTAGGGTAGTTTGCTTATATCGTTCTAGGTTAGATGGTTTTATGCCACTAGGTTAGTTTACTTTCTGAGTTGTTTTAGGATAGTTTGTTTTCGTGTTTTCTCTCTTACGCCGACTTGCTCTCTCGCTGATATCTTTGGAAAAGCCTCTTGAGTCCTTCGTCTAGGTACTATCTTTCCATCACTTCTCTTTCAATTTCATTGTCTCATGTGCATTGCATGCTCATATCTGTTACATTGAGGGCAATGTAGATTTTAGGTTGGGGGTGGGGGATTAGGTTTCCTAATCAGTGTTTTCTTGGTCTTAAGCAAAAATTGTGAAAATTTTATTTTTTTTGGAATTTCTGTGAATTCGAAGTGATTTTGACAGCCATCTTTGATTTAGAATTACGAGATAAGTGATGTTGGTAATTTGTGACTCTTAGATCCCGTTGTCTATTAGATTTCACAGTTAAGCTTGAATTGTTAATCCATGATTAGAAGTTGTAAACATTGATTGAGCCATGATTTCACAAGACACATCTTGCTTTCACATTAAAGTTTCAGTTTGATATTGAAGGATTGACTTGGTAATCATTAAGCGTGAAAGGAACCAGCGTAGACAATTTGCCTATCATGATCAATAGAAAAAAAAGAAAAAAAAAAAAAAAAAGAAGTGAAGAAAAAGAAAATACCCAAGGTTGGGCGAATGGTCTTCACCATAGGTTTGCTCCCTATAGGTGAAGGATTGATTCCCCACAGTTGACATTCAGAAAATATTGGGCGACTGGTCTTCACCATAGGTTTGCTCCTTATAGGTGCGGATTAGATACCTTTCATTGACATAGTTGTGAAAAAAAAAAAAGAAAAAAAAAAAAGAAAATCAAAAGCTGGAAGAATAAAAAGATGAACTATGAGGCAAGTTTTAAGTAAAGTTTTGGTTGTCCTGATTTCTCTTGTTGGTTACCAATGATATCAAGAAATAACGGATTGAATCTTAATGATCGATAAGCCGAGATTACACCATACACCCATGAAACTCAATGTTTTGAATTTTTCTAATTGATGGATGAATACTTTGAACTTGATTATGAAGTTTACCATGTGCTTGAGTCTAGGAGAGAATAATGCCTAACATTCATGAATCTTAGATTTCTTGTATCTGAATCGTTTTTCAAGATTTCACTCGGTTGTATAGAAATTGCCTTGTAATTCTCAACTTATTTTCGCATGTTTTGCTCGGGACTAGCAAAATGCTGGTTGGGGGTTGTGTTGAGGGTCAAATATTGCATATTAGACCCCATTTATCACCGGATTTATGAACATGCCACCGTTTAAAAAGCCTAATTTAATCGTGTTTGTGATGCAAGGTACATTTGCAAGTGTGGGCTACAAAATGGTGCTAAAAGTGTATATTTGATGCTCTGAAATCACCACACCAAGGTACGGACCCCAGGGGACCAAGAATGATGAATTTACATGCCCGGGATCAGAGAAAATCAAGCCGTCCACGTTAAAGAGGCCACACAGTCATCCAGATTGCAAGATCATGAGGTTTCCACCATCCGTTCAGCCTGAAACTTCATACATGGACTGAGGAGCATAAATTAACCGTACACGTCAATTTTCACCCATTGGAGACCTCTAGAAGTGGTCCAACGGACAGATCAGCCCAATAATCTACAATTTGGGGCCCACCTGATATTTGGAACTGCTTCAACTTTGGTATTGACGGCTTAAATGATATGGCAAAACGGATGGACGGAGCAGATGTCTCAAAAACATCTCTGTGGGACCCACGTGTACAGCATGTGTGTACTGTGTACAAGTGCACCGGGTATGCACCTAATCACTCAACGGTCGGTCAGCGGCGCTGACCGACTTCTTTTTTTAAAAAAATCCGAAAACGGAAATTTCCGTTGCTGTTTTGAAACCGAACCCATCGGTTTCTGTTGTGGGCCCCACCCATCGTCCAAACGGACAATCCAGACCGTTGATTCATTCTCTGGGACAGTCACAACCCTCGCCTAGATGTCCGTTTAATCCCATGCATGTGTACGAACGAATATCGATGAAAAACGCAGGATGGACGGCTAGGTTAAAACTCAATGGGCCACGTCAGAGGAAATTCAAAACCGACCATCTCAGATCGTTTTCTTGAGACTAAGCTGATGGACGGTGTGGATTTACCAAACATCAAGGAGTGTGGGTCTCGCCAATCACCAGCGCACATCACCGCCAGCCCTGTTACGCAGTCCGGGATTCGTCCGGATTTCCCGGGCTGTTACACGTCTATAGGGAGGATCGGATCAATGATCTGAACCGTCCAAACGCTCTAGAGGTGGGCCATGACTCTAACCATGGAGCCCGACTCCAAAGACAGACCACCGTCCGTCCTGAATCTCAGGTCAAAGGCAAGAAGTTTTTGCATTCTACTGCGTAAACGAATTTGCGCGAGGGCTACGAAAGCTCTCCACAGCCACTGACTTCTCCCAGCCGACCGCCTCACACAGCTTATAAAAGAAAGAGAGACTTGAAGGAGCCGGGGAGCTTTTGTTTTGGAATGAGAGAGAGAGTAGAAGCAGGGTTTCTCTTTTCCTTTTTATTTTATTTTATTTTATTTTGTTCTTTTCTGAGAGATCTAGACCGATCATGTCGGGCTAACCTCTTAGCTAGGGCTAAGAGGTGAAGCTTGTAGCGTGATGGGGAGGTTTTATGGCTTGGATTCATGTCCCTGAACTAACATTGATTTTAGTTTGATTTAAACGAGAATATTTCTAGTTTTTTTAATGGTCTGTTGTGACTGACATTACAATGGGTCTGCGATGGCTTTGAGTATTTTCCTTCTCCTTTTTATGATTATGGGGTTAGGAAGCCCTGTTGTTCACCATTGCCCCTTGGACATGGTTGGATGATGGAATCCTTCCTAACTTTCATACATCTTTTGATTGATTATGGATTGATTTGAGTTCTGTTGTTTACCTTGTCTCATGGGCATGGATTTGTGATAGAATCGACCCTAATTCTCATATCTCTCATCTCTTTGAAAACTAGATCAATGGAAATCCAGATCGAGCTTTAGTGACATATCTTCCAACTAGATGAAGATGAGATTCGAAGTCCAGTTGAGTTCGTGAATCAAGCGTAGATCTCCCTGATCTCTACAAGTGGATCCTTGGCACCCTAGTTCCTTACCTTTGAATTTTACATATTCTAGTTTACTATTTCACCATTATTCACTCATATTCACCTGATTTAGATTTCATCTTATTCCAGTTCTAGATCTGGTTATTTTCAGATTACGTACAGGTTTCAGTCTCTGTGGATTCGACCTCGGTCTTACCGAGTTTATTACTACATCACAACCCTATACTTGGGGAGTGAACAGAAGTCGAGCTCTATGGGACCCACCATGATGTGTGATGGACATTCATGCCATGTATTTGGCAAGTTCCATCTAAGTTATAGGATATGCTAAAACTCAGTTATATCCGGAACTCAGGTGGGGTACACTTACAAAAAAACATGAAAAATCATGTCTAAAACATCTAAAAGAAATTGATGGGGCTATATGAGTTTTAGAATTGCCTAAAATTTGGCGTGACCCCTCATCCAAGTGGGACATACATAATGGATGGGCTGGATGTCTAAACCACATCTCGCTAAGCCCTGCATACAGTTGGACGTTTCAATGGGCGAGCATCAACTCTCAACTATTGTCTGTGGTGTGGCATGGACTCACTTGATTTTTAGACCCATGACTCAACATGGAAGGAGCATATGATTGATAGGACAAATTTTTGTCACACATCATGGTTAGGCTCACAGAGCTCGACCACATGGGAAATTCCTATGAGGCTCACTACAAGAAACACCACTTTTAGCGACGAAAATTTTCGCCGCTAAAAGTCAAATTTTCGCCGCTAAAAGTCAAATTTTCGCAGCTAAAAGCTTTTAGCGACGAAAATTTTCGTTGCCAAATTCGTCGCTAAAAGACCAATGTACAAGAATGCAAGCTTTTTAGCGACGAATATTTTCGTCACTAAAAAAATTTTCTAAGACCTTTAGCAGCGAAAATTTTCGCTGCCAAAAAAATTTTCAAGACTTTTAGCAGCGAAATGTTTCGCCGCTAGAAAAACTTCCAAGACTTTTAGCAGCGAAAATTTTCGCCGCCCAAAAAATAACTAGGACTTTTTAGCAGCGAAAAGTTTCGCTGCAAAATAAAATTTACAAGACTTTTTAGCAGCGACAATTTTTGTTGCCAAAAATATTTTCCAAGCGTACTAAAAAATTCTAAGACTTTTTAGCAGCAAAACTTTTCGTTGCTAAAAATAATTTCCATGTCTTTAGCAGTGAAAATATTCACTGTAAAAAAATTTTTCCAAGACTTTTAGCTACGAAAATTTTTGCTGCGGAAAAATTACAAAATTTTTAGCAGCGAAATATTTCGCCGCTAAAAAACTTCAAAGACTTTTTAGCAGCGAAAATTTTCGCCGCCAAAATATATCTAAGACTTTAGCAGCAAAAACTTTTGCTGCAAAAAAAAATATCCAAGATTTTAGCAGCGAAAACTTTTGCTGCCAAAAAAATTTCCAAGACTTTTAGAAGCGAAAATTTTCGTTGCTACAAAAAATCGTTCCACTTTTAGCGACGAAAATTTTCGTCGCTAAAAGTCTCTCTCTCTCTCTCTCTTTTTTTTTTTTAATATACAACTCAAAATTCCGTACAAAATTCCTAATATACATCTGTTAACAATATATTTCATCATATTCAACCTAACATACACCTGTTATATAATATATTTCATCATATTCACATTCACATCCACCTAAACCCAAATCCAAACATAAACTACATTCATTCAAACACAAACAATCTTATCCGCATCACATTCATTCGCGCATTAATACATATAAACTTAACATAATAAACAAATATACAAAAAATTACAAAGATAAAGGCGGAGGTTATGGGGCATCGGTAGGTAAGCGTGCAGCGAAAGCCTCTAACATCTGCATCATCCGTCGCTCATGTTCACAAAGAGGGAGGAGCAGGAGAGGAGGATAGAGGATCAGTTGGCGAGGTAGAGGAGGATGGAGGAGGAGTTGGTGAGGTAGAGGGAGGAGAAGGAGAGGAGGATGGAGGAGATGCGGGTGGAGCATGAGCGACAGATGACGGAGATGTTTCAGACTTTCACTGCACGCTTACCCATCGATGCCCCACCACCTCCGCCTTCATTTTTGTGATTTTTTGTTTATTTGTTTATGTTAAGTTTATATGTATTTATGCGTGAATGAATGTGATGCAGATAAGATTGTTTGTGTTTGGGTGAATGTAGTTTATGTAGTTTGGGTTTAGATGAATGTGAATGTGAATATGATGAAATGTGTATATCAGGATGAATATGATGGAATATATTGTTTTTTTTTTTAGGAATTTTGTACGGATTTCGAGCTAGATTATTTTTTTTTAAAAGAAACTTTTGGCGACGAAAATTTTCGTAGCTAAAAGTTAGTTTATTTTTAACAGCGAAAAACAGAAAGATTTTTTAAAATGTTTTTTAGCAACGAACAGTTTCGCCGCTAAAAGTTTATGTAGTTTGGGTTTAGATGTATGTGATTATGAATATGATGAAATGTGTATATCAGGATGAATACGATGAAATATATTGTTAACAAGTGTATATCAGGAATTTTGTACGGATTTTGAGCTAGATTATTTTTTTTTTTAAAGAAACTTTTGGCGACGAAAATTTTCGTCGCTAAAAGATATGTTAGTTTATTTTTAGCAGCGAAAATTTTCGCTGCCAAAAGTCTTGTACAGTACAAGACTTTTAGCGGCGAATATTTTCGCTGCTAAAAACAAAAAGATTTTTTCTACATTTATAAAGCTAAAAGTTTAAAATTTTTAGCCGCGAAAAGTTTCGCTGCTAAAAGTTTTATATAGTGTTTTTTAGCGACGAACATTTTCGTCACTAAAAGTTTATGTAGTTTGGGTATAGATGGATATAAATGTGAATATGATGAAATGTGTATATCAAGATGAATATGATGGAATATATTATTAACTGGTGTATATCAGGAATTTTGTACGGTTTTTGAGCTATTTTAAAAAACTTTTGGCGACGAAAATTTTTGTCGCTAAAAGATATGTGAGTTTATTTTAGTAGCGAAAAGTCTTGTATAGTACAAGACTTTTAGCAGCGAAAATTTTCGCTGATAAAAACAGAAAGTTTTTTGTATTTTTTAGCGATGAAAATTTTCGCCTCTAAAAGTTTAAGAAAATATTTCGAGTCTTTCGCGACGAAACTTTTCGTCGCTAAAAGTCTCATACAGGATTTTTAGCAGTAAAAATTTTCGCTGCTAAAAGATATGTATTCCAGTTCGTAGTAAAATGTTTGGAGCATTTAGCGACGAAAAGTTTCGTAGCTAAAAGGTCACTTTTAGCGACGAAAACATGTTTCGTCGCTAAAAACCCTCTTTTTTGTAGTGATAATATTCTAATCTAATGTCTTTCATGTCAGAGTTTCGTCGAGAGCATCAGTTAGAAAGATCTTTGAAACCTTAAAGGGATGTTAGTTTTCCGTATAACCAGTAGGCCTTCATTATCTTGGTATACAAATGCTAGTGAGATAGGCTTATACTAGGCAAAGAACTTTTCCCAGGAAGGACTATAGCACGGGCACAAGCTTTCCTTTTGGAGATTTTACAACATGGGCGTAAAATCTATAAGAATTTTTTAAGTTGGGCTTTATTGATCAATGGTTTAGATCTTCCTAAGAGTTGGATATCATGATCACACATACTAGTGGACCTCATTAAAAATATGATTAAACTAAAATCATGTAATGAGTTTCGATGTGGAAGATCTTAGTAACTAGATATTAGATATGGCCCTTCAATCAGGTACAAATTTCACTATTTGATCATTTTCAATTCTGCAAATTTAGGTTTACAATGAGTATCAGAGCCGATGGTGCATTAATTACAGCAGATCAGTTCCGATCATTGAATCTATCATAGGATCTTTATGAGTAGATCTGTATGTTCTATTCATAAACTATTAAACTCAAATCTAGCCATTGGTGTGACATTCTACATTTGTTTCCAGCAATAATAATAGCTCAAACCACCATTATGGTCGGGTTTTTTAAATCTATAAATTAGATAAGGGTTTATGTTATTACCGGAATCTGACATCTCAAATCATCGGGTTTCAGCATTCGAGGTTATTGAAATCCAGTATTATTATCATCTATAAGATTTACTATAAAACAAAGTGACCCATAATTCATGAGGACTCCTCTGAGATTATCCTTTGACAATTAAAATTCAGATGCTCTGTTGATAAGTACTACAAAGGCTTTTCAGATTTCTGAGTTGGGTCCACCCTATAGCAATGAGATTAATGATAAAAAGTGACCCATAATTCATGAGGACTCCTCTAAGTGGTCTCCGGTGTCCATTGGATGGTCCAAGGCCCATTTTGTCTAAGTACGAAAGTCATGTAGACACATGTCCATCCATAGCCAAACACACTGCAAATGTAGAACATGTGTGCTTGATCAGATCTTTTCATTAAGTGGGATACATCATTTAGATCTTATTACCTCAAAATCAGGCCATTTTACACCTAAGGTGTGAAACAATTAATAAAACAATTAGATGGCTAAGGTGTGAAATAATAAATAAAACAATTAGATGGCTAAAAGGTTTCTTTAACTGTTGATTTTTTATGTTTTTATTTGTTTTCGTTTAGGCAGAAGTGTATGCGTTATATGCATTAGTTAAATTTGTACAAAATAATCAATTTTAGTACTCAATTTTTTTTTTTTTCTTTCAATAAAGGGTTTTCCTTAAGTGATGTAATTAAGAGCTTGAGCTATTTTCGACCTCGATTATAATTGTTCATATATTAATAGAGCCCTTTGGAAAGGACTTTTAGGTGAAAATATTTTCTCATTACCATTCTAACCAAACAAATTAAAATTGCAAAGTATAAAAAATAATTTTGGGAAACAACATGGCTCCACACCAATGTAGAATTAGTAAATCTCAGGAGAATGATCATATAAACTGTTTGTTTGTTAACTTAGCATGAATGGATTTTATTTTATGTAGACTGTCACTTTTGTAATATTTAAGCTATGAAGAAGTTGAACCACTTCATAAAGATCACCTGAGGAAAACTTAGGATGGTCCATTCATCAGGTGGATTATACTAAGGATGTTTTGACTCAATGTATTTGTCTGGTCCACCTGATGATTGTTCCATTTTTCTCCCAAAGCGATCTTCATGGAATTGTACACCTTTTCATTGCCAGGATATTTCACTCATGTGATACGTTGGTTGAAAATAAAAACATTCTATGTTAACGTAACACATTAGGATCTATCGTAAAAAGGACTATTAGCATTTGATCAGAAACTTCTGTGACCCCCAAAAACTTTTCAATGGCAAGTGTTAAATCCCCCTTTGGTGTGGTCTACCTAATAGTTGGATCAGCCTTCTTTTTGGGCTCGTGACATAAAATAACCTAGAAAAATGGATGGACGGCACAGATACAACACATATATCATGGTGGGCCACAGAACCTTTGACACGAGCTAGCTTGCTGGTGTTGGGTCACCAGCCAAACCGCGTCCCATTGGATCGGGTTCATCTTTCAATAATTCAAACATTTAATATTATGGGCGGTGAGATGGGGCATTGCCAAAAGCATGAAGTTTTTGACTTGAATATTTTACTCTGATCATTTGGCTTTTTCTTTCGGCTATGGACGGTCACCATCACCTTTCCACAATCAAAGGACGGAAATATTCAAATCTGAGAGTAGCTTTGGGGTATACCTTATCAATGGCGAGGCCCATCGTATAAACGGTTTGGATTATTGAAAAGTACCACATTCCAGTTGGGAAAGCCCATATTGGGAGGGAAACATGCAAATCAACGGTTTTTGAAAAGAGGTGGTTTTAAGTCTAACTAGTTGGACCACAACTTATGGTCCACCTAGCCGATCACTTTCATCCTATTAAAAAAAAGTGACATCCGACCCTTCAAATAGGTTTATCCCACCATGAGGATCATCTAAAACAATAATCAGCACCATATACTCATTAGTCAGGTCACACCTAGAAAACAAGGTATGACCATTGATAAATAGCAAAATATAAGGGTCACCTGCTATTGGATGTGGCTGATTTTTATGTAAGGAAATCCCCACGATGGCCCAACCTATTGGGTTGGATGCAGCAAGCACATGAAAGGTTGGAAGTTAGCCGCCCGGTGCAACTAGCTTGTAATCCAACGGTTGGATTTGAACCTTCTCTTCTTAAAATAAATAAAAATAAAGGAACTGTGAGAGTACTGAGCTAACCCACTTTATCAATGCATCGGCTCAAAGATCCAATCAACCTGATTATTAGGTGGGTCACATGTAGACGTGTACATTTAAGAGAAACTAAGGGTCCAAATTCTCTGTACTCACGTGTCCCAAATGATGAAAGCATTGTCCTTATCTTGGGTCATGCCATCTAAGCAGTGGGATGCCTGATGAGCGGTTCAGATCTTGAACACGTGTGAGGAGAGTACACCAAAAAATAAAAGTGCATGGGAGCGAGTACAGTCGTGTATCTTGAAAAGAAGAGTGGGGAATTTGATGATGGTGTGTAATCCTTGCATGAGAATAAGAGCCGGGTTTACCGCGACTACACTTTAATTATTCTCGGCTAGCTGGCTGTTTAGGTAAAATTGATAATGTCGTAGAACTTGAGGGTAATTATGTAAATCATCATAATATAAACTTTTTATTTAAAAAAGTGCGTCCCCGCCATCCATCCATTTTTTCAGATTATTTTATATTATGATTGCGTACTGACAGGATCAGTAGCCAGGTCGCTACTGAAAGTGCTCTGTCAGCCCCAAAATGATGTCTGTGCCTTATCCACGCCATCCATCCATTTTTTCAGATTATTTTATATTATGAGCCGAAAAATGAAGTAAATTAAAATCTTATATGGACCACACCACAGGAAAGAGTGGTGATTGAACATTCGCCATTAAAAAATTCTTAGGGGCCACAAAAGTTATGGATTAAGCTTATATTTGTGTTTTCTCTTCATCTAAGGCCCAAGGGGATGACAAATAAACATTACAGTGAGCCCTAAAACTTTTTAATGATGGGCATTCAATCTCCACTGTTTTCTTGTGGTGTTGTCCACTAGAGATTTTGATTTCCCTAGTTTTTGGCGTAATGCTCTATAATGATCTGAAATAATAGATGGACGGTTTGGATAAAATACATATATTATGACTCTGTCAGTACGCAATTCACATCTGGACTTAGGACGGTCAATGGGCCGGGTTAATCCGTCGGGCTTTTAGCTGAACTCAGGCTAAAATATAAGGCCCAACGGGCCCACCGAGCTTAAAAGTGAAGCCCATTTGTCAATGGGGTAAGATTTAGGCTATGCATAGAGGCCTGTTAGTCTAGAGTTCAGACCAAGACGTTTATGGATTTCATGTACACAATCACTAATGCAGGCGTCTCTACATAGAGAGAGAGAGAGAGAGAGAGAGAGAGAGAGAGAGAGAGAGAGAGAGAGAGAGAGAGAGAGAGAGAGAGAGAGAGAGAGAGAGAGAGAGAGATATGCTCCAAACACAACCACCTGCGTCTCTACACACACAAAAGAGAGTGAGAAAGAGATACACCAATGCAGCTAGTTGGGAGTGAGGCCTACAATAGTGTTTGTATAACATGCAACCTGTCTAGCTAAGTAGTTCCACCATGAAAATGCAATGCTACAACAGTCAGGTTAATCCAACCTTCATGTGGGCCACACCATTTTTTAAAAAAAGAGCAACCATTCGAAAACTTTTATGTTCATATGGGTCCCATCTAATGGCTGGATCGACATAATTTTAAGTATATCAAATGATGAAACATCCTTGATAGATGGGAGAGATGTCACACAAACACTATGGTGAGCCCAAAACCAACTAGTTGGACACACAACTAATTGTGTGTGAGCATTTCACACACAAAGGTCTAATTAAAGTCCAACTAGTTGGACCATAATTAACGGTCCACTTGCAAAATGGCTTCCAATCTATCATGTGCGTGTGGCATCCAATCTATTTTATGAGCTTGTTGAACATGAGCATCACCTTAAGGAAAAATCAGCCCAATTCATCCATCAAACAGGTCACACTGTAGAAAATAGTACATAACCATTGATAAATAACAAAAATATAAGTGTACTTCACTTGGTAAGTGGGTACGGTTGATTTTTTTTCAAGGGGTGCTCATTAAGATGGGCAATCTATTGGGTGGATTGGATTTCGCATGCACATGAAAGATTAGAAGTTGTCTACTAAGTGAATTGCACCTTGTGGTCCAACCTACTAGACTTGAAACCTTCTCATATGTTAGCCCCATCCCTATGGTCACCTTTTGCAAAAATCAGGTATTTTGGTTGATGACTACACTTGTATTTCACTAATTATCAATAGATAGAAAGATTTGTCCATGGTATAGCCTACCTAATGAGTAGGGACTAGATAATCCTCATCTTGGGCCAATATATTAAAAGGGTTGGTTTGACATGCACTTAACTTGTCCGAAGGTATTTGCTGGGTGTGCTGTACCTTTTAATCCAGCTGGTTGAACTTGAATGCTTATATATATATATATATATATATATATATATATATATATATATATATATATATATATATATATATATATATATATATATATATACACACACACACACACACGTGTGTGTGTGGGAAATGGTAACACGAGGTGGACCTCATAGGAACTTCCCATGAGGTTGAGCTATGTGGGCCCCACCATGATGTGTGTTGAACATCGACTGTGTGCGTTTTCATGGGTCCCCTTAGGTTATTGGATATCCCAAAAATAAGTTGAATATAGAACTAGGTGGGACATACCATCTAAAACCATGTGAAGACATGGTAAAACATATAAAAGCATTTGGTGGGGCCCACCTAAGTTTTGAATGCAACTGAAACTTGGTATGACCCCTTATCCTAGTGGGACACATAATGGATGGACTGGATCTGTAAACCACATCTCGGTAGGCCCAATAATTGATTATCAAGATTTTAATGGGAGATTACCCCTCTCGTCTATCATATGTGGTATATGGCCACCTAGGTCATGGATTGACTTTACTTTTAAGCACGTGGGTCAACATGGAATGGTACATCTGATTGATGGTGTTGATAATAGACATGCATCTTGGTGGCCCACACAACTTGACCTGGTGGAAAGTTCATATATATATATATATATATATATATATATATATATATATATACACACTATGAGGTCGAGTTGTGTGGGCCCCACCATCACGTATGTCGAACATCTACCCCATCAGTCAAATGCACCATTCTATGGTGGGCCTAGAGATTAAAAATCATGTCAATCTTTGACTTGTTTGGCCCACACCATATACAAAAGTTGAGAGGGGTTATCCTTCGTTAAAGCATTCATAATCATTTGTTGGGCCCATCGAGATGTGGTTCACAAATGCAGCCCATCCATTATGTTTGTCCCACTTGGATGATGGGTCGGACCAAGTTTCAGAAGCATCCAAATTTTAGGTGAGCCCCGCCAAGTGCTTTTATATATTTTAGGCATGTCTTCACATGATTTTAGATGGTATGACCCACCTGAGTTCCCTATACGACCGGATTTTAGGATATCCCATAATTTAAAGGGGACCCATGAAATGCACGGTGTTGATGCTCGACATACATCATGGTGGGGCCCACACCGCTTGACCTATGGGAAGTTCCCATGAGCTCGACGGCATCGTACCTTTTCCCACACACACACAATATATATATTTTGTGTGTGTTACATACCCACCTGCACAATTTATATACATAAAGGAATGATTTTGGATCATCAGCGCACATATAACCTTGGCCAGCTGAGATAAAGATTTTGGGTCAGGTCATGTTTTTGTCCATCCATCAGTTCAATGGTTTGGATCTTCCAACCACGGTTACCACTTGCATGGCATGGCCTGGGTGGCTTCCATCTCGTGATGCACCCGGACCGTATGTTTGGTTCATTATTTTACCCTCAATGGGACGTGGATTGCCGGGTGAACCGCAAGTATATACCTTGTGACCTAATTCTGTCGGCCCCACTGTGATGTATGTGTTTTATCAAGGCTGTCCATCCGTTGCATGTTCCAGCTCAAGTGGACCACACCAAAGGAAACATGAGGGATTAAAGTCCTATTGTTGAAAACTTCCACAAGCCCCGGGAGTTTTGGATCAAGCTGATATATGTGTTCCCTTCATCCAGAAAGGTTTCAACGGTGGACATTATCATCCCCACTATTTCCTGTGGTGTGGTACACTTGAACTTTGGATCTTTATAAATTTTAGTCACATGCCCTAAAATGAGCTGACTAAACAGATGGACTGTGTGGATAAAACACATACATTAAGGTGCGCCCCACAGAATCTGGTCACCTGACAAACCGTGTACCCTTCAACGAGGGTGCAGGCAAAATTGTAATTTCAAGAAAAGCTCACGGGCATTGAAGGGTTCACGGAAAATAAGGGTATAATCGTAGTTTCACAGAAAATCAGTGGCATTTGAACGTCTCTATGTAATAAAACGACTCCATAATTACATGCAGCTCATGTGCGATTAAATTACAGATTCCAAAGCGTGGAACGCCGAGCTACATAGAAATGCAAGTCAGACCTTTGACAAATCCAACACGTGCCACCCTGGCACATGCATGGGGAGAATCCAAACCGTTCATCAAATGGGGTCCACTCTGAGTAAGAATCAAGCCCATTAAATCATTAGCAGTTCCAAAAAAGATACCAAAAGTCCATGTTCAACGTACAAACGTGGCCCACCAGATAAGCAGCAGATCCTGATCTTTGAGCCAGGGCCTATGAACATTAAACAGCTTGGATGTCGGTCACATGGACAGATATGATCCCGAGAGGTGTGGACGGGACTAGTAAAACTCATAGAAGTCAAAAAGACAAAAAGCTACAAGATATCCTTAAAAGGCATCCAATCTTACGTAGAACTGTTATCTTATAGTAGAGAGAATAGATGCTTCTCTAATGGCAGCTTTGCTCAGGTCTCTCTTTTTCTTAGTTTTAGTAGTAGCCAGTACAGCCTCTTTAGAAATCCATTTCTACAGAAATTCATGTCCAGAAGCAGAGCTTGTGGTGAAAGGGATTGTAAAACAGCATTTTCTAAAGGACCCATCAACCCCAGCTGGATTACTTAGATTGCATTTCCATGACTGTTTTGTCAGAGTAAGCATTTTCTTTGATTTTTTTGAAGCTTTTCTTTTTATACCTGCAAGCTAATGCTTGTATGAGGAAATGGGTATTTGTCATTTTTTAGTTTTTATTTTTATTTTTCTTTGTAATTTATGTGTATGCATTTTTATTAATATTAATTTCTTTCATCTTTCTTTTCTTCTAACTGTTGGATTATAAATTTTGGATATGTAAATGGGTATTTGCCAATTTTTTTTCCTGGTTGCTTAGGGACAGTTGGTTTTCCTGGTTGCTTAGGGACAGTTGGACAGTCTGAATGGCCAATCTGGACTGTCCATTGGGTCCAGCAAACATTTCATGAACCACCATATATAATGGATGGTCAATATCATTTATGACAAAAATTGGCCAAATCAACAATTTGAATTATATAATTGTTGGTGTCCATCATGGATTAGTTGTGATTCTAAAGAATTGCTTTTACAGAGAATTCTGACCATTCCATCCATGGCTTTGAAAACTGATGGCTTTAAAAAGGAAGGCCAACTTATGGATGGGTCAGATCATCTGATCAGTGTGATCTTCAAATTATGACTGATGAAATGTATTCTCAACCCAAATGACATTCCAGATCCCTCAATTGGACTATTGAAAAGGCCTGAAGAAACTAGGTGGACCATAATTTAATAGTGCTTTGAGAGTACTGGATCATTTTCTCTAGAAGTGAATTATTGTTTTATATTTAATTTATTGGTGTGGTATCTTCAGTACCTCAGTTTCTGCATGTGGGGTCCATTGTTTGGTGATCCAGATCATCTTTTTTTATGGGTCAGATGTGGATACTGTACCCAGAAATATTCCCAGACTGGAAGATCTTAGCCATCCAATCTTAGGCCTTTTTCTTCCATCGAAAAATGGACTTTCAAGTCGTTGTTATCTGGTATTGATTCTCCAAATTTGGAGATTTTTGTGACAACGTCCATTAGTTGTCTAGTGCATCAAATCAGCGGTTTGGATTTCTAATCCATTGGTCACACTTGAACAGATCAAATGCCCAAGTATACATAACCTCGGCTACCTTTCCTAAGAGATTTTGATCTGGTGGTGATTCAAGTGCTTAATTTTTTTTTTTTTTCACAAAATTCTCTTAGCCATTGTAATCTACTGCTTGTATGAGAAAATGGGTTTTAACTATTTTCGACAGATTTTGAACCGTCGAAGCTGATTTTCTTTCAGGGTTGTGAAGCTTCGGTCCTTATAGACAGTCATGGAAACAACATAGCAGAGAAGGAAGCTCCTCCTAATCTAAGTCTCCGAGGCTTCGAAATCATTGATGAGATCAAAGCTGAATTGGAGAAGAGATGCCCGGGGATCGTCTCATGTGCTGATATACTGGCATTGGCGACACGAGACGGTGTTGCGTTGTCAGGTGGAGCGGCTTATGGGCTGCCTACTGGGAGAAGAGATGGGACTGTTTCTTCCATTACAGAAGCTATTCTTCCTGATCCTGCATCCTCTGTTGATACTGTTTTAACAGCCTTCCAATCGAAAAATCTCAATTTGAGTGATCTAGTTACATTGCTAGGTAAGGAGGATTTTTAAATGAATTGCACTCAAGAAATTAGAAATGTTATAAGCAATTATAGTGTTAGCCCATGGTTTGATGATTTAGACCATTGATCGGATGGGCCCCACAAAATCCTCTAATATTTGATCTTTTTATTTTCCTGGACTCTTAGTTTATTTTTACTTTTACCTTCACTATTTATTTACACCATGGTGGGTCGTACTCATATCTGATCAATGGTCTAGATAAACAAGTAATGTGACCCACATATATAGAAGGGCACTAAACATGTATTGATGAATCAGGACCTTTAGTTCCTCTTTATCATCATCATCATCATCAAGATGTTGCTATATTGTTATTGGGGAAGAACTAGCATGGGTGCTACTTCAAAAGAGAGCATTTTGCTCTTTCCCTCCCTTCATCTGGCCCGTACATGTGGCATGGTCGGCGTGATCAGGACATCTCATTTGGTTGGCCATCCAATGGTTCATCCACTACTAAAAAGCTATTGTGATCATATGATCCTAGCTGTCGAATTGGTCCAAATCCTGGCCATTGAAATTCAAACATTGTTCATTTGTGCTTGAAAATTTGTAACCATTCATTTGCATTCCTCTAATAATACAATGACTAAGATAGTCCAATTCACTGCGAACCATATACATGACTTCTAGATGAAAGGAAGTGAGAAAAGAGCTCTTCAATGGAACAAATCCAATGTATGTGGGCCAGAAGATGTTCTCACCAACCTCAATTATGAGACGGTGCATTTACACCGCCGAACTAACAAACCCACCTTTAAAACATCATCATCACCATCCATTTACAATTTAAATTTCAGGTGCTCACAGCGTCGGATTCTGTCACTGCCTCTTCTTCATCGACCGTTTATACAGCTTCCAAGGCACTGGATTCCCTGATCCTGACATGGACAGTGCCATGCTCGATACTTTAAAGAAGAAATGCCCATTTCCCACCTCACCAATCGTCAACATAAGCTCAGATCCGAATGTATTCATCAATCAAGAGACCAACACGCCATTCCTTCTAGACAATTCGTTCTACCAAGCCGTACTCAATGGAAGGGCTGTTCTTCAGCTAGACCAAGAACTAGCATTCACCAGTGTCACAAACAACATGTTGGAGAGATTCGCAAACAATCCGAAGGCTTTTAGACGGAGTTTCTCAAAGGCCATGATCAAATTGGGAAATGTGGGTGTCTTGAGTGGGCAAGATGGTGAGATTCGACAGAATTGCCGGAGAGTAAATAAGCTTCATGGTTGAAAAGATTGTGTAAACTCATTTTTGTTTCATTTTCACTGGTTTTTTATTCTATGAATCAATGTCATAAATAGTTCTTATGTGCTAACTGAGAAATGCTGTTGCGATATGCAACATGCTCAATAATATGGCACATGTGTGTGGGATCCAGGACACTCATTAGAAAGGTCCACTCATTAAATGGGGCGTGCATGTATTTGAAATATAGACCGTTGCTTGCTCATTGTTTTTCCTTGCTGCAATTTTTCTCATTTGTCTGAGTGGCTGGGATGTAACATGATGTGTTAGGCCATGTATTGTTCACAGTGACCCCCACCTGATGAGTGGCTGGGATGTGTCATGATGGGTAGCTTGATGGCAGGTGTGGTCCAAAGTCCCCTTTTCAATATCTGAGAATCACTACAGTATTCTTTGTTGCACTGTCATAGACAAGTATTTGAGAGTAACCGCAAAGTGGGATTTCTATAGATTGGGGTTTAATGGCTTAACTAGGAGCTATCACCCTGGGCCACTTTCTGGTCTGGCTCATTAGCCAACAGTTTATATTAGCTTAGTTAGGGTTGGATGGGGCAAGGGTAACAGAATCAAACTTCTGAGTACGACAGGATTGAGCATTTCAAAATCCGGCCTAAGACCATTCCAGACCTGTTGGGCTAAGGCCGGTCGACTGGTTGGGTTTTCGGGCAGACATGGGCATGGTTTCAGTGCAATTATTAGTGGGCCTTTAAGATCAGACCAAGGCTGAGCAAGTGTGAAATCTCAATGAAGAATACTTGCACAGTGAATTTCTAGTTTGGCTACAATTCCATAAAAGATGTGATCTTCAAGTTGGGATGTGCTAGATGGGCCGTCCATCAGTTGGGCCACTGATGTAGAACGGGTTGCGCATTTGTTCATGACGACAATGGATCAAAGAAAAGTAGTCAAGAAGGATCGACAACATTCAGCATAGTTCCACCGGTCGACAGGTTGGGTCAATAGGTCGAAATTTCACTAGAATTACCAGAAATTCTAGAATTGTTGCTAGACGATTTCTGTTTGTTTCGATAGGTCGATCGATCTGATCGACCAGTCAAAATCCTGTTCGACAGGTCAAAATTCACCGAATTTCTAGTTCTATTCTCTGAACGTTTTTGGGTTGTTTTGACATATCGCCCGACCAGTTGACGACAGGTCGATGGGTGCGGGAATTCTGCGTTTTTCAGAATTTGTTTCCTTATTTGATTATGACTCTTTTACTTACAGTTTTAAGATTTGTTTAGAATTATTTAAGGTATGCTAAGTTCGTTTTTATAAGGATTCAATCAATAAACTTCTTAGAAATTATCTTATTTATCTTGTGGATTCGAAAAATTTCTTATAGATTCAAGAGTGCCTTGTGAATTCAAGGTGTTTATCAGTCAACCTCATCACATCCTTCCCTGCATCAGCCCCATAGTGTATCTACTGTGGCATTAAATTAGACTAGCAAGTGTGAATCCCAATGAAGAAGATTTGCCCACTGAATTTCTCAGTTTGGCTACCATTCCATAAAATATATGATCTTCAACCATATCATGTGCCATGATAGATGGGTCGTCTATCAGTTGGGCCACACCATGAATCTACCGTGGCATTAAATTATACTACTCCATCAGGTGGGCCACACATTCTCATCGACAGTGGATCATTGGTCTTTTTTTTCTTTTTTTTTTTTTTTGTTTTTTTTAATCTTTGTAAGTTCCTTGCTAATCAGTGACTCCCATCAATATGAGCAGATTCCTTCATTGAACTGTGTTTTATTCTCACAATCCATGTTTCAAAAAAAAAAAAACATAAAATCAAGTTTCAAATGACACAAATATTCAAATCTTACAATGATAGAATCAATATATTAATTCACCGTGGCCTAACATCAAGCTATGCCATCATCAGGTGGGCCACACGGGCACATCAGACCTGGATTATTGCTCATTTTTATCATTAAAGATTCCCCACTGACCACTGACTCTCAACAAGAACAGTCCTTTAGAAAACAAATCATTTAACTGTTTTATTCTAACAAACAATGGCTAACAAATTCATACAATTAAGGTTCAAATGGCCCAAACATTCAAATCTAAGATCAACCCAAATCCTAACTATTCACCACAGCACAGTGCTTTCTGATCTCACCAACTGTTCCTGTCTTCACATCGGTTCTTCCCATCTTCTCCATTGATAGTGCAAACTCCTCGAAGAACTTCGATAGTGGGCCGTTTACGAGTTCAGTGACAATTGCTTTCGCCTGGCTATCTTTGGTCAGAGCTGCATCGGACTCAAAAATACCACGTCTCTTCAGTAAAAGCTTGTAGTAGCTGAGATCGAAGGTCCGGAAACTGCCGGGGTCCATTTCGACGATCGTGGTGTTATCGGTAGGAGTCTTGCATGTCTTCTTCCTTAGGACCGCAGCATATTCTTTGTCTAGAGAAGGATCCACATCGCCTTTTCCAGTGAAATTATAGATACGGTTGGTGAATTGTGGGCAATGGGTGATTCCAATAGTGTGGCTGCCTGAAATAGTCGAAGAAATTCACTGATTGGATTATGAGGAAATGTGGTGGGGTCCACCATTCAGTTATCCAAAGCAGTTTTATGACCATCCAATTGTGGATGGGGACACCCCAAAAGCTTCCTGCATCAGATGATCATGTCTGCCTGCTGGGGTCCCTTTTACTTGTTTAATGTCAGACTTAATTGTCCATTTCAATTCATGGTTGGGATCATCTGACAAGGGAGTTCTTGGGGTGTGACCTATACCATGATGGGGCCCACCAGATCAACATGTATGGTTACCAAAAGGTGGGAAGAAGAAAAATGTCCATTTCTTTTGAATGTTCATTGGATATCTTACCAGATAACAGAACCAGATCTTTTACATCAAATCCTTTGCTTGCGAAACTCGCCTGAAGAGTAGTGAAATTGGAAAATGGAGATGGAATTTGATTATTCGCTTCCGATGCATTTGAGACAGTCCCATCTCTACGTCCTGTTGGAACATTCCAAAAGGGTCCTCCCTGCCATGGTGGTAAAATAAGCAAACGGGTTAGTGAATAAATGGTAAAAAAAGAAGAAGAAAATTAATGCTAAGGAGCTTTGTGTGAAGATGATCGATAGTTTTCTTCCTGTAGTTGGAAATCGTTTGTGAGGCCCACTATGTACATGCCTAGCCCAAAGTTCATTGATTAGGTGGGCCACATATGTATGTTGAGTATGAAGAAATGTTCTTTTTTTTTTTTTTTTCTTTTTTTTTTTTTTTTTTTTTTTTTTTTCTTTTTCCTTCTAACCATCAATTTTTCTCATACATGTGTATTCTCCACTGAGTAGACACTTGATTTTTTGCATGGAGCATGTTAATGGTGAGCCCCACTAGATGAATAGCCCAGATCTCACACACCCACACCACATTGGTGTGTGTTGGGAATAATTTCCTTAATCTTCATCTGCTCCAAGTAGTCTGATTAATGAACACTTACAATTTCTACAACTGAATCTCTTGCAGTCAGTGCAATAATATCAGCGCAGGAAACGACGCCCGGGCATTCTTTCTCTATTAAGCTCTTCACAGCATCGATGAAGCCGAATCCTCGTAGGCTCAGATTCGGAAATGCCGCCTTCTCTGATGGCTTTGTTGCAGTGGAATTTATAAGAACTGATGCATCACATCCCTGTCAAGAGGAAAAACCAAGGAAACCATAAACCTTAAATATCTTAAACCCAACATTATGTCTGTGATGTGCTTAAGGGTCGGCTGCGTGGGCCGTCAAAGGATCTGATCCATCCATGCAATGAGAACCACAGTATATGGACAACTGTGGAGAATTGGATCTATCTACTGCATGGCCCATTAGATGGACAGTGCAGATCATCTGTCCTAGAAGCAACATATGCATATCATGGATTATCTACACCACAGAACCCCATCACTATTGGTCAAAGTAGAAAAAAAAAAATCATATAAAAAAAATGTAGAAACAAAACGAAAAATGCAATAAAAGAACATCGAAGCGAAGAAAATCTACGATACCGACCCTCACAAAGCAGTCATGGAAGTGCATTCTCAAGAGCGGCCCGGCCAAGGACGGAGCATTTGGGATATGTTTCTTCACATAGTCTAACACAATCTTCTCCGCCTTCGGGCACGTCTGATCGTAGAATCCCAATTTCAGATCAGCATGAGCAAAACTCAAGAATCCCAAAAGGATGAGAATCCCAACACAACTCATCTTCTCCATTGTTTCTTGCAATGAATGAAGAAAACACACCCAATACGAGAGGTTTTATAGCCGCCTTTGAATCATTTGAAAATTTCTACTTGCAGATGTATTGAAGCATGTTGCATCAACCATGTGCTTTGCTTCCTATCATTGTAGTTTTGAACTTTAATAATAATAATAATAATAATAATAATAATAATAATAATAATAAAAGGATATTTTAGCTGAGATTAGTTAGAGCTTGCCTCATGTAAGACAAAGAGAAGGGATATTTGAATAGTCGGATCTTTGTTTTAGTGGTTGAAGTATCTCCGTTGGGTTGTTTTGCATGGATTCACCTTCTCTTACCTTCCTTACATGGTTGGCTAGGATTGTTGACGAATGATGGTCTCTTTCTATTTTATACAAGTGGACCACTTGGTCACTGATTCAAGTGGTTGATATGGTGGGTCCCAGTTCGAACAGGTGGTTGGCAGGGGATTTCCCACGTGGAGAGCTCTAAACTTGCAATTGGTCTCCTGCTGACGGATGGTGATGGAAATTATATAATGCATGGACGGTTTTCTTTTTCTTGTTTGTACTAATGGGGCCCATGATCAATGATCCATGATGTAGAGCAGGTCGCAGACACTTTTATGGTGAAGATGGACTAGAGAGGACCCGATTAGAGGTGGAAGTAATCCGAACCTTCGTAACCTTAAAATAGACGTATCTTGCAAACTGAAATGAGTTATATGTACTATATATGATTTTGGGTAGGAGAAGCTACTTTAGCCAACCACGCTACGTCGGATTGTCCACACCGGATTCACAAGATTCCATCAAATTTATGGTTGAATGTTCATTTTATTTTCATTTTTACCATTTAAAGTAAGTTTTATTTCGATTGTAACCTTTGATCCTTTGAATTTTAGGAGTCATGGCAACATATGAAAAAAAAAATGAGAAGAATAATATGGTTAGGACAAGTTGGACATTAATTTTTTTTTGGCGGAAAACCATGACTGTAAATTCGTTTTTATTGTGAAACAATCTATTTTTAGAATTATTAGAAATTAATATATATTTTCTACCCTCATAAATTTTAAGAAAATTTGTGAGGGATTCAGAGAAACTCTATGAATTCAGAGTAGTTATACTTGAGGAAGACCGTGATCAACCTCATCACGTCCTTGTCCAATTGGAGAGTGAAACTTTCAATTGGTAGCCGGCTGATAGACGGTTATATACCGAAAATAATACATCAATGGTTTACACTTGATTGAAAAGGGGTCCGCATTTCAATGGCTGTGAGGCCATATTATCAATGGTTTGGATCGTTGGCTCATGGACCCCACTTGTACTAACTGTAAAACCTGTGGGAGGGTCATAGTACATGAGAAATGCATAATTATATTTATATGATGGTTGATCACCAGAAATGACATTTTTGTATGTTTGGACTGGCAATAGCACATGGTGGTCTAACTTTAAAGTAACCTAAACCTTTGATCTAGTGGGCCCATCAGATGATCCAATCCATCACACAACACTGAGAAGTGAAACAAGTGGTCAACATTTAACAATGTCCCGATCGGACGATCGGGATCTTCTCGGATGGTGGAAATCGACCCGGCATCTACTTTCAACTACTGTGATTTCAGTGACCAGAAGGTGGGACCCACATGGATTATTTACTTGCCAGATCAAATGCTTCATTGGTGTACTGGTTTTGGTGGGATCTCTGACTGCTCTTATTTTCAAATTGCATAATGTTTACCAACTCCATTTTTTGGTGCAACGGAAACATTATCTTGTGGATGTGATGATCTGCGGTCCCTTTTTTTTTTTTTTAAAAAAAAAATTATTATTATACTCTCTTTCTGGATATGGTACAGTACATCCGGTAGAACCAGGAGTACGACAGAGCCATCACTCCACAGTACACTTGGCAGGGTGATAAATCAATCAGAACCGTCCATCTGGTGGAGTGTATGATGGACATCCTATTTTCAGATATCACACCTGCAAGACAATCTTTTAAACCACTTTTATTAACTTTCTATCACTGAATGCCAACCGTTATTTATTTTTTTTCTACTGTTGCTTTCAATGCCACCACTAGATGGCTTGGATCTTCCTAACAATATACATTTTGAACCTCTGTCTATAGTAGTTACAGACAGATGGACGGTTCTAAATAATAACTAACCTACCACATGTACTGTTTACCCAGGTCATTTTCGTTTTGACTGACTTGTCTTTGCGTCTCTATGAATGGTTCTGAGGGCTATACTCCTAGGATAGTTTTCATCACTTAAAAGATGCTATGACTCATCTTCCTCACATGTGGCACTGACGTAAAGCAATCCAGACCATCCAAATTGCTTGTTGCACTATGGCAGAGCATTTCTCTAAATTAACACTGCTAAAGAAATCTAAACCATCCAATTAATTTCTATGAAATGGATGGTTCAAAGTAAAACAATGAGTGGTCCAAATTAGAAGGGAAAAATCAAATGGGTTAACATATTTTCCACAGTGCAGATTTCTAGGTTACGTTTCATCCAAAGTGGGTCAGCAATTTGGGCGGTCTTGATTGCTGTGCAACTGCACCATGTATACGTTCGAACATCAATGAAAAACTAACATAGATTCTCTGATTTTAAACTGATCGGCTCTCTTTCCACCGTACGAAATATATTTTCGTTATGTGGGCCCCACTAGATAGATGCCCTTAACCGACCGATCGTTGGGGAAACAAATGGACAGCCTTTAAAAAAATAAAAGGTCAAGTACTTGTTTTTATCTGTTCATTTGTTCGGTGCGCTGTCGTCCCTCACCGGACTATCTTGATTTTAGGGCAGGGAAGCTACCATGGTGGGGCATACCCCATGAACAACTCAGATTTTTAAAAAGCTCAGATGGGCGACTTGTGGAGTGGCTGAGATGTACACACGTGTGGAACTTGTACACCAGCATGCGTACACACGTGTGGAACTTGTACACCAGCATGCGTACACACGTGTGGAACTTGTACACCTCTATGTAGCGTCGCATGTACGTGTGTACGCATGCATTATGTAATAATGAAAGCTCCTCACCACCGCGCGTTCACCTCCCACTAGTTTTTATATTCTCTCTGAAATGGTCATATCCAACCGTTGGGAAGTAAGTTACTGTACAACCAGTGGATGAGCTGCAAACTGTCATGTCTACATCCAACGGTTATAATAGGTTGGATCCACAGTAAGGATCGCTTAGGGCAAAAATGAGCCCAATTCATTCATTGGGTGGCCATAGCATAGATAATAATGAATATCTGTCAATATAATAAACAGGCAGTTGTGGCCCACTTGATGAGTGGATCAAACTAACTTTGCATAAGATGATCCTTATCGTGTTGTAAACCTTTTGGATGGTAGAGTGTCACACTATTTACTAATTGGATGGTAGATCAGCGGTCCAACCAGTTGGATGTGAGCATCCCTCCATTGTATATGAAGGGACAAACCATCCCTCGGTAGTATACCGGCCACCTTAAGTTATTATAACCCTTCCCTTTTGTGTAGGCCACTTGACTTTTGGGTCAAAGTGAATTTTGGGCTCAACGGTTAATATAATGGGCCCCACACGATGGACGGAATGGATGTCATGTAAAAATCACGGTGGGGTCAACAGAGGCCCAAAATACACTGAAAGCTTTTTAGAGTGTCATATCTCACATATATGTATATCTGTCTCATCCATGCATGGACATACGTGCCATTGCTCTCTCTCTCTCTCTCTCTCTCTCTCTCTCTCTCTCTCATCCATCCATGCACATCAATGGCCACATGCGCCTCACACCGACAAAACCATGACACTCATATTTTAATTACAGAGTAATATTGTTTAATCAAGCCATTGACTAGTTACATATACTAATGTTGGTGTGCTTATCTGCCACTGTCCCCGTTATCTATGGGAAGCTGATCTGCTCTTTCCTGGTGAAAAATGATTTAGTCGACTGTGTTTGAAACCTTCTCATGCACATGGTTAGATTTGTACGTGTGGACAATCTATATCATCAATCTGGACTGTCCGTTTGGCCAGATCCACACTTCATAACTTGTCTTCAAAAAATCAAATTGATTGGATGACCTAGACTGTCCACTTTACGACATGCAAATATGGGTGGACAAGATCTTTAATAGAAATGCTCTTGACCATCTAATCACCGTGAATTTTTTGTATGTTAGTGGAAGAAAAGTGGACTTGACCTGATGGACGGTCCAGATGGATGATGCACAATCCAAGGGTCCAAATGCAAGTACGTGCATGGGAAGTTTCTAAAAATAAGGCCCACTAGATCAGTTAGTTCTATTTACTAGTAATCTAGTATCAATATGTCAGATTGTATTGCGTGTACGTTAGAACTCAAATTTCCGGCAGAATTGATGGAATGTCACAACCTACGTACGTTGTCTTAATCATGGCTTATTAGCATATGATCTAAAGGAAGGAATGATCACATACGTTAGTTTCCGTACCTCCATTCTTCTGTGGATCACAAAGTGATGTTTTCGTGGAATCTAAACCGTTCATCAGTTTTTCCACCTAGTTTTGACCGTAGATCCCAATCCAAAAAGCAGGCCGATTCAAAATTCAGTTAGCCACACCATATGTAACAATGTAAAATAACGTCTGAAACCCGGAGCGGATCCTGTCAGACCGTGACAGTGGGGCCCACCTTGATGTATGTGTTGTATATCCACACTGTACATCCGTTCTTACATATCATTTTAGGTCGTGTGTCCAAAACTGAAGGAAATCTAAATCTCAGGTGGACCACACCGGGAAACAGTGGTGATTGACAATTAAAAGCTTCCTTTGGGCCACAAAAGGTTTGGATCAACCTGATATTTTTACTTCATCCAGATCTTTTTGATCTTATCAATAGTCACAGTGGACCTCAGGAAGTTTTTAATCGTTGGGGTTCAATCACCACTTTTTCCTATGGTGTGGTCCACCCGAGATTTGGATCTCCTTCAGTTTTGGGCCCACGTCCTAAAACGAGCTGTGGAAACGGATGGACGGCGTGGGTATACAATACATACATCATGGTGGGCCCCACGGTCCCGACCTGACCGAAATTGGTCAGGTCCCGGCCCGACTGAATCCGCACCCTGAAACCATCAAATTAAGTGTTGCCGACTGGTCTTTGTGGATCCCGTCTGATGAATGGATTGGATGGAATATGCACCGAACGTTATCTCCTACACACCTGAGTTTACCGTTGTTTACCGTTGGTCCCTGTGGTGTGACCCACCTAAGTTTTTTACTAGGATTATTTTTGGGTTTGGTCCTACCATAGGAGGTCCATCTGATGGATGGTTTGGATGACACCTATAAACCACGGTGGACCCCACAGAACTCGAACGTATGGGAACTCACATAGATTGGAAGGCGTGTGATCATCCCCACCATCTAGATTGCCTAGGAACTTTCATGATCCATCCAGGTGGACTGGTCCATCCATAACGTCCATTTATCGGGTCCTGTTCGTGGATCGCTCACAGTGGAAAATCACCCGACAAGTCAGGACCAGTGCTTGGTTTTTCCTATGGACAGCTGTTATGATGTAGGGGATTCATCCTTAAATAATGCCTGGTCCACCACATGCCTTGTGTGGGCAACGGTCCAATCAGATTGGGCAGGTAACGGTCCAATCAGACCTAGTTCAATGGAACGGGAATTGCATGTGTCATCCACCCTTCCAGAGGAAGTTCCCCTAGGTGGAAGCTATGTGGGGCCCACCATGATATCAACATCATGGACGGCCGAAGAAACTTCCAACGATTTTCATTTTCATCCCCACTGTTTCGTGTCGTGTGGCCCGTTCGAGTTATGTATCTATCGGAGGTGGTTTAACAGTGATGATTGAATGGATGAACGTGTTTCATGGGCCCCAAGATGATGTACGTGTTTCATCTAGGCCGTTCATCCATTTTTCTAGATCATTTTATAGCGTGAGACCAAAAATGTGGTAGATCCAAAACCCAAATGGACCACACCATATTTAACAGTGTTGATTGAATGCTCACCGTTAAAACCTTCTTTAAGGCCCACAAAAGTTTTAGATGAAGCTGATGTTTGTGTTTTTTCTCTTCATCTAGGTCTGTATAACATAATTACTAGGTTAGATGTCAAATAAGCATTTCAGTGGGTTCTAAGAGGTTCTTAAAGGTAAGCATTCAATCACTATTGTTTTCCTCTGGTGTGGTCCACCTGAGACTTAGATCTAGCTCATTTTTAGCACCAAGACCTAAAATGATCTGAAAAAATGGATGAACGGTGTGGATAAAACAGATAGATCATGATGGTGCCTACAGAGTGCCAACCAGTTGAGGCTATTGGCAGCTCACTAGTCAAAATATGCTTCCGTATTTATATCATTTTTGGGCCCACATCCTACTAACATGAGCCGGTGAAACTGCTAAATAGAGTGTATTCAAACGGATAATGCGCTGGGCCCCACATCACTTCCGCCCTACAGGAACTTCCTCCTCACCTAACCCCCACGACATCATGAAGTGGTCTTGTCAGGACCATAGAAAAATCAAATCCAGCCCGCGCGGTGTCCCGTACCTGTCATTTCCTTAATCACGGTTTCGTATGTTAGTTTTATGCCATTTAGAAAATGGTGGTGACTATTCAACTGCATACGTGGCATAGTTAGATGGTAATCCAGACTGTTGGAATCGGTCAGCCTAACTGTGGATGGAGCATAAAACATAGATTTTCACTGAGAAGATAATATCAACCATCACATGTTTCCAATCGAATTTGGACCACTCACTGTTTTAATTTAGACATCCATTTGATAACCATTAATTACATGGTTAGGATTGCTTGATCAGTTCGATTTTAGGGAAATTTATCCATCAATGTGGGACCCACGATTGGATGGTCTGGATAGCTGTACAGTTGTTCCACGTTTAGGGCCCATTTGGCCAAAGTCATAGCAATTTGACATAAAATAAATAAATCTATTTCCATGTGCGTGTGGGGAGCAGACACCCGGCCTCACTCAAGACAGTGCGGCTCTTACCGTGGGGCCACCTTGATGTGTGTGTTCTGTATCCACTCACTACATTTGTTTTTCAAGATCATTTTACGCAATGATCCGAAAAAATGAAAAAGAACATGTTATCAAGTGGACCATAATCTAAGAAACAATTGTGATTGAACACATTACTATTGAAAACTTATTAGGGTGCACTTTAATGTCTCCGTGGTATTTATTCTCCCTCCAATCTGTTGATAGGGTTAGAGGTGTACACGAGCAGACCCTTAGTGGGAACTTGGCTCGGCTTGGTCCTCAAGCTTGATTGGTTTGCTAGGCTCGGTTTGGTCAACAGCTCAGGTGGGTTCAAGCCAAGATCGAGCCTAGGCCAATTCAAGCTAAGATTGAGCCATGTTCGCCTTTGTAGCACTTTTATATACATATAGACTACACATTCAAATTCTCATTATATGCTACAGTTTTATAGGTACTTCATCAAACACCTTGATATGGATAATGTCAAAATTAAGAAGAAAAAAAAAAGAAGATATTTCTTTCATATACATACCTTTCTTACACCAGCTAGCACTTCGTTGAGTTATTTCATCAAACACTCAGTGAGCATTATCCATATCAAAATAACTGAGTCACCGATCTAACTCGATCCGAGACGAATAGAGTTGAGGTTTGATCTGAGTCGAGTCAAGCTGGGACAAACTTAAACTCAGCTTAAAATGTTTTCAAGCTAAAAAAATCAACCTGAGTCGGTCTGAATCCAATTTCCAGCCGAGGCGAGTGAGCTGACCGAGCTAACTCAACCGTGTAGAACCCTAGCTATGGTCACTTTTCCTTGGATAAAGGGAAAAAACAAATATAAGCTTGATCCGAAACTCTCGTGATCCATTAACGGTCAATCACCACTGTTTTCTAGTGTGTGGTCCACCAGTTAATTTCATCTTCTTCACTTTTGACGTCATGCCTTGAAATGATCTAGGCAAACGGATGGACAGAGTGATAAAGAATACACACATCAAGGTAGGGCCCACGGTAACGGCCACACCTTCGTGGCTGAGGCCAGCATCTCACCTAATCTGCTCCCCTGCATGTGACGCTTACTTATAGGCGTACTTACATATATTAATGGACGCCAGTTGCCTGCGCCCGCTGCCAGGAGGAAGTTTAGTAGGAAACGGATTGGCTACTCTCCTGCCACTAGCCATGTGGCTAGTAGTCCGTGCTATGTCGGCCCCACCATGATCTATGTGTTTTATCCACACCGTCTATTCATTTTTACATATTATTTTAATGATTTAATCCATAATTGAGGCAGATCAAAATCTCAGGTGGACCACACCATGGGAAAACAGTAATGATTGAAACTTCTACCATTAAAAACCTCCTAGGCCCACTGTAACGTTTACTTGACATCCAACTTATAGATCACTTCATACAGACATAAATGAAGTAAAAAATAAAATAAAATTTATTAGCTTGATCCAAAATTATCTTAAAAAAAAACATAGCTGGATGAGACACCGACCACTAGTCATTAGCTAGTTGCATGCGAGTAGCCAATTCGTTTCCATTATAGTAGGCCTAACCTTCGTGGGTCCCAAGATGTAGGCGAGTTCTTCAGAGGCGGATTGGGTGGTGTGCCAACCCGGTGTGTTTACGTCACCAAGTTATGTGGGCTCCAAGACGTAAATATTATATCCACGTCCTTTTGCAAATATCATTTCAGGGCATGAGCCCAAAATCGAGAGCCACATCCAAAGCTCGGATGGATCACACCATACAATGATTCCTACTTTCGAAACTTTTTTCAGGGTATTTATTAGCCATCCAACTTGTCCATGAGATTACATACATTAGATGAAGGAAAAATATAAAAATCCACTGATCCAAAGCATTCTTAACCTCCCAAGAGGTTTCCATCGTTGGCCAATAAATTCCTACTGCTTTCTATGGTGTGGTCCAACTTTATATCTCATGGGCTGAAGCTCTAAAACAATCTTACCAAATAGACAGACGATTTCCATATAACATATATATCATGGCTGGCCCCACAAAACTTGGTGACATTAACGTACAATTGATGTTGGTGGCGTGTGGCACACCATGCAATCTGCTCATGGTGATGTATTTGTTTAACCATGCTGTTTATTTATTTTTCGTATGAGCCTAAAAATAAGGTAGATCCAACACTCTAGTGAACCATATACATTATATGACTCTTGCATTTAATGCAACCCAAGTTTATTATTTGGTGTGGTCCACTAGATCTTTGAATCTGGGCCGTACCTTAACATGATACGAGAAAAGCATTATCATAGATAAATAGATAGATTTCCATCCTTATAAAATGTCCCTAGGTACACTGCCTCATTTGAACCCAGCTGCCCGTAAATCAGGTTCATCCAAAAGCTAGGTGGGCCACAACACCATAGAGACATAGTCGGGGCTATCATATGGTTTGTGTATGACATCCTACCAGGATGAAGGGATGCTCCTATAATCAGCCCCGTTCCAAAACTAAGGTGGGCCCTAACAAATAAATTTAGATAGGCATGACTTTCCACCGTTAGCCAATCTGTGTTTTTTATTGGTCTGAATTTTGTAACCATGGTCAAAGGAGGTACGTCACATCTGAAGGACGGTGTGGATCTCAACATAAAGGCAGGCCTGTTGTGCTTTAGAATTCACAAGAAAAGGGGCTAAAATAGTTGGAGTATGATGTTTTAGCGTCTGCACTTAGAAAATTGTACTTATGTTTATAAAAACAATCCAAACCATCCAGATCGCTGAGATCATGACTAAAAAAAATGCACTTAGTCTATTATACAAGTGATGATTTAAAAAAAGTATTCCAGTAAGTACCTTTACAATGCCCACATATGCTGATATGGATAGCGAGGGTCTCTGCCAAACGAGGTGTCCTTTTTCATGACAACTTTTATCATAATAAAATAATCTTAGAAATGTTATTCACACAATATCGCACAACGAGCGCCAAACGGCTTCTAAGGGAAACATAGAGGGCTATTTATTTATTATTTTTATTTTATTTTATTATTATTAGTTTAATTAATTAATTAATTAATTTTTATTTATTTATTTAATATCTAAAGGTGGTTTGGATGCTTGTAAAGTTTCAGGTCGTAAGTATTATACAGACCATTAAAGAGTCTCAGGTGTGAATGGATTATATACTGTTCCATTTGGCTTTTAAATGATAATCTATTATATAGGACATTAAAGAGTCTCAGGGTTGGCTAACAGTGAAGTGTGAACTGACAGTGGGTGTACCAACAAGCTAACAAAAATAAAAAAGCTATAATCTATGAGTCTTTTTCTAATGTAATCCTCACTTTTGAGCCACACGACTTACTAGGCCCTTTCATACTTACCTTCCAAGAATACTCCCCTACTACACGGATGACTTTTCACGTGACCAAAATGCCTCCACTTTATCAATCTTCACTCCATTCTCTCCCTTACACCCAAAGATACATCTGAACTAATCTCTATCATCCCTATTCCTTCTTTTCACTCATTTTCTTCATTAAATCTCCATAAAATCTCCATCATACTATCACATTAATTACATCTTCTATCTTCCATCCTACTCAAGGTTACCTTCATTCTTTTTATGAGAGGACATGGATGCATTGATAAACATAAAATCTTAAAGGCTTTTCTCTAAAGATCATGTTTCACATCAACGTATTCTTATTCTTTTTCTCGAACACGGATTTCACTAATATGGTGGCTATGTGAGGTAAGGATGTTTAAAATCTGAAGAATTTACCTAGAAGTTCTAAGTCAATTTCATGCACTTCTAAGTCAATTTCATGCGGTTATCCGTGAACTTCAAGAAGTTCGCGGTCAATTTGATGAAGTTTCGCAATAAATTTTACGAAGTTTTCGGTCAATTTAATGAATTTATCGATCAATTTCATGTACTACTCGGTCAATTTCACGCATTTTACCGTCAACTTTAAGAAGTTCGCAGTCAATTTGACGATGTTTCGCAGTAAATTTAATGAATTTCTTGGTCAATTTCATGAACTTCTCGGTAAATTTCACACATTTATCCGTCATTTTCACTCAAATATGGCCAACTCATCGGTCAATTCACTCAATTTGCGGTCAAATTTCACTCACTTCGTGGTCAATTTCAATCAGTTTGGTCTCAAGTTCACTCACTTCATGGTCAATTTCATTCACTTCGCGGTCAATTTCAATCAGTTTGCGCTCAAGTTCACTCACTTCACGGTCAATTTCAATCACTTCAGGACCGAGAAGTGAGTGAAATTCATTGCGAAGTGAGTGAACCTAACCTATAAGTGAGAGAAAATGAATGCAAAGTGAATTTCAATAAGTTCGCGATAAATTTTCTTCAATTTGCGATCAATTTCATTCAATCCTTTCACTTTGCAATGAATTTTCTTCACTTCGCAGTCAATTTCTTCACTTCACAATCAATTTTCTTCACTTCACTGTGAATTTCATTCACTTTGCGGTGAATTCCATTCAATTTATCTACTTCACGGTGAATTTCCTTCACTTTGCGGTCAATGACATTCACTTCGCGGTGAATTTCCTTCACTTCGCAGTGAATTCTATTCAATTCACCGCGAAGTGAAAGACATTGACCGTGAAGTGAAGGAAATTCACCGCAAAGTATATGAAATTAACTATACACGACCAAATCACCATTCATAATGAAATCACTATTAATAAGACATCATTTTCTACAAATTTACAACAAAATATACAAGACATCATTTACGACAAATTACATAATTTCACCCTAAATGTTTTACAAGACATCATTTATAACAAATTACAACATTTCACAAAATTTTTCCAATTCTCTCATGCCTAAGACAAATATATCAACTTTTGTGGACACTCAGGAAATCACAGGCTATTGAATTCCTAAAGATGAGAGTGAATTTCTACAAGTCTGTTCTTGACAAAATTCGATCGCTACACAAAATATATATTAATATAGTTTATGATAAATAAGCTGCAATCATATCCGTTCGTCTGCTTTGGTATAGAAGTATCTTCTTTGTCTGTACAAGTCTTCCCATCCACCGCAGACATATCTCCTGTGACATGTAATATTATATGCAAACCCTCCTTCATCAGCTCGATATGTTCTCTATACTGACTGACTGCCCTCGAATATAAACTGTCGAGAATAATGATCTCTCGGTCTTGAAGGTGGTTGACCATGAGGTACAAATGACTGTATGTATGGATATTGAAGCCTAATCTCTCTTACGGCTTTCATTGTGCTCTCTCAGATGGTGTACTCTATATATAAGGAAGGTCATCGGTAGAGAGAGGTGATTCTATTCCATTAATTCATCTTCTGGAATATTCCTTGGTGTGAAAATTTCTTATACAAATGGGAGAAAGATAAGTCTTTTTTTTTTTTTTTTTCCTTTCTTATTTCTAGTGAAGAAAAAAGCTCTTTATTATAACTCGTGGAGTAGGCAACAAATGAAGGACTAGGATCCATGGTGATCATCTTCATTTGATGTCCCCACTAAAGTTAAAGATGTCGGTCATGGACTATTGTTGCATATCTTGCACCTTCAGCACATGAGTAGACGATGAACCATACATCTAGTATGTGATCTACACCATTGATCGTCTCGAAAGATTGCTCCTAGGAGATATAATCCTAATTGTCTAATCTATGATGTTTTCCTTGATAAAAGGGAACCACTGCATTAATAGCATCAATTTGTATAACATCACTTAAATAGTTGGGATGGGCCGCATTCACAATTTGACAGGGAGAATGAATGGTAAAGCTATATCAATGTTTGCCATGTGTAAGGTAAAGATTTGGGAGACCGACACGTACTTGGGCACTCTGGGAGCTTGTATTTGAAATATAGTAGAATCCAAATCACAATTACATTGGAATCACCGTGATTTCAGATCATCATTTGTATTTGGTTGAAATGTATAGGAATCCAAATTATCCGAAGCTTGTATTTGGAGGGCATTAAAATTCTTGGGTATATTCACAGGAGGTATATTTGATTAAATAAACAAGCTTTCATAGCCCAAATTAGTGTGTGTGTGTGTGTGTGTGTATATATATATATGTGTGTGTGTGTGTGTGTGTGTGTGTGCGCGCGCGCGCGCGCGCGCGTGCGCACGCGCGCGTTGGGTGGGCCATGAATGCAAGGATCACAAACAAGTAACTCATTGACATTTTTTAACTGTCCATTTAAATGTCCAACATTTGAATAGTTCATATCATTGATGTGATTTTAGTGTTCTAGCCTATTATTGGATTATTTTTGAAGTATCGTATCCCAAGGATTAGTAGCCTAGATACACTTTTGTTGCATGTGCCACTTTCCTACCCTGTATTTAAAATAAATAAATAAATAAAAAGGGTTCATCTTTAAATTACACATAAATCTTAATATTTTGCTGAAAATTCAAAACACACCGAGAAGGTAAATTTGTAATATTTCCCATTATATTTACCTCTAAATCGGCTGCCAAATGCAAAAAATCTACCATTTGGATTTGAAATGCACCCATTTACCACCAACTCCAGGGTGCCAAACAGGGTGTAAAACTGTTATAAGTAGCCCGGAGCAACAAAAATTCCTGTGGGACCCACTTTCATGTGTGTGACGATCTACTAAATCCCCTATTTTTGCAGGCTCATGTAATGACATGAGCCCATAAACGAGGCTCATCCAAAACTTAAGTGGGCCGCACGAGAAGGAACATTGAGGATGGAGACGCTTCCCATTGAAACTTTCTTGGGGCCCACAACAGTTTTGGATCGGTGTGGTACCTGGTCAATTCAATCATTCTTATGGGACCACCTTATGGTTGGGTTTGATGGCATATAAACATCAAGGTGGATCAGGAAATGTTTTTTTTTTTTTTTTTTTTTCTTGGACAAGGAAGGTTTCAGTGGTGGGTGTTTCAATCCAGCATGACGTATGTGTTTCATCCATGCCGTCCATCTATTTTTATAGATCATTTTATTTTATGAAACCAAAAATGAGGTATATCCCAATCACAAGTGGACCACATTACATGAAACAGTGTTGAATGAATGTCGACCATTAAAATTTTTATAGGGCCCATAAAAGTTTTAGATCAAGCTGATATTTGTTTTTTTTCCCTTCATCTGGGTCTGTATGATCTAATCAACAGATTGGATGTCAAATAAATAGTACAGTGGGCCTTAGGAGGATTTTAATGGTGGATACACAATCACTATTGTTTTCCTGTGGTGTGGTCCAACTGATATTTATATCCCTCTCATTTTTGGCATAAACTTCTAAAATGATCCTAAAAAATGGATGAACAGAATGGATGAAACACATACATCATGGTGGGGCCCACAGATCAGGGCTGGTGGCAGGGGGAGTAGCCAATCCGTTACCCTTTTCCTTCACGGTTAAGGTCTTGATGTATCAATCCCACGAATAGGGCCCATGCTTTGGTAATCAAGACCATTCCAAAATCTAAAGGGAAAACTCACTACCTTAGATTGAAAATTCCTAACACTTAAAACAGTATCCTACTGAAGCAAATGGTTAAGGCAAAACTACACCAATGTTCTAAATATAATGCCAAATATTAATGATTTTTTAACCTGAAAATTTCACCTGGGTGTCCCATCCACAGTAGGGCCCTTCAAATTAACGGTTTGGATCAACACCCCCTCCCACGAACTTCATCCATCATCACATTAGTCATCAACTAAGCCGCACAAATGAACTGCTTATTTAATTCCAAAATCAGGGTCCGTCCAATCCCCAACGGTTCCTTGCATTCTTTTTTAAACTTACTCTAGATTTTATACAAGAACCGAATCTCTGTTTTCGAGTGAGATAACCACATCATAAAAGAAAAACATAAATAGAAAACTAGGGTTAGGTCACGGTGTCAGTTTCGGTGAGAAGACAGCTCATCAGAGGGTGATCCTATATTATAGATGTCCACTTGATTCCGTTGGAATATAAATCTTCAGATGATTGGTGATGCTGATATTCTTTAGATGGATGGTGACGATGATTGACGCTGAAGTTCTTGAGATGGGACAAGACTAGGGTGATTATAGCTCACTACCATTTTTAAAGTTCTGGGTCTTCGGTTGTCTCATTCATCCACCATCCATCTTGCATTGTAAATGGAAACGTCAATTCGGATCATCAAAATCGAAGGGACGGTTGTGGGTGTTCCGTAGCATGGAAAATTTCACAGCTCGAGTAATCACAACCATCCATTTAGTGGTTGTGGTTTATTAATCAATGTTCTCTAGCCCCTAGCACCAACATAAGAGGGTTCCTGTAATCCCGGCCTTCATAAGCCCATATATATGTACCATGTGGGGCCCACAGCAATGTTGGTGTAACATCCGCTCTGCCCATTAATGTAGAGCAGGTTGTGGACACTTTCATGCCCAAGATAGATCAAAGAAGACCCCATCGGAGGTGGAAGTGATCCGGACGGTCAGAACATTAAAACAGGTGTATCTCTCAAAACGGAATGAGTTACCCGTCCTACCATGTATTCACAATTTGACAGGGAGAATGAATGGTAAAGCTATATCAATGTTTGCCATGTGTAAGGTAAAGATTTGGGAGACCGACAAGTACTCGGGCACTCTTGGAGGATAAGAATTTCCCAAGGGCTCTTTTGGGAGCTTGGATTTGAAATATAGTAGAATCCAAATCACAATTACATTAGAATCACTGCAATTTCGAATCATCATTTGTATTTGGTTGAAATGTATAGGAATCCAAATTACCCGAAGTTTGTATTTGGAGGGCATTGAAATTCTTCGGTATATTCACAAGATATATATTTAATTAAATAAATCAGCTTTCATAGCCCAAATTAGTGTATATATATATATATATATATATATATATATATATATATATATATATATATGTGTGTGTGTGTGTGTGTGTGTGTGTGTGTGTGTGTGTGTGTGTGTGTGTGTGTGTGTGCGCGCGCGCGCGCGCGCACGTGCGTTGGGTGGGCCACGAATGCAAGGATCACAAACAAGTAACTCATTGATATTTTTTAACTGTCCGTTTAAATGTCCAACGCATTTGAATAGTTTATGTCGTTGATGTGATTTTAGTGTTCTATCCTATTATTGGATTAGTCGTACCCCATGGATTAGTAGCCAAGATACACTTTTGTTGCATGTGCCACTTTCCTACCCTGTATTTTAAAAAATAAATAATTAAAAAGGATTCTTCCTTAAATTACACATAAATCTTAGTATTTTGCTGAAAATTCAAAACACACTGAGAAGGTAGATTTGTAAAACTTCCCAATATATTTACCTCTAAATCTGCTGCCAAATGCAAAAAATCTACCATTTGGATTTGTAATGCACCCATTTACCACCAACTCCAGGGTACCAAACAGGGTGTAAAACTGTTATAAGTAGCCCGGAGCAACAAAAATCCATGTGGGACCCACTTTCATGTGTGTGACGATCTACTAAATCCCCTATTTTTGCAGACTCATGTAATGACATGAGCCCATAAACGAGGCTCATCCAAAACTTAAGTGGGCCGCACGAAAAGGAACATTGAGGATGGAGACGCTTACCATTGAAACTTTCTTGGGGCCCACAACAGTTTTGGATCGGAGTGGTATCTGGTACTCTTGTGGCACCACCTTATGGTTGGGTTTGATGGCATATATACATCAAGGTGGATCAGGAAGGTTTCAGTGGTGGGTGTTTCAATCCAGACCGTTCATTGTGGTGTGACACGATGGAGTTTTTTTTTTTCTTGGACAAGGAAGGTTTCAGTGGTGGGTGTTTCAATCCAGACCGTTCATTGTGGTGTGACACGATGGAGTTTTGAATTATCTGATTTATAGGCTCAAGTCCTCACAAGGGCTTGCCCAAATGATGGACGGAGTATATGTCGCACAAAGATTACCGTAGGCCCCATAGAGCTCTTTTCCTTGGAAACGGATTCGCTACTCCCCCAGCCACCAGCCAATGGCTGATGGTCAGTGCTCTGTGGGCTCCACCATGATGTATGTGTTTCATCCATGCTATCCATCTATTTTTATAGATCATTTTATGCTATGAAACCAAAAATGAGGTATATCCCAATCTCAATTGGACCACATGACATGAAACAGTATTGAACGAATGTCGACCATTAAAAACTTTATAGGGCCCATAAAAGTTTTGGATCAAGCTGATATTTGCTTTTTTCCCTTTATCTGGGTCTGTATGATCTAATCAACAGATTGGATGTCAAATAAACAGTACAGTGGGCCTTAGGAGGATTTTAACGGTGGATACCCAATCACTATTGTTTTCCTGTGGTGTGGTCCAACTGATATTTATATCACTCTCATTTTTGGCATAAGCTTCTAAAATGATCCTTAAAAATGGATGAACGGAATGGATGAAACACATACATCATGGTGGGGCCCACAGATCACCGACCACCTGGCTGATGGCAGGGGGGAGTAGCCAATCCGTTTCCCTTTTCCTTCACGGTTAAGGTCTTGATGTGCCAATCCTACGAATAGGGCCCATGCTTTGGTAATCAAGACCATTGATCTGACTTGCATTTCAAAATCTAAAGGGAAAACTCACTACCTTAGATTGAAAATTCCTAACACTTAAAACAGTATCCTACTGAAGCAAATGGTTAAGGCAAAACTACCCCAATGTTCTAAATATAATGCCAAATATAAATGATTTTTTAACCTGAAAATTTCACGTGGGTGTCCCATCCACAGTAGGGCCCTTCAAATTAACGGTTTGGATCAACACCCCCTCCCACGAACTTCATCCATCATCACATTATTCATCAACTAAGCCGCACGCATGAACTGCTTATTTAATTCCAAAATCATGGTCCGTCCAATCCCCAACGGTTCCTTGCATTCTTTTTTAAACTTACTCTAGATTTTATACAAGAACCGAATCTCTGTTTTCGAGTGAGATAACCACATCATAAAAGAAAAACATAAATAGAAAACTAGGGTTAGGTCACGGTGTCAGTTTTGGTGAGAAGACAGCTCATCAGAGGGTGATCCTATATTATAGATGTCCACTTGATTCCGTTGGAATATAAATCTTCAGATGATTGGTGATGCTGATATTCTTTAGATGGATGGTGACGATGATTGACGCTGAAGTTCTTGAGATGGGACAAGACTAGGGTGATTATAGCTCACCACCATTTTTAAAGTTCTGGGTCTTCGGTTGTCTCATTCATCCACCGTCCATCTTGCATTGTAAATGGAAACGTCAATTCGGATCATCAAAATCGAAGGGACGGTTGTGGGTGTTCGGTAGCATGGAAAATTTCACAGCTCGAGTAATCACAACCATCCATTTAGTGGTTGTGGTTTATTAATCAATGTTCTCTAGCCCCTAGCACCACATAAGAGGGTTCCTGTAATCCCGGCCTTCATAAGCCCATATATATGTACCATGTGGGGCCCACAGCAATGTTGGTGTAACATCCGCTCTGCCCATTAATGTAGAGCAGGTTGTGGACACTTTCATGCCCAAGATAGATCAAAGAAGACCCCATCGGAGGTGGAAGTGATCCGGACGGTCAGAACATTAAAACAGGTGTATCACTCAAAACGGAATGAGTTACCCGTCCTACCATGTATTCACAATTTGACAGGGAGAATGAATGGTAAAGCTATATCAATGTTTGCCATGTGTAAGGTAAAGATTTGGGAGACCGACAAATACTCGGCCACTCTTGGAGGATAAGAATTTCCCAAGGGCTCTTTTGGGAGCTTGGATTTGAAATATAGTAGAATCCAAATCACAATTACATTAGAATCACCGCAATTTCGAATCATCATTTGTATTTGGTTGAAATGTATAGGAATCCAAATTACCTGAAGTTTGTATTTGGAGGGCATTGAAATTCTTTGGTATATTCATAAGATATATATTTGATTAAATAAATCAGCTCTCATAGCCCAAATTAGTGTGTGTGTATATATATATATATATATATATATATGTGTGTGTGTGTGCGCGCACACACGTGTTGGGTGGGCCATGATTAATGCAAGGATCCCAAACAAGTAACTCATTGACATTTTTTAACTGTCCGTTTAAATGTCCAACGCATTTGAATAGTTCATATCTATGATGTGATTTTAGTGTTCTAGCCTATTGTTGGATTCGTCGTATCCCATAGATTAGTAGCCAAGATACACTTTTGTTGCATGTGCCACTTTCCTACCCTGTATTTTAAAAAATAAATAATTAAAAAGGTTTCTTCCTTTTGTTTTTTTTTTAAATTTTTAAATTTTTCTTTTTTGAGGAGAGAAACTGCTCATTTATGAATACATGCCAAACACCAGCCTTGATGTCTTCATCTTTGGTTTGGACATTTCTTTTTTCTTTTTTTTTTTTTTTGAGGGTAAATTTCACTTTTTTTTTTTTTTTTTTTAAAAAGAACAGACGATGTACAAGAACACTTTCGGGTGGGCTCCACACAAAACATCGGGCCTCACCTATCATATCTGCTAAACAGAAAAAAAAAAATGAGCAAGGAATGCCAACCAGCTCCTGAGTGGGCAGAAATAACTACCAGGATAATGCCACCTCGCAAACCATTGGCAAGGAGACAAATCCAACTCCTCCACTTCTCAACCTTCTTTGGCTCCCACGGGCTGATGTGGTCTCCTCGTTACCAACAAATAACCACCTATTGAAGCCAACCAGCTCCCTCTTCCACTGAACCACCTAGGCCATAACTACCCAGCCATCCCTCCCAATATTGCATCAACACCTCCAAGGGAAGACTCACCACAGCAACACATAGACAGCAGCCAGTAGATGAAGCAGAGAGATTGACGCAGAAACTATATCGTCAAACCTTTGCAACAGCACCTCCAAGGGAAGACTCCCCCACCCCTACCAAAGGAATAACGCTCGCAGGGTTCCCAGGCCCACTTGGTCGAGAACCAGGAAGCCCCTAACACATCTAGGCAAATCTGACCGAGTATTATAGAACTTGTTCTCACACATAAAAGGGTTCTTCCTTAAATTACACATAAATCTTAGTATTTTGCTGAAAATTCAATACACACCGAGAAGGTAGATTTGTAAAACTTCCCAATATATTTACCTCTAAATCGGCTGCCAAATGCAAAAAATCTACCATTTGGATTTGTAATGCACCCATTTACCACCAACTCCAGGGTACCAAACAGGGTGTAAAACTGTTATAAGTAGCCCGGAGCAACAAAAATCCCTGTGGGACCCACTTTCATGTGTGTGACGATCTACTAAATCCCCTATTTTTGCAGACTCATGTAATGACATGAGCCCATAAACGAGGCTACTTATAACAGTACAGTGGGCCTTAGGAGGATTTTAATTGTGGATACCCAATCACTATTGTTTTCCTATGGTGTGGTCCAACTGATATTTATAACCCTCTCATTTTTGGTATAAACTTCTAAAATAAACAGTACAGTCCTATGGTGTGGTCCAACTGATATTTATAACCCTCTCATTTTTGGTATAAACAATACAGTGGGCCTTGGATGTCAAATAAACAGTACAGTGGGCCTTAGGAGGATTTTAATTGTGGATACCCAATCACTATTGTTTTCCTATGGTGTGGTCCAACTGATATTTATAACCCTCTCATTTTTGGTATAAACTTCTAAAATGATCCATAAAAATGGATGAACGGAATGGATGAAACACATACATCATGGTGGGGCCCACAGATCACCAACCACCGGGCTGGTGGCATGGGGAGTAGCCAATCCGTTTCCCTTTTCCTTCACGGTTAGGGTCTTGACGTATCAATCCTACGAATAGGGCCCATGCTTTAGATAATCAAGACCGTTCCAAAATCTAAAAGGAAAACTCACTACCTTAGATTGAAAATTCCTAACACTTAAAACAGTATCCCACTGAAGCAAATGGTTAAGGCAAAACTAACCCAATGTTCTAAATATAATGCCAAATATTAATGATTTTTTAACCTGAAAATTTCACGTACTCGTCCCATCCACAGTAGGGCCCTTCAAATTAACGGTTTGGATCAACACCCGCTCCCACGAACTTCATCCATCATCACATTTTTCATCAACTAAGCCGCACGCATGAACTGCTTATTTAATTCCAAAATCATGGTCCGTCCAATCCCCAACGGTTCCTTGCATTCTTTTTTAAACTTACTCTAGATTTTGTACAAGAACCGAATCTCTGTTTTCGAGTGAGATAACCACACCATAAAAGAAAAAATAAATAGAAGACTAGGGTTAGGTCGCGGTGTCAGTTTCGGTGAGAAGACAGCTCATCAGAGGGTGATCCTATATTATAGATGTCCACTTGATTCCGTTGGAATATAAATCTTCAGATGATTGGTGATGCTGATATTCTTTAGATGGATGGTGACGATGATTGACGCTCAAGTTCTTGAGATGGGACAAGACTAGGGTGATTGTAGCTCACCACCATTTTTAAAGTTCTGGGTCTTCGGTTGTCTCATTCATCCACCGTCCATCTTGCATTGTAAATAGAAACATCAATTCGGATAATCGAAATCCAAGGGACGGTTGTGGGTGTTCCGTAGCTTGGAAAATTTCACAGCTCGAGTAGTCACAACCATTCATTTAGTGGTTGTGGTTAATTAATCAATGTACTCTAGTCCCTAGCACCACATAAGAGGGTTCCTGTAATCCCAGCCTTCAGAAGCCCATATATGTGTACCATGTGGAGCCCACAGCAATGTTGGTGTAACATCCACTCTGCCCATTGATGTAGAGCAGGGCGCAGACACTTTAATGCCCAAGATGGATCAAAGAAGACCCTATCGGAGGTGAAAGTGATCCGGGTTGTCAGGACATTAAAACAGGTGCATCTCTTAAACTGGAATGAGTTACCCGGCCTACCATATATGACTTTGGGTAGGACAAGCTACTTTATCCGCATATGCCGAATTTGTGAGATTCTTAGGGCTGTACATAGAACAGGGCTAGCCTAATTAATTCGCTCGACTCGGCCCGAAAAAGCTCGACTTGGCCCGAAACCTGACTCAACTTGGCCCGACTCGGCCCGACCTGGCCCGTTCCTAAATTCTTATTTAGTTACCCTAACAATTTACAACAATCCAGGCCGTCTAAATCATGGGTCCCTTTGTAGATGGAGCAAAGTCCCAAAAATCTATGACAAAGTCCCAAAAATATATGACAAAAGTTCAAAAATCAAGGTCGTTCAAGTTACTTGCCAAAGCTCTTACCATAAAGTAGATGGAGAAGAGTAAAAAAATCAAGGCCATCCAAATCGTGTGTCCGAAACTGGCCTGAACTCGCCTGATTGCTGACCGGGCCGGATTCGGGCTGGACATGTTGGCCTGGCGACTGGGCCGGGCCGGGTTCGGGTTGGTTTGGCTGGTGACCGGGCCGGGCCGGGTTGAGCCCAGTTCGACTCGGTTCGGCCCGATGTACACCCCTAGAGATTCTATTAGATCGATGGTTGAAAATTTATTTTATTTCTATTTTTACTATTTATAGTAAGTTTTAATTTGATTATAACTATGACACTTGATATAAATGTACTATTTATAATTGGTTACGAATTTTAAAGTGTTCGAGTTGAAGTTTGATATTGAAAGTTATTCCAAGGTTTGGTAGTACTGGTTTTTATTATCTACCTGGGGAATTTTAAATTTTTAGGAATTTATTTCTATTTTCTTATTTTCACTCATGGATTTGAGGTGTGAGGAGTTCATACCAAATATGAGGCATATCCAAAACTCAAGTGGGCCATAGAAAATGAAACAATGGAGATGTAAACGTCCATTGTTGAAACATTCATAGATAAAAGACTCTGATGTTTCAATGCCAGCTGACCCTTTCGTTAGTAAGGTTAGTTCAACCAAGATGAACCACTCTAAAACTTCTGTGGCCTCAAGAAAATTTCATCAGTGCAGATTTCAATCCCACTATCTATTCCCTGTGGTGTGACCCACTTGAGTTTTGGATCAATCTTATGTTTGGGCTCATGTCCTAACATGATCTTAGCGGGTAGAGTGGCCTACTTGAGTTTTGAATCAGCCTTATTTTTGGGCTCACGTGCTAACATGATCTGGTGGGGCATGGTAACTTATAGGTGGTTCCCTGTGCGTGGGAGTCATATCCATCTCGGTATTGAAACTTATGTGTGGCTATTTCGACGGTCTAAATTGTTAAGCATGTTATCCATAATCATATTGATCAAATATCTGGGCCATCCAATTGATGGACACGAAATGGATGGTTTAAGTTATATAGTTTCTAGTACATTGTTAGTTTAATCTTCTGGTTATAATTCATACACAGTTGGGTTAGGAGTTCGCACCGTCTGGATTCTCGGTCAACTGCACCAACGGTTGAAAAATCACCATCGTTTTAACTATTTTTAAAATAGTAGTGAACTGTCACACTAGTTTAGCCCGTTGAGCTTTCTTTTATTTATTTATTTATTTATTGCCACTATATATTCCCATGTGGCAAACATAAAATATCTTAATCCGTCCATCAGGTGGGTCTCAACTAGTAGATGTGTTCGCCTGTAAATCAAGCTCGTTCACTCATCAGGTGGGCCACCATCGTTATTATGTAGTGGCACTTGAATAGTCGACTGACTTAATTCTTACTAGGGAGAGACCTGTCTGATGGATGGATTGGATCTCATATATATGTGCCCTGTTGGCATCTGCGATGGCCTGTGCATGAGCTACCTTATGCACGCCTGTGGCCACTGTGATGTATGGGTTTTATTCAGACCGCCCATCCATTGTTTTGTGGCATTTTATGGGATGGAACCAAAATTTAGGTAGATCCAAGTCTCAAGTGGTTCACACCACAAGAAGAAGCAGTGATAATGATACTCACCGTTGAAACTTTCCTAGGGCCAACCGTTATGTTTATTTCCCATCCAACTTATTTATAAAGTTCCATGGATCTGGATGAAGAGAAAACACAAATATTTGCTCAATCCAAAACTTCTGTGGCCCACAAAAAGTTTTCAATGGTAAGACTTTAATCCCTATTGTGTGGTCCACCTATGTCTTGGATCGGCCTCAATTTTACCCTCTTAACCTGAAATGACACGGAAAAAAAAGGATGGACGGTGTGGATAAAACCCATGCAATCCGCGTTCCTTTTTTTTTTTTTCATCATCCAATTGATGACTATCAAAAGAATGGTCAAAAGCATATGGTCAATGTAATTTTCGAATTATGGTCCATTGACAATTGCTCAATGGTTGAAAGGTCTCAATTATTTTATACCCACACCATGTGTGCGGTGGTAAGTCAACACCATTACGCTGGTGGTGAACTATTAAAAGGATTCTAACCCATAATATAAGCATCTTTTCCCATGGTGGCATGCATCTTCTGTTACATATTCAATATCCATGTGTGGCCCACCTGATGAGTAGCTAACCTGAATTCTAGGTTAGAGTAAGCATCCCAAGAGTATTAGGGTTGGCAATGGGCCAGGCAGCACCAATGGCCTGAGCTCCTTAAATTGGTACAAGGAACCGGCTGGGTTTGAAATTTAGGCCTGATGTCTGGGCTGGGCTAATGCTGAATAGCCCAACTCAGCCCATTGACCCATCCAATCATTAATTATGTATCGTTTACACAATGAATTAATTGCTTAAAGGCCCGTTTGGATGCAAATCCCAATATGGTTGACTGTGAAAATCAATTAGATTGGTTTTCAATAAGTGGGCTTTTTAGATTTAATCTTTAGATTGGATTTACAAGAATATATTTACTATGCGAACTGAGGTTTAGCTGAAAATAATATTTATTAACATTTCATCACTCATATAACGATTAACAATACAAAATAGCAACAATCTTATTCATATATAGATACTGGAAAACAAATATAGAAACAAAATAGAATCAGACTATATATCTTCTATCTGGTAGAAGATCTCGCGAACCATTGGCTTATTGCCTCAAATGATTACATCAACTCGAACAATCTAGCCGTTGATCAGTTAATCACTGCACAATTCTTCCTGATTTCGCCAGCATTGCCTGTTAGGACACTGATGTTGCCCATATTCACCATAGACACTCCAAAATCGCTGAAGAAGCTTGGATTGTTAGAGTTGATCTGGAGACCAATGTAGATTTTAGTTTCATTATCGTCAAGGAGTGCAGCATCAGACTGGAAGAGGCCTCTTCTTTTTGCCACGACCTTGTAGTAATCTGTGTCGAATATTATCGAACTTCCTGGGTCCATCTGCACAAAGTCAGTGACATTCCCCTGCGGGCATAAGGCCCGTAGCCTCGTTACATAGTTGGGATCCATTGAGGGGTCCACATCACCCTTCCCAGTGAAGTTGTAGATGCGGTTGTCAAATGACGTGCAGTGGCTGATGCCGATGGTGTGGGCGCCTGAGTAGAATGGTTCTCAAATAAGATTATTTGTAAAAATGGAGGGTCCATGCAAGCAAGACTAGCATCACAGCTCAAATGTGCTGATGGCATGTGAGTTTGAGACATTAGATCCCCATCAGGTGGGCCCCACTATTTTGATGCCTATGACAAAGATTAAGTGGGTCTTGATCATAATGTGGAAGGCTCAAAATGATTGGCCTGAGGTCCACATTCGATATACATTCATGGTCCACAGCAAAGTAGACCAGACTCTCTTTTGAATGGGTGCAATCACATGGCGGGTGCCACCTGATGGGCGACATGGTCTCACATAGACATCAGTCCCATGAAAGTGCACTGGTTTTTAACATCTCTGTTGTTTTTGTCAATGTAGTCGAACTTGCACCTAATAGGGAATCCCTCAAGTGCACTTACGACTTCATCTTGCATCATTTGAGATCTGAGTCACTCATCAGGTTAGCCCCATTATGTAGATTTCATGGGAATTACATAGAGAGGCCCACCCGATAGGTGGATGGAGCTCGCTCGTCGGCATGTGGAGCTATACGTTGAATTTGCATTTTGCAGGTTGAGTTCCAATAGAAGATGGTCACAAAATCAGGATTCAATTGTCTTCATACCTGATAGCACTACTAAGTCCTTCACAGATAGACCTTTCTGTTGAAAGGAAGCTTTCAGTTGAGTGATGTTAAAGAATGGAGGGGGTAGATTGGCCAAGGCGTCAGAGGCCAATGAAATCCGTCCATCTCTTCGCCCAGTCGGAACTTGCCAAGTTGGTCCCATGCTCTATAGACATTCGACGGTTAGTAAAACTAGGTCTTAGGATGTGCTGGGATGGGAAAGTCAATTGAATAGTGAAAATTTCAGTTCAGTTAGATGAAATGATGAAATTGTGGAGGAATTATATAATGGCCAACTTAAGCTTATGCATGGTATATATACACTGATTTTTCAGTTTGAATGAGTGGGCGCAATGGTTCAGGGATTGAGGCTGTTTGTTGGATTTAACAAGGAACAGATGGACCATACCCAAACAAAGCCCCAGATTGGAAAATCTTAACCACTAATCTTGGGCTTTTTCTTTGTTGATTATTGTCTAAGACAATATTTCTCTTCTTGAAAATCTATTTCATGCTATGAACTGAAATTTAGGATTATCCTATTGTGGAGATCTTTGGGTCATGGTCCATCTGTCGTTGGGTCCATCAGACCAATGGTCTGGATCACTGAACCATGTGTCCACTTGTACAAACTGAAATCCACATATAGTGTCCATATGCAATGTAATTTCTTTAAGTTGTAATGAAATTTCCCAGCATTTTTTGACCCACGACACAAGGCTATTAATTAATTATTGGATATTTACTATGTACAAGTGGGGCCATGGTTCTGTAATCAACACCATTTATATCATATCATAGGCACCACTATCAATGTACCATTTCACAAAAAATCTCTCAGATTGAAAGATCTAAGCAATGCAATAATTAGCACTTGAGCAGGGAAGGACATGATGAGGTTGACCACTCTTCCTCATGGATAACTACTTCGAATCCACGGAATTCTCAAGATTTCTAATAGAGTTTCCTCGAATCCATGAGGGATAAAAATAGAAATAAATTTTAAATTATTCCTTTACACCATTAATAAAGAAAAAAATTTAAACCAAAAAAAATTCATAATTACTAAAAAACAAAATTCTAACTCTAATAAAAATCATAATTATGGTAAAACTCTTCTAAAGCCTAATTTTTAAAAGTAAAAATTTCAAATAAACTTTTTCTAGAAGAGTCTTAACATGATGATTACAAGTTATTTCTTTAAAAAAAAAAATTTAAATTTAAAACTTTAAAAATAAAGAAATATTACAAAGATCAGAATAATTAAAAATAATAATTTTTCTTTAGAATTTCATTTTTGAGTCGAAAGGTTTTCAGACGAAACGGACAGACATGACTCATGTTGTGGGTTGATTCACCCTGAATGGCCCGTTACAGTAAAAATTGATAGGTTGTGCTCCCCATAACGAAACCCGGATCAAAAGTTTTGCTAATTTACGGTTCATCTTCTTTTAGTCCAACCAAGTCAGGAATGTATTTGTGCCTCATCCTACATTAGCACCAGCTGATCCGCATTCATTTCATAACTGTTTATTTGTAGCTACACAAGGGATGGGATTTTCATTTCAAGGAGATTTTAAGGGCATTGTCCATCCATGGAGGAGCCCATCAGATCAATGATCCGGATCACATATGCCCACTAGGGTAATCTAAAAAGTTAAAAGACCATGGAAAATATGCTTATCCTCTGGCCCATAATCATATAAATCCTATCCATATTGAGGAAGTGGTCTCTCAACATGGATACTAATGAATGCAACTACAATGTTATCATTTCCTCTTTATAAAACTAAATTATTGCGATTTGTTTTGTTAGCACATCCAAACTCGGCCTTATTTTGTTGATGGACAAGAAGTACAAAACTAGCATTGGAAATTTTTCTTACCAAATTCACTACATCCCTGGCCACTAGGGCTAAAATGTCAGCACAAGAAACAATCCCCGGACACGCTTTCTCCACTTCAGCCTTGACGGCATCGATCACTTGGAACCCTCGCAGGGTTAGATTTGGGATTGCAGATTTCTCTGCCTGGTTTGTCGCAGTCGAATTTATGAGCACGGAACCATCACATCCCTGTATAGAAGAAGCAACTTGTTAAGTGGGCCACAGATAAATGTGGCCATGTGACTGATTACTGCACTTGTGAGAACATTAGCAACATATCCTATCACTGTGAGTTATAAGCCACTCATCAGGCATGCCCACTGGCCCACCAATCAGGGTGGAACACTCAACTAGTGGGCCACAAATTGAACTTTAAATCATACATGACTGGTCCAACTGATGAGAGAACCAATCCAATTTGTGGGCTAGGGCTCTTCCACGTGATGAGAAGTGTAGATCCAGTGTGGTTGTCAGTGAACCTGTGAGTTCTGATGGAAGCCATAGATCTTTCTCATTAGAGTGGAAAAATCTAAAAGCAGGAAATGAATTTTGAAATTCCTCTGAAATCTCAAACTGTAGAAATCCAAATGTGACCATAGTATCAATATAATAGAATAAAATGAGATCAAGAACGACAATGCATGAGAGATATTTATAATGTTTTCCTTCTCTACTAAGCCCATGTTTGAATGCACGATTGAATTAAATCGCAATTACCAGCTCGAAAAAAAAAAAAAAAAAAACAAACCGAAAATGACCAAATTGCTACTATGTTACTTTCAAGCTACATTTGAAAGTAATAGAATTGCATTCCTCATTACGAGCATTCCATAGTAACTGTAACTTGGTCATTGCCTCTTTATCTAACTGATGAATGCAATTCAATTGGATAGTGCATCCAAACATGACCTAAACCCTTCCAAACATACCCTAACAAAACAATCGTGGAAATGCATCCTTAACAATGGAGCTGCAAGGGAAGGCGCTAGCTGGATGAACTCAGCCGTCGTTTTTCTAATGACAGCCTCCACATTCGGACATGTCTTCTTGTAGAATCCAACTTGCAATCCTTGTGAATTCGCTGATCCTAGGATGAAAAGAAGAACTCCCACTTGGACTAGGAACGTCCAGAGAAGCCTGGAAGCCATGACTCTAATAGAATCCAAAGCGTGATTAGAATCTGAATCTCTGTAATGGAATGTAACCTAGTTCATGCTTATATACTTGAGTTTTGGAATTCCTGAACCTGTCAATGCAAGTCTGTCCCCGGATAGAACCTACATTCCTAATGATTTTTTAAGCAGTGGATTAGGACAAGATTTCGGTGATAGTTCACCACTATTTTTTGGATTGGTGATGAACTCATCCAGTATACATGTGAAATACAGGCAAGGAAATCTGGGACATCCAATCATGGTCCAAATTGGGTTGTAGAGTGAAAGTAACCATCCATTGGTGTATACTAAATGGATGGTTAAAATGAAGGGTAAAATTTATTGGATCAACTTGGATGGTTCAGATTGTTCCATGATGTGAGATTTTTGGCCCATGCTCCATCCACTATGGACCCCACAATTTGGAATAGTCATACAAGCATGCCCACGTGTAAGATGAAAGAGTCACCACCATTTAATGGTTACCACAATCTAGCATAGGTATAAATTGGATGACCATGTCCTCGGACATAGGGGAAGTATATATATATTTTTTGGAAGGTATGGGATTGACATGGATGTATTTCTTAGAGAAGGTTTCAACTTCGTACCATTGGTCCGCAGGTTACGGTCCACACATCAAATAGCGTCCAACCATTCATGCGTGTGCAAAATCCAATCCGTCCAATATGTTGATCCAAACATTGAGATTAATTTCTGAAAAAATCATCTACATCCACTCACTGGTTGGATCACAATTACATTTGTTATTTTTCAATGTATAATAGTATTTTTCTATGTTGTGTCCCGATCAATGAGTAGATGGAGTATATATTTACGGTATACTATCTTCATGGTGGAAGAAACCTATTGGAAGGATTGGATTTTCATAAAAAATTATTGATTGGAAGCTAGTTGATGGGTGGGCCATAAGTAATGGTCCAACCGGTTGGAGTTGAAACCCTCTATCTTTCTTAAACCTAAAGTGTTGACGTGGATAAATATGAAGGGATCAGATTATATGCATCTGGAGTCACAGCATTTTTGCTCCTTCATATTGCCTGCATCCCACGTGCCACATGTGTATGATGATCCAAACCAGGCATCTTGTGGGGTCAGGTACTGATTTGGAGCAAATGAAATTTCTCTCTGATTAGAATCTCTTAGTGATCTAACAAGTAGGTTTTTCGTCACTTAATGATAGCCGTTCCTGAATGTTGTCTTTTATTGTTGATTTGAACATGCCACCAATTCAAGGGCCAGAATCGTCAAAACATTGTGATTTTTGGACAGTGGCCCATTGAGTATTGAAAACAGATAACGGACGGTTTAGATCTCATCTCCGTGTTACATTTGTTCAGATTTAAGAAGGAAGATTAGAATATGAGTTCGTTGCATCATTTTAGGGCTGAAATCATATCTGCGGTGGGAGAGGGAATAGGATGAGTGAGTTGAGTTTTGCACGTCGGCTCTCTCGCTCGGCATTCATAGGAAACTACTAAAAGCTGTCAGCCGGACAGACAACACGGATTCATGTTCGGACGCGCCACTCCTGGAATTTTAAAGACGTGTGGGCCCAACCATGCATGTGGATATGTGATCCGGAACGTTCGTCTAGTGGGACACCATGTGGAACATTGACGGGATTATCTTTACCTGTGCATTATTCACGATTTTCTTTTTAATGTGGACCCTTGATCTACATTTGCTCTACTTTTTGCTGACCGTCAATTTGTGGGCCATACTTAAGGTGCGTCTAGTTGCTGGGTCTCTTTGATTTTTGGGCTATAAAACATCCGCATGATGTCCTGTCGAAATACGAAGCGGATTTCCCTTGAAAGCCTTTCCTCAGGAAGTTCCCTGGAAACTTAGGTGGGGCGCATTGTGATGTTTGCGAGAAATCCACTTCGTCTATCCAATTTTTTGAGATCATTTTAGTATTCATAGCAAAAAATGAACCGGATTCAATACTCAAGTGGGCCGAAAATATGAGGATTGAATGTCCACAGTTAAAATATGGGTCCACAGATGTTTTGATTCTGTATAATATTTGTGTTTTCAGTTCATCCCAGTAGGAATGACATTATGAACCGTATGGATGGCATGTAAATATCAGTTCATCCCAGTAGGAATGACGTTATGAACAGTATGGATAGCATGTAAATATCACTGTCGACCCCACTAAGGTTTCAATGGTAGGAATTTCCCTACCCCTTATCCTCTAATGCGGCTCACTTGAGTCTTGGATCCTGATCACTTTTGGGCTAAAGTCTTGAAATGAACTTACAAAATGAATGGACAGGGTGGATGTCTCACAAACATCACAGTGGGCCCACTTAGGTTTCAACCGCATGAACTTCCTACAAAAGGCTTTTGCAGGAAATCTGGGTCGACGAAATGGGCAGTCATGCATGATGACCACACACGAGTGACATGTGTGCATTTGGTGGGCCATCAAAATGAAGGGTGATGAGAGTGGAACTGCTGGGGGAGTTGACCCCAACAATTAATGGAGTTCGTGTCATATGATTTTTGGTTGTTGGAAGTATTTTTATTATTATCTTGCATAGAACATGGATTCAACATTCGAACCCAGTCCATCCCTGTTGTACACATCATTGTAAAATGGATTGCTGGGAAACTTCCCCTCTGGTGTCTGACAACTGTAAGAGATCATCTCTCCCTACCACTTTCACGTGTCTCGATCTCTACCTCTTCCACGTGTGTAGCACATAAGGTTGATAAAGGTCCTATTTATTTAGGTTCTGTTATCACCGGCTTACTCTTATAGTGATTCATATTAAGAGTACCCCTTAGTTAGAAAAAGATATTTTATTATTTCATTTTTGATGGTATGGATGGGAGAAAGTTAAGCATTATGTTTTATTTCTCTTATTTCTAGTGACCAAGAAAGCCCTCGGTTACTACTTCATAGAGTAGGTAGATTGTGTAACCACGTAAATCATTATGCATTTGGTCTCTTTTTTTAGTTTAGACATTTTAGCTTTTGTTTGGTCATTTTATTTTGTGTTTTGGTCTCACTTACATTAATTACGTGCGGACATTTTTCCACAATAATTAGTATCAAGCTAAAGGTTGAGAAACTTTTTAACACAAGATCGGTGTTAGCGTTTGTTTTATAAATATATTTTAGATGATTGGATCAAGTTCTACTAGACTTGAGGTGTTGAAGTTCAACGAATCCAATTACACATTGTGAAAACTAAAGATGAACACAATATTGATGAAGCGCAATTGTGATTCAAAACAAATAAGAGAAGCCTGTAGAGATGAAAGATAGATTATTTAATTAAGGAGAAAATCAATCAGCCATGATGGACCTTTTTCTTGGTCTAGATGATTCAATTTTGTTCAATGTGTCCAATCAAACTATTATAAAAAGTTTGTGGAATAAATTATGGAACTTATACGAAGGGAAATCGATGTCAAATAAGATGTTTCTCTAACGAAAATTGTATAACTTAAAGATAACGGAAGGATCCTCTTTGCAAGAATACGGTAATGGGTTTAACACCCTAATTGGCATATTGATAGCGGTCGATGTGAAAATTGACGATGAAGAAAAGGTTGCACTTCTACTCTATTCGATGTCTGATTCATAGGATGGTTTCATTATGAATCTTAACAATTGTCTAGATCTCACTATGGAGCTAGCTATGTCCACCTTGCTTACTAAAGACTCACAGAAAAATTCATGGAGAATTTGGTGGTGATATTGTTATGATGGTCAGAGAAAGATTTGCTGAGGTGGGAGAGAATAGACGAGATCCAAGTTGAAAGGGCAAAAAGTAAGTAAGTGTTGGAATTGTGGAAAGAATGACCACTTGTGTAAAAATCGTAAACTCCCTAAAATAGATTAGAAAATTTAAACCCAATTCATATTAACAAGCATCAAATTTAAAGGGTTCCTAAGTAAATATAGTCAAGAAAGGTAATTCATTTGATGATAAAAAAAAAAAAAAAAAGTGTTGTCGGCAGGGACTCCACGAGCGAATTTGAGCCATTAATGGATTTTAGATTCAGGTGTTTTATTCCACATGACTCCACGCAGAGATTGTTTGCATAGATATCAAATATGTGATGATGACACAATTTACATGGGTGAGCACATGTTAAATTGTGGGGATTATTGGAGATGTCGGAGTTATTATGTTTGATGGTATCACACGTATAATTTCTATGCATGGCACATACCGAACTTGCAGAAGAGTTTTCTTGTTGGAAAGAAGAAATATAGTACACAACGAAAGATAGAAGAAAATGATAACAAAACAATTAAATCTAGCGGGATTACGGCTCGACTTGAATAGTCAATTTCTTAAGATAGATTTGTTGTCATTTTTTGGTAATTTTATCAAGCGTTAACGAAGGAAAACCATAAATTGTCTTTAAGATATAATAAACTCTCAATCTAAATTTCAACTAAAAAATTTATACATTTAAGTGTTGAACAAATCTCTAGTTTTAACACCTGTATGCCTTTAAAATGTCCATAAAAAAAAATATAGCAAGAGGTCAGATCCGAGAATACTGAATATTGGATATCATTATCTGGGAAATAGAGATAATATTTCTTTTAGATTATGGTATCCAGGATATATAGCAATTGAAGGGTCATAAAGTCCTTCCCGGAGAGATACTCATGTGTCTCTTAAAGACATTTATACCAATTCATAGTGAATAATAATCTTCAATGAAAGGACATTACCTGATCCTATGACAATTATTTCTATACCCTTGTATATAGAAACACTTGTCCAACAATAGAAAATTATTGCCACATGTACTATAAGTCTTAATCATCATAATTGCTCCTATGTGATACGCGGCATAGGTGTCACATGTACAACCATGTCATAGTCACTTCTAATTAAAACTAAGGTTAAAATACCTTAGGCTAGACCCTAATTCAATTCAAGTTGCACCATGACTCAGATAAGTTTGAACTACGTGCCAAAAAGACTTAAGTCTCTTATTACCTCTTTGCAACGATACATATGTACAAAGTATTAAGTGTGCCTGATAAAGAACAAAAAAGCATCCAAGCAACCCTGCAGCCCACATCATGCATGAGTGCAGACAATGCTTCATCTCAACAAAGTCTTCTTATAAACCTATTAACAGTTCTTATAAATTGCACAAATACTAAACTTTTGGGAATGAGAGTCAAAATTTTCTAGTGTATGTTTCATTCATATACTTGACTTGTTTGTCCCTTTGAACCTTTCCTATATTTCAAAACTTACGTAGGGTTATCAGCAAGAGTGAAAGGTATGTCTTTATGTATATTAGCCACATTCCTTTAGTGGTTCTGCTTATTTGATCTTTTGATAAATACATTTTTAATGTATCTGCTAAGTTCATGATGGATTTAATATATTCCACTATGATTACTCCATATCTGAGCAATTCTTTAACAAAATTATGACTTAGACCTGCATTTTTATACTTAGCATTATAAGTCTTACTCATAGCACGACAAATAGTAACCTAACTATAACAAAAGATAGATATAGTAGGAGTGAGTTTTGGCTAATATGGGAGTTCCATCAGCAAGTATCTTAGTTATTCTTCTTCTTTACAAGCAGCACTAAGTGCTATAAACTCACATTCTATATTAGAGTGAGATATATATGTTTGTTTCTTAGATGTCAATGATATTGCTCATCCTCTAAGAGTGAAGATCCAACCACTCGTAGATTTAAATTATATACCATCTGCATTCCAACTTACATCGTTGTACCCTTCAATTACAATAAGATATGACTTACAATGTAGTCCATAGTTTATGGTTCTTTTAAGATACCTCAAAACTCTAAAAATTGCATTCCAATGTTCTTGTTATTAATTACTGGTATACCTGCTTAGCACTCCTATTCTGAATGCTATATTGGGTCTAATGTAGTTAATTGCATACATTAAACTCCCAATATTACTAGAATATTTTTATTGTGTTTTACATCTTTCGATATTTTTAATCAATTTAAGACTTGGATCGAATTGGGTTGAAACTAATTTACTATTATACTTCTTTAACACTTTTTTTAGATAATGAGATTGTGTTAAGACTATTTCATCATTATGATTTTAAATCTTAATACCTAATATTGTTGCGCAGCACGCCAACAACACAGTGAGCCTAGATCCAATCTAAGGCCTCACCCACAAACGATAAACAGGAAGAAATATAAACTAGAAATAGATCAAAACAATCTAAAACAAACCACAAGACAAGATATACGTGGAAAAACCTCAAACTAGGGTAAAAAAAACCACGGATGCAAAATTCCATTACGAAGAGAAACGAAGATTACAAGGCAATATACTAACCTCTCCCTTGGAAGTACAGAGAAAATCCTTTGCCCACACCTCAGAATAATTTTCTAAAATTCACCTTAACCTAGAATAGCCCTTGGGACCCCAATTTATAGTTTTGGCAACTTCTCTTTCCGCATCCTAGTTGCGAAAAGACTTGCGACACGAAATCCGCGCAACCTCGACTGGTCGTGGGCGGCCCCAGATGTGGCTCCACTTCTCAACAATCTCTCACTTGGAGACACATCTCCATAAACCTTTGTCTTCTTCATCCGGAGTGCACCACCTCCCCGTCTTTAAGCCTGAAGACCAATCAAAACTGAACAGAGCTTCAGCTTCTCCCTTGTGACCGCCTTGATCAGCATATCCGCAGGATTCTCACTTGTATGAATCTTCTCTAGAGCAATCGATCCATCTTCCAGTAACGAACGTATGAAGTGATATCTGATGGCAATATGCTTGGTCCTTGAATGAAAGGCTGAATTCTTAGTCAAGTGTATTGCACTCTGACTGTCACTGTACAGCTTGCAGTCTGCTTGCTTCTTACCCAACTCTCCCATAAAACCTTGCATCCACACCATCTCCATGCATGCTTCTGTAGCCGCAATATATTTTACTTCTGTCGTACTGATAGATACTATCTTTTGTAACTGAGAGACCCAACTGACTGCAGCACTACCCAGAGTAAAAACATAACCCGTAGTGCTTCTTCTGCTGTCTATATCTCCTGCAAAATCTGAATCCACGTAGCCTTGTAACTTGATTTTCGATCCACCATAACACAGCCCTACGTCCTTAGTACCTACCAAGTACCTAAGGATCCACTTCACAACTTCCCAATGTTCCTTCCCGGGGTTGTTCATGAACCTGCTAACAACTCCCACTGCTTGAGCAATGTCTGGCCTCGTGCTCACCATAGCATACATGAGACTCCCAATAGTTAACGCGTATGGGACTTTAGCCATGTAGTCCTGTTCCTCCTGCGTCTTTGCACCTTGCTCCTTAGATAGCTTGAAGTGGTTGGCTAATGAAGTGCTAACCTGCTTAGCATCTCCCATATTGAATCGATCAAGTACCTTGGCTATGTACTCTGCCTGTGACAAAACTAATTTCTTGTTTTCCCTGTCACGCTTTATCCTCATGCCTAGGATTTGTTTTGCAGCTCCTAAATCCTTCATGGCAAATTCTCTAGACAATTGTCTTTTGAGATCTGAGATGTCCTCCATGCTTGAGCCAGCCACAAGCATATCATCAACGTACAGAAGAAGGATGATGTATGACGTATCAAACTTTTTCAAGTAATAACGGTGGTCTGCATGACATCTCCTAAAACCGTTTCCCGATATGAAACTATCGAACTTCTTGTACCATTGCCTCGGGACCTGCTTCAGGCCATATAGAATCTTCTTTAGTCTGCACACCTTGTTCTCATTACCTGGTGCCACGTATCCTGTCGGCTGATGCATATATATCTCTTCTTCAAGGTCTCCATGAAGAAAGGCTGTCTTAACATCTAGCTGTTCTAGATGTAAGTCCTCTGAAGCTACTATACTTAAGACCATGCGAATCGTAGACATTTTCACTACCGATGAATATATTTCAGTGAAATCGATACCTGCCTTTTGTTGAAACCCTTTCACAACCAATCTGACCTTGTACCATTTCGAACCATTGTGCTCCTCCTTCAGTCTGTAAACCCACTTGTTATGAAGAGCTTTCTTACCCTTGGGTAGAGTGACTAGCTCCCATGTACGATTAGACTCAAGAGAGTACATCTCATCATCTATGGCCTGCTCCCACTTAACTCGTATATCTGACTGTAACGCCTCTTCAAAACACTCTGGCTCACCATTATCTGTCAGTAGTAGATAATGTAAGGAGGGTGAGTATCGGACCGTGGGTCTCCTCTCCCGAGTAGACGTCCTCACAACTGGTGTATGCGGCTCTGCCTTATCCTGTGGCACTGTAACACCCATGTCCGGTAACTCTTCCAACTCTACGAATTCCATTTTCTCGGCCTTATTTTCCTGCACACTGTCCTTATGCATCACTTTTTCATTAAAGATTACGTCCTTGCTTCTGATGATTTTTCTGTTTTCTGCATCCTAGAACATGTAGCCAAAATCATGTTGCCCATAGCCTATAAACGTGCACCTCCTGGATTTCGCATTCAGCTTGTTTCTGTGCTCTGCATCAATGTGAACATATGAAGTGCAACCGAACACTCTGAGATGTGCAAGGTTCACTTCTTTCCCAGTCCACGCTTCTTCTGGTAGCCCACCATCCAATGGTGCTGAGGGACTTTTATTGATGAGATATGCGGCAGTATTCACAGCATCTGTCCAAAAGGTCTTGGAAAACCCTGCATGTAACCTCATGCTCCTGGCGCTCTCAAGGATGGTCCTGTTAATGCGCTCAGCCACACCATTCTGCTGTGGCGTCCCTGGAATCATTTTCTGATGTTTGATTCTATTTGTTGCACAATACTCCTCAAACCTCTTATCACAATACTCTCCCCCATTGTCAGATCTGAGACACTTTACTGTTTTACCTGTCTCATTTTCTACCATAACTTTCCACTTCTTAAATACATCAAATACATCAGATTTATGTTTTAAGAAGTAGACCCACAGTTTTCTACTAGCATCATCAATAAAGGTAACAAAATAACGTGAGCCACCAAGAGATAATACCTGTGCCGGTCCCCACACATCAGTGTGTACAAGCTCCAACAGATGTGTCTTTAGAGCGCGTCTCGTCTTCTTGAAGCTTACCCTCTTCTGCTTGCCATACACGCAGTCCTCGCAGAATTCTAAGTCAATAGACTTCAGCCCTGGTAGCTTTCCTTTTGACAATAGCTCTTTCATCCCTTTCTCACTCATATGTCCCAGCCTCTGATGCCATAACTGCCCATTCACTCCAGTTGATGCGACTGCGAGTGAACTATACGATCCTGAAGTCACGTACAAAGTACCTTCTTTTTTGCCTCGAGATATTACCAAGGCACCTTTTGTAATCTTCCAGGAGTCATTGGTGAATGTCGTCACATAACCGGTATCAGCCAACTGTCCCACTGAGATCAGATTACGTTTCAAACTGGTATATGTCTGACATCCTTCAATTTCAAGACCGTTCCGTCTTTCTGATTTACATGAACATCTCCCTTTCCAACAATATTGCACGACTCATCATCACCCAGGTATACTCTCCCAAAGTCACCTGACACATAATCACGCAGAACTTCCTTACACGAAGTATCATGAAACGAAGCACCCGAGTCTATAACCCAAGACTCATTCCTCACATCAAGAGACAAGATCAACGCCTCTGTGTCGCTCTCCTCAGAAAGATTCACTGAATCTTTCCCACCTTGAGAGCTTCCTTCTTGTTTCTTGAGCGCCCTGCAATCACGTTTCATGTGCCCCTTCTTGCCGCAATGCCAACACCCGTCTTTGTCTTTTGGTCCCTTGGACTTATTCCTTGACTTAGAACGCCCATGTTTATTGCCTCCTTTGTTCAGCGATCTTCCTCTTCCTTCAACGTTTAGAGTATTCCCTGAATCCCCTGAAACTCCTGATGCCTTCCTTCCAGATTCTTTGCTGAGAATTAGACTGGCCACATCATCAAATTTCATCTTTGTCGATCCTGAAGAATTGCTCACAGCAATCACCAAACCATCCCAACTATCTGGCAAACTGGATAAGATTGACCTCATCCTCAAAAGCAATGCCAACGGATTCCAACTGGCTCGTGACTGTATTGAACTCGTTTAGATGTTCAGCCATGCTCCCACCATCTAACATCTTCATGTTGAATAGCTGTTTCATAAGATGAACCTTGTTGGATGCTGAGGGTTTTTCATACATGGTGGCTAGGGCTTCCATTAATTCTTTTGTCGTTTTTACCTTGGATATATTGAAGACGACGCTCTTAGGCAAAGAGAGTCGGATCGTTCCTAAAGCCTTCCTATCCAATAAAAACCATTTATCATCTGTCAACTTTTCTGGTTTCTTCTCTTTTCCTCCTAGAGGAATATAGAGGTCCTTCTGATACAGATAATCCTCCATCTGCATCTTCCAGAAGGCAAAGTTTGAACCATCAAACTTCTCAATTCTAGTTTTCCCATCTTCTGCCATCGCTCTCAATAGAACTAAACTAATAGCTCTGATACTAGTTGTTGCGCAGCACGCCAACAACGCAGTGAGCCTAGATCCAATCTAAGGCCTCACCCACAAACGATAGACAGGAAGAAATATAAACTAGAAATATATCAAAGCAATCCAAAACAAACCACAAGACAAGATATACGTGGAAAAACCCCAAACTAGGGTGAAAAAACCATGGATGCAAAATTCCACTATGAAGAGAAACGAAGATTACAAGGCAATATACTAACATCTCCCTTGGAAGTACAGAGAAAATCCTTTTCCCACACCTCAGAATAATTTCCTAAAATTCACCTTAACCTAGAATAGCCCTAGGGACCCCAATTTATAGTTTTGGCAACTTCTCTTTCCGCATCCCAGTTGCGAAAGGACTCGCGACACGAAATCCGCGAAACTCCTTTCGCATCCCAGTTGCGAATGAACTTGCGACACGAAATCCGCGAAACTCCTTTCGCATCCCAGTTGCGAAAGGACTTGCGACACGAAATCCGCGCAACCTCGACTGGTCGTGGGCGGCCCTAGATGTGGCTCCACTTCTCAACAAATATTACATTGGCTTTACCAATATTCTTCATGTCGAAGTTGGTACTTAGAAACTTTTTAGTTTTTTTCACACAATCTACATTTGGTTTAAATATTGGCATATCATCTACATACAAGCAGATAATGTGTGTGTGTGTGTGTGTGTACTTATTTGCTTGGCTTCCTCGAAAATCATTAGAATGTACTAATTGGTCAAACTTCGCATGCTATTGTTTAGGAGCTTCCTGGAGGCCATAAAAAGATTTGACAAGTTTATACACTTTCTTCTCTTGCCCAGGTTGAAAAAACCCCTCAGGTTGTTCCATATATACTTCACTATCTAAATAACAAACTAAGAATGTATTTTTTAACATCCATTTGATGGATTACTAGATGATGAATTGCTGCAAGAGCAATTAGAGTCCTAATGGTGGATATATAAACAACATGAGCATATGTATTGAAAAAATTGATACCTTCCTTTTGTCTAGAGTCTTTGGCTACCAAACAAGCTTTAAACTTATTTATGTTTCCATCAAGATTTAACTTTCTTTTAAAAATCCACTTACATCCTCTAGGCTTTGAATCAATTGAAAGATCAGCCAAACACCAAGTGTTACTAGAGTAGGAGAGAAAGCAGCTTACTAGCCGAGTTAACTCAGTAGAACCACTGAGTCCAGCAACGACTGAACCAGGTTTGGATCGATTCCAGCCAACCATGCCAGAAGGAAAGTCTCATGGTGAAGATCTTTCTTCTAGTTTCATTAGATGTCAAGTTCTATTCGATTTTCAACTCATGACCATATAAATTGATCAACTAGTAAGCCCAACCGAGTTGACTCAGAAAATAGACTCACTGAAGTGTTTATTAGACCGAGGTTAGGCACTAAAGGAGGTGAGTTATCCATCTACATTCCTTGTTAGATAACAAGTTGATGTAAATTGTAAATCATAAAGCAAACTCTAACCATACAAGTTTTGTAACCTATGATAGAAATTGAATCTAAAGTACATCTACAAACATCTAGCAACATCAGAAAGCAATCTGATGACTAGAGGTGAGGGATTCTTTTAAGCTTACATTAATTTGAGTTAGTATGATTTATCTTATTCTTTTAAATGCTTTCATGTTATTGTGAATTCTCCCTGCAATTATTTGATTTACCATCACCAATTATTTATCATTTGAGAATTATGGTTAAGGTATGATTTTAATTACACGTGATCTTTATTAATTTATGTGAGGCGATGGATACACGCCTTACCCTTTACCAATTTGTTGAGTTAGCTATTGCGACTCTAATTTTTTGTTGAGTTAGACATTACTACTCTCCTCTTTTGTTGAGTTAGATATTACTACTCTCCTTTTTTGTTGAGTTAGCTTGTTGCTACTCTTCTTCTTTATTACGCTAGCTTTGTGATACCTCCCTTTAAGGCTTAGGTATGTGTCTTGAAATTTCAGAGCTCCAATGATTCAATTGATTTTCTCTTTGGTGCAAGTACTATGTTGTAAATCCCACTTTTAGCAATCAAAAAAATATCATGGACATAACGCGGTTTGGGTACGTAGCGGCCCCTTCGGTTGACACATAATTACATGAATTTTGGGTAGTGGTGCATAAATCAATATAAGTAATTAGTAATACATGTTACATCACTTCCGGGATTAGATGTCGCAAATAGTGACTTCATGAACAAATTGTGTCATGTAATTCATCTGAGCCATGTGTTATGCCGCCTTGGGATGCCCGTGTAAATCCATGTTAACTTGGGAACATCAACGAATCTCCATAGAATTGGATGCGAGGCGAGCTGGATAACTCTAAATCATTTTCTACATTGTGGCGATTGTTATGTGTGATGAACCGCATATACTTTCCTAGGCATGCTTCTCATATAGGTTGCTTGTGCATATTGATACATCTCGTAGTTATAGAGTATGAGACATATCAGAACACTTGCATTACTGTAACGTCCCCGATTTTCACTATTTTGGATTTTTAGAAACCCTTAAAAATATTCGCTATAATTAGTTTGCATTGTCACTAATAACTCTTAATACTCGAGATGAGCATATACACGGGTGGTATACTACCAAAAAAAAGGGCAACATCGATGGCTAAAAACCGTCGGCATTGACTCTCCCCGATGGATTTTAGTCGTCAGACGGGCCGTTGGGAAAGGGGCGTCGGCAAACACGGTTTAAATCTGTCGGCGTGGCGTTTCCGACAGCCAAAACCGTCGGCATTTCTCATTTAAGTGTAAATTATTTTTTTAAGTGGATTGCCTAATCAGTACACAAATCCATAATACCCAATTCAAAAACATGTTTTCAGAAGCCTCAAACCAATGAACCTATACCAAAAGGTGAGTCAACACAAGGAAGAAATCAAAATTGAAATGAAAACCAAATCTACCATCCAATTCTCAAACATAAAAACTCCTTATTTCATTAAAAAAAAAATGATTGTATATATGATACCTAATCCAAGATTGTCACCTGGCCATGACGGATCATGACAACTCCATCTAAAAGTAATCTTAAGAGGAACATTCATACAATAATTAAATCTATGCTAACAAAAAATATATCCCAAATCTCACAAATCATACCTCAAACTATAAGGTAATTCTCACTTTCTTAGTGAAGATAATAATTATTCAAACTGCGTATAAACTAAAGTTTGATCGAGAAAAAAACTTTGGGCATTTTGGATCAAATTAACTGAAATGATTAACGTAGTTGAATCTTAAGCTTTGAAACTAGCCAACAAATGTACGAGTTCTCAATGAATTACCTGAAATAAGAATTAGATTTAGTTTTTAAAAAAATCAAGGATAAGAACTGAGAGGAAAGATAAAATTAAATCAATAAACTTTAAAACATCAAATACAACAAATAAAACAAAAAACTGTTATTAATTTAGATCTTAATCTAAAGCTATTTGTAAAAATAATAGAGAGTTGATCTAAAAACAAGGGATGTATACAAATGATAGGGTTTTGTTAATACTTGTAATCTACAACTTAGCACATCAAGACACAAAAGCAAATGGAAAATGGAAATGTAATCAATCAATATTTATAAACCATAAAATATCATCAAAATCTGGAGGAAAAACACTAGATAAATTTGATTTCGTAGTTATGAATAAATAAGATAATCTAGGTATACTATCAAAATCGACAACCCATTACCTCTTGAATTGCAGCTTCTTATGTACATTCAAGTGTCGAGTTGCATATTCTTATACAAACCGAGAGCATTTATATGCAACTCTTAGAATACAAAAAGTGCTAGTACAAATAATCCATGTATTGAAACAAACCATTGTAAATAAATGTCATTTGATGTTGTATTCTAGTATATACCCATCCTGTTTTCCAAAAACTATCATCATAAACGTTCAAAAGATGATGCAGACTAGTTCATCGGTCACTGCAAAGTAGTACACAGCACAAACGTTGAAAACTAAGGGAACGTACTTCATCTTAAAACGAATCCTTCAAGGATCCTCTAGTTTTCTTTATGATTTGGATGGGCTATAAATTTGTACTTCTCAGCTAAGAAAAGAGATGATGATTTAGAATAAAGCAAACTTACACCAAAAAGGTAATTGATGTGAGTGTAATAGTGTAGCAAACCAACAGTAAATGCTAGTTTAGTTAGTTAAAATGGGTGAAATGGAAATTGAACTACAAATTGGCAGACAAAAATCCCCAACTGATTCTCAAAATCCAATCTTATGTGTTGGAGGAAGATAATCAACAGATGATATAGTTAAGTGGAGAAGAGGCAACTGTTGTACTAGAGAGGTGGTGGTAATTCAAATTGTGAAATAACATTAAATTCTAGTTAAGTAGTGAATGCTAATTTAGTTTAACATGGCATACTATGGCATGTAATTGTAAAAAATTATCCTAAATAAACAATACAGAAAGATCATAATCTTTCAAGGCCTATCATTAAAATAAATAAAAAAAAAGCATATTATTGGACCACTTTCTCCAAATTAATCCTCTAGAAAATATATTTCAGCAAATTGTCTCATTGCAATTAAATCATTTCAGAAATTTAAACCAAAAACAAATCAGTAAATATTTATTTCCATAGGCTATGAAAAACTACCCAAGAATTGTATTGGCATGGAACTATGAAGATGCAAACTTCAAAGTGGCATTGTTGAAATGGTGCATCCAAATAAGCACTTGGAAGTACAAAAACCACAAACGCCAAAATCCCCAAATTGAAGTAAAATCCTGACAACCCAAGCAAGAATTTTAACATTTCATCAATCTTGAAAGAATTCAAGAACTTTTATAAACAATAACTCAAACAGAGTAAATGCTAGCTTAGTTAGTTAAATGCTTATGTGGACCACACCACAAATAGTAGTGGGGCAATGATTCTCATCGTTAAAACATTCGTAGGGCCCATCGTAACATTTACTTTCCATCCAATCTATTCATAAGGTCACAAATACCTGGAAGAAGAGAAAAAAAAACAAATATTTTATTGATCCAAAATTTCTATGACCCTTAAAAGGGTTTCAATGGTAGGCATTCAATCTTCCACTACTTTTTACAGTGTGGTCCACTTGATTTTTAGATCAGTCTAATTTTTCTTCTCAAGCCTTACATCCAACTCACCAAGCGTATGGACGGTTTAGATATAACTCATACCTCATGATGGGACCCACAAAACTTGGTGACGTCAACATAGAGCTAGGCTGTCGGTGTGTGTACAACCGCCAATGGGCTATGCGCAGGCGTCTCTACACGGACTAAGAGACTGGCGGTCCAATCAGGTGCTCATGGGGCCCACTGTAATGTATGTTATTTATCCACTCCGTCCATCCATTTCTACGATTCATCTAAGGGCATGATACTAAAAAGGAGGTAGATCGAAGCTCCGAATCGAACACACCATGTATCGTTGGTAGATGTTTAATCTTTAATGTTTTTTACGATGTGGTTCACTGGGGCCTTTGTTTTGCCTCATTTTTTTCTCACATCTTAAAATGAGCTTTTAAAATTGATGGACGGCTTAAATAAACAAACATACAGTGGTGGGCCTCATAGACCATGTTTTTTTGTCGTGCATTTGTAACAAAAGTTTAGTAACCTTATAGTTTTTGCCGACGGGTTATTATGATTCGCCGACGGCTAAAAGCCGTTGGGAAAACCATTACACAACCATCGACATTGCTCTTTTTTTTTTTGTAGTGGTACTAGTAAAGAACCGCACAAATCTGATTAATCAACCGTAGAAAGCTAACGAATCCATCGATCACTTAAACAATAGGCATAGCCTCGTGATTTGTTCACATAAGATTTATTTCTAGTCGATCTATTACTGACTAATAAAGACAACCATAACTAAATAAAGAAATATGAAAAGCTGAGACAAGTAGGGGTCAGATTTTAATTAACAAACCAAATCAATCCAATTACTCATTTAGCCTAAGAACCAACGGTTTAGAGTTATTAGGATCGAATCATCATTTTTACAAATTATTAATTAGCCACATTATAAACTTAACTAATCCAAACCCTAATCATTGCGCACAAGAAATTTCATTATCTAATTCATTCAAAAAATGCATTGATTATCCAAATGACCTCTAAATCGCTCGTTAGTGGGCCACTAGTTCCGAAACTATAGAACAATGTCCATCTCATTAGGCTTGATGCCCATCGTGGGTGGCAAATCAAGATAGTACTCAAAACTACGCAACTTGGGCCAGAAGTCGACTGCTTGAAATGCGTAATTACTCAAGATAAAAACTTGAAACTTAAGTGAAATAAACCTCCCATTCTTTCACAAAATTGTGACTTTTAGACCATTAGATCACAACCAAAGTTGGGGTACTAACTAAAGATATTTCCCGACAAATATATGTATAGTCGTGGCAACGATCGACCATCAGTGACCGTCAAACAGACTTCTCTAATCATACACGTTGATCGACGGTGGGCTGATCATATCCCTACGTAGATCATCATTAGAGTTAATTATCCTACAGTGTATATAAACTCCTACACCCCATGGTAAGCCCCAAAGTTTAAAAGCACTCTCCCATAGGGCTATTATAATGAAAACCTAACCCTTATGGTCATTTGCACAATTTCTGGAACTATATATGTCACGCCCCAGACTAAGTAACCGGACTCACAAGGAACCCGATGGCCGGTTTTGGCCGGAACAGCCTTCATAGTACCCCATTCTCGGCTCCTGAGGCAGGTTCTGATCCTGGAATCCTATAAGGAGGATTTTCATAACAGTATAATCATTACTAATATGAGCATACCCAAGATCACAACAAGTAAATCTAAAAATAACAAGGCACACATCACAAAATTCACTAAGAATTTGAACTTTTATAAGTATCCATAAAGTCCAAAAGGACATACATAAGATAATAGAAGAAAGAAAGGAAGTCTGCAACACTGGGTCCTCAAGCTCAGCTCTAATCCAAACTCTGCCACTGCAATGCCTGCCTAGGATCTCCTGCACGCATCAATCGTGCATAAGCTTATAGAAAGCTTAGAGGGTAGTGAAAGTGTGTGACAATGGTGCTCAGAAGAAGATAGAGAATGCAGAAGGGAGTCATGATCAATACCAATACTACTAGCCTTACTAAAGCTATCATGAATGCAAGAAACTATACCAAGGCAGTACGATAATGCAGGAAGCCATACCAAGGCTATATAATGCAATGAGTACTGTAATGCAATGAGTACTGTAATGCGATGAGTACTGTAATGCAATGAGTACTGTAATGTAATATAAGTACTGTAATGCGATGAGTACTGTAATGCATTATGAGGCTTATACAGCCGATGCAAATGCAATGCGAAGTAATGTCAGTGCTCATATCCAATCCACAAATCAAGTACATTTCCATCATAAGGAAATCACCGGGGTCCATTACACTGCTAGATGACTACCGCTCTATAGACCCCGCACAGTCAAACGAGCGTAAGAGACCTCACTACCCTGCCTGCAGACAACCAATCACCAGTAAGGCCTGAAGGTAGTGGACTCATTCAAGAGCTGGTCAGACTCAGCCTAGCAATGCCCCCTTACATCAGGCGAGTAAGGTCACACCCCTATCCAACCGACTACACGACAGTGGGAGTCACGACCTAACGGTATAAGGCCCTCGTGCACTCATATATATCATCCGGTCACGGTGTTGAAGCAGATCCTTAGTACCATGGAAGTTTTGAGAATTTCATCCATGGGCATCCTATGCACCCGGTATGCTCAAGTAACATTTTCGGTGTCCAAACATGGTCATTCACGATGTATCTGTGGAGGCTACAACCCTGATGAAGCAAGGGCAAAAATGCTTATACGTTATGCAATGCCAGATGCATGAATCATACAATCAACTATGCATTAATCCCAAGCATCCAACGTGCTCAAGAGGGAATATTACGTCCCTCGGAGAAGGTAACATGTAATGCCCAATGACACAATATGACCATACACACACAGTGGTTCAGTGTCAACCAAGAATACAATGATGTACATGGGTCATGAAGATGAATTTAATCACACTATATGGCGATATACAATGTAGTACACTCCTCCTATCTAAGAAGGGACCAAGACTAGGTATTTAGACAATATCCATAAGGAATCCCACCTCTAGTGGGGGCCCATTTACCTGGCGTAGCCCACGAGACTAAGCATACAACTATGTGTTTAAGTAATACAGAAGTAAGTCTAGCAAGAGTTTAAGATGAGCATCTAATGACATTTAGATATAAACGGGCCATAGGGGTCCATAATGGAGACATTTAACCACCATTCCCCAAGAGGCATTTCAACCATGAACTATATGAATACAAGGCCCAAGGCCCTACATTCAAGATAAGAACACAGGTAACCACATACATACATTCCTCATAATAGGCCATAAAAAGATACAATACCACTTTTAACAACATGGGCCCCAAGAGAGAAATTAAGGCCCAAGGCTCAATTTCCAATGGCCATAGAATCCATGCATTAAGTTGGACTTGGTGGGCAGCCCGCGCACACAATATGCGACCCAAAATAAGTTTAAGTTTGGATGATGAAATGGGCTCAACTACATCAGTCCAATAACTAACAATTTAAGTGGGCAACTAAGGGCCCAATACTATCCTTATCTTAACCCACAAGTCCATCAAAATGGTGGAAGCTGGCCCAATATATGGTTGGGCCAAGCTGGGATGTCCCAACCCACTCTAGGCTCATGGGATGCCCCAAAAATCTGATCTAAGATGGGGTCCTCATATAATCACTAAAGGTGACCCAAAAGAATGCACTGATTAAGCCCAAGGATTATAAGAAAACACAAGCATGCAACACGTACACAAGTTCTCAATATGGTGGGTCTCATGTCCAATAAAGTTTCAACCATAAAAATGTACATTTGAGGCCCCTTAATAAACGTTCGGCCCACTCAGCTTCTTGGGCCTGCTAAAGCCCAAAAATTAGTCAAATAAGTGGGAATGATCTCATGAATGCTAACAATATTCACAGGGGGCCCCACCAGATGGAGGGCGTGTATACATCAAGAAAAGATCAAGTGGGTCTACTATTGGATTGTGAATCCAGTAGCAACCCAAGGCAGAGAGTGCCTCCATGATCGGGAGATCCAAGGCTTGGATGGCTTGGACCAAACATGTGTTAAGGTAGGTTCCACATATATAAACATTGAGCCTTAAATAAATGGCCTAGGGTCTATGGTGGGCCTTTAACCATCCATAGAAGAACCTACAGGCCTACCTTAGGACCACCTAGGAGGACATCCAAGCTCAACTGGTTCCCAAGAGGTAGCCCACCACTACTCGAGCATGAAATAAGGCCTAAGGCCTAAGCAATCCATGGCCCAGTGGGCCATACACTAAGCCCAATACTTAGGTAGCATGGTGGGCCCTTAAGCAAGGTTTGGGCCCAACCATAAAGGTCATAAATTCATATATTGTAGTGGGCTTCATGGGCAGCCCAGTAATTCATTTATATGGGTAAGTTTCACATTTAACATAAGTGAGTTGGGCCTCACTTTTGGCCCAAGTACAGGGTCAGTTTAGTGGGCAGCCAAGGGCCCAATTTCTTGTGTGTTATTGCCCCTAAGCCTATCACAATAGATAGGAGAGTATAGGCCCAAGATCAATGGGCCTATCCAAAAGAACTGAGTCCACAAGGCCTACTTGCTAACACAAACATGCATATAATATATCACATAATGGGCCCAAAAGAAATGGCCAAAACAAAAGCCATCCAATTCATACATTATGATGGACTTGAAGGCAACCCGTAAGCCCAAGAATACACATGGGCAAGGCCTATACTAACAGTGTGGGCCTTGCCACACCAGCCCAAAGACTTTGCAAGGCCCTCCACAATATACATTTATGTGGGCCTTGCAAGTCAGCCTACAATTAAGCATTTTATGAGGGCATCAAGGCTAATAAATGCACATTATCAGCTTGTAGACGACCTATTGGGCCCATGAATCAATAAGGTCAGCCCTTGCACAATCTTGGGCTCAAGGGATAGGTTTCCAGCCCATTGGGCCTATAAAGCTATCAAAAATTCTGGTTAAGGCTAGCCCACAAACCACCACAAAGGTGGGCCTCAAGGGGCACTAACTAAGCCCAAAATGTCCAAGGAAGGAGGGCAAAGAGTGTGTGCAACACTCCCTTAAATCTGGTGGGTCGTCACGGCTCCAAAAGATCAATTATGCATAAATTTGGGCCCCATGCTAGAATTTCAGCCCACCCACTTCCTGGGCCTGCTGGAGTCTAGAAATTTAATTAATTTAAATGGGTTACTGACCCATGGTGACTCATACATATCACAGTGGGTCCCACTAGATAAGAAGGGGGATATACAATACTTACTTCAAGTGGGCCATGCCGTTAGAATGCAGGCCCAGCAGCCCAAGGTAGGGGCATCCCATGGTGGGTTGTCCTACGGTCTTAGATATTTGACCCAAAACTGATCCAAATTAAAGGCTATAGTACGATCGATACAGGGGCCCGATGACCCTGAAAATTTGTAGGGTGGTCCTTCCATAGGTGATCCATAACTAAAATTTCATAATTTTTAGACACCTAGAAATATTTTAATTAATTTAAATAAAACGGTCAGTCAAGAAAATCGGACTGACCTGGACGTCCCAACGTGGTGGGCCAGTCTAGGCCTTATCACAGTGTGTACAGGGGTCCATTAGGCCTGAAATTTGGTAGGTAGGTCCTACTATGAGTGGATCACAACTCCACAAAATTTTAGAATTATTGAATATCTAGAAATATTTTAATTTATTTAAAGAAATCAATCTATCCTGAAAATCGGACTGATCTGGACACCATATTGTAATGGGCCGGTCCAGCCACCACCATGGTGTATACAGGTGTCCATTAGCCCCAAATTTTGTAGGTGGGTCCTAACATGAGTGGTCAACCTCCATATAAATTTTCATAATTTTTAGACACCCAAAAGTATTTTAATAAATTTCAAAATTCCAACCTATCCAAGGTGGAATGTTGCTGGAACAGTGCAAAAAAATCCAGACTGTCCACTTCACTTGGACCACACCTTTGGGACCCCGATGAAGGTCAGATGCAGCTGAAATTTGGGGGACATTAAGATGAGATTCCCACCTTTCAGAAAAGTATATTTGATGGGTACAAAAGGTCCCCCAATCAGTCCCAAATTCATTTCCAAAGTCCAAAAAAAATATGTCTAGAAATTTCTGGACAGCAATACATGCATGAAATAAAATAAATGTATGGGCCTATTAAGAAAGGGATTGACCCATAAATTGGGTGCCATGGCCCATCCTAGTGGGCCCCACAATTGTCCAGAACAAACCCCCAAATTTTCACCCTTACAAGAACATTTAAGGTGGAAAAAAAGGGCATCTAAACCATGGTGTAAGTTGAGTATAGATGTTCCTTCCTTACTGGGCTTTTTTGGGCAATCTAGGCCCACTAAGTGGATCACACATAATATCATCAGATTATGAAAGAATGAAAGAAAAGGAAGAACATCCGGCCATCAGGGGAGGGCTCCGCTGCTATTAAGTCGTCTCCACACAATCACTACCACAAACAACAATTAAACATATTGTACAATATAGATCTTATGATGCATGGCCTAGATCTTTAAGATGAATGGTTGGGATGCCATCCTAGCCACATGCAAGGGTCTAAATGACCCATCATACCCAGAAAAATCGAGAAAATCCACATGCAAGGGGTTCATTAAGGGAAGAATCTCATGCATGGACATGCATGTACAATGTGGGCTTCATGGCCACATCTAGATGGCTGTGTAGGATCTCCACCATTGATTAGTGGGTCTTACACATCCAAAATGAGAAGGAGGGAAGGATCTACATTAAGAAGAAGAGATCTACATGATATGGAGAGCACCCACCTTGATCCTTAGAAAAATCTAGGTCTCCTTGCTCCTCTAGCTCCAAGGAAGGGAAATTAATGGATGGGATGATCTTGAAATGGATGGATTTAGAGAGATTAGGGAAAGAAGGGGCTGGAGAAAATGGGGGATTTGCTGGCCATGAAGAGAATGAGAAGGAGGGAGAGAGATAAGAGATAGAGAGAGAGAGAGAAATCATTTGTTTGTAAGGAGGAGAAAACAAAGTTGTGGGGTAGAGTAGGCTTTTGGGTGGTGTGTGTGGGGTGGGTAGTGTTAGCTATGAAATTTTAGTGGTGTGTATAGTGTTACATGGGAACTTGTGCCAAGAGGAGTGGGGTCCACATGCATGACACCTACGTGGGCCACATGATTAAGGGCCATACAATGGAATGTACACAACTTTTGATGTACATATCGGATTTATATGCGAGACACGACATTGGAACCGCGGCGACGATACGGTCGCAATGACATAGGTCTCAGCTCGATCCGATTCGGGTCTCACAATATAAGACTTTCATTTGGGCACCCCCTTCTCCCATATGAATTTCATGCCCTATCTTAGGTGAAGAAGGAGAGAAAGAGAAAGAGTGAGATGGAGAGAAAAGGAAGTGTGTGTGTGTGTGTGTGTGTGTGTGTGTGTGTGTGTGTGTGTGTGTGTGTGTGTGTGTGTGAGGAAAATCTTGATGCTCGTAGGGTTGATATTTCTTCAACCAAACCTTTGGTTACTACTAAACCTCCACTTCCACTCATACCAATAACAGGAGGTAAGAATTATATATTATCATTCAATTAAGCAACCTAGTGTAGATTCGTAGTCATTAATGATATTTTTCTTGATTTTAATTTAAAAATTGATTATTTTTCTCAAATTCCTAACCCTATGAGCTCAAAAATCAGAGATTTCTTCTTAGAGGTGTAGACCATTATGCCTAGATTTCCATTTATCGACCCTTAAGGGTCATAGTTAATGATTTATTGTGGTAAATGATTTGTAAATAGCTAGCATGCTCATATTTTGTGTTTAATTATAATATATGTGATTGCTTGTCTATGCATGCTCACATGTTTGATGAAATGCCTAAGTGATTGAATGTGTTGTTTATTGATGCTCACATGTTTGATGAAATACCTAAGTGAACGCATTGCTCTATTGATGCATAATAAATCGCTAAGTCCGTAGCGATGTTTGGGATTGCTTACAATGATGGGACAGTCGGCTAACTGCCTGATTTAAGGGGTGGCCTGAGTTAGGTCGGCCACCCTAGGCTTGTTCGATCTACCTGAGTCAAATACAGACAACTGACAATAATTGGACCGCACAGGATGCTCACACCCAATGCCGGTTGCGTCGGAATTCTCCAAGTTAATCGAATTATCCTAATAGTTGATTGACCATGTGTGTTCACAATATACGACAATACCAAATAGAATCTAGGATACCCCATTTCCATTGAATGAGTTTACTTTTAACTGTTAATGGTACGATCCATACGACTCGGGGGTCGGGCATGGTGGTATAGGACACCTTGTCTGAGCCGTCGGCCTACGCTGGGGTGACGAGCCTCCTCGTAGTGACTAATGAGCAATTAAGAAGGCTGTGAGTCTGGTGCATCCAACTGTAATGATGCCACAACCACTCCACATTTGTGTTTGGGTGATGACTCTTATATCATTTGTGGGCGTCCTCCACCCGTCGATGCGCCGCCTAACCATGTGCGTCCAAGCTGTGTCATCTGGGTCCTTAATGATCGGTCGGGTCAATTGGTCGACAAATTGTTAACCTCACATTAATTGGGGAGTTATCATCTAAGTAGTAAACAGGAATACGGATCAAGGGGCACAGGTGAGGAGCTGCTTTGGCCGCCCCGAACCTAATGATTCAGTTGAGACCATGATAAAATGAGGCTACCCTAGCTTCCTCAATATGCTGGATGAATGAAACTTAATAATTACTCGGTTAACATGAACATTCATCGCATTAATTTAGGTTGGCGACTCGGCAATCGAGGTCGCATTGAGGAAGTGTTAGTCATATGCGAATGTATAAATGAAGTCACTTGAGGGAGTGTTATTTGGAAAGATCATGCATCATGTCATATCTTCATATAGGCATTTAACAAGAGTATTTAAGAAATGCTTGTTTGATTGTTTATCATTAATTGCGCTGATTAAGTTGATAACATGTGTAACTTAGAACTAATGGAACCACAGAGTTATCTACTCACTCCCACCCGAGAATGTGTTTTTAAACACCAGGCAAGCATTATTATTGATGCAGGTTCTATCAAGGCCTCCGGCAGGTAGGATTGTATTGGTTTCCGTTTTTCACCATGATGCCTTGGGAGTGTTGGGTGAAGCTAAAAGACTTTGCTTTTATTTTTGTTTGTACATGTATTTGTTAGAGTCCATGATCGGGCATGTTTTATGTATAAATTTTGTTATATATTCATTGTTGCTTCTATAATCCCTATTTTGGGCGATTACCACCATTGGAAATGTATTTTTTACGGTTAGCCCTATATTTTTGAATTTTTCGCTATCTCTACCTCGCTTTGTATCCACTAAGTTAACTTGCGTTATTTAGATTTTTTTTTTTTTAATATGAATAAAGACACATTAACATTTTATTAAGTTAACACCCGAGAACTCGAGATCGGAGTCTATGTGATCGGGTGCCGATTTTCGGGGTGTTACAATTACTTTTATGAATCTCTTGAATTTTTACGAATCTTAAAGGATAACCATAACTATGAGTAAGGCGTTGACCCTCTCCAACCATACAGATGATATAAGTGATACACAGATCGAAGACCTAGAGGACCATCTCCCTATGGAAGATTATAGTGAAAAAATAATAAGATTGTTTGATGATTTAGTTTTATATTTCCACTATAAACTCGAATATGTAATAAGTTCTCATTGATAGGGTATTTGATAATTGGTGGAATTCTTTTACTCTAATGAAATAATAAATACAGTTGATTTTATTCTCCTGAATGATTACCTCCATGAATGTAACTAGATATGATATAAATAAAAAGAAAAAAAAGAATGTGATGCGATTTTTAAAGAACCCAATTCTTTCAATCATTAACACCCAGTTTTGTTGGGCACGTACGAGTATGAACTCTGACTGTGAAAATTTTCAGGATGTTACAATTGGTATCAGAGCATTAGAATGAGATTAACTAGGCCTGTGGGCATGGATCATCATAAGCTTTACGTGGCTAAGATTGAATCATGAATTAGATACATATGCTTAGGATGATTTTCTAAAGAAATTTTGAAGTTAGGGAATTAGAAACCCATATTCAGGTTCCTTATTAGGCCTACGTAGAATTTAGAAACTATGAATCTAGGTACCCTCAGAACAAATCTCCAAAATTCTAAATAAACGTTTTTTGAACTAATAGTCATCCTTAAATAGAGTCACAATCAAGAAGAACAAGTCTCCCATATGGAAATAGGGATTTTCTAATTTTTCCATAATTTTCGATTATTTCAATGAAATTCTTACATGCTGTGAAATCTCCACTAGTTACAATAATTGGACATATTGAGATATTTTAAAACTTTTATGGTAGTTCACTTAGGTCCTCAGAAATTGCCTCCTAAACTTTCAACTGAATTGGATTTGTAAATAATTCTATAAAAATCTAATAGTGTTAAAATTTGGTGAAAAATATTGTTGGACAACAAGTCTTTTTCAGCTTACAAGGATGAAAGACTCACTAAACTGTAGAATCTTGCCGCGTAATTTTTTTGGAGTCTCAAAAATAAGTCAAGGGATTAGGATCCAAGTGTCGAATAAATTGGACGTATGGATCATAAATTAAATTTCTGGGATTGACAGACTGGTGATATAAAATGATTTTTAGAATTTACAACCGTTCACATAAAGGATGATACTAAAGCTAAAGTGCAACAACAAATGGATAATTTGGCCTACCCTTTATAAAACCTAGAATACTTTTATGGCAAAAAAGATTTATTGTATTCCCGAAGGATTTAGAATGATCAGGACCATCGATTTACGAACCATATTTAAGCAAGACATAAGTGGTTTAACCCAAATACCAAATCTCAGGTTGAGATTTTCATTCAAGGGGGGTAGATTGTAACGTCTCAAATTTAAGTAGTCAATTATGCACACACCTAAACATATATAACTATCTCATGAATAATACAACGAAAACTTAAACATAATGAACCAATATAGATAGTAGAAGCAATTAAATTTCGAAGACGAAATTGTTTTTAAGAGGGTAGATTGTAACACCCCATACTTTTCAGCACTCAGGTGTTACCATAAACACTTAGCTTACTGAATTGTTCACCTCACTCTAACCTGAGTCCAACCTTCAAGAATAATCTTCACACGTAGATCAAGTCATCTAACCGTTGACTTCCAAAATCACTCACAACATTCCCAATAAATCAACTTTAGATGCAATCTAGGCCTTTAGGACCAATCACCAATTAACCTGATCCTTCGATCATAATTCTCATATTTTTATGGATCATCTATACATATACGCTCTCATTTTATGAGAAAATCCCATAAGGCATCTGAAGTGGGTTTTATAGACAATCTATCTGCTGGATTGCTAGGATAATCATCAAACGAATGAAATTTAGATTCTTAAATGGAAGTATAGAACATTTGACCACTGGGTCGACCATCGAAATCACCCACGGGGACATGGTAGACCATGGTATTAAAATCGGGACCCAATTAGTCTAATCTACCTCTCAACAAACCGCAACGCTTAATTTAAGAATCACTCCCTTAATCAAAACAATCCAATGATAACAATTGTTAAATTCTCTCTAGAAATTACTAGGAACCCCTTGAAATCAAATATGGGGCCAATCCGACTGTCGGATTGACTAGAATTAATGAGATAACTTGAATTGATCGAGTATAGCCCACCTAAGCCTTGAATCTGTCTCATCCTTTGTTAGAGGCTCCATTTGGACCTAAGGAACCAGATGGTCGGAGTAGATTTGTCACAGACATCACTGTGGACACATGCACATAGTGTGTGTGCACAGGACGTGCGCACTTGAGGTGCATTAGACTATATGGCTCAGTTAAACACCCTTTGACCTAGAAAACCTCCAAGAGAGAGAGAGAGTCCTCTCTTCTTTCGGTCTCCCGCCAGCGACAATTTGAACGGACAACATCCGATCGTGATTTCGATGGCCCACCATGATCAGTCGAATGAAAATCAGAACCGTCCATTGTCCAGCCCTTCAAATTCCGTCTGAGAGGGGTTATGCACACAGGGGAAGATCATGGCCCACGCGTTGATTTCGGTAACATCGCAGGCCGTACGAACGCTACAACAGAGACCTCCGTTTTCTTACGTATCCATCTATGCAATTTCCCAAGAAAAACAGCTAAATTCTTTCGAAGAAAGGGAAGTCATCCTCAATTCTTGCCGGTTTTCATGGCAGTTCCGCCGGTTTCCACATAACTTGCGGAAGGAGCTTCCTCGCGACGAGTCCAAAGATCCAACATCCACCATAGATCTCTGGACCCGGAAACATCAGAAGACCAATCCTATCCACTTAGAGACGTCGGATTTAGAGAAAAGGAGATCGGAATAGGCCCACCATTAAAACCGGATTCAAAAGCTTAAGTCCCAACGTATCTTATTGTAATACGTTGGATATAAACGAGCTACTTGGAGAGACAATGCCAATGTAAGTTGCAGTGTTCCTCATTGCATTGGATCATTTGTACAGTTTATTTGATGGATCTGAACTGTCCATTAAGTTCAGAGCACATTTCATGGACAACAGTGCCAAAATCACAATGACCCAGATGGTCCAATCCATCCTTAGTTTGGCCTTATTTTTAAGTCGTAAATGGATGGTTAGGATTGCCAAACGGAAGTGATCCTTTCACAATCACAAACAATTACGATTGGCCCTAACAAAGATCAAATTGTTGATTGGACTGGACCAATCTTGTGTAAACGATACCAACCGTCCGTATTCCAGATACATGGATCACCTAGCGAGCGGAACGGGCTGATTTCTTGGGCAAGGGCTCAGATTATAGATAAATTTTACGGATCTAGCTAGCGTTGGTAGTTTGGTATGTGCCGTAGACAACACACCATCTCCTTTAAGGGTTCGTATCTTTTTTAACCACCCATTTGATGATAAGTTTTTCAACCACCCATTACAGATAAGTTTTGCGGATGGAAGCGGATTGGCTGGTACACCAGCTGTATAGCTGCTGTATTGAGGTCAATAAGTTCTGTGAGTCTGATCTTGAGGTATGTATTATATCCAAACCGTCCATCCATTTGACGAGATTTTGTGGGTCTAGAATTTATTTTTTTTATAATTACCTTTGGTTAAATTAATATTTTTATTTAAATTATATATATATATATATATATATATATATATATATATATATATATAGTGTAAAATAAAAGAAAAAGAAAAATTAAAATCTCTACTAAATTTTAAAATTCTTTCTTATAGGATCATAAGTCCCTACTTAGTGATTATTTTCTTTACTTAAAAAAATGGAAAATTAAAGCTCAAACTTACTAGGACTTTTTTCAGGTATAGGACGACGTCTTCCCCAAATTTCAAGATCCAGGGAAGATATTTCTAATTTTCTAACAAATTTCAACATTATAAACTGAAAATATGATCCATTCATCTTGAAATATCATTTTTAGGAATGAGCCAAAAAATGAGGCATATCAAAGGCTCATGAGGACCACATCATAGAAAGCAGTGAAATTGATAACCTACCATTTAAAACCTTTTGGGAGCGATAAAATGTTTCGATGTAACTCATTTTTTGTACAATGACTTTAAATTAAATTATAAATTTAATGGACGGATTGGATTCGACATATAAATCACAACAGGACCCACGACTCTTATAAAATGACAACCTCAACCAGATAACATGATAACCACACCACAACTCATATAACATGAAAACCTCGAACCATGACAACCACGACCCATATAAGATAACAACCTCGACCCTTATCACATTACAACTACGACCCATATAACATGACAACCACGACCCATACCCATATAACATGGTAAGGGTTGTGGTTGTAACGTGGTAAGGGTCGTGGGTGTAATGTGGTAAGGGTCATGGTTGTCAGGTTGATGTAATTAATAACTTAATTATTTTAAATAATAAGAGTCGAGGCACACAATGGGATGCTCCATTCCATCCACCTTTTCAGTTAGCTCGCTTGGGACCGAAATGTCCTGACTTGGGCAGTGTCGACTTCTAAGAAACATCACAGTGAGCGTAAAAAGTTTCAATAGTGGATGTCACTGTCACCATTATTTTCTATTATATAGCCCACACGAGCTTTGGATCAGGCAAATATTTGGGCTCTAACCCTAAAATGATAGGACGTAAAGGATGGGCAGCGTGAACACACGCATCAATGTGGGCCCATATGGGTCGTGGTTATCATGAGTTGTAGTTGTCATGTTATATGGTGCGTGGTTATTATGTTATATGTGTCGTGGTTGTCACATGTTCACTTCCTTTACAACCAAATGAAAGGATAGCCATTGGTACCATAGCCTAAGGCTCACTATGGGGTGATTCATTCCATCCAGTGAGCTTGGAAAGTTTCAATAGTGGGTGCCACTGTCAGTATTATTTTCTATTATGTGGCCCACACGAGCTCTACATCAGGCTGATATTTGGGCTCTGGCCCTAAAATGACACAACAAAAAGGATGGGTAGTGTGGATTATACACATGCATTAATGTAGGCCCATATGGGTCGTGGTTGTCATGGGTTGCCACATGTTCACTTCCGTTACTACCAAATGAAATGATAGCCATTAGTACCATAGCCTAATGCCCATAATGGGGTGATCCGTTCCATCCACCTTGTCGGCCAGCTTGCTGTGGACAGAAAACGTCCTAACTTGGGCAGTGTCCACTTCTAACAAACATCACGGTGAGCCTGAAAAGTTTCAACAGTGGGTACCATTGTCATCAGTATTTTCTATTATGTCGCCCACAAGAGTTATAGATCAGGCTAATATTTGGTCCCTAGCCTTAAAATGACACGGTTAAAAGGATGGGCGACATAGATTATACACATACATCAATGTGGGCCCCACGAGTTGGGCCTTGCCCCATGCTCACAGGAATGAAATAACACGTAATTTCTTGTGCACTCTAAACCATACAACTACTCATAGAAGAACAAGAGCATTTTGTTAAACAAAATTTTCCAAAGCTTGTTAGAAGGTCACCCTCAGAACATTTGAAAGGTTGAATCCTTTTAAGAAATTTGTGTTGGAAATTATACAGATTTATATTATTTTTGTATAATATGGAAACCGAAAATAAAAATTATCTGAACTAAGGATAGGTTGAAGCACGTCTAAAACACTGTCCTTAAAGCGTTATTTGCCCCTACTCAAGTGATTTGATTATGCTGATAGGTTACAGGCAAATCGCTTCTAGGATACGACGAGCCTGGTGTGGGTCTGCGTTCAGCAAACACGAAGGCCCACCTATTGGAACTCTGATACACTCAATCTGGCAAAAAGTACAATGAAAAGAAAATTCCCAAAAAGAAAAGGAGAGAAGAAGATGTATATGAGACCACTGCATTGGTCTATTTTTCTTGTTCTTCAGTTATTGGTTCAATTAAACCATTATTATAGACCACACCGCTGGTCTATTCTTCAAGCTAAGGTTCAAGCCTTGCTATATTGCTGGAATCACTAGAGTATAGGAGTAGAGTGGGGCTGGTTGTCTCAGTTTGTATGGGTTTGCTGGAGTGTATCGTGATGGTTTAGAAACCCATCTAGACCCTCTATTTATAAGCTAAGGTGGCTAGGGGGTAGAGTTGGGCATTTCATACCCAAACTGGTGGATCCAGGCCAATTAGACCCGATTCGAATAGAACCGATGGTCAAGATTGGTCAGGATCAGGTAGCGTAATCCAGATCCGAATTATTTTCGGGTCGAATCCAGGTAAGCCCTGTTCCGAACCGACCCGATCCGTAACCCGATCCGATTGGATCCGATTCGGACTGACCTAATCCGGCCTGTGTATATATATATATATATATATATATATATATATATATATATATATATATATATATATATATATATATATATATATATATATATATATATAAAACTTTTACCGCATATACTTTAGGTTGGGCACCAAAAAATCCTGCCCAATGTACTCTTTATCTCTCTTTATCTCTCCATATCTTTGATTCTCTCTCTGCATGTCTCTCTATTTCTGTTGAAGAAGAAGACAAGAAGAAGGTTTTGGAGCTTGGATATCTTTGCTGGAGAGAGATATTGAGAAATGATATTGCGTATGGAAGAGAGAAAGAGGGAAAGAGAAAGAGAGTAGCAGGTATGTTTTATATCCAAACTGTCCATCCATTTGGCAAGCTCATTTTAAGGCTTTGGATATTCATTAATTTTAGGTTCAACTACTAAAATGATATGGAAAAACGAATGGACAGCGTGGATAAATCACATACATTCAGGGTGGGCCCCAACAGAGATTACTCAGTACAATAAGAGGATTCGCCGGTGTACCACGAAACGGATTGGCTACTCCCCCTGACACCAGCCAATGGCTCGTGGTCGGTGCTCCGTGGGCCCCACCATGATGTATTTGTTTCATCCATGCCGTCTGTATATTTTAAAGATCATTTTAAGGCCTGACACCAAAGATGAGGTATATCTCAATCTCAAGTGGACCACATTAGAGGAAATAGTTTTGAATGAGTATCGACCATTCAAAACATTTTGGGGGCCATAGAAGTTTTGGATCAAGCTGATTTTTGTTTTTTCCCTTTATCTGAGCCTGTATGACCTAATCAATAGATTGGATGTCAAATAAATAGTACAGTGGGCCTTAGGAAGATTTTAATGGTAGATATCCAATCACAATTGTTTTCATGTGGTGTAGTCCACCTGAGATTTATATCCCTCTCATTTTGTTGATCAAGTCTAAAATGATCTGTAAAAATGGATGAACGGAATGGATGTAAGACATACATCATGGTGGGGCCCACAGAGCATCGACCACCTGGCTGGTGGCAGGGGGAGTGGCCCATTCGTTTCCGTGTACCACCACACAAGCTAACTATAGCTAGCTATTGGTACGACGACATGTTGTGCCAAGACGGACGTGGATTTCCTGCGAAAGGAAGTTCATGCGTTGGGAACCCATGTGGGACCCACTGCGATGTTTGTGTGAAATCCTCCCCGTCCATACGTTTTGTGAGTTCATTTCAGTACATGAGGCTAAAAATGAACTGTATCCAATGCGCAAGTGGGCTGAAAAAGTGATAATTGAACATCCACAATTGAAATATTCGTAAGGCCACAAACGTTTTGAATCATGCTGATATTTGTTTTTTCAGTTCATCCCAGTAGGAATGACGTTATTAATGGTATGGATGTCATGTAAACATCACCGTCGAACCCAGGGAGGTTTCAACAGTAGGAATTTACCTAACCACCTTTTCCTTTAATACGGCCCACTTAAGTCTTGGGTCCTGCTCACTTTTGGTCTCATGTTCTAAAATGATCTAAAAAAATAGAAGAACGGAGTGGATTCCTGAAAAACATCACGGTGGGCCCCACCTACGATCCGAGCACACGAACTTTATGTTTCGCAGGAAATCCACGTCCCTGTAGCGTGTCATGCACGTCAATACAAGCCAACTGTATTCTTGAGCTCCGAGTTGTACGAACGGCTCAAATGAGATCTACGTTACATGGGCCCCACAATGATGTATTTAATATATCCATACCGTTTATCCATTTTTTGTGATCATTTTAAAGCATTTGGAAAAAAATGAATCATATTTAAAGCTCAAATGGACCACACCGAAAATAGCAGCAAGGATAATGATTTTCACCATTAAAAAATTCGATCCTTAGCCAATCCAATCTGACTCAGTTTCTTTGACCGAGTCGAACTAGGTTCGGGTCAGGCCAAGCATGTAACGAATCTGTTCGGGTAAGGTCTTCTGGACTCGATCGCAGATCGGGTCGGATTCGGATCAGTCTAGGCATCTTTCGGACCATACCGAGTTGGACCAAATCCGATCTGACTCAGCCCAATGCCCAGCTCTACTAGGGGGTTATGGTCCAAAGACATTAATTCCATTAAGTCATTTCTGGCTGCTGGAAAACTAGTCGTTTTATGGTCGTTTTCTGACTATTGTGCATGGGCCATTAATCTGTTGCATGTTGACTATTGTGAGACAGCAGTTAGCCGTTTTCTAGCTGTTAGGCTAGCCATGCAGCAGTTATAGCTGGACCGTGCTCTAATGGCACAACTATTACAGATTTGCTGCAACAGCTCTTTTCAGTCCCTCTATATATACTAAGAGATCTCTCTCCCAGTCCTCTAGTCTCTCTGTTAACTGGCCGTCTACCTTAGCCACTTAGTCGCACCGCGACTCGCACACATCTCACTCCAGTTCGAGAAGGGAGCAACCCTCTACAACACGATGTGCACGTGCAAAGTGCAAAGTGCACCACTAGCGCCTCTACAGCCACACTGCCTCACATGCCCACGCCCTCGCACCGAGCCCGTGACCGTGACCGTGACCGAGATCGAGTCCGAGCCCGAGCTCGAGCATGAGCGCACGCGCGGGTGTTCCAATGCGTCCCATGGTCCACGAACTAGGTAAGTAAATATTAAGATACTCCACACTTTTCATTTAAACCATTTTTTCTTCTCTTCCCTTTTCCATGTGAGACTATTCTTAAAAAAACCCCCAAAAAGCTTTTTTACAAAACTTTTTAATATATTTCTATTATATTTTATTTTAAAATATATTTTATAAAATCAATATTTTACAACAATCCCCCACTTGATTTTTTAAAAATATATTTTCTCGATTAAACATTTTTGCCAGAATAATCAGCTTATATGCATAAAGAAAGATATCTTTCAATTTTAATCTTTCCTTAGTGTAAGTATATCAAAACTCTGTCGAAATGACTGGTAGCCACAACTTTGAACCAGTTATTCCTATATAACAGAGTTGGAGAAACTACACACATATTCGCTATGTGTTTGTTAGAGTTCCTACAATCTTGCTCAACACATTTAATGGTCATGTGCTTATCCTAATTCGTGAACTATCTCGAGAGAAAAACTCCTAATTCTTATGAGAGACGGCACCATCTCTACGTTCATATAGGTGAAATCCTTTCAGTGTCTCCATTACTGTAAGACACTTGTCCTATAGACTGGATTTCAATAAGAGTTCTAAGACTCAACTCACTTTCATAACGCTCGGCACTTATATATTATGGATGAGGTCTTATAATTTAGCGCTGAAAACTTTCCACATATCAGTGACTTGTTCTTACCCATTAAACTTAAAATTAGAGATTTTCTGACTTTAGGTTGGATTTTCATCACTAGTGGAACTTTGGTTAAAGAGTTTCAACCTCATCCCTCTAGATGTAGCCTTTACGACCTCTCTCAGCAGAGGTTTAGTGAAAGGATCTGTTAGGTTATTGCTGAATTTCACATAGGAAATAGCAATGATTCCATCTTGAATCAATTGTCTGACATAATCATATCGAAGACTGATATGACTAAACTTACCATTATATGTGCCGCTATAGGCTCTAGCTAATGTGACTTCACTATCACAATGTAGTGATATAGTCTATATAAGCTTTACACAGAAAGGGATTTCTAATAGAAGATCCCTTAGCCACACAACCTCTTTGCCTGTTGCAATCAGAGTTATGAATTCAGACTCCATAGTCGAGTGCGTTATGCAAGTTTGTTTCTTGGATCCTCAAGATACAGCTGCATCTCTTAGGGTGAATATCCACCCTGTAGTAGACTTGTTGTCCCCTGCACTCGATATCCAGCTTGCATCGGTATATCCTTCCAATACGGCAGGAAACTCTGAATAAAATAGTCTTAAATCTTTGGTTACTTACAAGGACTCTATTGATTGCATTCCAGTGTTCAGTATTTGGGTTACTAGTAAACCTACTAAGTTTACTCACAACATATGCGATATCAGGTCTAGTGTATTGCATAACATACATAAGACTTCCTACAACACTCGCATTTTCTAATTGTGCAACCGTTCTTCCACTATTTTCTTTTAGCTTGATACTTGGATCAAATGAGGTTTTTGCTTCTTCTATATTTAGAAGGTTAAACTTGTTTAGTATCTTCTCAATATAATGAGATTGACACAAAGTATAACCCCCACAATATTTTTTAACTTTAATACCTAGGATGGTATTAACTTGTCCAAGATCCTTCATTTCGAATACGGAAGATAGAAACCTCTTTGTTTCAATCACACCTTCTATTTTATTACTTATTATTAACATGTCATCAACATATAGACAAATAATAACAATACAACTACCATTTACTTTAGAATATATGCATTTGTCAGCTACATTATGCATGAAATCATGAGATAGTATTTTGGAATCAAACTTCTCATGCCATTATTTTGGTGCTTGTTTTAATCCATACAAAGATTTACTAATCTACATACTTTGTTTTTATTTCCTAGTAGAATGAAACCTTCATGTTGTTCCATGTATACTTCCTCATTAAGGTCACCATTCAGGAATGTGGTCTTCACATCCATTTGGTGAATATGAAGATGACGTATGGAAGCTAGCGCAAATAATATCCTAATGGATGTTATCCTAGCTACAGGAGAGTGTGTCAAAGTAATCTATCCTTTCTTTTGTTTAAAACCCTTAGCTACTAGTCAAACTTTAAAGGTTTAGATAGTCCCATCAGTGTAATATTTCTTCCTAAATACCCACTTACAACCTATGGGTCTAGAACCTAGAGGTAAGTTAATTAGTTCACATGTTTGATTTGATAGTATGAATTCCATTTCATCGTTTATAGCCTCTTTATATGTTTTTGGATCATCTTCTATAGTCATCACTATAGGTATTTTCCTTATAACATTTTCTCTATCTCCTTCTACAAGATGGAAAATGATATGTTGTGAGTCTATATAGTCATCTCCTAGACTCTTCTATATTCTTGTCCTTTGACTCCTACGAGGTTTAATAGGAGCTTCCACTATCTGTGGAGCTGTGCTATCTGGTTCTCTATTACGAGTTTGGATTTCATTATCATTTGACTCTAAGGATAGTGAGTTCTCAAAGAACTCAATGTCTCTTAATTCTATTATTGTATTAGACTCTATGTCTAGAAGTCTATAAGCCTTACTATTTTGTACATACCCTACGAAAGCACACTTAATATCTCTTGGTCCTGACTTAGTTCTTTTTGGATCAGGGGTTCTGCAATATGCAAGACACCCTCACACTTTTAGATATCATAGGTTAGGTTTTCTACCTCTCCATGTTTCATATGAAAATATTTTATATTTTTTAGACAAAATTCTGTTTAATATATGGCATGCTACAAGCAGTGTCTCACCCCATAGACTTAGTGGCAACTTTGCTCTTATTAGCATTGAGTTGACCATTTCTACTAATGTTCTATTCTTCCTTTCAGCTATTCCATTTTGTTGAGGTGTGTATGGCATTGTACATTGATATATTAGTCCATGTTTTTCACAGAAGTTATCGAATTCATCAGAGAAGTATTCTCCTCCTCCATCGCTACGGAGAATTTTTATCTTCTTATTTAGTTGATTCTCTACTTTTTCTTTATATATTTTAAACATGTTCAATGCTTCATCTTTACTCTTTAATAGATAAACATACACATATCTAGAGTAATCATCAATAAAGGTTATGAAGTACCGTTTACCTCCATGAGTAAGAATGCCGTTTAACTCATAAATATCACTGTGCACAAGATCCAATACTTAAGACGATCTTTTAACACTTGGAAAAGGTTTCTTCATTATTTTGGATCCTATGCACACTTCACATTTTTCGATTTCATTATCTGTGTATGAGATTAAATCATTCTTATCCATAAACTTCAAGGTACTATACCCTATGTAGGCTAGTCTATCATACCATAGTCCAGCAGATTCAACCATATACGTATAAGTGCTACTTTCATTCAGAGAAAACTTAATCATTCTGTTATAAGCATATCCTTTTTCGAAAAAATTCTCATTCTTTGACAGAATCAGTTTACCTAACTCGTACACCACCCTTATACTTGGTTTTCCTAGAAGATCCCCAGAAACTAAGTTTCGCCTCATGTCTGGGACGTGCAATACATTAGTTAGAATCACTTTCTTCCCAGAGGTAAATGTTAGTTTGACAGTTCCTTTGCCGACAACCTTCGATCGGACTTCATTACCCATTTGGACTTCTTGACCATCGGTCAATTCCTCATAGGTTTTGAATGTTGATTTGTTATAGCACACATATACTATAGCGGCAGTATTATACCACCAACTTGGAACTTTGTCTTAGATGGTATTCACCTTAATGATCGTAGTCATAATATCACCTTCTTCTACTGCACTTGCCTCTTTTTTAGATTTGCAATATCGGCATACTCGAGCATAGTGCCCCATTTTTCCACAGATATGACATGGGCTTTTAAACTTTTCGTTGTTCTTTTGGGCATTTTTCTTGAATTTCCCTTTATTGGGTTTCACGGAATCGTCCTTCTCGAGATACTTGTTACTAGTATTCTCTACTACATGTACCGTAGACGAGGCATTCCCGTTATCTTTCTTTCTGTCTTGTTTACGGGATTCTTCCTCAATTCTGAGGTGTTTCTGTATTTGTTCTAGTGTGTAGTCCTCAGTTTTATGCAGCAACTTCTTTCTATAGTCTTTCCACATTAGTGGCAATTTGGCGATTATAGCCCCGACTTGGAATGATTCAGGAAGATCGATTTTGATTGCTTTGATTTTGTTAACTATTAGCTGCAGTTCTTAGATTTGGGGTGGTAGCGGTTTGTTATCTACCATATTGAAGTCAAAATACCTGGCGATGAGAAATTTGTTGGTATCTTCTTCTTCAGCCTTGTATTTGAACTCCAGAGCGGCCAAGATCTCCTTTGCTGATGATGTCTGTTGATACAGTTCATATAGGTGGTCGAAGAGCGCGTTCAGAATGTGTCCTCAACACAAGAGTTCGTCTTCGGCTCGTTTAGTCCTGGCAACCACCTGTTTAGGTGTGTCTTCGTCAGATGCCTCAGGTAGTGCTTGCAGATTTGGATATAATATGTAATAGATCTTTAGCGCCGTTAGAAGAAATTTCAGCTTGTCTTGTCATCTTGTAAAATTGGTTTCATCGAACCGATCAAGACGTATCAAGTCCTGATTCATCAACTTGATGGATGAAATACTGTCGGCTTCCATCAAATAACGCTTTAAGATTGTTAGAAATTATACAGATTTATATTATTTCTGTATAATGTGGGAACTGAAAATAAAAATTATCTGAACTAAGGATAGGCTGAAACACGTCTGAAACACTATCCTTAAAGCGTTATTTGTCCCTACTCAAGTGATTTGAGTATGCTGATTAGTTACAGGAAAATCGCTTCTAGGATACGATGAGCTTGGTGTGGGTCTGCGTTCAATAAACACGAAGGCCCACCTATTCGAACTCTGGTACACTCAATCTGGCAGAAAGTACAATGAAAAGAAAAATCCCAAAAAAAAGAGAGAAGAAGATGTATATGAGACCACTGCACTGGTCTATTTTTCTTGTTTTTCAGCTATTGGTTCAATTGAACCGTTGTTCTAGACCACGCCGCTAGTCTGTTCTTCAAGCTAAGGTTCAAGCCTTGTTATATTGCTAGAATCACTAGAGTATAGGAGTGGAGTGGGGCTAGCTGTCTCAGTTCGTATGGGTTTGCTGGAGTGGATTGAGATGGTTTGGAAACCCATCCAGACCCACTATTTATAGGCTAAGGTGGCTAGGAGGTTATGGTCCAGAGACATTAATTCCATTAAGCCATTTCTGGCGGTTGAAAAACTAGCAGTTTAATGGCCGTTTTCTGACTGTTGTGCATGGGCCATTAATCTGCTACATGTTAACTGTTGTGAGACAGCAGCTAGCCGTTTTCTATCTATTGGGCTAGCCATGCAGCAGTTACAGCTGGACCCTGCACTAATGGCACAACTGTTACAGATCTGCTACAACAGCTTTTTTCAGTCCCTCTATATATATTGAGAGATCTCTCTCCCAGTCCTCCAGTCTCTCTGCTACGAAGTGCGAAGTGTGCCACTAGTACCTCTACAGCCACACTGCCTCACATGCCCAAGCTCTGCACTGAGCCCGTGACTGAGCCCGAACCCGTGGCCGAGCACACGCGGGTCCCGTGTTCCACGGACTATGTAAGTAAATATTAAGATACTCCACACTTTTCATTTAAACCGGTTTTTCTTCTCTTCCCATGTGGGACTATTCTTAAAAAAATCTCCAAAAAGCTTTTTTACAAAACTTTTTAATATATTTCTATTATATTTTATTTTAAAATATATTTTATAAAATCAATATTTACAACAATTTAACCATACAACAAGGCAACTACAGTCAAAATCCCGATATATTAATAACCCCTTACAACTTTTTATTTTTAAAGAGAAACACTACCAGAAAAATAGGAATTACTGGCGGCCAAAACTGCCCCTAAAAGTCCAAAAAACCGTCGGTATAAGAATTACCGGCGGTCGGGCAGCTGTCGCAAAAGGGGAGCATCGCTGTATCGTTTACCGGCATTCGTCCATTTTTACTGGCATTTTTGGCGGCCGCTGCTAAAAGTTGGCCCTTACCGTCACTTATTATCATTTACCGACGACTCTGCTACTAGTTGGTAAAAACTGTACAAGCGCCGATAAAAATTGTAAAAGCGCCGGTATAAAACGCCGGTAAAAGATACTAGGAACGCAGTAAATTTTGGAAGAAACACCGGTAGAAGTAACAACAAATGCCGCGAAAAACTGTAAAAATACTAATGAGAGATTAAAAACGCCAGTAAATCATTTACAATGTAAAAGAAAAAAAATAATAGAAACAATTAAAAATTCTGCTAGGCTAAATCTTCTAAATCAAAAGACCTTTACAAGATTAAATTGGCATTCAAACACAACCTGTAAATCATTACAACCAACCTCATTTACAGGGGGCCTGAGAATGAAAGGTTACATAATGGACAAGAAATTTACAGATTGAGACACAAGAAAAAGCAAAAGGAAAAAAAAATCAACGGACTTCAACGACGCCCGAGGCGAGACTTCTCAAATATACCCCAAGAACCAGAACTCATGCCATAAATAGGACCTTTGTCAGCACCACCCTGCCATGCATAGAGGTCAGGTAATAAAACAGTATATACACTGATAATCTGAGTTACACTATCTAAAATTAAATTTTCAGTCATAAATATTTCCTGCAAAACAACCATACCGAATGAAGTCCATATCCATCCCCATATGAAGCAGCAAAGCTTCCCTCTGTTACCAATGCTCCACCCTAAATGCTCCACTTTCAGTTACCAATGAAAAGACAAAAGTTTACAAAACAAAATAAAATAACCAAAAAATAAATTTGATATAAAATAAAAGGAACCAATAAATACCTGTAACTAGCAGATGGAGGAGAATAGCTATGGATTTTTTATATATATAAATATGTGGACAGATTTATCTTCAATTTTTCTTCAAGGATAAAACTACATCATAAGCATCATAGCATGCAACTCAATATGAGCCTTTTTACAGAAGCATTAACTAGCATGCAACTCAATATCCAGTATACTTCTAACCAGTTGGAGTATCCAGCTTTGTGTGATGCCCAGAACTAAAAAGAAATAGGGAAAAAGAGAGAAGAAGAAAGAGAAGGAAAAGAAAAGATTCTCACTCAGTTTCAACATAAGGAGCATTCAACAAAGTTTTCAACACATTGAGAGAATTTGGTGAATTTCAAATAATGGAGGTGGGTTGGCAATATTTTAACACTAATGGGTGCCTTTGTATTTTGAAATGACAGGAGAAGGAAGAAATCAACAGTGAAAATTGAATTATGTATTAAAATACTATGTGATACTTCCTGGACCGAACTGGATTATGTATCTATGAGAATTCTTATGTGATACTTCCTGTACAATATTTTTACATCTATGAGAATTTTTAGTGTGAACTTTCTAATGCATGCATGCATATTATAGCCTCATGGGTCCATTATAAAAAGCAAAAAGGAAAGAAGGTTCTTGTTTTCCTCATGCAATATATAGGGTCTATTATGTACCTGATTAGATGGAGCATGTGGATGACCCTTTCTGACAGAGAACCTTCAGTAATTTCAGCAGTTTAAACTCGGCCATTCACTAAATGACGTTGAAATCAACTCTTGGTCGACATACCGAAGAGCCTCTGTATAGTTAGCCAAATCACATTCAAATTGTTTTAGTGGATAATCATCCTAATTTCATCCACATTGCATGCTTGAGGAGAAGAAATTAAATGCATAGATGTCCTTAATTAGGATGTGTCTGCCTAACTGGAACCAACAACAATGACTGAGGCATGTGTTGCGCAGCACGTCAACAATGCAGTGAGCCTAGATCCAATCTCAGGCCTCACCCACAAACGATAAACAGGAAGAAATATAAACTAGAAATAGATCAAAGCATTCAAAACAAACCACAAGACAAGATATACATGGAAAAACTCCAAACTAGGGTAAAAAACCACGGATGCAAACTTCCACTATGAAGAACGAAGATTACAAGGCAATATACTAACCTCTCCCTTGGAAGCGCATAGAAAACCCTTTGCTTACACCTTAAAATAAATTTCCTTTGCTTTTACAATACCTAGAAAAAACCCTAGGAACCCCTATTTATAGTTTAAGTAACTCCCATTTCTGCATCCCAGTTGCGAAAGGACTTGCGACAAGAAATCCACGCAAAATCGCAGAACGAATTTGCGTAACCTCGACTGGTCGTGCAATCTGCACGACCGGTCGAGAGGACCCCACAACCAGTCGTGAATGGACACCTTGGGATCAAAAATCAGTGCTCGTTGGATTTTGAGTCGAGCTGGTCCAAGACCGGTTGAGCCGGACCCTACGACCTGTCGAGCATGGCTCACGACCGGTTGAGGACGGTCCCAGATGTGGCTCCACATCTTAACAATCTCCCACTTGAAGACACATCACTTTAAACTTTCGTTTTCTTCAACCAGAGTGCACCACCTCCCTGTCTTCAAGCCTGAAGACCAATCAAAGCTGAACAAAGCTTCAACTTCTCCCGTGTGACCGCCTTGGTTAGCGTATCTGCAGGATTCTCACTTATATGGATCTTCTCCAGAGTAATCGATCCATCTTCCAGTAACGAGCGTATGAAGTGATATTTGATGACAATATGTTTGGTCCTTGAATGAAAGGCTGAATTCTTAGCCAAGTGTATTGTACTCTAACTGTCACTGTACAGCTTGCAATCTGCTTGCTTCTTATCCAACTCTTCCATAAAACCTTGCATCCACACCATCTCCCTGCACGCTTCTGTAGCCGCAACATATTCTGCCTCTGTCGTACTGATAGATACTATCTTTTGTAACTAAGAGACCCAACTGACAGCAGCACTACCCAGAATAAAGACATAACCTGTAGTGCTTCTTCTGCTATCGATATCTCCTACCAAATCTGAATCCACGTAGCCTTGTTGCTTGATTTTCGATTTACCATAGCACAACCCTACATCCTTAGTACCTACCAAGTATCTAAGGATCTACTTCACAGCTTCCCAATGTTCCTTCCCGGGGTTGTTCATGAACCTGTTAACAACTCCCACTGCTTGAGCAATATCTGACCTCGTGTTCATCATAGCATACATGAGACTCCTAATAGCTGACGCGTATGGGACTTTAGTCATGTAGTCTCATTCCTCCTGCGCCTTTGCACCTTGCTCCTTAGATAGCTTGAAGCGGTTGGCTAATGGAGTGTTAACCGGCTTTGCACCTCCCATATTGAATCGATCAAGTACCTTGACTATGTACTTTGCCTGTGACAAAACTATTTTCTTGTTTTTCCTATCACGCTTTATCCTCATGCCTAGGATTTGTTTTGCAGCTACTAGATCCTTCATGGCAAATTCTCTAGACAGTTGTCTTTTGAGATCTGAGATGTCCTTCATGCTTGAACCGGCCACAAGCATATCATCAACGTACAGAAGAATGATAATGTACTATGTATTAAACTTCTTCAAATAGCAACAGTGGTCAGCATGACATCTCCTATAACCGTTTCCTGACATGAAACTATCGAACTTCTTGTATCACTGCCTCGGGGCCTACTTTAGGCCATATAGACTCTTCTTCAGTCTACACACCTCGTTCTCCTTTTCTGGTGCCATGTATCCTGTCGGCTAATACATATATATCTCTTCTTCAAGGTCCCCATGAAGAAAGGCTGTCTTAACATCTAGCTGCTCTAGATGTAAGTCCTCTGTAGCCACTATACTTAAGACCATGCGAATCGTAGACATTTTCACTACAGGTGAAAATATTCCAATGAAATTGATATATGCCTTTTGTTGAAACCCTTTCACAACCAATCTAGCCTTGTACCGTTTTGAATCAACGTGCTCCTCCTTCAGTCTGTAAACCCACTTGTTATGAAGAGCTTTCTTACCCTTAGGTAAAGTGACTAGCTCCCATGTACAATTAAACTTAAGAGAGTCCATCTCCTCATCCATAGCCTGCTCCCACTTAACCTTTGTATCCATCTGTAATGCCTCTTCAAAACACTCTGGTTCACCATTATCTGTCAACAGTAGATAATGTAAAAAGGGTGAGTATCGGACCGTGGGTCTCCTCTCCCGAGCAGACCTGCTCACAACCGGTGTATACGGCTCTGCCTTATAATGCTCCTGTGCATGATTATCCTGTGGCAGTGTAACACCCGTGTCCGGTAACTCTTTCATCTCTACGAATTCTTTCTCATCGGCCTTATTTTCCTATGCACTGTCCTTATGCATCACTTTTTCATTGTAGACTAAGTCCTTGCTTCTGATGATTTTCTTGTTTTCTGCATCCCAAAGCCTGTAGCCAAAATTATACTGCCCGTAGCTTATAAACGTACACCTCCTGGATTTCGCATCCGGTTTGTTTCTGTGCTCTGCATTAGTGTGAACATATGAAGTGCAACCGAACACTTTGAGATGTGCAAGGTTTACTTCTTTCCCAGTCCACGTTTCTTCTGGTAGCCCACCATCCAATGGTGCTGAGGGACTTCTATTGATGAGATAGGCGGCAGTATTCACAGATCTGCCCAAAAGGTCTTGGGCAACCCTGCATGTAACCTCATGCTCCTGGTGCACTCAAGAATGGTTCTGTTAATGCGCTCAGCGACACTATTCTGTTGTGGTGTCCCTGGAATCGTTTTCTGATATTTGATTACATTTGTTATACAATACTCCTCAAATCTCTTATCACAATACTCTCCCCATTGTCAGATCTGAGACACTTTACTGTTTTACCTGTCTCATTTTCTACCATAACTTTCCACTTCTTAAAAACATCGAATACATCAGATTTATGCTTTAAGAAATAGACCCACAATTTTCTACTAGCTTCATCAATAAAAGTAATAAAATAACGTGAGCCACCAAGAGATAATACCTATGCCGGTTCCCACACCTCAATGTGTACAAGCTCCAACAGATGCGTCTTTGGAACACGTCCCATCTTCTTGAAGCTCACCCTCTTCTGCTCGTCATACACACAGTACTCGCAGAATTCCAAGTCAATAGACTTTAGCCCTGGTAGCTTCCCTTTTGACAATAGCACTTTCATCCCCTTTTCACTCATATGTCCTAGCCTCTGATGCCATAACTACCCATTCACTCCAGTTGATGCGACTGCAAGTGAACTATACGATCCTGTAGTCACGTACAAAGTACCTTCTTTTTTATCTCGAGATATCACCAAGACACCTTTTGTGATCTTCCAGGAATCACTGGTGAATGTCGTCACATAACCGGTATCGGCCAACTATCCCACTGAGATCAAGTTACGTTTTAAATTCGGTACATGTCTGACATCCTTCAATTTCAAGATTGTTCCGTCTTTCTGATTTACATGAACGTCCCCCTTTCCAACAATGCTGCACGGCTCATCATCACCCAGATAGACTCTCCCAAAGTCACCTGACACATAATCATGCAGAACTTCCTCACATGAAGTGGCATGAAACCAAGCACTCGAGTCTATAACCCAAGACTCATTCTTCGTATCAAGAGACAAGATCAACGCCCCTGTGTCACTTTCCTCAGATAGATTCACTGAATCCTTCTCACCTTGAGAGCTTCCTTCTTGTTTCTTGAATGCCCTACAATCACATTTCATGTGCCCCTTCTTACCACAATGCCAACACCCGTCTTTGTCTTTTGGTCCCTTGGAGTTCTTCCTCGACTTAGAACGCCCGTGTTTATTGCCTCCGTTGTTCAGCGATCTTCCTCTTCCTTCAACGTTTAGTGCATTCCCTGAATCCCCTGAAACTCCTGATGCCTTTCTTCTAGATTCTTCACTGAGAATTAGACCAGGCACATCATCAAATTTCAGCTTTGTTGACCCTGAAGAATTGCTCACAACAATCACCAAACCATCCCAACTATCTGGCAAACTGGACAAGATCAATAACGCCCTGACCTCATCCTCAAAAGCAATGCCAATGGATTCCAACTGGCTCGTGATTGTATTCAACTCGTTTAGATGTCGAGCCACGCTCCTACCATCTGACATCTTAATGTTGAATAGCTGTTTCATAAGATGAACCTTATTGGATGCAGATGGTTTTTCATACATGGTAGCTAGGGCTTCCATTAATTTTTTTGTAGTTTTCACCTTGGATATATTGAAGGCGACGCTCTTAGACAAAGAGAGTCGGATCGTTCCTAAAGCCTTCCTATCCAGTAAAAACCATTCATCATCTGTTATCTTTTCTGATTTTTTCTTTTTTCCTCCTAGAGGAATATAGAGGTCCTTCTGATACAGATAATCTTCCATCTGCATCTTCCAAAAGGTAAAGTTTAAACCATCAAGCTTCTTAATTATAGTTTTCCCTTCTTCCGTCATCTTTCCCAATAGAACTAAACCAATAGCTCTGATATCAGTTGTTGCACAGCACGCCAACAACGCAGTGAGCCTAGATCCAATCTCAGGCCTCACCCACAAACGATAAACAAGAAGAAATATAAACTACAAATAGATCAAATAATTCAAAACAAACCACAAGACAAGATATACGTGGCAAAACCCCCAAACTAGATTAAAAAAAACCACGGATGCAAACTTTCACTGTGAAGAACGAAGATTACAAGGCAATATACTAACCTCTCCATTGGAAGCACATAGAAAACCCTTTGCCCACACCTTAGAATAATTTTCCTTTGCTTTTACAATACCTAGAAAAAATCCTAGGAACCCCTATTTATAGTTTAGGTAACTCCCCATTCCGCATCCCAATTGCGAAATGACTTGCGACACGAAATCCGCGCAAAATCGATGAACGAATCTGCGTAACCTCGACTGGTCGTACAGTCTTCACGGCCAGTCGAGAGGACCCCACGATCGGTCGTGAATGGACCACGACCGGTCGAACACCTCGGGATAAAAAAACAGTGCTCATTGGACTTTGAGTCGAGCCGGTCCACGATTGGTCGAGCCAGACCCTACGACTGGTCGAGCATGGCTCACGACCGGTCGAGGACGGTCCCAGATGTGGCTCCACATCTTAACAGCATGGGTGTATTTGAAGTAAAATATAAAATGAAATCGTGTTTTCATAGGGAAAAATTGAAGTTAACCCTAAAATATAAAAAAAATGGCAAACAAAAATTATGGTCACTGGCCATTTATCGACTTCCGTCTCCATTCCTTCCTAGTGCACAGGGTGTGGCCAAATCAGGAAGATGATTAGCAGTGCTTATAGGAATCTTCAGATCGATACTTCCTGGACCTTGGTTCATGCAGTGTTCTCGTAATCTTTTCCATATATGTAAAAAATCACACTAAAAAAAATAAATCAGCAATTGATATTTATACTCACCCTGTTTGCTAGACAGCTTTTTTTTTTTTTTTTTTTTCTACTTTCGAAAATAGAATAGTACAACTCTATAGTCTTCAAAGCTTGGGCTAGCTTTGAGGACTTTTTACTGGGATTTGGCAATATGAAGCCTGGTCCCTTGACAGCCTATCCAATAGATCACCACCAGGCCATTCCTTATAGCCCATAGTTCTAACTATGAATGCAAGTGGAAACACCAGCCTATCCAATAGATCACCACCAGAAGGATTATTTTACAGCTATAGTGAACTTCATTTTCTAGAAAAAATATAGCATGGAATCAAATGGAAACAAACCTGCTGTTTGGGAGATTCTTCAATGCATTAGGTACAAAACTCCTGTACAACCCAATGAAACCATCAAGTGCCACGATACCTGCATTCACATTGGGCAATCAGAAGATTGCTTTCCTTCGCAATAGGCAATTTCTGTTGGAAGCAAATTAGAGATCAACAGTTGCACAACAAAAGACTACACGAACTAAACTGAGAACTGCAGTATCATTGTACAATATGGGAATGTAGAATATTGGTAGGTTTAGTGACATTTTCAAAAACGAATGCAATAACCACTAATAAAATAAAAAATAAAAAAAAAATCCACTATGCAGTTCTCACCAAGAAAATCAGCATCATCTAAAGACCAACTGGAATCAGCTACACGAATCCTGTTCTGCCATTGCACTCCATCAAGGACCATTTTCTCAGATAAACTAGTTCTCATGAAGGAGATACATCCCTAAATATGGCCATTTAGTCAATCACCCAGGTTGCAACATTGCAATAAGATTTATATTAACGGATGGCCATTTAATCAATCACCCAGGTTGCAACATTGCAATAAGATTCATATTAACGGAAGAAATACTAAAATATATTTTCTTATGGTTTCTATGCAACATTAGCAGAATAAGCTAATTCTACAACTAGGCAGGTTTCTCTGCAACGTTAGCAGCATAAGCTTATTCTACAACTAGCCAGATTCTTCAGTGACATTTGTAGAATAAGCTTATTCTACAATATGTGTGGAGCCCATCATGATCCGTACAAGGCATTTTATTTCAGGCATAAGCTAACCATTAACATCATAAACAAACCCCTTCTTGTGCCCAGGTCAGGCCTAAAGTGAAATTTTCAAAACCAAGGCCCAAACCTGGCCTGTCAAACTAGTTGAGCTTCAAAAATAGGACCATAGCCATTATGTGGGCCTATCTTACAGCCCAGATCCAACCTATATCAGACCAGGAGCCACTGCTCAAAAAATCTCGTTAAAGAAGGGGCCATTTTCATTGTTATGTGCTCGCATTAAAATTAGGTCTGCTTGCCTAGGGCTTGATCTTGGTACCAATTCACAACAATCAAAGTCGAATCATGAGCCTATTAAAGAAGAAAATTCAATGAAGCAACAACTCGTACCATAGAGAAACTTCCATAAACTGGAGAGTCTTGACCAATTCTTTTTTTTAAAAAAATTTAAAAATAAAAATAAAAATAAAAACCAAGACTGGACTTTATTGATGAAACAAACGCCATTTACAGCCATTCGGGCAGGCCCAAACAGAAAGAATCCGGGCCCTGCCTATCATATGGGACAGCTACACAAGGCTATACAGTAAACAAACAGGGGCCAAAAAGGCAGCCCAACTACAGCAGTCTCCCTGCTTGCACCAATTCAAAAGATTGTTTAATGTAGTTGAAATAACTGGATTTTGGGTTGTTCGGTCAAGTAATGGAAACTAAATAGAATTTGTAACTGCTTCTGCCCAACAAGCCATCCCAGCCCATTGCCACCTTAATGCAACACATTTCAACCAATGTAAGAATAATGGCTAAGACAAATGTCATTTATTTACTCATTTATCTACACAAAAAATATCAAAATATAGGTGACAATATATACTATATAAGTTCTCCATAAAGATATGAAACTTCCATTCATCAGTGCTGCAGCCATAACATGACAATAACAGCAAAATAGACCCATATTCGAAGCACGAATATAGACCTAATATCTGGCTGCATACATACTACTTGGAAAGTTCACCGCTCCAAATTTTCATTAAATACCCCATGAATAACAGTAATTGCTAAAAGAACAACCTGCTGAAAGAAAAAGAAAATGAGTTCCAGAATCTAAACAAGCAATCGGAAGAGGAACCCCTTCTTGAAGGATTATTTCAAAGCCTAATTATTTCAAAGACTGACAAAGAATGAGATAAAGATTTTTATTTTTTATTTTTTCTTTAGTATGATAAGGAGACTTCTTTTTTCCTACTTCCCAATGATAAGTTCCTACTTTCCATTGATAAGTTGAAAGAGCTGATACAAAACATAACGCAGAGGTTGCTTGGAATCATCTCGACCCAGCCTCACAAGAAAAAGCAAACTGATACAAGCTCATTCAGTATTAAATCCAAAATTTTCACTTCTCCACAACTCTAGAGTTTTGATCCTTTTTCAATACTTTGTTTTTCCTTTTACCAGAAGAACTAATTCCTTTTCTTTGATAGCCAATTTAACAACTGCTGTCAGGATTACAGCTATAGACAGGCACACAGTACTCCTAATCACACATGTTACCATAAAACAGATGCTATCGATTTTAATTTCTATATCTGTACATGTAACCAGCTAGTAGTAGAAGTGTTAGAACGTCCAAACCAAACCGACCCTCTGGATCACCTTGTGATTTCTGGGATATATGTCTTCTACTATGGCCAATGATTTGGATGGTTTGGATTGAGGTACCAATATTGCCATGCATGATGTCATTGTGTCTGCTTATAAATTGTCATCCTTTAGCATATTACAACGAAGTTTCTTTGGCCCTTTTTATTTTCTCGCAGGAGAGAGGCAGTGGATAGCATCCTACCACTACAAAGTTCATGCCTAATTACCAAAAGTACCCTCTAAGACACTTCTAGCATATCTTTGTTTCCAACCTCATTTATCTTTTGAACCATTCCAAGTGGAAAATTTTCCATCCTCACAATTTTCATTATCACATAGGATAGATGATGCAACCAAATGGCCACATGAGCATATTGATCAAGATCTGAAGAATCCAACCATTCAAAATTGTCTTGATTGCCAATTTGGACCAGATTCGTGGTTTGATGATCAATCTGATGAAATGAATGTTCAAATAACATGCAGGAGTGAGAGTATTAATTGAATGGTCATTATATTTCTAGGATTTATTTGTTTTAGTTCACTATTAAGGTTTGTGTATTTAATAATTTCGTTTTTTGCAATTTTTTCATCACTCTTTTGGTGGGCCACTTTTGGGCATAAAAGATTTCAGAATGACATGAAATTGGTCCTATTTGATAGCCTATTGAGTTATCTTTCAAAAGAACCCAAGAACATGCAATTCCGGTGTCATTTGATTGACTTATGACATATGGTTGCATGCATGAATGCATGCATGTAGATGCACATCATTGGTGTGTAGGCATGTGTGTGTCTATCCATTCAAACAGACAACTAGAATGCATTGTAAACCCATATAAATGATTTGAAGACAATACTTACCAACAAGCCTTCTTGGAGAGCCAATTGCTTAGCAGTCTCAACAGCTTCATCACTTGATATCCATATTAAGAGAAGCATTGTACAACATGACAATTTGGTAGGTACCCAATTTTCACCAATACATGAACATGAAATTCCAGTAGATTCTCATTCAGTCTCAACAGCTTCATCACTTGATATCTGTAGTAGAAATGCAACTCAGGCGGGTCAGGGTGAAGGGTCAACCCGAGCCCAAATGGACTAGAGTGGACCTGACCCAATCCAAATTCCAACATGAGGTCCCTGACCTGAACCCAACCTGGATTCCTCTATTTTCAACGCTAAACCGACCCAACCCAACCAAAATACATATGATTATTCCCAACCATACCTAATCTGACCCAAATTTGTTCAACCCAAACCCAACCAATTTGATATCAAGTTGGAGTTTTCCAACCCTAACCCAACCTGCCTAATACAGCCAACAGGACCATGACAACTAGACCCAACCCAAGCCCAACACAGGTTAGGTCAGTTGGTTTCAGGTTGACCAGAACCCAAGTAGCAACTCTAATCTGTAATGTGAAAAGCATGGCATGGCATGGCATGACAATTTAGTAAAGGAACTCAACTTTCACCAATACATAAACAAGAAAATTTAGAATAAATTCTTATTCTGCATGTTAAAAGCTTTTGATGCCCTATGTAGAAAGTTACCATTGAGGCCAAGCATCAGCGACATATTACTATATTATGCATGATAAAATTTATGGTCATTCCCTGAGCCAAAGATGTCATTTCGAACATTGTATTTTCCTCTTTGCATTCTAAAACCGGGGCTTTTTGGGACTAGGTGGCCAGTACCCAGACAAACCAATTAACTCAGCGACGTACGAGAAGTTTTATACAAATGTAGAAAATATAGCTGTAAAAAAAAGTAGCAAGCACAACAGTTCTTTGCGAATTGTGACAATGTTGGTATGGCATAGAAAAGAAGCAATGTTGATGGTGGGCTCTGTAACCTGGTTACGGATCGTTTGCAACACAGATTTTCGGCAGTTAGGCATTGGAATCTAGGATTTTCATCCAAATCATGTTTTGGACCCCCCAAAATCTTGGATATCAAATCCAAGTTGGATTGAAAATCCTCTAGAAGGGCCCCTTTTAAATCCAAGAAAAAAGGAGGGGTAAAAAATCCTGGATTTTCAATCCTCTCCAACTGTCCTAATTGTCTCGCCTATCTTTTAAGGCCCCCTTAAGTCAAAATCCAAGCTGCCAAACATAAACTTCTAGATCCAATGGATTGAAAATCCAGGCTACCAAATGCATGCAAAATCCAGGATTTGGATTCGTAAATGAAAATCCAAATCCATGTTGCCAAATGACCCCTAAATAGAATGCGCAGGCAATGAGTCGATTTAGGACAGAAGGAATAAATAAGGGTGGAAGAAAACCATACCTCTATGACTTCATCAACAACTTCAAGGTCTAAATTCCCAGGTACAAAACCTGCTTCAATACCTAATTAAATCTTATGTGGACCTGAGTGATTGTGATGACACAAGTCAGAAAGAAAGAAAGAACAAATCCATAAACCGCCTAAAAGCATGATTATTTGAGGAGAAAACATCCAAACAGTCATCTTTGCTTTAAACTGGCTCCGCAGCAAAAATCTGGAACATCACAGCGTATGCATGAAATAAAGAAAGGGCTAAATATACAAAACTCCACGGCCCAACAATCCAGAACTAAAATATCCAGTAATTTACAAAGTGATTTTAGGCAAAAAGTTTGTGTTGCAACTGGTTGGGACAACTCTTGCCAGCCCATAGACCCAGCCCCTTGAAGGCCAGACAAGTTCGCAAGCCCGTCCTAGTACTTGCCAAACGGGCCAGAAAGGCCTCAATCAAGCCTTGCAACATTAGAATGTGTCATCATATGATACCCTCATGTTAGGATTTTTTTTTTTGTTTTTTTTTTCCCCTTCAGAAAATGACCAAATATAAGATTTTGATTTTTTTTTTTTTTTTTTTTTAAAAGAAAATGACCAAACATCAGAATAGTTCCACCAGTTACATTCCCCACAACAAATATATCTATCTTGCTGCTTGTATATTTGTGTTCGGATGCCACCTGCAATCATTGGTTTGGGACTCAATCGATGATTTAGGTAACAAATAGGAGAGACCTCAAAAACAAATCCGATTGGTTTTTGAGGAAACAAACATTGCAGGTATTCTAGACAGTCAACAATGCGTCCAAGGGCCCTAAATGCCTGACAAGTTGGCCCAGCCTGTCCTATTTGGACATTTATGTAACTGGCCTGGAAAGGCCTCAAACTAACTCAGCTCATGGTGGGTCAGCCCTGGAATCGTTCCTAAAGCCACTCCGACCTTAAAATACATCATCATATTATACCTTTATGTTAGGCATATTATACCTTTATGTTAGGATTTTGTCCTTCAGCAAGCGGCCAACGCCAGAAATAGTTCCACCAGTTCCAATGCCTCCAACAAACATATCCACCTTGCCACACATGTATCTTCCCAGATTTTCGGACCAGTTGTCTTTGTAACATTGACTTGGCCACTGATCCCAATTGAGAAAGGTGGTCTCAATTCCAATTGATAGCATGGTTTCATCCAAAAAAGGATTTGGCTAAAGCATTTCATCAAACAAGTAGCGTGTTGTCCCTGTCCATGTGGAGAGTGTTGTCCCTGTCCATATAAAAATTGATTGAACAATTTACAGAACTATAAATGCAACATTTCAGCATTCAGGAGGTTTGTTAGTTCCACACATGTGGAGAGTGTTGTCCCTGTCCATCCACACTCAGCCACACGTGTGCTTGATCAGATTTTTCCACCATGTATGACATGTATGCAATTTCTAAGTGCCTGCGTATCATCCATCACACTCTACAAGACATTTCAAACATGATGAAACTAGGAGAGAGAGAGAGAGAGGGAGGGAGAGAGTAGCATACTGCTGCGGCTGTTGGAGAAGGGGAGCTACTACTGCGGCTGTTGCTGGTGTTTCTTCTTCTTGCGGGCCTTCTCGCAGGGCAACGACCAAGAGATTAGCATCTTCAACAAGCAATGGAAATGGAAGCCATATCAAGAGAGGCCGGAGTGGAAAAGGGAGATCAAGAGAGAGAGAGAGAGAGAGAGAGAGAGAGAGAGAGAGAGAGAGAGAGTTTCAGTCGGTTAGTGGACTAAAAGAGGGAGATCGAGAGACGTTGGAGAGAGAGAGAGACTTTCAGTCGGTTATTGTGGACTAAAAGAGGCGCGATTTGGGAGAGGAGGAAGAAGGGTTTTGGGAAAGAAATGGCGCGCGCGATTTGGGGATGGGGCAACTTGGGGAAGTGGGGGGAAAAAGCCTTCTTTTTATTTTATTTCAGAATTCAGCGGCGGTGGCTTATCTATACACTGGCGGCCACGTAAAAACGCCACTGATTTTACATGTACACTGGCGGTTTGTTGTGGCCGCCAGTGGTAGTGCGTCGCTAATACATATATTTCTTGTAGTGAAAGCAGTTGAGTTTGTGTAACAAATAGTGAGATCGAGTTATAGTGTGGTTCTTCTCGGAGAGATAAAAACCTGTTTTTCAGAAGAAATGAGGGAGAGAGTTAGTGCTTTCTAATGAAAATAACACTTTGGTTATCATGGAAAAGCAGAGTAGCAGCTAGAAAAGCAGACACCCATGTCATCCAATAACCACCTGAACAATAGAATTTTAGAAAGTTGTTTGTGAAAGTACATGATACTTTGCCTCTGCACTTAAGGGAGCAACTATAAATTGTATTTTGCTCTTTGAGAAAAAAGAAAGAAAGAAAGAATCATTGAAAGATATAACAAAAAATTAAATTTCAACAAAAAAAAAAAAAAACGTCTGTTAGTGACATCTCCTACTCGGTCAGCATCAGACTAAGAAATGAGTTCAAGAAAAGTGTTGGATGAGAATAGTAGCTCTTGAACACCCCTTTGAGTGCATTAATTAGCTTCATACAATGTGTCTTTCTTCTTGTTGTTAACACAGGCTTATATATCCTATGTACATCAACAAGTCCTCAGATGGCACATTTCTATCTTTCTGTCAGGGGACATGGAAAATCAATGTGATATATATGGCAAGCATGATGCTTTCTACACTCTACATCTCGAGGAAACTAAGATGCTTCGATACTAGAAGCTATCTAATGGTTTGCGGCTGCAACGGATAGTTGTATGTTCAATGCTAGGGAATTATCCCAACAAGTCTTCTTGACGCTTATGAGCTATAAAGATGCTCCCTAGACAATAACCGTCAAATATCTTCAACGCAAAACCTACAAAAGATTAGATTAGGTTCACCTTGTTATACTCTACAAGTGCACAAATTTTCGTCATTCATAATTGAAGATGGACGAGGATCAAAGGAAGCTCAATTGAAGATCAATGGTTGAAAGAGGCTGATTGCCATTGGGAGCTAGATCACCTATGCACTCCATTTTTCACTTCAAGCCAGTAATTAGAGTTTTATTTAAACATTCATTTTTATGGTTATATTAATCTTGTATTATGATATTATTGTATTTATATCCACATAGGATGCTTTGCTATTAAGGTTTTATGTTGTTGATAATTCAACTATTCTCTCACACCACCAATTGTACTTAGATCGGGAGGGAGAGAGAGGATTAGGGAAAGAAGATATCAGGGAATGGAGAGATTAGGGAACGGGGAGAGAGTGAGAGAGAAATAACCATTTTGTGGCGCGGCTCTATTTTGAGCGCATGCCCAAATTTGAGCGTCGTCTCACGAACAGACCGTGGATGATCTTGATAGGGGCTCCGTGGGGCCCACCATGATGTATTTGGTTTATCCATTCCGACAAATAATTTTATTAAATTATTTTAGTTCTTGATCCCAAATTTAATATAGATTTAAAGCCTAAGTGGACCACACCATAATAAACAAATGTGATTTAATATCCATGTTTCCTACCATGTGGTCCACTTGAACTTTTGATCTATCTAATTTTTTATTTCATGCCTAAAGTAATATTTTCAAATATATAGATGGCTTAGATAGAACATATATCTTTTTTAGGCCCCATAGAGTCCCTTACAACACCATTAATAATTAATGGTGTGTCAACTTTTTAGCTACGTATTAAAACTGTAGAAATTGTAGCTAAGGTTTATATTAATAGCAGAAAACTAACATGGTCTGTATCTTTGCCCCTTTTTATGGTAATGTCTCCACGTTATCAGACTTGTTTAGCTACCTTTTATATTCTCAATCATCAATTTGTTGGTTAATTTATCTAGGCAGTCATAACACTTTTGTTATTTTGATTATTCACGAAGTAAGAATAATTCTCCTTAATTTTTTATAACATCTGTTTCTTTTATCTTACGGTATGAGGATCAATTTTTCATCATCAGTGACTATCAGGAGATACTTCATTAATTTTATAGTATGAGGATATTTTTTTCTCATCATTTGTGGTTTATATGCATTGCTTTATTTTAGTTAACACACCATTACTTATTTGTTAGATACATATAATGCATACATGAACTATTACTGCCATTTTACATTTACGTTATCATATTATACATCATATAATCCATTGTCTAATTTATCTAGACTACACAATACTTTAATATGATGTTAGTTTAATTCATCAATTCTTTTTAATCATGCACATGTGATGTTAGTTTGCCTATCAGCTATGGTTATTGTTCGATAATCGAGAGTTACTTAGCCACCAGATTTACCAGGTCTTTTTCTATTACCGAAGACCCTCAAGATATTTTTCATTTATGAAACATAGTTCCACTATTCTGAGCATATATGTATGGTCAAAATTACTAACTATACTTAGTATCTACTATAGCTTAAACAATAAGATAATCATAATATACATCACTCATAATACAATTACAACATCAATGAAAGATGGTTGTCATGGAATATACATGCTAATTTATAATAAAGATATTGCAATAACCACATATTTTGTAATATATAATCAAATATCACATGTACAAAATAATGAGTAATATCATGAAATGCACACTAGTATATAATGGGTCTAAAATATATAATGATAACCATCAAGCCACCCACTGCTTTCATACTATATTTACATCTACATAGGATACTTTATTGTTGAGGTTTTGTCGTTGCCACAATAGAAATTGGCCTTAATTCAAGTATTCTCTCTCATGGCCAGCTGTGAGGCAGACTCATTCAGCTGACTTTTAGTCCATAAGAAAATGGGCCATATGGCTATACTTGCACATAAAAGTATGCTAACAATAATGCACTTGCATGGTATTGTTTATTTGTTTTTCCTCTTGTTAAAGGTTTTACTTCGAAAGATGTAATTAAGATCTTGTGGTATGTCATGGCCAATATGAAAACATATCCTCCTCACATATGGCACTCGTGTAAGGCCATGTAGAACATCCAAATTTTGCACCTAACAATTTCAAAAATCATGTTGATCCAGCAATTCTAATCATCCAATTGATGATTATCAAATGAATGGTCAAAAACATATGCCAAATGTAATTTTCTAAATATGGTCCATTGACAATTGCTCAATGGTTGAAAGGTCTCAATTATTACATACCCACACCATGTGTGCGGTGGTAAGTCACCACCATCTTTACGCTGGTGGTGAACTATAACAGGGTTCTAGCCCATAATATAAGCATGTTTAATTTCTCATGGTGGCATGCATCTTCTGTTCCATATTCAATATCCATGCGTGGCCCACCTGATGAGTGGGCTAACCTGAATTCTAGGTTACAGCACGCATCCCAAGAGTATTAGGGTTGGCAATGGGCCAGGCAGCACCAATGGCCTGAGCTCCTTAAATTGGTCCAAGGACCCGGCTGGGCTTGAAATTTAGACCTGATGTCTGGGCTGGACTAATGCTGAATAGCCCAACTCAGCCCATTGACCCGTCCAATCTTCAATTATGTATCGCTTACAGAAAGAAATAGATCCCGTTTGGAAATAACTCTCAAAATGGGTTCTTTAATAAACATGCTGGCTCTCTTGCATGTGTGCCATGTTAGCACATGCGGGGAGATGGTGTTTAACACGAGAGATGCCTAATGAAAAACAGCTTTAATTTCCACATTTTATTAACATTTCATCACTCATACAAGGATTAACTATACAAAATAGCGATCCAATAATAATTAATGATACAAAATGGCAACGATCTTATTCATAGATACTGGAAAACAAATATAGAAATAAAATAGAATCGGACTGTCTTCTATCTGGTATAGGATTTGAAAAACCATTGGCTTATTGCCTCAAATGATTACATCAACTCAAATAATCCAGCCGTTGATCAGTTGATCACTGCACAATTCTTCCTGATTTCTCCAGCATTGCCTGTTAGGACACTGATGTTGCCCATTTTCACCATAGACACTCCAAAATCGCTGAAGAAGCTTGGATTGTTAGAGTTGATCTGGAGACCAATGTAGATTTTAGTTTCGTTATCGTCAAGGAGTGCAGCATCAGACTGGAAGAGGCCTCTTCTTTTCGCCACGACCTTGTAGTAATCTGTGTCGAATATTTTCGAACTTCCTGGGTCCATCTGCACAAAGTCAGTGACATTCCCCTGCGGGCATAAGGCCCGTAGCCTCGTTACATAGTTGGGATCCATTGAGGGGTCCACATCACCCTTCCCAGTGAAGTTGTAGATGCGGTTGTCAAATGACGTGCAGTGGCTGATGCCGATGGTGTGGGCGCCTGAGTAGAATGGTTCTCAAATAAGATTATTTGTAAAAATGGAGGGTCCATGCAAGCAAGACTAGCATCACAGCTCAAATGTGCTGATGGCATGTGAGTTTGAGACATTAGATCCCCATCAGGTGGGCCCCACTATTTTGATGCCTATGACAAAGATTAAGTGGGTCTTGATCATAATGTGGAAGGCTCAAAATGATTGGCCTGAGGTCCACATTCGATATACATTCATGGTCCACAGCAAAGTAGACCAGACTCTCTTTTGAATGGGTGCAATCACATGGCGGGTGCCTCCTGATGAGCGACATGGTCTCACATAGACATCAGTCCCATGAAAGTGCACTGGTTTTTAACATCTCCGTTGTTTTTGTCAATGTAGTCGAACTTGCACCTAATAGGGAATCCCTCCTAATCCCTCCTAAGTGCACTTACGACTTCATCTTGCATCATTTGAGATCTGAGCCACTCATCAGGTTAGACCCTTTATGTAGATTTCATGGGAATTACATAGAGAGGCCCGCCCGATAGGTGGTTGGAGCTCGCTGGTCGGCATGTGGAGCTATACGTTGAATTTGCATTTTGCAGGTTGAGTTCCAATAGAAGATGGTCACAAAATCAGGATTCAATTGTCTTCATACCTGATAGTACTACTAAGTCCTTCACAGATAGACCTTTCTGTTGAAAGGAAGCTTTCAGTTGAGTGATGTTAAAGAATGGAGGGGGTAGATTGGCCAAGGCGTCAGAGGCCAATGAAATCCGTCCGTCTCTTCGCCCGGTCGGAACTTGCCAGGTTGGTCCCATGCTCTATAGACATTCGACGGTTAGTAAAACTAGGTCTTAGGATGTGTTGGGATGGGAAAGTCAATTGAATAGTGAAAATTTCAGTTCAGTTAGATGAAATGATGAAATTGTGGAGGAATTATATAATGGCCAACTTAAGCTTATGCATGGTCATATATATACACTGATTTTTCAGTTTGAATGAGTGGGGGCAATGGTTCAGGGATTGAGGCTGTTTGTTGGATTTAACAAGGCACAGATGGACCATACCCAAACAAAGCCCCAGATTGGAAAATCTTAACCACTAATCATGGGCTTTTTCATTGTTGATTATTGTCTAAGACAATATTTCTCTTCTTGAAAATCTATTTCATGTCATGAACTGAAATTTAGGATTATCCTATTGTGGAGATCTTTGGGTCATGGTCCATCTGTCGTTGGGTCCATCAGACCAATGGTCTGGATCACTGAACCATGTGTCCACTTGTACAAACTGAAATCCACATATAGTGTCCATATGCAATGTAATTTCTTTAAGTTGTAATGAAATTTCCCAGCATTTTTTGACCCACGACACAAGGCTATTCATTAATTATTGGGTATTTACTATGTACAAGTGGAGCCATGGTTCTGTAATCAACACCATTTATATCATATCATAGGCACCACTATCAATGTACCATTTCACAAAAAATCTCTCCGATTGAAAGATCTAAGCAATGCAATAATTAGCACTGGAGCAGGGAAGGACATGATGAGGTCGACCAGTCTTCCTCATGGATAACTACTTCGAATCCACGGAATTCTCAGGATTTCTAACAGAGTTTCCTCGAATCCACGAGGGATCGATAAAAATAGAAATAAATTTTAAATTATTCCTTTACACCATTAATAAAGAAAAAAATATAAACCAAAATTCATAATTACTAAAAAACAAAATTCTAACTCTAATAAAAATCATAATTATAGTAAAACTCTTCTAAAGCCTAATTTTTAAAAATAAAAATTTCAAATAAACTTTTTCTAGAAGAGTCTTAACATGATTACAAGTTATTTCTTAAAAAAAAAAAAAATAATAAATAAAATTTAAAACTTTAAAAATAAAGAAATATTACAAAGATCAGAATAATTAAAAATAATAATTTTTCTTTAAAATTTCATTTTTGAGTTGAAAGGTTTTCGGACGAAACGGACAGACGCGACCCATGTTGTGGGTTGATTCACCCTGAATGGCCCGTTAAGTAAAAATTGATAGGTTGTGCTCCCCATAATGAAACCCGGATCAAAAGTTTTGCTAATTTACGGTTCATCTTCTTTTAGTCCAACCAAGCCAGGAATGTATCTGTGCCTCATCCTACATTAGCGCCAGCTGATCCGCATTCATTTCATAACTGTTTATTTGTAGCTACACAAGGGATGGGATTTTCATTTCAAGGAGATTTTAAGGGCTTTGTCCATCCATGGAGGAGCCCATCAGATCAATGATCCGGATCACATATGCCCACTAGGGTAATCTAAAAAGTTAAAAGACCATGGAAAATATGCTTATCCTCTGGCCCATAATCATATAAATCCTATCCATATTGAGGAAGTGGTCTCTCAACATGGATACTAATGAATGCAACTACAATGTTATCATTTCCTCTTTATAAAACTAAATTATTGCGATTTGTTTTGTTAGCACATCCAAACGCGGCCTTATTTTGTTGATGGACAAGAAGTACAAAACTAGCATTGGAAATTTTTCTTACCAAATTCACTACATCCCTGGCCACTAGGGCTAAAATGTCAGCACAAGAAACAATCCCCGGACACGCTTTCTCCACTTCAGCCTTGACGGCATCGATCACTTGGAACCCTCGCAGGGTTAGATTTGGGATTGCAGATTTCTCTGCCTGGTTCGTCGCAGTCGAATTTATGAGCACGGAACCATCACATCCCTGTATAGAAGAAGCAACTTGTTAAGTGGGCCACAGATAAATGTGGCCATGTGACTGATTACTGCACTTGTGAGAACATTAGCAACATATCCTATCACTGTGAGATATGAGCCACTCATCAGGCATGCCCACTGGCCCACCAATCAGGGTGGAACACTCAACTAGTGGGCCACAAATTGAACTTTAAATCATACATGACTGGTCCAACTGATGAGAGAACCAATCCAATTTGTGGGCTAGGGCTCTTCCATTGTGGGACCCACGTGATGAGAAGTGTAGATCCAGTGTGGTTGTCAGTGAACCTGTGAGTTCTGATGGAAGCCATAGATCTTTCTCATTAGAGTGGAAAAATCTAAAAGTAGGAAATGAATTTTGAAATTCCTCTGAAATCTCAAACTGTAGAAATCCAAATGTGACCATAGTATAAACATAATAGAATAAAATGAGATCAAGAACGACAATGCATGAGAGATATTTATAATGTTTTCCTTCTCTACTAAGCCCATGTTTGAATGCACGATTGAATTAAATTGCAATTACCAGCTCGAAAAAAAAAAAAAACAAACCGAAAATGACCAAATTGCTACTATGTTACTTTCAAGCTACATTTGAAAGTAATAGAATTGCATTTCTCATTACGAGCATTCCATAGTAACTGTAACTTGGTCATTGCCTCTTTATCTAACTGATGAATGCAATTCAATTGGATAGTGCATCCAAACATGACCTAAACCCTTCCAAACATACCCTAACAAAACAATCGTGGAAATGCATCCTTAACAATGGAGCTGCAAGGGAAGGCGCTAGCTGGATGAACTCAGCCGTCGTTTTTCTAATGACAGCCTCCACATTCGGACATGTCTTCTTGTAGAATCCAACTTGCAATCCTTGTGAATTCGCTGATCCAAGGATGAAAAGAAGAACTCCCACTTGGAGTAGGAACTTCAAGAGAAGCCTGGAAGCCATGACTCTAATAGAATCCAAAGCGTGATTAGAATCTGAATCCTGTAATGGAATGTAACCTAGTTCATGTTTATATACTTGAGTTTTGGAATTCCTGAACACGTCAATGCAAGTCTGTCCCCGGATAGAACCTACATTCCTAGTGATTTTTTAAGCAGTGGATTAGGACAAGATTTCGGTGATAGTTCACCACTATTTTTTGGATTGGTGATGAACTCATCCAGTATACATGTGAAATACAGGCAAGGAAATCTGGGACATCCAATCATGGCCCAAATTGGGTTGTAGAGTGAAAGTAACCATCCATTAGTGTACACTAAATGGATGGTTAAAATGAAGGGTAAAATTCATAGGGTCAACTTGGATGGTTCAGATTGTTCCATCATGTGAGATTTTTGGCCTATGCTCCATCCACTATGGACCCCACAATTTGGATTTGTCATACAAGCATGCCCACGTGTAAGATGAAAGAGTCACCACCATTTAATGGTTACCACAATCTAGCTTAGGTATAAATTGGATGACCATGTCCTCAGACATAGGAGAAGTATATTTTTTGTTTGGAAGGTATGGGATTGACATGGATGTATTTCTTAGAGAAGGTTTCAACTTCATACCATTGGTCCGCAGGTTACGGTCCACACATCAAATAGCGTCCAGCCATTCATGTGTGTGCAAAATCCAATCCGTCCAATATGTTGATCCAAACATTGAGATTAATTTAGGCAAAAATCATCCACATCTACTCAGTGGTTGGATCACAATTACATTTGTTATTTTTCAATGGATAATAGTATTTTTCTATGTTGTGTCCCGATCAATGAGTAGATGGACTATATATTTACAGTAGACTATCCTATTTGAAGGATTGGATTTTCATAAAAAAATTATTGATTGGAAGCTAGTTGATGGGTGCGCCATAAGTAATGGTCCAACCGGTTGGAGTTGAAACCCTCTTATCTTTCTTAAACCTAAAGTGTTGACGTGGATAAATATGAAGGGATCAGATTATATGCATCTGGAGTCACAAGCATTTTTGCTCCTTCATATTGCCTGCATCCCACGTGCCACATGTGTATGATGATCCAAACCAGGCATCTTGTGGGGTCAGGTACTGATTTGGAGCAAATGAAATTTCGCTCTGATTAGAATCTCTTAGTGATCTAACAAGTAGGTTTTTCGTCACTTAATGATAGCCGTTCCTGAATGTTGTCTTTTAATGTTGATTTGAACATGCCACCAATTCAAGGGCCAGAATCGTTAAAACATGGTGATTTTTGGATAGTGGCCCATTGAGTATTGAAAACAGATAACTGACGGTTTAGATCTCATCTCCGTGTTACATTTGTTCAGATTTAAGAAGGAATATTAGAATACGAGTTTGTTACATCATTTTAGGGCTGAAATCATATCTGCGGTGGGAGAGGGAATAGGATAAGTGGGTTGAGTTTTGCACGTCGGCTAGCTCTCTCACTCGGCATTCATAAGAAATTATTAAAAGCTGTCAGCCGGCCGGACAGACAACACGGATTCATGTTCGGACACGCCACTCCTGGAATTTTAAAGACGTGTGGCCCCACCATGCATGTGGATATGTGATCCGGAACGTTCGTCTAGTGGGACACCATGTGGAACATTGACGGGATTATCTTAACCTGTGCATTGTTCACGATTTTCTTTTTAATGTGGACCTTTGATCTACATTTGCTCTACTTTTTGCTGACCGTCCATTTGTGGGCCATACTTAAGGTGCGTCTGGTTACTGTGTCTCTTTGATTTTTGGGCTACAAAACATCCGCATGATGTCCTGTCGAAATACGAAGCGGATTTCCCTTGAAAACCTTTCCTCAGGAAGTTCCCTGGAAACTTAGGTGGGCCGCACTGTGATGTTTGTGAGAAATCCACTTCGTCTATCCATTTTTTTGAGATCATTTTAGTATTTATAACAAAAAAAATGAGCCGGATTCAATACTCAAGTGGGCCGAAAACATGAGGATTGAATGTCCACAGTTAAAATATGGGTCCACAGACGTTTTGATTCAGTATAATATTTGTGTTTTCAGTTCATCCCAGTAGGAATGACGTTATGAACGGTATGGATGGCATGTAAATATCACTGTCGACCCCAATAAAGTTTCAACGGTAGGAATTTCCCTACCCCCTTATTCTCTAATGCGGCTCACTTGAGTCTTGGATCCTGATAACTTTTGGGCTCAAGTCTTGAAATGAACTTATCAAATGAATGGACAGGGTGGACGTATCACAAACATCACGGTGGGCCCACTTAGGTTTCCACAGCAGGAACTTCCTACAAAAGGCTTTTGCAGGGCGAAATGGGCAGTCATGCATGATGACCACACACGAGGGACATGTGTGCATTTGGTGGGCCATCAAAATGAAGGGTGATGAGAGTGGAACTGCAGGGGGCGTTGACCCCAACAATTAATGGAGTTCGTGTCATGTGATTTTTGGTTGTTGGAAGTATTTTTATTATTATCTTGCATAGAACATGGATTCAACATTCGAACCCAGTTCATCCCTGTTGTACACGTCATTGTAAAATGGATTGCTGGGAAACTTCCCCTCTGGTGTCTGACAACTGTAAGAGATCATCTCTCCCTACCACTTTCACGTGTCTCTCTACCTCTTCCACGTGTGTAGCACATAAGGTTGATAAAGGTCCTACTTATTTACGTTCTGTTATCACCGGCTTACTCTTATAGTGATTCATATTAAGAGTACCCCTTAGAGAGAGATATTTTATTATCTCATTTTTGATGGTATGGATGGGAGACAGTGAAGCATTATGTTTTATTTCTCTTATTTCTAGTGACCAAGAAAGCCCTATGTTACTACTCCATGAGTAGGTAGATTGTGTAACCACGAAAGTCATTATGCATTTGGTCTCTTTTTTTAGTTTAGTCATTTTAGCTTTTGTTTGGTCATTTTATTTTGTGTTTTGGTCTCACTTACATTAATTACGTGCGGGCATTTTTCCACAATAATTGGTATCAAGCTAAAGGTTAAGAAACTTTTTAACACAAGATCGGTGTTAGCGTTTGTTTTATAAATATGTTTTAGATGATTGGATCAAGTTCTACTAGACTTGAGGTGTTGAAGTTTAACGAATCCAATTACACATTGTGAAAACTAAAGATGAACACAATATTGATAAAGCACAATTGTGATTCAAAGCAAATAAGAGAAGCCTGTAGAGATGAAAGATAGATTATTTAATTAAGGAGAAAATCAATCAGCCATGATGGACCTTTTTCTTGGTCTAGATGATTCGATTTTGTTCAATATGTTCGATCAAGCTATTATAAAAGGTTTGTGGAATAAACTGTGGAACTTATACGAAGGGAAATCGATGTCAAATAAGATGTTTCTCTAACGAAAATTGTATAACTTAAAGATAACGGAAGGGTCCTTTTTACAAGAACACGGTAATGGGTTTAACACCCTAATTGGCATATTGATAGCGGTCAATGTGAAAATTGACGATGAAGAAAAGGTTGCACTTCTACTCTATTCGATATCTGATTCATAGGATGGTTTGATTATGAATCTTAACAATTGTCCAGATCTCACTATGGAGTTAGCTATGTCCACCTTGCTTACTAAAGACTCACAGGAAAATTCATGAAAATTTTGGTGGTGATATTGTTATGATGGCCAGAGAAAGATTTGTTGAGGTGGGAGAGAACAGACGAGATCCAAGTTGAAAAGGCACAAAATAAGTAAGTGTTGGAATTGTGGAAAGAATGACCACTTGTGTAAAAATCGTAAACTCCCTAAAATTAATTAGAAAATTTTAAACCTAATTCACATTAACAAGCATTAGATTTAAAGGGTTCCTAACTAAATATAGTCAAGAAAAGTAATTCATCCGATGATTAAAAAAAAAAGTGTTGTCGGCAGGGATTCCACGAGAGAATTTGAGTCATCAATGGATTTTAGATTCAGGTGCTTTATTCCACATGACTCCACACAGAAATTGTTTGCATAGATATCAAATATGTGATGGTGACACAATTTACATGGGTGAGCACATGTTAAATTGTGGGGAATATTGGAGATGTCGGAGTTATTATGTTTGATGGTATCACATGTATAATTTCTATGCATGACACATACCAAACCTGCAGAAGAGTTTTCTTGTTGGAAAGAGAAAATATAGAAGAAAATGATAACAAAACAATTAAATCTAGCGGGATTAAGGCTCGACTTGAATAGTCAATTTCTTAAGACAGATTTGTTGTCATTTTTTGATAATTTCATCAAGCGCTAACGAAGGAAAACCATAAATTATCTTCAAGATACAATATACTCTCAATCTAAATTTCATCTCAAAAATTTATACATTTAAGTGTTGAACAGATCTCTAGTTTTAACACCTATATGCCTTTAAAATGTCTATAAGAAAAATATAGCAAGAGGTCAGATCTAAGAGTACTGAATATTGGATATCATTATCTGAGAAATAAAGATAATATATTTTTTTTTAGATCATGGTATCCAGGATATATAGCAATTGAAGGGTCATAAAGTCGTTCCCGGAGAGATACTCATCTGTCTCTTAAAGACATTTATACCAATTCATAGTGAATAATAATCTTCGATAAAAGGACATTACCCGATCTTATGCCAATTATTTCTATGCCCTTGTATATATAAACAATTATCCAACAATATAAAATTATTGCACATGTACTATAAGTCTTAATCATCATAATTGCTTCTATGTGATACGTGGCATAGGTGTCACATGTACAACCATGTCATAGTCACTTCTAATTAACACTAAGGTTAAAATACCTTAGGCTAGACCCTAGTTCAATTCAAGTTGCACCATGACTTAGATAAGTTTGAACCACGTGCTAAAAAGACTTAAGTCTCTTATTAGCTCTTTGCGACAATACACATGTACAAAGTGTTAAGTGCACCTAATAAAGAACAAAAAAACATCCAATCAACCCTGCAACCCACGTCATGCATGAGCGCAGACAATGCTTCATTTCAGTAAAGTCTTCTTATAAACCTATTAACAGTTCTTATAAATTGCACAAATACTAAACTTTTAGGAATAAGAGTCAAAAAATTTTAGTGTATGTTTCATTCATGTACTTGACTTGTTTGTCCCTTTGAACCTTTCCTATATTTCAAAACTTACATAGGGTAATTAGCAAGAGTGAAAGTTATGTCTTTATGTATGTTAGCCACATTCCTTTAGTGGTTCTGCTTATTTGATCTTTTGATAAATATATTTTTAATGTATCTGCTAAGTTCATGATGGATTTAACATATTCCACCATGATTACTCCATATCTGAGCAATTCTTTAACAAAGTTATAACTTAGACCTGTATTTTTAAACTTAGCATTATAAGTCTTACTCATAGCATGACAAATAGTAACCTAACTATAACAAAAGATAGATATAGTAGGAGGGAGTTTTGGCCAATATGGGAGTTCTATCAGCAAGTATCTTAGTTATTCTCCTTCTTTACAAGCAGCACTAAGTGTTATAAACTCACATTCCATATTAGAGTGAGATATATATGCTTGTTTCTTAGATGTCAATGATATTGCTCATCCTCTAAGAGTGAAGATCCAACCACTCGTAGATTTAAATTATATACTATCTGTATTCCAACTTACATCGTTGTACCATTCAATTATAATAAGATATGACTTATAATGTAGTCCATAGTTTATGGTTCTTTTAAAATGCCTCAAAACTCTGGAAATTGCATTCCAATGCTCTTGTCATTAATTACTGGTATACCTGCTTAGCATTCCTATTGTGAATGCGATATTGGGTCTAGTGTAGTTAATAGCATACATTAAACTCTCAATATTACTAGAATATTCTTATTGTGTTTTACAACTATCGATATTTTTAATCAATTTAAGACTTAGATCGAATTGGGTTGAAACTGATTTACTATTATACTTCTTTAACACTTTCTTTAGATAATGAGATTGTGTTAAGACTATTTCATCATTATGATTTTAAATCTTAATACCTAATATTACATTGGCTTTACCAATATTCTTCATGTCGAAGTTAGTACTTAGAAACTTTTTAGTTTCTTTCACACAATCCACATTTGGTTTAAATATTGGCATATCATCTACATACAAGCAGATAATATGTGTGTGTGTGTACTTATTTACTTGGCTTCCTAAAAAATCATTAAAATGTACTAATTGGTCAAACTTTGTATGCTATTGTTTAGGAGCTTCCTTGAGGCCATAAAGAGATTTGACAAGTTTATACACTTTCTTCTCTTGCCCAGATTAAAAAAACCCCTCAGGTTGTTCCATATATACTTCATTATCTAAATAACAAATTAAGAATGTATTTTTTAACATCCATTTGATGGATTACTAGACAATGAATTGCTGCAAGAGCAATTAGAGTCCTAATGGTGGATATACAAACAACATGAGCATATGTATTGAAAAAATCGATACATTCCTTTTGTCTAGAGTCTTTGGCTACCCAACAAGCTTTAAACTTATTTATGTTTCCATCAAGATTTAACTCTTTTAAAAAGCCACTTACATCCTCTAGGCTTTGAATTTATTGGAAGATCAACCAAACACCAAGTGTTGCTAGAGTAAGAGAGAAAGCGGCTTACTAGCCAAGTTAACTCAGTAGAACCGCTGAGTCCAGCTACGACTGAACCAGGTTTGGATCGATTCCAGCCAACCATGCCAGAAGGAAAGTCCCATGGTGAAGATCTTCCTTCTAGTTTCATTAAATGTCAAGTTCCATTCGATTTTCAACTCATGACCATATAAATTGATCAACTAGTGAACCCAACCGAGTTGACTTAGAAAATAGACTCACTGAAGCGTTTATTAGACCGAGGTTAGGCACTAAAGGAGGTGAGTTGTCCATCTACATTCCTTATTAGATCACAACTTGATGTAAACCGTAAATCATAAAGCAAACTCTAGAGTAAACTCTAACCATACAAGTTTTGTAACCTATGATAGAAATTGAATCTAAAGTACATCTACAAACATCTAGTAACATCAGAAAGCAATCTGATGACTAAAGTGAGGGATTCTTTTAAACTTACATTAATTTGAGTTAGTATGATTTATCTTATTCTTTTAAATGCTTTTATGTTATTGTGAATTCTGCCTACAATTATTTGATTTACCATCACCAATTATTTATCATTTGAGAATTATGGTTAAGGTATGATTTTAATTACATGTGATCTTTATTAATTTATGTGAAGCGATGGATACACGCCTTACCCTTTACCAATTTATTGAGTTAGCTATTGCTACTCTCATTTTTTTGTTGAGTTAGACATTACTACTCTCCTCTTTTGTTGAGTTAGACATTACTACTCTTTTTTTTTTCTTTTTTTTGAGTTAGCTTATTGCTACTCTTCTTCTTTATTACGCTAGCTTTGTAATATCTCCCTTTAAGGCTTGGGCATGTGTCTTGAAATTTCAGAGCTCCCATGATTCAATTGATTTTCTCTTTGGTGCAAGTACTATGCTGGAAATCTCACTTTTAACGATCAAATAAATATCATGGACGTAACGTGGTTCGGGTAGCGGCCCCTTCAGTTGACACATAATTACATGAATTTTGGATAGTGGTGTATGAATCAATATAAGTAATTCAGAATGCGTGTTACATCACTTACAGGATAGGATGTCGCAAATAGTGACTTCTTAAACAAATTGTGTCACGTAATTTATCTGAGCCATGTGTTGTGCTGCCTTGGGATGCCCGTGTAAATCCATGTTAACTTGGGAATGTCAACGAATCTCCATAGAATGGGATGCGTGGCGAGCTGGATAACTCTAAATCATTTTCTACATTGTGGTGATTGTTAAGCGTGATGAACCGTATATACTTTACTAGGCATGCATCTCATGTAGGTTGCTTACGCATATTGATACCTCTTGTAGTTATGAAGTACAAGACATATCAGAACACTTGCATTACTGTAACGTCCCCGATTTTCACTGTTTTGGATTTTTAAAAACCCTTAAAAAAATTCGCTATAATTAGTTCGCATTGTCACTAACTCTTAATACTCGAGGTGAGCATATACACGGGTGGTATACTACCAAAAAAAGGGCAACGCCGATGGCTAAAAACCATCAGCATTGACTCTCCCCGATGGATTTTAGTCGTCGAACGGGCCGTCGGGAAAGGGGGCGTCGGCGAACACGGTTTAAATCTGTCGTCGTGGCTTTTCCAACAGCCAAAACTGTCGGCATTTCTCATTTAAGTGTTTTTTTTTTTTTTTTTTTTTTTTTTTTTTTTTTTTTTTTAAGTGGATTGCCTAATCAGTACACATATCCATAATACCCAATTCAAAAACATGTTTTCAGAAGCCTCAAACCAATGAACCTATACGAAAAGGTGAGTCAACACAAGGAAGAAATCAAAATTGAAATGAAAATTAAATCTACCATCCAATTCTCAAACATATAAACTCTTTATTTCATTAAAAAAAAATGATTGTATATATGATACCCAATCCAAGATTGTCACCTGGACATGACGGATCATGACAACTCCATCTAAAAGCAATCCTAAGAGGAACGTTCATACAACAATTAAATCTATGCTAACAAAAAATATATCCTAAATCTTACAAATCATACCTCAAACTATAAGGTAATTCTCACTTTCTTAGTGAAGATAATAATTACATTCAAACTGTGTATAAACTAAAGTTTGATCGAGAAATAAACTTTGGGCATTTTGGATCAAATTACCTGAAATGATTAACGTAGTTGAATCTTAAGCTTCGAAACCAGCCAACAAATGTATGAGTTGTCAATGAATTACCTGAAATAAGAATTAGATTTAGTTTTTTTTTTTAAAAAATAAAAATAAAAAAAATCAAGGATAAGAACTGAGAGGAAAGATAAAATCAAATCAATAAACTTTAAAAAATCAAATACAACAAATAAAACAAAAATTGTCATTAATTTAGATCTTGATCTAAAGCTATTTATAGAAACAATAGAGAGTTGATCTAAAAACAAGGGATGTATACAAATGATAGGGTTTTGTTAATACTTGCAATCTACAACTCAGCACATCAAGGCACAAAAGCAAATGGGAAATGGAAATGTAATCAATCAATATTTACAAACCATAAAATATCATCAAAATCTGGAGGAAAAACACCAGACAAATTTGATTTCGTAGTTATGAATAAATAAGATAATCTAGGTATACTATCAGAACCGACAACCCATTACCTCTTGAATTGCAGCTTCTTATGTACATTCAAGTGTCGAGTTGCATATCCTTATACAAACCGAGAGCACTTTATGCAACTCTTAGAATACAAAAAGTGCTAGCACAAACAATCCATGTATTGAAACAAACCATTGTAAATAAATGCCATTTGATGTTGTATTCTAGTATATACCCATCCTGTTTTCCAAAAACTATTATCGTAAACATCTAAAAGATGATGCAGACTAGTTCATCGGTCACTGCAAAGCAGTACACAACACAAACTTTGAAAACTAAGGGAACGTACTTCATCTTAAAACGAATCCTTCAAGGATCCTCTAGCGTTCTTTATAATTTGGATGGGCTGTAAATTTGTACTTCTAGGCTAAGAAAAGAGATGATGATTTAGAATAAAGCTGAAATTGAATTGTCACAACTAAAACAAACTAACAAGAAAAATATTATTACTAAAACAAACTTACACCAAAAAGGTAATTGATGTGAGTGCAATAGTGTAGCGAACCAGCAGTAAATGCTAGTTTAGTTAGTTAAAATGGGTGAAATAGAAATTGAACTACAAATTGGCAGACAAAAATCCCCAACTGATTCTCAAAATCCAATCTTATGTGTTGGAGGAAGATAATCAACAGATGATATAGTTAAGTGGAGAAGAGGCAACTGTTGTACTAAAGAGGTGGTGGTAATTCAAATTGTGAAATAACATCAAATTCTAGTTAAGTAGTGAATGCTAATTTAGTTTAACATGGTATACTATGACATGGAATTGTAAAAAAATATCCTAAATAAACAATACTGAAAGATCACAATCTTTCAAGGCCTAACATTAAAATAAATAAATAAATAAAAAGCATATTAGTAGACCACTTTCTCCAAATTAATCCTCTAGAAAATATATTTCAGCAAATTGTCTCATTGCAATCAAATCATTTCAGAAATTTAAACCAAAAACAAATCAGTAAATATTTATTTCCATAGGCTATGAAAAACTATCCAAGAACTGTATTGGCATGAAACTATGTAGACGCATATACCTTCTTGAAGATGCAAACTTCAAAGTGGCATTGTTGAAATGGTGCATCCAAATAAGCACTTGGAAGTACAAAAACCACAAACGCCAAAATCCCCAAATTGAAGTAAAATCTTGACAACCCAAGTAAGAATTTTAACATTTCATCAATCTTGAAAGAATTCAAGAACTTTTATAAACAATAACTCAAACAGAGTAAATGCTAGTTTAGTTAGTTAAATGCTTAAGTGGACCACACCACAAATAGTAGTGGGGCAATGATTCTCATCGTTAAAACATTCGTAGGGCCCATCGTAACATTTACTTTCCATCCGATCTCTTCATAAAGTCACAAAGACCTAGATGAAGAGAAAAAAACATATATTATATTGATCCAAAATTTCTGTGACCCTTAAAAGGGTTTCAATGACAGGCGTTCAATCTTCCACTACTTTTTACAGTGTGGTCCACTTGATTTTTAGATCCGTCTAATTTTTCTTCTCAAGCCTTACATCCAACTCACCAAGTGTATGGACGGTTTAGATATAACTCATACCTCATGATGGGACCCACAAAACTTGGTGACGTCAACACAGAGCTAGGCTGTCGGTGTGTATACAACTGCCAATGGGCTATGCACAAGCGTCTCTACACGGAGCAAGAGACTGGTGGTCCAGTCAGGTGCTTATGGGGCCCACTGTGATGTATGTTATTTATCCACTCCATCCATACATTTCTACGGTTCATCTAAGGGCATGATACCAAAAAGGAGGTAGATCGAAGCTCCGAATTGAACATACCATGTATTAATGGTCGATGCTTAATCTCTAATGTTTTTTACGATGTGGTTTACTAGGGCCTTTGTTCTGCCTCATTTTTTTTCTCACATCTTAAAATGAGCTTTTAAAATTGATGGATGGCTTAAATAAAACAAACATATGGTGGTGGGCCTTATCGACCATGTTTTTTGTCGTGCATTTGTAACAAAAGTTTGGTAACCTTATAGTTTTTGCCGACGGTTTATTATGATTTGCCGACGGCTAAAAGCCGTTGGGAAAACCATTACACAACCATCGACATTGCTCTTTTTTTTTTTGTAGTGGTACTAGTAAAGAACCGCACAAATCCGATTAATCAACCGTAGGAAGCTAACGAATCCACCGATCACTTAAACAATAGGCATAGCCTCGTGATTTGTTCACATAGAGTTTATTTCTAATCGACCTATCATTGACTAATATAGACAACCATATCTAAATAAGGAAATATGAAAAGCTGAGATAAGTACGGGTCAGATCTTAATTAACAAATCAAATCAATCTAATTACTCATTTAGCCTAAGAACCAACGTTTTAGAGTTATTAGAATCGAATCGTCATTTTTGCAAATTATTAATTAGCCACATTATAAAATTAACTAATCCAAACTCTAATCATTGCACATAAGAAATTTCATTACCTAATTCATTCAAAAAATGCATTGATTATCCAAATGAGCTCTAAATCGCTCGTTAGTGGGCCACTTGTTCCGAAACTATAGAACAATGTCCATCACATTAGGCTTGATGCCCATCGTGGGTAGCAAATCAAGATAATACCCACAACTACGCGACTTGGGCCAGAGGTCGACTGCTTGAAATGCGTAAATACTCAAGGCGAAAACTTGAAACTTAAGTGAAATGAACCTCCCACTCTTTCACAAAATTATGACTTTTAGACCATTAGATCACAACCAAAGTTGGGATACTAACTAAAGATATTTCCCCATAAATATATGTATAGTCGTGGCCACGATCGACCATCGGTGACGGTCAAATAGACTTCTGATTATACCCGTCGATCGGCGCATCCAAACGGTAGGCCGATCATATCCCTACGTAGATCATCATTAGGGTTAATTATCCTACAGTGTATATAAACTCCTACACCCCATGGTAAGCCCCAAAGTTTAAAAGCACTCTCCCATAGGGCTATTATAATGAAAACCTAGCCCTTATGACCATTTGCATAATTTCTGGAACTATATAAGACCTTCATTTGGGCACCCTCTTCTCCCATACGAATTTCATGCCTTATCTTGGGTGAAGGAGGAGAGAAAGAGAAAGAGAGAGATGGAGAGAAACGGAAGTGTGTGTGTGTGTGTGTGTGTGTGTGTGTGAGGAAAATCTTGATGCTCGTAGGGTTGATATTTCTTCAACCAAACCTTTGGCTACTACTAAACCTCTACTTCCACTCATGTCAATAACAGGAGGTAAGAATTATATATTACCCTTCAATTAAGCAACCTAGTGTAGATTCGTAGTCATTAATGATATTTTTCTTGATTTTAATTAAAAATTGATGATTTTTCCCAGATCCTTAACCTTATGAGCTCAAAATCAGAGATTTCTACTTAGAGGTGTAGACTATTATGCCTAGGTTTCCATTTATCGACCCTTAAGGATCGTAGTTAATGATTTATTGTGGTGAATGATTTGTAAATAGTTAGCATGTTCATATTTTGTGTTTAATTATAATATATGTGATTGTTTGTCTATGCATGCTCACATGTTTGATGAAATGCCTAAGTGAACGCATTGCTCTATTGATGCTAATATGTTTAATGAAATGCCCAAGTGAATGTATTGTTCCACTTATGCTCATATGTTTGATGAAATGCCTAAGTGGATGTGTCGTTGAATCCATGCTTCATATGAATCTCGCTATGACTACATAACAAATCGCTAAGTACGTAGCGATGTTCGGGATTGCTTACAATGATGGGATAGTCGGCTAACCGCCTGAACTAAGGGGCAGCCCGAGTTAGGTCAGCCATCCTAGGCTTGTTCGATCGACCTGAGTCAAATACGGACAACCGACAATAGTTGGACTACACAAGATGTTCACACCCAATGCCGGTTACTTCGGAGTTCTCCAAGTTAAGCGAATTAGCCTAAGTTGACTGACCATGTGTGTTCACTATATAAGACAACACCAAATAGAATCTAGGATACCCTGTTTCCATTAAATGAGTCTACTTTTAACTGTTAATGGTACGATCCATAAGACTCGGGGGTCGGGCATGGTGGTATAGGACACCGTGTCCGAGCTGTTGGCCTACGTTGGGGTGACGAGCCTCCTCGTAGTAACCAATGAGCAATTAAGAAGGCTATGAGCCTGGTGCATCTAACTGTAATGATGCCACGACCACTCCACATTTGTGTTTGGGTGACGACTCTTATATCATTTGTAAGTGCCCTCCACCCATCGATGCGCCACCTAACCATGTGCGTCCAAGCTGTGTCATCCGGGTCCTTAGTGATCAATCGGGTCAGTTGGTCGAGCCATTGTTAACCTCACATTAATTAGGGAGTTGTCATCTGGGTGGTAAATAGGAATACGGATCAAGGGACACAGGTGAGGAGCTGCTTCGGCCGCCCCGAACCTAGTGATTCAGTTGAGACCATGATAAAATGAGGCTACCCTAGCTTCCTCAATATGTTGGATGAATGAAACTTAATACTTACTCGGCTAGCATGAACATTCATCGCATTAATTTAGGTTGGCGACTCAACAATCGAGGTTGCATTGAGGGAGTGTTAGTCATATGCGAATGTATAGATTGAGTCACTTGAGGGAGTTTTATTTAAAAAGAGCATGCATCATGTCATATCTTCATATGGGCATTTAACAAGGGTATTTAAGAAATGCTTGTTTGATTATTTATCATTAATTGTGCTGATTAGGTTGATAACATGTGTAACTTAGAACTAATGGAACCACAGAGTTATCTACTCACTCTCACCCGAGATTGTGTTTTCAAACACCAGGCAGGCATTGTTATTGATGCAGGTTCTATCAAGGTCTCTGGCGGGTAGGATTCTATTGGTTTGCGTTTTTCACCATGATGCCTTGGGAGCGTTGGGCAAAGCTAAAAGTCTTTGCTTTTATTTTTGTTTGTACATGTGTATGTTAGAGTCCATGATCGGGCATGCTTTATGTATAAATTTTGCTATATATTTATTGTTGCTTCTATAATCCCTATTTTGGGTGATTACCACCATTGGAATTGTATTTTTTTTACGGTTAGCCCTATATTTCTGAATTTTTCGTTATTTCTACCTCGCTTTGTATCCGCTAAGTTAACTTGCATTATTCTGATTTTTTTTTTTTGAATATGAATAAAGACTCATGTACATTTTATTAAGTTAACACCCGAGAATTTGAGATCGAAGTCTATGCAATCGGGTGTCGATTTTCGGGGCGTTACAATTACTTTTATGAATCTCTTGAATTATTATGAATCTTAAAAGATAACCATAACTATGAGTAGGGCGTTGACCCTCTCCAACCATACAGATGATGCAGGTGATGCACAGATCGAAGACCTAGAGGACCATCTCTCTATAGAAGATTATAGTAAAAAAATAAGAAGATAGTTTTATGATTTAGTTTTATATTTCCACTACAAACTCAAATATGTAATAAGTTCTCATTGAGAGGGCATTTGGTAATTGGTGGAATTCTTTTACTCTAATGAAATAATAAATACAGTCAATTTTATAAAAATCGAATAGTGTCAAAATTTGGTGAAATATATTGCTGGACAGCAAGTCTTTTTCAGCTTACAGGGATGAAAGACTCACCAAACTGTAGAATCTTGCCTCATAAATTTTTTTGGAGTCTCAAATATAAGTCAAGGGATTAGGATCCAAGTGTCAAATAAATTGGACGTATGGATCAAAAATTAAATTTTTGGGATTGACAGGCTGCCGATATAAAATGATTTTTAGAATTTACAACCGTTCACATAAAGGATGACACTAAAGCTAAAGTTCAACAACGAATGGATAATTTGGCCTACCCTTTATAAAACCTAGAATACTTTTATGGCGAAAAAAATTTATTGTATTTCCGAAGGATTTAGAATGATCGGGACCATGGATTTACGAACCATATTTAAGCAAGACATAAGCGGTTTAACCCAAATACCAAATCTCATGTTGAGATTTTCATTCAAGGGGGGGGGGGGGGGGGGGGGGGGGGGGGGGGTAGATTGTAACGTTCCAAATTTAAGTAGTCAATTATACACACACCTAAACATATATGACTATCTCATGAATAATACAACGAAAACTTAAACATAATGAGCCGATATAGATAGTGGAAGTAATTAAATTTCGAGGAAGAAATTCTTTTTAAGGGGGGTTAGATTGTAACACCCCATACTTTTCAGCACTCGGGTGTTACCATAAACACTTAGCTTACTGAATTGTTCACCTCACTCTAACCAGAGTCTAACCTTCGGGAATAATCTTCACACGTAGATCAAGTCATCCAACCGTTGACTTCCAAGATCACTCACAACATTCCCAATAAATCAACTTTAGATGCAATCTAGGCCTTTAGGACCAATTACCAATTAACCTGATCCTTCGATCATAATTCTCATATTTTTATGGATCATGTATACATATATGCTCTCATTTTATGAGAAAATCCCATAAGGCATTTGAAGTGGGCTTTATAGACAATCTATCTGCTGGATTGCTAGGATAATCATCAAACGAATTAAATTTAAACTCTTAAATGGAAGTATAGAACATTTGACCACTGGGTCGACCATCGAAATCACCCACGGGGACATGGTAGACCATGGTATTAAAATCGGGACCCAATTAGTCTAATCTACCACTCAACAAACCACAACACTTAATTTAAGAATCAGTCCCTTAATCAAAACAATCAAATGATAACAATTGTTAAATTCTCTCTAGAAATTACTTGGAACCCCTTGAAATCAAATATGGGGACAATCCGACCGTCGGATTGACTAGAATCAATGAGAGAACTTGAATTGATCGAGTATAGTCCACCTAAGCCTTGAATCTGTCTCATCCTTTGTTAGAGGCTCCATTTGGACCCAAGGAACCAGACGGTCGGAGTAGATTTCTCACAGACATCACTGTGGACACATGCACATAGTGCGTGTGCACAGGACGTGCGCACTTGAGGTGCATTGGACTACATGGCTCAGTCAAACACCCTTTGACGGAGAAAACCTCCAAGAGAGAGAGAGAGAGGGTCCTCTATTCTTTCGGTCTCCCGCCAGCGATAATTTGAACGGACAACGTCCGATCACGATTTCGATGGCCCACCATGATTGGCCAAGTGGAAAATTAGAACCGTCCATTGTCCAGCCTTTCAAATTCCGTCCGAGAGGGGTCATGCACATGGGGGAAGATCATGACCCACGCGCTAATTTCGGTAACATCGCAGGCCGTGCGAACGCTACAACAGAGACCTCCGTTTTCTTACGTATCCATCTACGCAACTACCCAAGAAAAACAACTAAATCCTTCCGAAGAAAGGGGAGTCATCCTCAATTCTCGCCGGTTTTCATGGCAGTTCCGCCGGTTTCCACACAACTTGCGGAAGGAGCTTCCTCGCGATGGGTCCAAAGATCCAACATCCACCATAGATCTGATGGATCCAGAAGCATCGGAAGATCAATCCGATCCAGACGTTGGATTTAGAGAAAAGGAGATCGGAATAGGCCCACCATTAAAACTGGATTCAAAAGCTTAAGTCCCAACTATCTTATTGAAATACATTAGATATATACGAGCTACTTGGAGAGACAGTGCCAATGTAAGTTGCAGTGTTCCTCGTTGCGTTCGATCATGTGGACAATTTATTTGATGGATTTGAACTGTCCATTAAGTCCAGAGCACATTTCATGGACAACAGTGCCAAAATCACAATGATCTAGATGGTCCAATCCATCCTTAGTTTGGCCTTATTTTTTCGGTGGTCGTCCTTTTTCTAAGTCGTAAATGGATGGTTAGGATTGCCAAATGGAAGTGATCCTTTCACAATCACAAACAATCACGATTGGCCCTAACAAAGATCAAATTGTTGATTGGACTGGACCTATCTTGTGTAAACGATACCAACCGTACGCGTCCATATTCCAGATACATGGATCACCTACCGAGCGGTACGGGCTGATTTCTTGGGCAGGGGCTCAGATTACAGATAAATTTTACGGATCTAGCTAGCGTTGGTAGTTTGGTACATGCCGCAGACAACACACCATCTCCTTTAGGGTTCATATCTTTTTTAACCACCCATTTGATGATAAGTTTTTCAACTTGTGTACCTCACAGCAGCTATATAGCTGCTGTATTGACGTCAGCAAGTTCTGTGGGTCTGATCATGAGGTATGTGTTATATCCAAACCATCCATCCATTTGACAAGATCGTCTTAATGTTTGAGATGAAAAATAAAACCGATCTAATAATCAAGTGGACCACACTAAGAAAACCAGGATTGAACATCTACCATTGAAACCCTTTTTGGGGTCACAGAAGTTTTGGATCAATATGAAATTTGTTTTTCCTCTTAATTCAGGTCTTTGTGAACTTATGAACAGATTGTATGGAAAATAAACGTTATGGTGGGCCCTACGAATTTTTTAACGGTGAAAATCATTATCTCCGCTGCTATTTGTGGCATGGTCCAGATGATATTTGGATATGATTCATTTTTTGTATAATGCTCTAAAATGATCTCTAAAAATAGATGAACGATGTAGATATAATAAATATAGTGTGGGCCCATGTAACTTTGATCTCCTTTGAACCGTTTCTACAACTCGGAGCTGGAGGACCATCGGTGCTCGTCTTCACACGACACGTACCTACAACAGCAACAATAGCTGGTGTGAGGTGGGATTAGATTGCATACTGACAAGGTCAGTAGTAAATGGCTACTAAAGTGACGTCACCAAGCTCTGGACCCACCATGATGCATGTGTTGTATCCATGCCGTCCAATCATTTGTAGAGATCGTTTTATAGCATTACAAAGAGAATGAGATGGATCTAAGGTTCAAGTGACCCCACCATAGGAAATAGTGGGGATGGTAACATCCACCGTTCAAAACTTCTTAGGGGCCACCGTAGTTTCCGATCAAGCTGATATTTTTATTTTCACTTATTCTATCTGTGTTAACTTATGAATAGGTCGGATCTCAAAAATACATAATGTTGGATCCCTATAAATGTTTCAACAGTGAGTGTGATAGCTCCCACGGTTTTCTGTAGCGGGTCCACTTGAAATTTAGATCTATCTCATTCTCTTTGTAGTGCCATAGAAGCGATATCTACAAATGGTTGGACGGTATGGATACAACACATGTATCATGGTGTGGTCCACAGAGCTTGGTGACGTCGATCACTTTAGTAGGAATTTAGCTACTGACCTTGTCAGTTTCCAATCCACGCCGGTGTGAGGTACACGGATTCGGATTGCGTACTTAGTAACTCACTCAGTACGCTCTCATCGTACTGAGTGAACTCAGTTGGGCCCACCGTGAAAATAAGTGGTTTATCCACACCGTCCGTACGTTTTTTCAGCTCAATTAAGGGGTTGAGCCCAAAGTTGAAGCATATCCAACTCTCAAGCGGATCATACCACAGGAAACAGTGGGAATAATGATTTCCACCGTTGAAACTGTCCTAGGCCCTACAGTGATGTCTATTTGTCATCCAAGCTGTTAATAATATCACAAAGACATGGATGAAAGGAAAAAAACAAATATAAGCTTAATACAAAAATTATGTGACACTCAAGAATTTTGCAACTGTATAAGCTCAATTCATACTGTTTCATGTGGTGTGGTGCATTTGAGCTTTGGATATCTTCCAATTTTGAACCCATGTCATAAAATTATTTAATAAAATAGATGGACAGAGTGGATGAAATACATAGATCATGGTGAACCCCATAGAGTTTACTCAATACGCAATCCGCAAAGGAAGCATATTGCGTACTGTTGAGGGTCAAATATTGCATATTAGACCCCACTTATTAGCTTGATTTACGAGCATGATACAGTTTAACACCTTACATTAGTCGTGTTTGTGCTGCAAGGTGAATTTAAGTGCTTGGACTGTAACAGGGTGTTAAAAGCAGTATTAAAACGCTCAGAATGCACCAAGGCAAGGGACGGACCTCAGGGGACCAAGACCAACGGATTTACATGCCAGAGATCCGAGGAAATCGAGAAACCGAAGCTCAAGTGGCCTGAAGGGTGTCCAGAATGCGAGATTACAGTGTTCCCACCATCTGATAAGCTCAAAACTTTATGTAGGGCCTGAAGACTCCAAATTAACCGTACACATCGAATTTTAGCTAGTGGATACCTTTGAAAGTGGTCCAATGGTCAGATCAGACCATGAATTATCAATCTGGGACCCACTTGAGATCTGGACATGCTTCAAATTTGGACTCAATCCATGTTATGAGGTTAGAAATGGAATGGACGGAGAGGATTTCTCATAAACATCACACTAGGACCCATATACGGGAGGTGTGTGCACCATGTACATGCACTGGAAGTACACTGGACCACTGCGCCTGGTCAGAGTCGGTTTGACCGACTTTCTTTAAACAGAGACGGAATCTCTGTTTCTCATCTACGCAGTCCGTCCGCTGATACATCAGTGGCCCACCATCATCACACATCGTGATGATCCAAGCCGTTCATTGTAATCAGGAGGTTAAACCGACCATACTCTGACGTGCTTCCTGAGTTTCTTGGATGTTGCAGGAATATGAAGGCTTCGACGCAGGTTGGATGGCACCAAACAAGCGTCCATGAGACACCACAGTTGGGATCAAAACCAACCAAGACTGAATGGATTTTTATGGGAAATTGAATGGGGGTTTGGATTTCTCAAAAGACTTTGGAAGTGGGACCCACCAAGAGTCCAGCGTCGGTCCGTCCGCGGGCTCTGTTACGCACCTCTGAAAAATTTGGACATTGTGGGCCATTGATCGTGGTCGGATAATCAATCTGGATCGTCCATCATGTAGACCCTCCCAAAATGTCCCAAGGGACGCTATCCTTTTAGAAAACAAGCATGGGAAGAAGGAGGTTCGGTGTTGTTTTGTGGACGTAGCGCAAGAAGAATTCCGAATCTGCAGTTGCATAAACAGCTGTCCAAGTTGTGTTTCGCACGGACTCTCCAGCGTCCGCACCTCTCCACGTTCAGCCGACCTCCATCAGCAGCTATAAAAGAAAGGGGAGAAAGAGAGAGAGGCATCGACGGCTTGAGGCTGGAACGTGAGTAGAGAGAGAGAGAAGAATAGTTGTTTTTTGTTTTCTTTTCTTTTTCTTTTTGTTTATTTTGGATTTAGCCTAATCATGATAGTGATCGGCTAAACCTCTTAGCTAGCGCTAAGAGGTGAAGTTTGTAGTGTGATGGGATTCTAAGGTTTGGATTATGAATGATGAACTCGTTTGATTGGTTTGATTGTTAGAATGATTCTAGTTTTTAATGGTTTAATGTGACAAATATTACATTAGATCTGCAATGACTTGAGTTTTTCTCCTTTATTGTTTTGATTATGCGGTTAGGAAACCCTGTTGTTCATCATCGTCTTCTTGGCATGGTTGGATGACGGAGCGCTTCCTGATGTTCATACATCATACAGATTGATTGTGACTGGGTTAATTTCGTTGTCTGTCTTGTCTCATGGGCATGATATTGTGATGAAACCCGATCTAATTCACACCTATCTAATCTCTTGAAAACTTGATTAAATGAAGTTCAGATTTGATTTCCAGGTTATATCTTCCAACTGGATGAAGATGGGACTCTAAGTCTAGTTGCGTTCATGAATCAAGCGTAGATCTCCCTGATCTCTACAAGTGGATCCTCTGAATCCCTAGTTTCCCTTCTCTAAACTCTTTAAGTTTTAAATTGTTATTTCACCATTATTCACTCATAATCACTTGATTTAGATTACATCTCGCTCTAGTTCTGGTTTTGGTTACTTTCAGATAACGTACAGGTATCAGTCCCTTGGGATTCAACCTCAGTCTCACCGAGTTTTATTACTACATCACAACCCTGCACTTGGGGAGTGAACAAGTTTTTTGGCGCCGTTGCTGGGGACTAACAGTTGCGCTTTCTAAAATTAACTAGTTTTAGGATTAGTTTAAGATTAGGATTTTTCTAGTTAAAGGTTTAGGTTTTTCCGATTTCTAGAAACTAACTTGTTTTCCTGTTTTGTAGGATCCTGACATAAATTTCTAATTTGGTAATCCCTTCCTAACTTCTCTACTTTTTCTATTTTTAGCCTAGGGTTGTATTTTCTATTTTTAGAATTTCTCATAGGATTTCTTTTAATTTTAGAAGCTTTCCTTTTTAAGAATTAACTACCTTTAGAAATTAGGTTTAGATTAGGTTTAGATTTTCTAATTTAGAAATTTTCTAATTCTAGGGTTTTCCATTTTAGAAATTTTCTATTTTTAACAGTTTTTCCTAATTTTTTAGAAACTAACATTACTTTCTACTTTAGGATTAGGTTTTCTATTTTAGAACTTTCCAATTTTAGGTTTAGAACTTTCCTAATTATTTTTAGAAACTCTCTTATTTTAGGTGTTATTTTCTCCTTTTAAAAATTTTCTAATTTTAGTATTTTTCTATTTTTAGGAATTAGTTTATTTTTAGAAACTTTCCTCTTTTGTTTTTAGAAACTCGGTTAGTTATTTTCCTTTTTAGAAACTCTTTCTAATTTTAGAAACTAACTTTCTATTTCAATTGTAGGAACTTTCTACTTTAGACTTTCTATTTTAGAAACTAATCTCTTTTGTTTTCTTTTGCAGGATATTAACATAGGAACTTCTATTTGGTACCTTCTTTCTAACTTCTCTTCTACCTACTTTCCATATTGTTGTAGGATCTTTTCTTCTATGTTTCTTAGGATTAGATTTAGATTGAGGGTTTCACCATGTATATGCACGAGTGGGAACGTCAATATGCTGAGATAGCTTTCGAGTATGCAAAAAACTGTGAAGGGATATATGATGATTATGATAGAAATCCACCTATGTCTCAAAATTTTCCTGAACCAATCATCGAGAACCAACCTGAGCATAACACTCCATCGGTTAAGAAGTCCTTACGCGATCATATACGGGAGAACAATTCCACCCCACGAACAGTACGTGAGTGTTGGGGTTATCATAACTATAGGAGTGAGAATTATTATCACCCATCTGAGAGAAAGAAAACAATGCGTGATTATATTCTGAGTGATAATAAGTATTACCAACCATCAAGTTCTCCCACCTATGATCCATATGACTATAATCAATGGAAATATCAATGTCGGGAAACTGAACCAGCCATATATCATACTGATAATTCTCTTGGGTCATCTACCTTTGAAACCCAATCAGAAACAATCCAAGAGGATTCACTTTAGAAGCTCATGAAAGCACAAGAGCAATTCAATCAACTTGTCATACAATCATGCGAATTGCTCAAATCCTCAATTCCAATCATTCAGTCACATCTTATGGAAAAGGAAGAGGCTAGGTTATCCCAGTCTCATCTCAATCTAAAAGTACAATGTGAAGAAGGTTATCATAATTCGCTTGTGGCAGAAACTGAAATTATGAATGAGGAATTGGATTCCATTAATGAGCAGATGGTTCGATTTCCCGATGAGTTGATCTCGATGACTGTCTAAATGAATGATCAAGAGATGTGGGTGTCTTTCAAATATAATGATAGTGACACACTTCACTCACATGACACACATGATTACACTGATGAGGTAGATGTTAGTTTATTCGAACCTCAACCTAGTCTAAGAATAGACTGTGAGGAATGTGATCCTATCCCAAGTGTGCACTGCACAGAACTAGATGATGATGAGTATTGGGATTCAACCTCAAGTGTGGCCCCTACCAATGATCAAGAGGTTCAGGATGTTGTTAACCATAAGGATCAACTCCACCTGTCTAACATGACTGATTTGAATGTGGAGAATGAACCACTTTCAACTAACCCTTCCAACCCTTGTGATGCATGTTTGGACCACTACTCTGAATTGAATGATGATATGATTCGGGTGATGGACGAGCCACTTGATATGACTCTGGAATTTGAAACTACTCAGTTGAGGCCACAACCCGAGCTACACACTGTAGACGATTCAATGCCTCCACTGAGAAGCTTCAATGACCAGAGTCTTCACATCAATTCTTCACCTATTTATTATCCATCTGTCTGTGAAGGGCAAGAGCAAGCGAGCATGCATCCATCTACTTCAAAAGATGATGGAATCCTTGGGTTCATCATCACAGATTTCGATGCAGAAGATGAGTCACTCCCAGCTGATTTTTCCACATCTTTGAACTCATGCTTGGCACTCCTTGTAGATTCCAACGACCTCATGATACAAGAAAAGGTGGATTCCTTGCATGACACTACCTCGGTGGTTGTCACGGACCAAGCGCACCCTTACTCAGAAGCCTCTTCTTCCCCAGACTCTGAATGTTTACCACTAAAGGAAGAGGAGCTGAAAATTGAACCGAAGTCTGGAACTTCGGAATGCATTGAGACTACATTACTTCCTGAAAATTTTTCTAAATTTCATCTACCTGTAGTCTCTGATTCACCATGGGATACTAACTTTGAGACTTTTTCTGACACAGGTGAATCGTATATACTTTGGATACCTCAAACAATTCAATGAAAAATTTCTTATGAGGTACATAAGTCTCTCTGGAAAGTCGTGCTCCAGGGTGCCCAAGCTTATTGCAAAAAGGGCTTTTGGATAACCCTGTTGAGGAACTTACTGAGAAACTTATCAAGATATTAGCCGGAAGAGGAACCTTGCGGCATGATCGAGTAGTTTTTCCCTACTTTCATAGGACTATGGTAGTTTATTTTATGCTGTTCTAGGTTAGATGGTTTTATGTCATTAGGATAGTTTGCTTCCTACATTGTTTTAGGGTAGTTTGCTTTCGTGTCTCCACTCTCGTGCTGAGACCAGCTTTCATACTGCTATCTCTTGGAAAGTCTGTCTCTCGATTCGTTATCCAGGTACTATCTTCCCATCACTTTTCTTTTACTTTCGTTGTCCTATGTGCATTGCATGTTTATATTTTTTACATTGAGGACAATGTAGATTTTAGGTTGGGGGTGGGAGATAGGGTTCCTAATCACTGTTTTCTTGGTCTTGAGCAAGAATTGAGAAAAATTTTAAATTTTTCTGGAATTTGGATTTATAATTGCACGATATGTGATGTTTGTAATTTATGGCTCTTGGATTCAGTATCTATTAAATTTCATAGTTAAGTTTGAACTGTTAATCCAGAATTAGAAGTTGTAAACATTGATTGAGTCATGATTTCACAGGACACGTCTCACTTGTACATTGAGGTTTCAAATTCGATATTGAATTACAACTTGATGATCATTAAGAACGGAAGGAACCAACCTGGGGAATTTGTCCGTCATATCCTTTAAAAATAAAAATAAAATTTTTTTTTTTTTTTAAAAATGTTATCAGAAAAGGATTGGGCAAATGGTCTTCATCATGGGTTTGCTCCCTATCGGTACGGACTCAAGCCCCTAATATTGATATTTAAGATGGGCTGGGTGTACGGTCTTCACTGTGGGTTTGCTCCCTATAAGTGAGGATTTGATTACCCTGCTCATCGACGAAATTGTCCTGATTTAGGTTGTCCTGAATGCTCTTTTGATCGTTAATGTTACCAGTCGGAAAGTGACGATTGGATCTCTTAATGATGATAAGCCGAGATTTGACTATACACTCATGGAACTCAATGTTTATAATTTTTCTAATTAATGAATTAATATTTTGAACTTGATTATGAAGTCTACCAGGCGCTTGCCTCTAGGAGAAATTTATGCCCAATATTCATGAATCTTAGAATTATAGGATATGGATTGTTTTTTATAAATCACTCGAGTTCATGGAAATTGTCCTGTAAATCTCAACTTATTTTTCGTATACTTTGCTCGGGACTAGCAAAATGCTGGTTGGGGGTTGTGTTGAGGGTCAAATATTGCATATTAGACCCCACTTATTAGCTTGATTTACGAGCATGATACAGTTTAACACCTTACTTTAGTTGTGTTTGTGCTGCAAGGTGAATTTAGGTGCTTGGACTGTAACAGGGTGTTAAAAGCAGTATTAAAACGCTTAGAATGCACCAAGGCAAGGGATGGACCTCAGGGGACCAATATCAATGGATTTACATGCCAGAGATCCAAGGAAATCGAGAAACTAAAGATCAAGTGGCCTGAAGGGTGTCCAGAATGCGAGATTACAGTGTTCCCACCATCTGATAAGCTCAAAACTTTATGTAGGGCCTGAGGACTCCAAATTAACCGTACACATTGAATTTCAGCCAGTGGATACCTTTGGAAGTGGTCCAATGGTCAGATCAGACCATGAATTATCAATCTAGGACCCACTTGAGATCTGGACATGCTTCAAATTTGGACTCAATCCATGTTATGAGGTTAGAAATGGAATGGACGGAGAGGATTTCTCATAAACATCACACTGGGACCCATATACGGGAGGTGTGTGCACCGTGTACATGCACTGGAAGTGCACTGGACCACTGCGCCTGGTCAGAGTCGGTTTGACCGACTTTCTTTAAACAGAGACGGAATCTCTGTTTCTCATCTACGCAGTCCGTCCGCTGATACATCAGTGGTCCACCATCATCACACATCATGATGATCCAAGCCGTTCATTGTAATCAGGAGGTTAAACCGACCATACTCTGACGTGCTTCCTGAGTTTCTTGGATGTTGCAGGAATATGAAGGCTTCGACGCAGGTTGTATGGCGCCAAACAAGCGTCCATGAGACACCACAGTTGGGATCAAAACCGACCAAGACTGAATGGATTTTTATGGGAAATTGAATGGGGGTTTGGATTTCTCAAAAGACTTTGGAAGTGGGACCCACCAAGAGTCCAGCGTCGGTCCGTCCGCAGGCTCTGTTACGCACGTCCGAAAAATCTGGACTTTGTGGGCCACTGATCGTGGTCGGATAATCAATCTGGACCGTCCATCATGTAGACCCTCCCAAAACGTCCCAAGGGACGCTATCCTTTTAGAAAACAAGCACGGGAAGAAGGAGGTTTGGTGTTGCTTTGTGGACGCAGCGCAAGAAGAATTCTGAATTTGCAGTTGCGTAAACAGCTGTCCAAGTTGTGTTTTGCACGGACTCTCCAGCGTCCGCACCTCTCCACGTTCAGCCGACCTCCATCAGCAGCTATAAAAGAAAGGGGAGAAAGAGAGAGAGGCATCGACGGCTTGAGGCTAGAACGTGAGCAGAGAGAGAGTAAAATAGTTGTTTTTCTTTTTCTTTTCTTTTTCTTTTTGTTTATTTTGGATTTAGCTTAATCATGATAGTGATCGGCTAAACCTCTTAGCTAGGGCTAAGAGGTGAAGTTTGTAGTGTGATGGGATTCTAAGGTTTGGATTATGAATGATGAACTCGTTTGATTGGTTTGATTGTTAGAATGATTCTAGTTTTTAATGGTTTAATGTGACAAATATTACATTAGATCTGCAATGACTTGAGTTTTTCTCCTTTATTGTTTTGATTATGCGGTTAGGAAACCCTGTTGTTCATCATCGTCTTCTGGGCATGGTTGGATGACGGAGCGCTTCCTGACATTCATACATCATACAGATTGATTGTGACTGGGTTAATTTCGTTGTCTGTCTTGTCTCATGGGCATGATATTGTGATGAAACCCGATCTAATTCACACCTATCTCATCTCTTGAAAACTTGATTAAATGAAGTTCAGATTTGATTTCCAGGTTATATCTTCCAACTGGATGAAGATGGGACTCTAAGTCCAGTTGCGTTCATGAATCAAGCGTAGATCTCCCTGATCTCTACAAGTGGATGCTCTGAATCCCTAGTTTCCCTTCTCTAAATTCTTTAAGTTTTAAATTGTTATTTCACCATTATTCACTCATAATCACATGATTTAGCTTACATCTCGCTCTAGTTCTGGTTCTGGTTACTTTCAGATAATGTACAGGTATCAGTCCCTTGGGATTCGACCTCGGTCTCACCGAGTTTTATTACTACATCACAACCCTGCACTTGGGGAGTGAACACGTACTGAGTAGCGTACTGAGTTACACAGTACGCAATCCGCTTCCGAGGTACACTAGCCAATCTGCTTCCTTTGCGGATATACCTTATCCCATAAATAGGTAACGTGATTCACGCGGTTAGGTAACTGAACCTACGTAGATATGGATAGTCTTATTGAGCTTATTGTGATGTATATATTTTATCTACGCCATCTATTCATTTTGAAATATCATTTTTAGGAATGAGCCAAAAAATGAGACATATCAAAGGCTCATGTGGACCACACCATAGAAAGCAGTGAAATTGATAACCTACCATTAAAAACCTTTTGGGAGCGATAAAATGTTTGGATGTAACTCAGTTTTTGTACCATGACGTTAAATTAAATTATAAATCTAATGGACAGATTGGATTCGACATATAAATCACAACAGGACCCACAACTCTTATAAAATGACAACCTCAACTAGATAACATGATAACCACATCACAACCCATATAACATGAAACATCCAACGATGACAATCGCAACCCATATAAGATAACAACCTCGACCCTTATCACATTATAATCACGACCCATATAACATACAACCACGACCCATACCCATATATATAACATACAACCACGACCCATACCCATATAACATGGTAAGGGTTTGTGGTTGTAATGTGGTAAGGGTCGTGGTTGTCATGTTGATGTAATTAATAACTTGATTATTTTTAAATAATAAGAGTTGAGGTGCACAATGAGGTGATCCATTCCGTCCACCTTTTCAGTTAGCTCGCTTGGGACCGAAATGTCCTGACTTGGGCAGTGTCGACTTCTAACAAATATCACAGTGAGCCTGAAAAGTTTCAACAGTGGATGCCACTGTCACCATTTTTTTCTATTATGTGGCCCACACGAGTCTGAATCAGGCTAATATTTGGGCTCTAGCCCTAAAATAACAAGACGAAAAGGATGGGCAGCGTGAATTATACACACGCATCAAAGTGGGCCCATATGGGTCGTGGTTGTCATGAGGCATAATTGTCATGTTTTATGGTGCGTGGTTGTTATATTATATGTGTCGTGGTTGTCACATGTTCACTTCCTTTACTACCAAATGAAAGGATAGTCATGGTTACCATAGCCTAAGGCCCACTATGGGGTGATCTGTTCTATCCAGTGAACTTGGAAAGTTTCAACAGTGGGTGCCACTGTCACCATTATTTTCTATTATGTGGCCTACATGAGCTCTACACGAGGCTGATATTTGGGATCTAGCCCTAAAATAACAAGACAAAAAGGATGGGCAGCGTGGATTATACACGTGTATTAATGTAGGCCCATATGGGTCGTGGTTGTCATGGGTTGCCACATGTTCACTTCCTTTACTATCAAATGAAATGATAGTCATTTGTAACATAGCCTAATGCCCATAATGGGGTGATCCATTCCATCCACCTTGTCGGCCAGCTCGCCGTGGACCCAAAAAGTCATAACTTGGGTAGTGTCCACTTCTAACAAACATCACAATGAGCCTGAAAAGTTTCAACAGTGGGTGCCATTGTCACCAGTATTTTCTATTATGTGGCCCACATGAGCACTGGATCAAGCTGATATTTGGGCCCTAGCCTTAAAATGACACGGTAAAAAGGATGGGCGGCATGGATTATACACATACATCAATGTGGGCCCCACTAGTTGGGCCATGCCTACCCTCACAAGAATGAAATAACACGTATCTTCTCGTGCACTCTAAACCGTACAACTACTTCCAGAAGAACAAGAAGAACAAGGGCATTTAGTTCCAAAAGTTTTTCAAAAGCTTGTAGAAGGTCACCCTCGGAACATTTGAAAGGTTGAATCCTTTTAGGAAATTTGACCATACAACAAGGCAAGTACAGTCAAAATCCCTATATATTAATAACCCCTTCCAACTTTTTATTTTTAAAGATTAAGCAGTTGAGTTTATGTAACAAATTAATAGTGAGATCGAGTTATAGTGTGGTTCTTCCTGGAGAGATAAAAACCTGTTTTTCAGAAGAAATGAGGGAGAAAGTAAGTGCTTTCTAATGAAAATAACACTTTGGTTATCATGGAAAACCAGAGTAGCTAGAAAAGCAGACACCCAAATGTCATCCAATTACCACCTGAACAATAGAATTTTAGAAAGTTGTTTGTGAAAGTACATGATACTTTGCCTCTGCACTTAAGGGAGCAACTATAAATTGTATTTTGCTCTTCGAGAAAAAAGAAAGAAAGAAAGAAAGAAAGAAAGAATCATTGAAAGATATATTAATAATTTTTAAAAAAAGAAAAAAAAAAGAAAAGAAAAAAAAAACGTCGGTTAGTGACATCTCCCACTCAGTCAGCATCAGACTAAGAAATGAGTTCAAGAAAAGTGTTGGATGAGAATAGTAGCTCTTGAACACCCCTTTGAGTGCATTAATTAGCTTCATACAATGTGTCTTTCTTCTTGTTGTTAACACAGGCTTATCCTATGTACATCAATAAGTCCTCAGTAGGCACATTTCTATCTTTCTGTCAGGGGACATGGAAAATCAATGTGATATGGCAAGCATGATGCTTTCTACACTCTACATCTAGAGGAAACTAAGATGCTTCGATACTAGAAGCTATCTAACGGTTTGCGGCTGCAACGGATAGTTGTATCTTCAATGCTAGGGAATTATCCCAACAAGTCTTCCTGACGCTTATGAGCTATAAAGATGCTCCCTAGACGATAACCGTCAAATATCTTCAACGCAAAACCTACAAAAGATTAGATTAGGTTCACCTTGTTATACTCTACAAGTGCACAAATTTTCGTCATTCATAATTGAAGATGGACGAGGATCAAAGGAAGCTCGATTGAAGATCAATGGTTGAAAGAGGCTGATTGCCAGTGGGAGCTAGATCACCTATGCACTCCGTTTTTCACTTCAAGCCGGTAATTTGAGTTTTATTTAAACATTCATTTTTATGGTTATGTTAATCTTGTATTATGATATTATTGTATTTATATCCACATAGGATGCTTTGCTATTAAGGTTTTATGTTGTTGATAATTGAAGACTTGTTTAGCTACCTTTTATATTCTCAATCATCAATTTGTTGGTTAATTTATCTAGTCAGTCATAACACTTTTGTTATTTAATTTGATTATTCACGAAGTAAGAATAATTCTCCTTAATTTTTTATAACATCTGTTTCTTTTATCTTACGGTATGAGGATCAATTTTTCATCTTCAGTGACTATCAGGAGATACTTCATTAAATTTATAGTATGAGGATATTTTTTTTCATCATTTGTGGTTTATATGCATTGCTTTATTTTAGCTAACACATCATTACTTATTTGTTAGATACATATAATGCATACATGAACTATTACTTCCATTTTACATTTACATTATCATATTATACATCATATAATCCATTGTCTAATTTATCTAGACTACACAATACTTTAATATGATGTTAGTTTAATTCATCAGTTCTTTTATATCATGCACATGTGATGTTAGTTTGCCTATCAGCTGTGGTTATTGTTCGATAATCGAGAGTTACTTACCCACCAGATATACCAGGTCTTTTTCTATTACCGAAGACCCTTAAGATATTTTTCATTTATGAAACATAGTCCCACTATTCTGAGCATATATGTATGGTCAAAATTACTAATTAACTATACTTAGTATCTACTATAGCTTAAACAATAAGATAATCATAATATACATCACTCATAATACAATTGCAACATCAATGAAAAATGGTTGTCAGGGAATATACATGCTAATTTATAATAAAGATATTGCAATAACCACATATTTTGTAATATATAATCAAACATCACGTGTACAAAATAATGAGTAATATCATGAAATGCACATTAATATATAATGGGTCTAAAATATAATGATAACCATCAAGCCACTCACTGCTTTCATACTATATTTATATCCACATAGGATACTTCATTGTTGGATCCTTACTCTTGCTCGGGTGGTAGACTCTCTGGAGTTTCAACACCCGGTGAAGGGTTCGAGTGTGGGTATGTGTATTCGTGTTTTTTTTTTTTTTTTTTTTTTTTTTTTTTTTTTTTTTTTTAAGTATTCTCTCTCACGGCCAGTTGTGAGGCAGACTCATTCAGCTGACTTTTAGTCTATAAGAAAATGGGCCATATGGCCATACTTGCACATAAAAGTATGCTAACAATAATGCACTTGCATGGTATTGTTTATTTGTTTCCCTCTCGTTATGGGTTTTACTTCGAGAGATGTAATTAAGATCTTGTGGTATGTCATGGCGTATATGAAACATATCCTCCTCACATATGGCACTCGTGTAAGGCCATGTAGAACATCTAAATTGTGCACTTAACAATCTCAAAAATCATGTTGATCAAGCAATTCTAATCATCCAATTGATGATTATCAAATGTATGGTCAAAAACATATGCTCAATGTAATTTTCTAACTATGATCCATTGACAATTGCTCAATGGTTGAAAGGTCTCAATTATTATATACCCACACCATGTGTGCGGTGGTAAGTCACCACCATCTTTACGCTGGTGGTGAACTATAACAGGGTTCTAGCCCATAATATAAGTATGTTTAATTTCTCATGGTGGCATGCATCTTCTGTTCCATATTCAATATCCATGCGTGGCCCACCTGATGAGTGGGCTAACCTGAATTCTAGGTTTACAGCACGCATGCCAAGAGTATTAGGGTTGGCAATGGGCCAGGCAGCACCAATTAATGGCCTGAGCTCCTTAAATTGGTCCAATGACCCGGCTGGGCTTGAAATTTAGACCTGATGTCTGGGCTGGACTAATGCTGAATAGCCCAACTCAGCCCATTGACCCGTCCAATCTTCAATTATGTATCGTTTACAGAAAGAAATAGATCCCGTTTGGATGCAACTCTCAAAATGGGTTCTCTAACAGGGACTTCTTAATAAACATGCTGGCTTTCTTGCATGTGTGCCATGTTAGCACATGCGGGGAGATTGTGTTTAACACGAGAGATGCCTAATGAAAAACAGCTTTTCCACATTTTATTAACATTTCATCACTCGTACAAGGATTAATGATACAAAATCGCAATTCAATAATGATTAATGATACAAAATGGCAACAATCTTATTCATAGATACTGGAAAACAAATATAGAAATAAAATAGAATCGGACTGTCTTCTATCTGATATAGGATTTGAAAAACCATTGGCTTATTGCCTCAAATGATTACATTAACTCAAACAATCTAGCAGTTGATCAGTTGATCACTGCACAATTCTTCCTGATTTCGCCAGCATTGCCTGTTAGGACACTGATGTTGCCCATTTTCACCATGGACACTCCAAAATCGCAGAAGAAGCTTGGATTGTAAGAGTTGATCTGGAGACCAATGTAGATTTTAGTTTCATTATCATCAAGGAGTGCGGCATCAGACTGGAAGAGGCCTCTTCTTTTCGCCACGACCTTGTAGTAATCTGTGTCGAATATTTTTGAGCTTCCTGGGTCCATCTCTACAAAGGCAGTGACATTCCCCTTTGGGCATAAGGCCCGTAGCCTGATTACATAGTTGGGATCCAATGAGGGGTCCACATCGCCCTTCCCAGTGAAGTTGTAGATGCGTTTCGCAAATGACGTGCAGTGGCTGATGCCAATGGTGTGGGCGCCTGAGTAGAATGGTGCTCAAATAAGATTGTTTGTAAAAATGGAGGGTCCATGCAAGCAAGACTGGCATCACAGCTCAAATGTGCTGATGGCATGTGAGTTTGAGACATTAGATGCCCATCAGGTGGGTCCCACTATTTTGATGCCTATTACAAACATTAAGTGGTCTTGATCATAATGTGGAAGGCTCAAAATGATTGGCCTGAGGTCCACATTCGATATATATTCATGGTCCATACAGCAAAGTAGACCAGACTCTTTTGAATGGGTGCAATCACATGGTGGGTGCCTCCTGATGAGCGACATGGTCTCACATAGACATCTCCCATGAAAGTGCACTGGTTTTTAACATCTCTGTTGTATTTGTCAATGTAGTTGAACTTGCACCTGATAGGGAATCCCTCCTAGGTGCACTTACGACTTCATATTCTTGCATCATTTGAGATCTGAGCCACTCATCAGGTTAGCCCCATTATGTAGATTTGATGGGAATTACATCGTGAGGCCCACCAGATAGGTGGTTGGAGCACGCTCATCGGCATGTGGAGCTATACGTCAAATTTGCATTTTGCAGGTTGAGTTCCAATAGAAGATGGTCACAAAATTAGGATTCAATTGTCTTCATACCTGATAGTACTACCAAGTCCTTCACAGATAGACCTTTCTGTTGAAAGGAAGCTTTCAGTTCAGTGATGTTAAAGAATGGAGGGGGTAGATTGGCCAAGGCCTCAGAGGCCAATGAAATCCGTCCGTCTCTTCGCCCGGTCGGAACTTCCCAAGTTGGTCCCATGATCTATAGACATTCGACGGTTAGTAAAACTAGGTCTTAGAATGTTGTGATGGTAAAGTGAATTGAATAGTGAAATTTTCAGTTCAGTTAGATGAAATGATCAAATTGTGGACGAATTATATAATAGCCAACTTAAGCATATGCATGGTGTACACTGATTTTTCAGTTTGAATGAGTGGGCCCAATGGTTCAGGGATTGAGGCTGTTTGTTTGATTTGACAAGGCACGGATGGACCATGCCCATCCAAATCCCCAGATTGGAAGATCTTAGCCACTAATCTTGGGCTTTTTCTTTGTTGATCGATGTGTATGACTATATTTCTCTTCTTGATCACAATCTATTTCATGCCATGAACTGAAAATTTAGGATTATCCTATTGTGGAGATTTTTGGGTCATGGTCCATCTGTTGTTGGGTCCATCAGACCAATGGTCTGGATCACTGAACCATGTGTCCACTTGTACAAACTGAAAATCCGCATATAGTGTCTATATTTAATATAACTTCTTCATGTTGTAATGAAATTTCCCATCATTTTGTGATCCACTAAGCAAGGCTATGCAAAGAATTATTGGGTCTTTGCTATGTACAAGTGGGGCCATGGTTCTATATACAATACCATTTATATCATATCATAGGCACCACTATAAATGGACCATTTTGCGAAAAATCTCTCAGATTGAAAGATCTAAGCAATGCAGCAATTAGCACTTGACACAGGCAAGGACGTGATGAGGTCGATCACAATCTTCCTCAAGGATAACTACTTAGAATCCACGGAGTTCACTCTGGATTCCTCACAGAGTTTACTCGAATCCACGAGGGATAAAAATATAAATACATTCTAAATAAATCGGAAGTAAATTGATAGATAATTGTCTAATGTGTATGTGTCCCCTTACACCATTAATAAAGAAAAAAACTAAACCAAAATTCATAATTACCAAAAATAACAAAATTTTAACTCTAATAAAAATCATAATTCTAGTAAAACTATTCTAAAGTCTAATTTCTAAAAATAAAAATTTCAAATAAACTTTTCCTAGAAGAGTCCTAACATGATTATAAGTTATTTCTAAAAAAGAAGAAAAATCTAAAATTTTAAAAATAAAAAAATATTACAAAAATCAAAATAATTAAAAATAATAAATATTCCTTAAAATTTTGTTTTTGAGTTGAAAGCGCGCGTTTTCTAACGAAACGGACAGACACAACCCACATTGTGGGTTGATTCACCCTAAATGGCCCATTAGAGTAAAGATTGATATGTTGTGCGGCCCATAACGATACCTAAATCAAAAGTTTTGATAATTTACGGTTCACCTTCTTTTGGTCCAACCATGCTAGGAATGTATCTGTGCCACGTCGTACATTAGCACTGGCTTCCGCATTCATTTCATAACTATTTATTTGTAGCTACACAAGGGGTGAGATTTTCGTTTCAAGGAGATTTTAAGGGCTTTGTCCTCCCATGCTGGAGCCCATCAGATCAATGATCCAGATCACATATGCCCCCTAGGGCAATCTAAAAAGTAAAAAAGACTATGGAAAGTATGCTTAACCTCTGGCCCACAATCATATAAATCCTATCCACATTGAGGAAGTAGTCCCTCAACATGGATACTAATGAATGCAACTACAATGTGATCATTTCCTCTTTATAGAACTAAATTATTGTGATTTGTTTCAGCCGCGCATCCAACATGGCATTTTTATTTTTTTATTTTTTTACACACGCACCTGACGCACACACCCACGCACGCCGTAGTGGGATTTCATCACCTATGGGTATCCAACCACGGCCTTATTTTGTTGATGAACAAGCAAAACAAAACTACCTATGGAAAATTTTCTTACCAAATTCACTACATCCCTGGCCACTAGGGCTAAAATGTCGGCACAAGAAACAATCCCTGGACACGCTTTCTCTACTTCAGCCTTGACAGCGTCGATCACTTGGAACCCTAGCAGGGATAGATTTGGGATTGCAGATTTCTCTGCCTGGTTCGTTGCAGTCGAATTTATGAGCACGGAACCATCACATCCCTGTATAGAAGAAGCAACTTGTTAAGTGGGCCACAGATAAATGTGGCCATGTGACTGATTACTGCACTTGTGAGAACATTAGCAACATATCCTATCACTGTGAGATATGAGCCACTCATCAGGCATGCCCACTGGCCCACCAATCAGGGTGGAACACTCAACTAGTGGGCCACAAATTGAACTTTAAATCATACATGACTGGTCCACCTGATGAGAGAACCAATCCAATTTGTGGGCTAGGGCTCTTCCGTTGTGGGACCCACAAGATGAGAAGTGTAGATCCAGTGTGCTTATCAGTAAAACTGTGAGTAATTCTGATGGAAGCCATAAATCTTTCTCATTAGACTGGAAAAATCTAAAAGCGGGAAATGAATTTTGAAATTCCTCTGAAATCTCAAACTGTAGAAATCCTAATGTGACCATAGTATAAATATAATAGAATAAAATGAGATCAAGAACCAAAATGCATGAGATATATTTATAACGTTTTAATTTCCTTCTCTACTTAGCCCATGTTTGGATGCAAGACATTGCCTCTTTATCTAACTGATGAATGCAATTTAATTGGATAATGCATCCAAACATGACCTAAACTTTTCCAAACATACCCTAACAAAACAATCGTGGAAATGCATCCTTAACAAAGGAGCTGCAAGGGAAGGCGCTTCCTGGATGAACTTTGCCGTCGTTTTTCTAACGACAGCCTCCACACTCGGACATGTCTTCTTGTAGAAACCAACTTGCAATCCTTGCGAATTCGCTGATTCTAGGATGAAAAGAAGAACTCCCACTTGGAGTAGGAACTTCAAGAGAAGCCTGGAAGCCATGACTCTAATAGAATCCAAAGCGTGATTAGAATCTGAATCCTGTAATGGAATGTAACCTAGTTCATGCTTATATACTTGAGTTTTGGAATTCCTGAACATGTCAATGCAAGTCTGTCCCCGGATAGAACCTACATTCCTAATGATTTTTTAAGCAGTGGATTATGACAAGATTTCGGTGATAGTTCACCACTATTTTATAGATTGGTGATGAACTCATCCAGTATACATGTGAAATACAGGCAAGGAAATCTGGGACATCCAATCATGGTCCAAATTTAGTTGTAGAGTGAAAGTAACCATCCATTGGTGTACACTAAATGGATGGTTAAAATGAAGGGTAAAATTCATTGAGTCAACTTGGATGGTTCAGATTGTTCCATCATGTGAGATTTTTGGCCTATGCTCCATCCGCTATGGACCCCACAATTTGGAATTGTCATACAAGCATGCCGACGTGTAAGATGAAAGACTCACCACCATTTAATGGTTACCACAATCTAGCATAGGTATAAATTGGATGACCATGTCCTCAGACATAGGAGAAGTATATATATATTTATGGAAGGTATGGGATTGACGTGGATGTATTTCTTAGAGAAGGTTTCAACTTCATACCATTGGACTGCAGGTTACGGTCCACACATCAAATAGCATCCAACCATTCATGTATACACAAAATCCAATCCGTCCAGTATGTTGATCCAAACATTAAGATTAATTTCCGAAAAAATCATCCGCATCCACGCACTGGTTGGACCACAATTACATTTGTTATTTTTCAATGGGTAATAGTGTTTTTCTATGTTGTATCCCGATTAATTAGCGGATGGAGTAGATATTTACAGTAAACTATCTTCATAGTCGGACAAACCTATTTGAAGGATTGGATTTTCATCCAAATTTATTGATTGGAAGGTAGTTGATCGGTGGGCCATAAATAATGATCCAACCGGTTGGAGTTGAAACCCTCTGTACGTCTTTCGTAAACCTAAAGGTTGACGTGGATAAATATGAAGGGATGCATCTGGAGTCACAGCATTTTTGCTCCTTCATATTGCCTGCATCCCACGTGCCACATGTGTATGATGATCCAAACCAGGCATCATGTGAGATCAAGTACTGATGTGGAGCAAATGAAATTTCGCTTTGATTAGAATCTAGTAGTGATCTAATAAGTAGGTTTTTCGTCACTTAATGATAGCCGTTCGTGAATGTTATCTTTTATTGTTGATTTGTACATGCCACCAATTCAAGAGCTAGAGTCGTCCAAACATTGTGATTTTTGGATAGTGGCCCATTGAGTATTGAAAACAGATAACTAACGGTTTAGATCTCATCTCCGTGTTATATTTGTTCAGATTTAAGAAGGAATATTAGAATATGAGTTCGTTACATCATTTTAGGGCTGAAATCATATCTGCGGTGGAAGGAACCGAAATTGAAGGGAGAGGGAATAGGATAAGTGCGTTGAGTTTTGCACGTCGGCTCTCTCACTCGCCATTCATAAGAAATTATTAAAAGCTGTCAGCCGGACAAACAACACGGATTCATGTTCGGACGCGCCATTCCTGGAATTTTAAAGACGTGTGGGCCCCACCGCATGTGGATTTGTGATTCGGAACGTTGGTCTTGTGGGACACCATGTGGAACATTGACGGGATTATCTTAACCTGTGCATTAATTGTTCACGATTTTCTTTTTAATGTGGACCTTTGATCTACATTTGCTCTACTTTTTGCTGACCGTCCATTTGTGGGCCATACTTAGGGTGCTTCTGGTTATTGGGTCTCTTTGATTTTTGGGCTACAAAACATGCGCATGATGTCCTATAGAAATGGGAAGCAGATTTCCTGTGAAAGCTTTTCTCAGGAAGTTCATGCACTGAAAACCTAGGTGGGGCCTACTGTGATGTTTGTGAGAAATCTACCTCGTCTATCCCTTATTTGAGATCATTTTAGGATTCATAGCAAAAAAGAGCCGGATTCAATACTTAAGTGAGCCGAAAACATGAGGATTGAATGTCTACAGTTAAAATATGGGTCCACATATGTTTTGAATCAGTATAATATTTGTGTTTTCAATTCATCCCAGTAGGAATGACGTTACGAACGGTATGAATGGCAGGTAAATACCACCGTCGTTTCCACTGCAGGAACTTCCTACAAAAGGTTTTCCCTGGAAATCCACGTCCGTCGAAATGGGCAGTCATGCATGACGACCACACACGAGTGACTTGTGTGCATTTGGTGGGCCATGAAAACGAAGGGTGATGAGAGTGGAATTGCTGGGGGAGTTGACCCCAGCAATCAACGGAGTTCGTGTTATGTGATTTTTGGTTGTTGGAAGTATTTTTTTAATATCTTGCATAGAACATGGCTTCTCTCTAGGTGCAGACTTCACGTAACATTCGAACCCAGTCCATCGGTGTTGTACGCATCATTGTATTCCCCTCTGGTTTCTGACAACTGTAAACACTCGTTCGAGTTTTGATTATTGCAAGTAGATACTTTCTAAGTCTAGAAATTCTTGAATATTCTGTTGCGGCGGTGGGACGTGCGAACTTCGCCTAGTGAAAGATCATCTCTCTCTACCTCCTCTACTTGTATAGCACGTAAGGTCTGGAAAAAGTCTAGATTCTCTAGGTTCGTCTGGTAAAGGTGTAGCCGGCTTCCTCGTATAGTGATTCATGTATATATATATATATATATATATATATATATATATATATATATATATATATATATATATATATTATAAAGGTACAATGAGCTGAGTGTATTACGGTCGTCCATGAGGTTGAGCTATGTGGGCCCCACCGTGATGCCTTTCGAACATCAACACCGTCCACCATATGCACCATTCCATCGTGGGCCTGGACGGCCCAAAATCAGCCGTATACGGAACTTAGGTGGGCCATACCATCTAAAATCATGTGAATACATGCCAAAAACATATAAAAATACTTGGTAGGGCCCACCTGAGTTTTCCATGCATCTGAAACTTGGTTTGAACCCTCATTCAAGTGGGACACACATAATGGATGGGCTGGATTTGCAAACCACATCTCGGTGGGCCCTCAAAAATGGTTATGAATGTTTTAATGGTGCACGGCCCCTCTGCACTTTTGTATGTGGTGTGGCCCACAAAAGTCACGGATTGACTTGATTTTGGGTCATCCAGGCCCACGATGAAATGGTGCATTTGGTGGACGGTGTTGATGTTCGAAAGGCATCACGGTAGGGCCCACATAGCTCAACCTCATGGATGACCGTAATACGCTCGAGCTCATTGTGTATATATATATATATATATATCCAAGCCATTAGTTAGGGAGAGATATTTTATTATTTAATCTTGATGATATTTCTTGACGTAGGATTCTTGGTATGGGTGGGAGAAAAGTAAGTCTTATATTTTATTTCTTTTATTTTTAGTGAATAAGAAAGCCATATGTTATTGCTCCGTAGAGGAGGTAGATTGTCCAACTATGTAAATCATTATGCATCTGGTCTCTTCTTTTGCCTTAGTCATTTTAGCTTTTGCTTGGTTTTTTTCTTTTGTGTTTTGACCTCACTTGTATTGATCACGTGCAAGTGTTTTTCCACAAAAATTGGTATCGAGCCAAATGTTGAGAAACCTTTTAGCACAATATCGGTGTCGGCATTTGTTTTATAATTATGTTTCAAATGGTTGGATCAAGTTCTACTAGACCCGGGACGGAGGAAAAAAGAAATGGAAGGAGTAATTAGTACAGCTTAGATGCCACGAAAGCTAACGAGTGGAAAGAATGAAGACGATCCCTTATTTATAAGGCACCTAAAGAGCAGAGGCATTAAATACAAGCATTAATTAATTGTCAAGGCGTGAAAAGGCACATCAACGCACGATCCCGTCCACGCGGTGGCAAGGGGTTCGTCCTCGGCCTACATTAATTCAGTGTCGATGGGTGTTGTCTTATGAGTCGCTTGAAGAGTAATCGACATTCGCTACTCTTCGCATGTCTCCTCATACGAAGCCCTATCATGATATCCCCCTCGATCATTATAACGTGTGTCTTCTTCCTCTAACTCCAGCATTAAATGATGAACCACAAAATCAAAAGAATACCTGAAATGCAGACTGGCCACCCTCAAATTTAAAATTTCTTGCCCACGCATCAGTCTAGGCCTCCTTACTTCTCGAGCTCATAAAAGTCAAACTCAGAAGTAGGGTGCAGTTGTTATGGGTAAAATTGAACCGACCTGATGTCTGGGACACGTAGAGAGACGATCATTGAAGGAAATTCTTTGAGAAGGGTCGGAGAACCGACCCAACCTCGGGTATCAACCCCGACCTCCAGGGCTAACCCCAGATCCTGACCTCGACGACTGACCCTAGGTCACGACCATAGTTCCCGACCTCGATTATCAACCTCAATCTCATACGGTGGCCTCAACCACCAACCTCGAAGGCCAGCCTCAACCCCCGACCCAACCTCAAGGCGAGAAGTTGACTTCGCCATCGGAGGCTGACTTTAAGCTCAGGATAGAATAATTGCGGAGAATCCTTTGTCGTGTGTAGATGAGTTCTCTGCGAAGATTTAACCGAAAATCACGCAAATGGAGGAATAATCGGAGGATCAAAGCAATATCTAAGAACATAATCCAATCTTAATATGGGCCCTCCTAGTGAGTCTTATGGATCTACTTAGATACGCAAGCTGTGAGCATATAAAGACACCACTTTATTTAAGGGGGAGGTACGCACAATTACCCTATCTTTCCTACCGCACCTACTGCCTGACTTAGGCATCGGATGGTCCCCGACCATGATCACTGACGCCCCCAATGTCTTTTTGTTCATTGTTCATGTAGCGGTATTTAAGAGGCTTACAGGAGGCAAAGTGGGATCGACCAGGTTTGAGCATCAACATCCTTTATGTGTGATTTTTTTCCTTCCTTTGTAATACTCGCTTATTATTATTTTTTTTTTAAAATTATATGTAAAATGCAGGCTATCTTTAAAGGTTAATGTAAGTGCTATTATGTTTAAAGCATATTTTACACTTAGTTTGTCAAATTTCATCTTTTCAAAACAACTTAGAAAAGTGATCTTCAAGTCAAGCTCATGTTGAAGTTCAAGTCAAACTCATGATCAAGTTCATGATCAAACTCAAGTTCAAGCTTAAGTTCAAGCTCAAGTTCAAAATCAAGTTCAAACTCAAGCTTAAGTTGAAGACCAAGATAGATTTACTGAAAGATTCTAGTAGAAGATCAAGCTCCTTTAAAAACTTCAAGCTTTTAATCCTATGAAGTTCAACCCATATATAGATTTTTTAAACCCTAGAAAGACTTTAGGTTTAGGAACTTTTAGAACATATTTAAATTGTGTTTTTATGTTTATAATTGACTAAGTTTTGGCTAGTCTAAGTTTTAGCTTGACTAGTCCAAGCAACAATCGAAGTATAACAGAATTTTTGTTTAATCTTCGACTAGTCTAGTAGTCTCTTCGACCAGTCAAAGGTTCCTCGACTCGAACTCCATCAACTAAAATTAGTTTGGATTCAGCTTACCCGACCAATCGAAAAGGTTGTTCGACCAGTCGAAGATCTGTTAGATTTTATCCCACTCAAAATTGAAAATTTGTTGAAACTAAATTCGGTGCTTAGGTCAGTCGAAGACTGCCTTAGACTAGTCAAAGGAACAAACTTTATGCCTATAAATAGAGGTTTTTTCTCAATTCAAAAATAAAATTCAAGCCTATCAAAGCCCTTATATAAGAGAGAGAGAGAGAGAGAGAGAGAGAGAGAGAGAGAGATAAGCCTCATTTATTATCAAGCTATCAAGCGGTTATAATTTTTTTTTTATAGCTTTTTCATTAATTCTTTCATCTCAAAACTTTATCATTCTAATTCTAAAAAAAGTGTTTACTCTTATTGAGATTTAAGGGAATTAATGCAAGTAGCCTTTGGTTTAAACTTAATTAAAATCAAATAGAACCCTGGACCTTTTCTATTGGACTGAACATTGAATATTCGTCATTCAAGAAAAGCATTCTATGACTACAGATTCTTCTATGGTGAAGATAAATATTCTTTTTTACTTTATATTTGATTTTTCTAAGATAACTAGAAAATCTCAAAGGTGGTTTTTCTATGATAAGCCAAAAAATCTCAATAAGGGGTTTCTTTATTTGTGATAGTCCGTTAAAATCACAATTGTATCAGGTTTTAAGGTGACCCTATGAAACCCTTATTCATAGTGAAAGCCGAAATTTCGTGGTTAGTAATCTTGGGAGTGGAGTAGGTGTGGCTGTTTGAGAACGGTAGTTGACACACCGAACCACTATAATTCTTGGTGTTGTGGTGAATGTTTTCATTACTTTTGTGGCGAATGGTTGTAATTTCTTTTATGAAAAAGTGGTGAATGTTTGTAATAAATAGTTTTATTTACTCTTACTAAGTTTGAGATTTTGATTCTTATCACATTTACGAAATAAGGTTGTCCTGCCTAACTTGTTTGGGTGAAAGTTGTCCTATAAATCAGTTTGAATCAATGTTTCAATACTAGTGTGATTGAAATCTCTGATTTATTTATTTATTTATTCAGCACTCTATTTGATTATTTGACATAGTCCTATTCTCTCTCTCTCTCTCTCTCTTTCTCTCTCTCTCTCTCTCCCCCCCCCCCCCCCCCCCCCCCAAAAACTCGTCTTTTCAGTTAACACTCAGAATTTCAAAATACGAGTACAAAACTTGGGTTACGAAATTTGGAGCGTTACACTAAGTTTGTTCTTTTTCTGTAATTCATAGGGGAATACATCCAATTTTTTGTATGAGGTATCATTTTGAATATGTTTTGCTGTTAACAATGCCTTCGCCCATAAATTCAATGGTATTATAGAATTCGATATTATACAGTTGATCATTTCAACTAATGTCTTAGTTTTACGTTCCGTTATGTCATTTTGTTGAGGTATATAAGGAGCCATAAATTCATTATTTTATACCATTTGATTCATGAAATTCATTGAATTCATTAGAGAAGTATTCACATCTTCTATCACTTCTTAGGGTTTTAATATTCATATTCAACTGAATTTTGATTTCGGCTTTATAAAGTTTAAACATTCCAAAGACTTCATCTTTTGGTTTTATCAAGTACACGTAAGAAAATCTAGTAAAATCATTGATAAATGTAATAAAATACATTTTTTCACAACAAGTTATGGTATTATTTAAATCATATATATCATAATGACTTATTTTTAAGGACTATGATTCTCAATGCCACTTGTAAAGGGTTTTCTATTTATTTTAAAATGGGTACATGCGTCACATTTCTCTTTAAGTTTTATTTCATGTTTTGGTATAAGTCTTAAGATTATCATTCTTTTCATCGAATGATAATTAACATGACCTAGTCTAGCATTCCATAAAGATACAGAATCCACTACATAAATGGAAATATTCTTATTATTATTGATATTTAGTTTAATCATATTATTATAGAAATATCATTTGCCTACAAACATACCATTCTTGGTGATAACCAACTTATCAGGCTTAAAAACTAATTTTAAACCCTCTCTTATTAAAAAGATTTTTAAACATGTCAGGTATACATCATACATTTTCTAGTGTCAGTCTTTTACCTGATATAAACTGAAGCTCCATTATTACTTTCCCAACAATACTCGCTCGAACGTTATTACACATATTTACTTCTTATCCATTAGTAATACCTTCGTAAGTCTGAAAGATGTTTTGGTCCTTAAATATGTGAATAATTGCACTAGTGTCTAGACACCATCAACCATCGGATATTACTATGTTATCTTTTATAACCATTGCTACAAGTTGGTCTCTCTAATGATAGCTTGAGTTTTCAATTGTTTCTTCCTGTGTTAACATTCCTTTATGTAATGTATTAGCTTGTTATAGAAGTGACACTTCCCTTTATTATTTTCTTTTTCCTTAAACTCTATATCCTTTTTTGGAATAATGGATTTGAATTTTTGAGATTTTGGCTTATACTCTTATACTATATTTTCTTTAGAATGATTTTTCGAAGTATCTACTCTCTTGTCTTGGTTTATATACACTTCTTTTATACGAAGATGTCATTAAAGCCCTTTAAGAGTGTATTTCTTTTCACTATGTTTCAGTTTCTTTTTATAATCAAAGCATGATGAGGGTAATTTTGTAATTACTATACTGACCAAGATTTCTTCAGGAGGATGTATACCCACAATCTTCAATTCATCAACTAAGTTTTGTATTTCTGTTACTTGGGAAAGAATTGGCTAATCATTTTTAAACTTGAAGTGGGTATAATTGTCAATCAGAAATTTCTGAGTACTAACTTTTTTAATTTTATATTTTTTATCTAACTTTATTCCCAGTTGTTTGGTTGAAGATATTTTACAGTACAAGTTATAAATGAAATTAGAGAGGGGGTTTAGGATATGACCTTTGTGATTGGAGTTATCATGATTGGCAATGCTATTGTTGCCAATGTCATGACAGATTATACTACAATTTGGCATAGGCGGTTAAGCCACATGAGCAGACAAGGACTAAAGATACTTCTTGATCAAAGTTTACTTCTTGATGTAAAGTTTATTAATTTATTTTTAAGACAATTGTTAGTTTGAAAAGCTTAAAAGAGCTCATTTTCTCCATCCACTACAAAAATTAATGATGTTTTAAATCTAATTCGTTCTGATACTTAGGAGGCTACAATTGAATCTTTGGAACACTTAAATCCTAAATAAGCCATACGCGAAGTCAAGAATGTAGGCTGTAAGGATGGAAGTAGCAGGAACATGTTGATTTTACAAGTTTTCCTACAACTTGGAATACTTCTCTTGAATAAGTGTAACCATCTCTCTAGACATATGACAGTTATGTTATAGAAGTAGAACTATGTGGATGAAACTTACCGCTTTCTCCAATATGAGATGCCTAATTAGCCCATATTGGCTTTTTCTATAAAGATCCCAACACTTTTCAATTGAATAATTTGTAAACCCACAACCTGTACTTTTGAGGTCCATGACCTGTAATCACGACCTCCTCCTACTTCACCATAACCAACTTGATTACATCTACCACTACAACTACCACCTCTACCTCATCTAATGAAAGATGAAAGAGTAGAGATATAATTGACTCCACTTGTAGACTCTAGGAATACGCGTTGGAGGCGTGCATATACATCATTCAGAGATTGCATATCCTTGTCACCCAAAATTTGTACACGAACTAGCTCATACCTACGTTTTAAACTAAATAAAAATTTAACCACCTGAACCTCTTCGAGTTTCTAACATTGATTTTTCAAATCCATAGTGAGATTTTAGTAGACATTTAGTTCCTCTTACATTCCTTTAAGTTTTGAATAACATTCACCTAGGGATCTCTCCTTGTTGAATTTCAAATTTCTCTTCAAACAGTTGGTACTAGTTTTTTATATGAATACATCTCTTATAATGCATCTCACACTTCTTTTATAGTGTCAAAAAATATTATGTTCATATTAATAAATAATTTCATACTATTTAACAACCATGTCATAATTTAAACGTTCTCCTGAATCCATTAATCATATGTACTGGCACTCTCATCAAGATTTTATGGGGTTAAGTACTTTATTTAATTTGCACTAGCTATTAATGTATTCTGTAACATTAATGGTGGTTACCGTTATGATACAGAGTGTTACAATGTTCATGAGAGATGACGATCGAGAGCAACCTGCCTACATGCTTCAAATAACTATGTGAGATGTGACTATCACATAGATCCTATCACCCTCTAACGCATAGGCCATTATGTTTTGTTTTTTTTTTAGGATTAATGGAAATTTTATTAAAGGCCTCAAGCAACGCAAGTGAGAAAAAGAAATTATTAAGGAAGTTAAAAGATATTATAACTTTATGACAGAGTTTACATATTCAAGAACAACTTTCAAAGAAGTTGATCATTCAAAAACAACCACTTTGATGGACAACACTAAAGTTTTAATTGATCCCGAGAAGAATAACAGAAGATGAATTAAACCAAGAGCAAGGAACGCTCTGATCTTGAGAGTTGGACACTGAGCCGAACCAAGTCCAACTTGGCATAACTTGGCTTAGTTCAGCTAGTAGCCTACCTGACGCAGGGGAGGACGTGAGGTCGAGCACCGTCTTCCTCAAGAGGATAACTATTCCGAATCCACGGAACTTCTCTAGACTCCTCACAGAGACTTCTCGAATCCACGAGAAAAGAGATCAGAAAATAGAAATAAATTCAAAATAAATTCAAAATAGATTAATGAATGAATAAAAACGATTTCACAACCCTTTAAATAAGGGTACTAAGCAATGGAAAAGAAATCAGAATCAAACTACAACTAGGACTCCTAGAATTCGCGACTTACTATAAATAGTAAACTTACTATTTATAGACGGTCGTGATGTCTACTAGTGCGCAAGGTTTTCGGCCAAAAATAGTAAGTTTCCTATTTGGCTTCACTAACCCGTTCTCCTAATTATTCTAAGCTCTTTTCACGTTGGGCGCAACTCCTAAAGCCCGATGGATGAAGAGTTATAAGCAAACTAAAACTTACTATTTATAGTAAAAATGAAATTGAAACAGGGAAACGACCGTCAAATCAGGGGTTTCTCACAATTCCGAGCGTCGCAACCCAGCAAGGCTGGGTTGGTTGGCTAAAGTAGCTCGTTCTACCCCAAAATCATATATTTTTCGTCGGCTAACTCATCCCGGATTGCGAGATACGCCTGATTTAAGGTCTGATGGTCTAGATCACTTCTGTCGCCGACCGAGCCTTTTCTGATCCATCTTTGCCATGTAATTGTCCGCGACCCGCTCTACATCAGTCTCCTCCACTTCAAAAGAACTTGTCCTCGAGTTATCATTATGTGCTGGTTCATGATACTCAGTTAGGTCCGCGACATTAAAAGTTCGTGAGATCGTCATGTCATCCGAAAGATCAACAACATAAGCGTTGTCATTGATCTTTCGGATGATTGGTACCGGTCCAATTTTTTTATTCTTCAACTTGTTGTACGTTCCAGTCGGAAATCTTTCTTTGCGCAGATGGACCATTACTTGGTCGCCCACCTCGAACACTTTCTGTCGCCGATACTTGTCCGCTTGCTCCTTGTATTTTTCGTTCGAGGCATGTAGCTTGTTCTGTACCTTCGCATGAATGCCCATGATTTTGTCTGCCATATGTTCTGCTGCAATGCTCATATGGGCTGGGCAGGGGCCCAAGGTGTATTGGGATGGGCGAGGGACCGTCTGTATGATCTCGTCCGTAATAACCTGGAACGGGGATTCCCTGTCGAGCGGTTCACCATGTTGTTGAATGCAAACTCTGCTGAGACAAGGTCAAATCTCACTGCTTCGGTTTTTCTCCTGAAATACATCGAAGGAGGTTTCCCAACGTGCGATTCACAACCTCAGTTTGACCGTCAGTCTGTGGGTGGTACGTGTTGCTAAACTGAAGGCGTGTATCGAATCGAGTCCACAAAGTCTGCTAAAAGTGGCTTATGAACTTCGTGTCACGGTCGGAAGTAATAGTCTTGGGAACCCCGTGTAGCCGCACAATTTCTCTGAAGAATAGATTCGCCACGTGTGTCGCATCGAGAGTCTTCTTGTATGGAATAAAGTGCGCCATATTGGAAAAACCAACTACTACCACGAACACCGAATCCGTGCCGCGTTGTGTTCATGTGAGACCAAGTACAAAGTCCATAGATAAATCCTCCCAAGGGCCGTCAGGCACGGGTAACGGGATGTTGAGGCCCATATTATGGGATTGCCCCTTGGAAGTCTGACAAATATAACAACGTTGGACTGTCTTTCCCACATCAGGTACCAATTGCAGCCAGTAATACCGTTCTTCCATAAGAGTTCGCGTCTTGTCTCGCCCAAGGTGTCCACTGAGGCCACCTCCATGTAGCTCTTAGATTATCTGTTCCCTTAGCGAACATTTTGGGATACATAGTCGATTTCCCTTAAAAAAGAACCCGTCTTGTATATGTAAGTCACCAGGGTGACCTTCCTGACATCTAACACATGCGTCCTTGAAGTCGTCGTCGTCGGCATATATGTCTTTGAGGCGATCGAACCCGACAACTTCATTGCTCATAGTGACAATAAAGTTGCACGGCGGCTCAGCGCATCGGCTACTTTGTTCTATTGCCCTGACTTATACTTTAGCACGAATGTGAATTCCTGCAAAAATGAGATCCATCTAGCATGCACACGGTTAATGTTAGCTTGACTATTAATAAACTTGAGGGCTTGATGGTCCGTGTAAAGTATGAATTTTCTTTGAATCAAATAATGTCGCCAGTGTCGCAGTGCCTGGACCACCGCGTACAACTCGATCTCATATGTAGACCACTTCTTGCGTGCATCACTAAGTTTCTCACTGTAGAAGGCTACCGGCCTACCTTCTTGAGACAAAACTCCCCCAATCCTGACTTATGAGGCATCACATTCGACTTCAAATAGTTTGTCGAAGTTGGGAAGTACAAGAACCGGGGTCGTGGATAGTCTGCGCTTGATTTCGGCAAAGCTCCTGTCGGCTTCGTCAGTCTACTGAAACTGACCTTTCTTCATGCAATCTGTGATCGGTGACATAATGGTACTAAAATTTTTCACGAACCGACGATAGAATGTCGTTAGTCCATGGAAACTTCGCACTTCGTGAATATTTTTGAGAACCAGCCATTCTCCGATTGTCTTTACCTTTTCCTCATCCACTCGAATGCCCGTGGATGTAACCACAAAACCCAGAAACAATAGGCTATCAGTCATAAAGCTACACTTTTTTAAATTGAGGCACAGTTTATTTTCAGTGAGCAGTTAAAGGACCTTCTTGAGGTGCTCCATATGGGTGGTTTCGTCTTAACTGTATATCAAAATATCATCAAAATAAACCACAACGAACCGCCCAATGAAAGGCTTCAGAACTTGGTTCATCAACCTCATGAATGTGCTAGGCGCATTAGAAAGATCGAAAGGCATGACCATCTATTCGTACAATCCTTCCTTGGTCTTAAATGCTGTTTTCCACTCATCACCCGGCCGTATTCGAATTTGATGGTAGCCGCTCCTTAAGTCCAATTTAGAGAATATTTTTGCGCCCTCTAGCATATCCAACATATCATCCAACCGTAGTATAGGAAACCTGTATTTTATGGTGATCTTGTTGATGGCCCGGCTGTCGACACACATGCGCCAACTCCCATCTTTTTTTGGAGTTAGTAGGGCTGGTACAGCACATGGGCTCATGCTTTCTCGAATAAGACCTTTACGGATCAGTTCCTCTACTTGTCCCTGTAGAATCTCGCACTCATTCGGGCTCATTCGATAATGAGGACGATTAGGTAAACTGGACTCAGGGACAAGGTCGATATGGTGTTGGATATCTCACATAGGGGGTAACTCATCGGGAAGATCATCGAGCCAGATTTTTTTGAATTCCTGTAACAGGGGCCTTAGTTTTTCAGGGATGATGGTAGGCTCGAGTTCTTCCCCTTTCACAACTAGTGTATAAGTCTATCTTGTTTCTTTGGATTCTTCCACGAAGTCTCGTATGGTTAAGAGGAAACGACCCTCGACTTTAGAAGTTTCAGGTGGTCCCTCTGGATCCATAGGGGCCAATATAGTCTTTCGGTCATCCTTGACGAAGATATATATGTTATCTCGCCCCTTATGAGTGGCGTCACGGTCAGATTTCCAGGGTCGACCAAGTAGTATGTGACATGCTTCCATGTCAACCACATCGCATACTACTTCATCCTTATAATATTTACCAATGGAAAAAGATATGCTGCACTGTTCAGTTACCTTTGTTTCGCTGACCTTCTTGATCCAACCGATTGTATATGGAGAGGGATGACGCTCTGTTTTCAATTGCAATTTTTCCACCATGCCCCTGGAGACGATGTTCTCGCTACTTCCACTGTCAATGATCATGTCACAAACCTTTCGATTCACCGTACACCTAGTGCGGAAGATGTTATGCCTCTGTAAATGCACTTCTTTTTTTGGCGTATATAATAGCCGCCTCACGACGAGCGACTCGCCGTGATCTTGCTGAACCCAATCTGAATCATCTACCTCGTCCTCGGCGATATGCTCCTGTTCTTCAATATCTGGATCTTCATAAGCGTTATCAGCACTACCATCATTAATGGCGAGGTTTGCCACTTTTCGCTGGGGACAAGTATTTGACAGGTGGTCGGGCTGGCCATAACGATAACAGTTGTTGGGCCTTGGCCGAGCATAAGGGTTCGGGATTGTACTTGTGCCAGCAGCAGTCGATACGCCCCTTTGGGGTCTAGCTTGCCCACTTCCCTGATCTCGGTTCTCAGACGTAAGAGGTTGAGTGCGTGCTCCTACGGGCTCCTTCCCTTTAAACTATGGAGCTCCCTGGGGTGGACCTACCGCAGTAATCCTCGCAGTAGGATAGGCCCGTGTGTTAGAACGTTCAAGTTGCGCTTCTACCCGAGTAGCCAACTTGATCGCATCATTCATCGTCCAGACGGACTGCATGTGGACCCGATCCTAGATCGCCATACGCAATCCACCGTTGAATTGGGCGACTTGCTATAATTCAGTCTCGACCAAATCGTTGCCCGCCGCCAGGCGGTAAAATTCTTCTGCGTTCTCTCTCACCGACCGACTACCCTGTCGACAATTTTGGTATTGTTGGAATAATACCTGATCGTAATCGCTAGGGAGGAATCGGGCATGTAGTAGCTGCTTCATTCGCTGCCATGTGCGGATTGGTACTTTCATCTGCCTGGTTCGTGCGAGTTGCAGTTGTTCCCACCAAGCTGAAGCTCCTCCTTTCAACTTGTAGGCCACAAGCTTGACCTTCTTTGTTTCAGGGATATCCATATAGTCAAAAAATCGCTCAACTTCAGAAAGTTAATCGAGAAAATTCTCAATGTGTAGCTGGCCATTGAAGTTAGGAATATCAACCCGTATCTTGAAGTCTCGATCTATTCGATCTACCTGATCGCCGCCTTGCCAGGGGTGTTGGAAGATCACGTCATCGATCTCCTCTTCACTGAAGCCCCTGTCCTCAGGGACGGCCCTTAGATGCACTGCTGGTATTATCCTGCGATTAGGGTGATTACGGGTTTCAGCAATTGGTGGTGGAGGATTACCACCAGGAACACGGAATTGCCCTAGGGTTTCTACTAAGAGATTCGCTATGCGGTTCATGGAAGCCTGTAGCCCTTGCATGGCTTGCCGATTCTCTTGCTGCGTTGCTTGGAAAGTTGCCACCGTTAAAGAAAAATTTCCTGGAGCACCGCCTATGGGATTGTTGCCCGACCCGTCGTTAGAAGCCATCGACCCGAGGAGAAACCTCGCTCTGATACCAAACTGACGCAGGGGAGGACGTGAGGTCGAGCACTGTCTTCCTCAAGAGGATAACTATTCTGAATCCACGGAACTTCTCTGGACTCCTCACAGAGACTTCTCGAATCCACGAGAAAAGAGAGCAGAAAATATAAATAAATTCTAAATAAATTCGAAATAGATTAATGAATGAATAAAAACGAGTTCACAACCCTTTAAATAAGGGTACTAAGCAATTGGAAAGAAATCAGAATCAAACTACAACTAGGACTCCTAGAATTCGCGACTTACTATAAATAGTAAACTTACTATTTATAGACGGTTGTGATGTCGACTAGTGCGCAGGTTTTCGGCCAAAATAGTAAGTTTCCTATTTGGCTTCACTACCCGTTCTCCTAATTATTCTAAGCTCTTTTCACATTGGGCGCAACTCCTAAGCCGACGGATGAAGAGTTATAAGCAAACTAAAACTTACTATTTATAGTAAAACGAAATTGAAACAGGGAAACGACAGTCAAATTAGGGGTTTCTCGCATTCCGAGCGTCGCAACCCTGCGTAGCTGGGTTGGTTGGCTAAAGTAGCTCGTTCTAAACCCTAATCATATATTTTTCGTCGGCTAACTCATCCTGATTGCGAGATACGCCTGATTTAAGGTCTGATGGTCCAGATCACTTCTGTCGCCGACCGGGCCTTTTCTATCCATCTTTGCCATGTAATTGTCCGCGACCCGCTCTACATCACTACCCCAGCCTCGAGTTGGCTCGGCTCGGTCCTCGAGCTTGACTAGCATGCTCGATCGGCTCGGTTCAGTTAGCAACTTGGGCTAGCTTGAGCTGAGTTCGAGTTTT
>JAJHSJ010000017.1:17843078-18094888 GCA_021015155.1 Magnolia officinalis
TCTACCAAGCTATCTCTAGTCAATTTAAATAGTTGATCGTATTGTGTGACCACCCTAACCGTAGGACCAGAGGAGTTATTAGCTCTTCTCTATTCCCATGTAGTTAGGTGGACATTGAACATGGGTTGTCCATTTTCAAGGGCCTCTAAGATTATGTAAGTATCATCTGATCATTTGGGCCCACCCATCCGAACCTTTCGTATCTTTCATTTGCACCATGTTATCATGTAAGCTGCACTTCACCTCTTCCATATCTCAACTTCATCACGCCAAGCACCCTCTAGTTGGATGTTAATTTCGGCTAGTTACTTGATGGTCCATCCAACTCGATGGATTTTTATGCTGACCCACCCGTATTTTTTTTTTTAATTGGCGTCGTGTGAGCATGTTAGCTACATATCATCTCTTCCATATCTTAATTTCATCACGCCAAGCATCCTCTCATTCAATGTTAGTTACTCGATGCTTCAGCACTTGTGGATATTGATGGGCCGACTCACAGATAGTCCATCTTTCCGTCTATTCATCCGTGGAAACCATGATGGATGATCCATGGCCCAAAAGTCTCCTCCATCGGATGATCTCAATGGTCTGATCAACAGCCAGCGGATGACTGGTTGGTCAACAGTCCACACAGCAAAAAGCTATGTTGTAAACTTGTAATGGATGTGATTTTCCCATCAAATGAATATTATGGATCATAGAAAAGTGGACCCCACATGTTACTTTGATGGGTGCATTTCTGGATCAAGTGGGCCCACTTCACACCACCAGTTCCAATCAGACGTGCGTGATTCTAGGGATTGTAATGTCATGATGTTGGTGTCCAACACTAGCTTAGCAAAGATCAGGTGTAAAACACCAATGACAGACTGGCAGTGCATGAATCTTACGGGACGCGGATTTCCTGCGAAAGAGCGAAAGACTTTCGCAGGAAGTTCCTGCGCCAGATTCTGCGTGGGTCCTATTTAGTTGTTTTTGTGAAATCTAACCCCTTTATCCGTTTTTTAAGCTCATTTTATGACTTGGGACCAAAATCGAGGAGGATCAAAAACTCAAATAGGCCACACGAGAGGAAACAGTGGAGATTTAGTGATCACCGTTGAAATATTTATATGTCCACAAAAGTTTTTAACGATATAATTTTTTTTGGTTTTTTCACTTTATCTAAGTGAAAATGACCTTATAAACGGTTTAGATGGCATATAAACAGCAAGGTAGAGCATAGGAAGGTTTCAACGGTAGGCATTCCTTTCCCAACTGTTTCATCTCCTATGGCCCACTTGAGTTTTGGATCCTACTCAATTTTGGTAGAATTTCTTAAAATAAGGTCGTAAAATGAATGGACGGCTTTGATTTCTCACAAACATCACAACGGGCCCCACCTAGAATCCTTGCGCAGGAACTTCCTGCCAAAGTCTTTCGCAGGAAATCTGCGTCCGAATCTTACTAATGCCGAACTCCAATTAGACAGTTATTGTAGTTGGACTATTCCACATTCCATCATTCCCTTTATTGACATTGGCAAATGAGAAGCACGCCTTCATGTGAGAAATAACATTCTTTTGGGAAATCTCATCCGTATGATCTTGGGAGTTTTCTCTTATTGGATAAACTATAGTTATGGTTGGATTATATTTAGGATCATCTGATCATTTTGATTTTTGGCCTATATTTCATCCACTGTGAGGCCCACGATTTAGACGGTCTGGATTGATTTGAATGTATGCAGGTGTACCGTAGATGAGCTACCACATTTTATTGCTTAGCGACAGACGCACATTCGGTGTCCGACACCCTAAACTTCATGAAATGATTCAGTAGATCGTGGTTTCCACAAAAAGGCCCACACAGCTTAAGTAACTTATACTCAACGGGGTGGACTGGGACCAGTACCGTTCATCTACTAACCTTGACTATTGGTTGCCTACAGTCTGTGTAGATGATCCAACGGATCAAAGTAATGGTCTTCAAATGTATGGTGACGAAATAAAAACAGTGAATGGTTGAAATCCTATCAGTGTGATTATTGAACTGTGGGTCATCCATTGTGGGGCCCAACAGAATAACAGAACCATCCACTCATGAGTAGAGGTGTCCACGAGTCGAACCGAGTTTTCGACTCAAGCTGGCCTCAGCTCGACTCGGCTCGGTCACTGGCTGACCTCAGCTCGAACTCGGCTCAGCTCGATCCTTGAGCCTGACTACCAGCTCGGCTCAGTTCGGTCAGCAGCTTGGGCCAGCTCGGGCCGAGTTCGAGCCAAGATCGAGCCAAGTTCGCCATTGAGACATTTCCACAAACACTTGGACTGCACCTTCAAAATCCATCTGTTTGTGAAACAGAAACAATGGTTTTTCAGGTATTTTATTAAACACCTTCTATGCAACATAAAAAATAAGAAAAAATAAGAAAAAATGGTATTTGTTTAATTTACATACTTTTCTTGCCACAACTGTCCTTCCTCTAGGCTGGGGACCAGTTGGCACATTGCCACCAAGAGGACATGCTCCATCTACATTTGGGCCCAGGATTGAGGAAGATGGGTTATGACGTCGCTACCCTCTGGTCGGATGTGAGAGAGAGAGAGAGAGAGAGAGAGAGAGAGAGAGAGAGAGAGAGAGAGAGAGAGAGAGAGGTTCGCTGGGGTCAGGCAGGGAGAGAGGGAGCAAGGGAGAGGGTTTGGGTGGGGTCGGGTTTGTTGGGGTCGGACGATTTCTCACTCGACCGAGTCGGGCCAAGTTGAGCCGAGTTTCGATCCGAGTCGAGTCGAGCTGGGTTAGCTTGAGATCGGCTCAAACTCATTTTCGAGCTGTAAAAAATGGTCCGACTCGGATTGAACTCAGTTTCGAGTCGGGTCAAGTCGAGTTTTTTCAAGCCGAGTCGAGCGAGCTAACAGAGCTAGGGCTATTCGTGTACACCTCTACTCATGAGAGTGTTTCTCTAGAGATAGGACCCTTTTTCTTTTTTTGAAATCTTCATAAATCCATGCACCGTTACCCTTTTCTACTTCTAACTTTGGTGATTCGGTATCATAACTTCGTAATATATTTTTATGCGAAGGTATGAAGTCCAAACGGTTGGACCTCAAATTACGGTCCACTAACTTCCAACCTGTTAAATGCATGTGACATCCAACCCATACAATAGCTTCTCACCATCACAAGGATCAAATAGTGAAAAAGCCATCCATATCCATTCATCGAGTCGGCCACATTTACATTTTTCTATTTATCAATGGTTAAACATTATTTTCTGTAGTGTACCCCACTTAATGAGTGGATACAGCTGATATTTACATAACAAGATACTCACGTTTGAAAAAGCTATCGAATGTGTAGGATTAGGCATCAAGTTAACGGATTGGAAGTTATCCGTTTGGTGAACTTTAACTTGCAGTCCAATCCGTTGGAATTTTGACCTGTTCTTTTTTTATTGGGAGTGGATTCCAGGCTGGAGGCAGGCACCGCATTTTCTAGGGTTCTATGTCATTCTGAACATGTGCCCCACATGGATGGAATCAAAAGCATACCTTCATTGGAAGCTGGCTGTGAATAATCAATTCATGTTTATAACTAAACTGGCTTACTCGACTTGATACACTGGCTGAGTCAATTTGATTGGGCTATGAAACTCACTCCTAAAATTGACTTGCCCCAAACTGACTTGGGCTGATTGAAGTGGTCAAACTGATTTTTCCAAGTAACCCATGACCCCTACCATGAAAGCAAGTAGCTCTACTTACACTGTACACCTTCTTGGGAAGATTTTAGCCGCTCTATTTTATGTATCCATAAAATATTTTAAATATCTGTATATTCCTGTATTAAATAGCATTTTTTATTTTGGCAAAGTCATATTATGATTAATAGTTATATACATAAGTACTTGTTTATGGTTTGGTAACATCTTGTTCATAAAAACCTATATATTAATATATGATAGTTAAATAAGGGATTATTCATTTTGGTGGACCACATGTAAATGATACTTTGTGGTTTCAGTGTAAAAATGTTACTAGTTTATTTATTTATTTATTATTATTTATTATTTTTTAAAGGTTAGCTTGTTAGTACACACTCTACTGTTAAACACCCAACTAGGGAATCGACACTAAGACCTCAGTGTTTACGTGAGGGTTTCTTTACTCAGTCTACCACTAGCATTCATATGTATACATTTATGATGTTTTCAAATATACTATGTGCATAGCTACTCAAGTTCAAGCATCTTATAAGTGCATGTGTTATACCATTAACTTTTAACTATTAAAAATGTGACACATGTGCCAGTTCACCACAAACCAATCTTTACATGTGATACTGTCTATCATGCCCTTGTTCCAAAGCGTTTGACAAATAAGAATGAAATAATTAATTTACAATGGGATATGTTTATGAGCAGCTTACTCCGACATCATGTTATAAGGAATGATAGTTGTGATCTTTTCTTGAATCCAAACAGGCCCTGGTCAGGCTAACTGATGAGGGTGCTGTCTCCAGCCGGCTAAAGATTGAGACGAGCCCAGAGACTTTGGGATTTTAAACTATGGATCTGATCCAACCCATATCCACTCCTATTCAAGAGGGAGTCTCACCATGAATGGCCACAAGTATGAATTGGATTTTTATGGCCTATACATGGTGGGGCCCACACATAGTGGGTCTTAAACTGATCACATGGCCCAGCTGGAAGTCTACTGTTTCATTAGACTACTAGGAGTGTCTCTTCAACCGGAGGGATTGAGTGTTAGGTGGGGTGTTATCCTTTCCGTGGAGCCCACGTTGATGATCTACTGTATATCCATGCTGTCCATTGGTTTCTCCAGCCCATTTTAATATGGGATCCCAAAAATTAAGCGGATCCAAATCTCAAGTGGACCACATGACAGGAAACATTAGTGATTAAGTGCCTCACCATTAAAAATTCCGAAGGTCCCATCGTAAGGTTTTCATAATGTTTATTTGCCATCCAACCTCTTGATAATATCAAGAAGAAAATGATGAAGAGAAAGATACAAAGATCAGCTTGATCCAAAACTCTTGTGGCCCACATAAAGTTTTTAATGGTCATTCATGAAACAGTGGTACGATCCATCTAAGATTTGGATCATCTTGAGGTTGGTGATCTCTTACTAAAATGAGATATATAAACAGATGGACGGTGTGGATATACAGTAAATAAATGAATCTGGGCGTCAGACGGTTAAGGTAACACCTACCAAAGGTAGGTGATACCCGGGTAAAAACTAATCCGCACCCCCTTCAACGATAGAAGTCATCTCCCACGTCACAAAAAACAATAGCCCTTCTATCTATTTGCACAAAAGTCGCATTTTCAAGGAGCAGATGGGGAGTGGTTGAAGCGTCGTTCCCTTTCACCATAAATGTAATTGAATATTTATTAGCTTTGTTACTTTAAAAATGGGGCCAATTGACTATCTATCATGCATGCCACATGCATGTGGATGAATCAAAACCTTCAAAATCACGGGTCCTTGTGAATAGATCATAGACCGGAATTGGCATGTATCACACGATAGTAGCCATCCAATTCGTGGCCATCAGAAAATTAGTCACTACCCTGAATTGAATTGGCAGGATCTGATGGCTGAGATAGCCGGATCAGTAATTATGGCCAGGATATGGGTGATCAGGATGATGTGCATGTATACGACGTGTGCTTGAATCTGGAAAGTTACGTGATCAAACAGACAAAATCCTCTTGAGCCATTTGAAAATATAGGTGGGGTCAACGTTCTTTGCTGATTTGTAAATAGTGGTGATTCATGCGCAGTATTCTTAGATCATATGATAACTGAAAACCACACCGATCAGATGATCTTGACGATTTCGTTTTCTCCGTTGAATTTATCCGCTGACCAACTTCTGATTTACTGTGTCCATCTGATGTATGGTTGAAAATGTTCAATCATTGTAATTTTAGAGTACTGGACAAAAATAAGGTATATCAAAGTCTAAAGTGGCCCATACAACAGGAAGCAGCGGTTCTAAGGATATCCACCAATGAAACCTTTTTTGGGATCCACCATGTTGTTTATTTTCCATCCAACTTGTTAATTTATATGGTCATATACACCTGGATGAAGTGAAAAAAATAAATATTGTCTTGATCCAAAACTTCTGTGGCCTCCAAGAATATTTCAACGGTAAGAATTATTTCCCCACTTGTGGTCCATTTGAGCCTTTGATCTTCTCTATTTTTGGGTTTCTAATCTAAAATGATATTTAAAAATAGATGAACGGTGTAGTACCTAACCCGCGTTGACAATTTAGATGGTCTAGCATTCATACATGTTTGCCACGTGGACAGAAGAAGTTATGACCGTTTCTTGGGGGATAAGCTTAAGGCACAAAAATCGATTTGTGAGGCCCACTAGAAAATTTTACTGAAATCCAATGCATCTATTGTGTGCTGCACTTGTTCTATCCAAAGATAGCTAATCGAAAAATCAGGTGGGCCACACCACAGTGAACAGTTGATATGGGGACACAAATCATTAAAAACTTTCCAGATTTTAAGTGGGCCCACCATGTTTTGTATGCGCCATGATCCATTCAGAAAATGCATCCGACCGAGATGAATGGACATCAAACAAGTTAGGCCATTCAAAGCTTAGGTATGCCAGATCACGTGCTTCTCAAGGTTTTTAAACATGATCTTACACGGTGCAGCCGTCTAAGGTAAATAGGATTTGGATCCTACCATGGATAGATTGGATGTCATTAAAACATCATAGAGCCTTTAAAAAAAATAATAAAAAAATACCTTCCAAACAATTTCCTTCCATAAAAATGCCTTGTAAAATAATAATAACAATAATAATAAAGAAAGAGCCTTATTAAAAAATGCTATGAAAAAAAAAAAAAAAAGCCTTCCAAAAACATTTCCTACTAAAATAATTGCCTTCCGAAAAAAAAAAGAAAGTCATTATGCCCTATCCGCTCCTTTTAAGGTTATATAGCCTATTTGGACTTGGTTTTTAATAAAAATTCTTTTCTTTTTGGCAATTTTGATCCTAAAATTTACTTTTAGGAGCTTTTGTATTTGATTTGTGCTTTTTTTCGAGACACGTGCGGGGTTTCCTAAAGTTGTTTTGGTTTTGGCTTCTACAAAATTGCATAAAGCACTTATAAAAATCAAAGATCTCTCTTATTAGAAGGTTTGTAGAGTGTAAGTTCGAGATGAAATGTATGCCCCAGTTGGTACGATGATGTTTTCCCTAAAATTAATTTGGCATACTAATTAGAAGGTGGCCCAATATTAGAAACAGATGGGATGGGTGAGAAATACTTCTCAAAGTGTTTTGTTGGAAAACTGGCTCATGGTGGATCACCTTAATTCTTAGGTCAAGGATCATGAGCTTTTGCTTGGAGTACTTTGTATAGAAATATAGTATTTAATGCTTTCTTTCATGTGTAAGTTTCTAAGTTCTTCTCTTAAAGTTGATATATACCACATATGACATATCTGCCATGTAGCATCTTCAAGACCGTTTGATCTAACTGCTTCAGTTCACCTTTTAAGTAATAATTGAGGGTAAGAATAGGATTTCACCCATCATTTAACACATAAGGCCGACATATAATGGTATTTCATTGCCCCCATGTAAGTGTGCCAAAAATAGGTATAAATACTATTAGCTTATTGTAAAATGATTAGTAAAGGGCCTTAGTGCATGTACGTGCATGTGCACACACCATGTATATGCGAGCATGGCACGTTGGTATTAGGTTTGGCTTTTACATGTTTTTGAAAATTCAATCTGGTCCGTTCAGTACATGGGCCACAGTATTGGAAACAGGTGGACGGGTTAGAAGACTTCAAGCAAGATTATCAGAGCCGTACAGTTTTTTTTACAAACTGTGGCCCACCTGATAAGTGGATCAATCCGATGATTGGGTCAGGGCATCAATCAAGATAATGGTACTTTCTGATGGATGAATTAGATATTCGACCTATTTTGCCTTGCTGGCACATGTGTGAGTTTACATGAGTTTTATTGCACACACGTGTGGGCTAAGCTAAGCTCAAAAAGGATACGGTGACAAACTCAAGCCACAGAAATCCATCGCAGAAATGTAAATACGCGGCGGTTTTTTGACTAACCGAAGAAGTATCATTTTCAGGTTTGCCCTTCCAATACGCAAGGAAAATAAGAAGAAAACGCGGCGTCTGAAAATTCTTCTTTAAAAGAAAGAATTGAAATGGAGGAAATCCAAAGACCGGTAAGATTTCTGAGAATTCTGATTTGGGTTTGTATTATTTTCTTAATTTAATTTAATTTAATTGTTTTTTTTCTTTTTTTTTTTCTCAGAGGGAGTTGAATTTATGGCTGTAGTTGGTATTGGATTTTCCAAACGTCTGGTTCTTCAACTGTCTTTCAACTGCTTTTTTTAAAAAAAAAAAAAAAAAAAAATCTTGTTTAAATTGGTTTTTGTTTATATGTTGGATTGTTAGGTTTGTGATTCTTCTTTAAGATTGTGTGGAGAGATTAGATTGGAAGAAGGGATCAGTAGTAAGAGAATGGGTGTTTTGGAGAAAGGAGTTTTTATGAAGAGAAGCGAGAAATTCAATGATGGTTATGTTGTGGATATGGAGAGCTTGGTGCATGTTGCTGATAAAGATTCAAATGAAAGCAATGTAAGTTTCCCCTACTTTCATCTTTCTTCATCTCCTGTCTTGAATTTTCTATGTGTGTCGAGAGATCTTAGAGAAGTGCTCTCTCTCTCTCTCTCTCTCTGATCTTGTTGTTTTTTTTTTTTTTTCTCTCTCAAGAACTCAAATTCGATATCTCCTTATCTAAAAACCCGATAATCCATAGTAAAGATCTCACCTTATCTTAATTACCCAAATTAAAATTTTAAAAATCACTTCATCTTGAAAACCTAACAACCCTAGGTCTCTCTCTCTCTCTCTCTCTCTCTCTCTCTCTCTCTCACCCAAAGAGCTTGCTTTTCAATAGAGAACAGGACGCCCTATCCCTTTTCTTTTATTTTCTTTTTCGAAATTGTACTGAAAATCACACGGCCACAATCACTTGACCTACACGTATTCCAAATCAATGCTCTAAATCGTGGCCACACTTCAGATGGGGCATAACCACAAGATGAGATCCGTCGGGAAATCACTGATAGACAGTTGTTTGTTGAATTTAGACCGTTGACCCCTTTTTACTTTAACCTTACATTATTTTCTGCTCACCAATCAAACAGCCTTCCTTTTGATTTAAGAATTAGGAGTTGCTTGATTTTCTAGCAGTGTGTGATGGATCTTAAGCACGCAATGAGAAATTTAAGTCGTGGCATTTTATAATTCAATTTGAATCGTTCTAATCATTAGGCCCACTTTGGACAAACTCCCAATCAGATTGATTGAATGATCCTAACCTTTAATTTAGTGGATATTTGGTATAATCATTGGATTAGTCTAATATTTGGTTTAGACCCACTAAGGTGGGGCCATGATTTGTACGGTTTAATTTTAAATAATTGTAAGCCACATGTACAATCCATATGAACCATTACATCCTGCCATAATATCAAAGAATTACTCTTTTTTGTTTGTACACCGTATAGAGCAGGGCCCACTACTCGAGCTGTTTGGATGTCTGTATGCCTAGTGTATCAAATACAGTTCCTCTTCTTAAGCCTTTTGATGTTGATTAGTCCTTTCAATTGGGCCTTGTTTTTATTTGAAAATTAGTTTATCCTCCGCCATACTGTGATAGATGATACACAGCTAGTTAAATATTACTGAGAAATTGCATACGTGGCATACAATTAATTCATACTTGACCATTCAAATTATTAGTAACCAGTTTAGTTAAATTTAATTGTTGGACACTTCATATTTTTGGGCAGTTAAAAATGCAAAAATATCCAATGGTCTTATTTCACAAAACAAGTGTCCACCATGTAGAGGTTAGGAGCCTTCAACTCACCTGATTTTTAGACTTTTAGTCAGCAATGTTGGCAAATGGCCCACCATATATATACCATCTAATCTATGCATCTAACAAATATCAAATTTTAGGGTATTCCTACTCAGGTGGGCCACATCACATCACGTGAATTTAGTGGTTTTAGACATGATCTGACATTGTTCCCTTTTGTGTGAGTAATCCTTCTTCTCCTGAATAATGATTGTTCCTTTTCTCCATTAAAGTTGCAGAGGACACTTTCTCGTAAAGGATCTCAACGAGTAGAATGGAAGGCTGCAGTTGAAAGAGATACATCAGATGCAGGTACAGGTACCACTCTGCATGGGCTTATTAATTTTGAAAACAGATGGGCCGGGCCAAGCCCATAACACTTTGGTTCGGGAATGTGCTAAAATAGATACTGGTGCATTGGACCTGGGCCTGATTAATGATCAATAGAAGAGTAATAGGCCTGGGCTCCATTCAAGCCCAACATGTTCTCACAGTTGAACCCAACTTCTTTAACTCAGTGGGCCCAGACAAGCATGATTGCTTAGGTTTTGGACTGGGCTGGGCGGTTGTAGACTTTTATGTGGTCCTGTCATCGTTGGGTTTATTCGTTTGGATGTGGGGATTTTTGGACTAGTATCAACTGTCGTTTTTAGTTTTTTGTCCATCCCTCTTTCTCTACGCGGTTTAAAGCCCTGTACGCGGTCCTGTCAACGTCGGCCTGGATATGTTCCAAGATTGTGCCTTGTTGCCATGTCGTCCTATGCCAGCGACGTTGATGTTACTCGTGATGTCTATGTATTGGGTTTGAAATGATCCACACTCCTGATGTCTACAATGGTGGGCTGAGGCCAGGGCTAGGCAAGCCTAAGCCTGCCTTGTATTAATGGGCCTAGACTCTGTCCTGAGACCAGTTTTTTCTGCGACGTTCATCGTGGTTTAGGTAAGCTGTAAGCTTAAGCATGGCCTTAATGGACCTAGTTTTCACATCTGATGTTCAGTCCTGGTTTTTAAGTCTGGCCTTTATGGGCCTAAAGAGAGGAATCAGGCCCAAGTTTTAAAATGATACTTCGTAGAGGTATTTTACAGTTCTGGTTGACTGTTTGGGCATTCGTTTTGGTAAAAGTGCGACCTGTCGTATAGCGATCGAAACTGTTGATATTATTGTGCCAAAAAATCATCAATCGTATGCATTACACGCATATGATTAAAGCCGAAAAAAGAAGATGGATGGTCTTTATTCAGTAGGGAAAGAGTAGTGATACTAGGCCCAATTAGATCCCGGTCCAACTATACTATGGTTTGGTCTTGGATTAAGGCCGGACCCAAACCAAGAACTCAGGCAACCATTGTGGGCTGGGTCTTGGATACGCTCAAGTCCTGCTAGCAGGGCTGGACCTAAAATACAGGCTCAAACCATCAACAAGATCTCAGATGGATGTAGACTGATCTCTGCCATTCATATAGCCACACGGATACCATCATGCACAGGCAATAAATGGATCTTAGTGCAACAAACATGATTAGGCCTGTATAGAAATTTTAATGAATTTCTTACAGCTTTTTATTCTTCGAAATAGTCCATTTTGAATAATTATAAGCGGCCACGAATAATTGTACGCAGACGGCCCAGAAGAAAAAAGCCCGATCACAGCCCGTATAAATTATACACGGCTGAGCCCGAGCTTGAGCCCTACTAAGTACTTTTGTTCATTTGCCCAACCATGCTTTATATATGACAACAATGCACTTGAAATGATTAATGGGCCAAACCAATGATTTCTTAGACACAATCTGTCCAAGACAGGCCTGAAGTGGGCCAGGCCCATAAGCCTAACTGTCCAATCTGGCCCATTGTCAGCCTTATGTGGGGTCCAGATTTTAAAACATTGGTCAGTATTAAAGTATTTGTAAATTCATTTGTGCATCCAAACGCTTATTGTTGCTATGGTTGTATGCATGAAATTTCAGGTGCTTTTGGTGGGGTTTGCATGGCAGAGAAATCCGTTGTGGTCCCGCTATTAGTAACACCAACAGCAGAACCTGTCACGACCACCCCAACAACCACAGCAGAAAACAGATGTAGGAGATTTATCCGAAGCAGCAGCGGCATTGGTAGGCGATCTTCATGGCTCGATCCTCGGAAGGTCCTCTTCCTGTTTGCTACCTTGTAAGCGTCGTTATCCCATTCTTCCTCTTTCTCAGTTCTGTTGCTTATGTCTTGATCCATCTCTACCGTTCATTGCACCCACTCCTGGCAATGGGAAACATTGGCAGATGGGACGCGGATTGCGTCCTACCCCCACCCGTCTCTAGCCACGAACGGGTAGTTCTGCGGGCTGGCCCACCGTGATGTATCTGTTTATCTGCACTGTTCATCCCTTCTGTCAGATCATTTTAAGGTATGTACACAAAATGAGTTAGATCCAACGCTCAAGTGGACCCCACCAAAGATGACTGTTGCATTTAATGCAACCAGGCTTATTATTTGGTGTGGTCTACTTGAGCGTTAGATCTGACTAAAAAAAAAAAAAAAACCCTTAAAATGATGTGAAAAAATGGATGGACGGTGTGGATATACAGATACATCACTGTGGGCCCGCCCATAGCACTGCCCGTTTGAGCCTTACCATGGTTTGCCAAGATAGGGTTGAGGTGACTGACGCTAGTAGCGGGCAAAGATGAAACGTGATGAAATGATTTAGGTTATTGAAGAGCTTAAAACCCATGGAAACTCTTCTACCTAAGGCTCTACACGAATTTGATAATCCTAATCCAGCTAGAACACTCTATGTGTGACATAGTTGTAGTGCACCACTCTTTACACTATTTTAGATGTATCACAACTAAGTGGGGTCCGCTGGTATTCCCAACCACACTACCCAATCCTCAAGGCAATCCATATCGTTGATCAATAACACCCACGTTATAGAATTCCTACGGCCAATACACACCCTATCTCAGGTTAGAGGCAACTGGAGGGCTGGGCTGGGCTGGCTTGTGGTGAATGGTCTGGTCCATTGGCCTGATCCAATCCTCATGTCTTGTACATATAGAAAAGTACAACATAAACACATTGAGCCAGCATTTGGCAGATACTGGGGCCACCTTTAGAGATCCACACCGTTCATCAGGTTAGACTACATTAGTGAGCAACAGTGAAAAAGTCCTCCCTGGGGAATTCTTTGCCTTTCAATGATATCCATTAATGGTCGTTTCAAATCAAAATGTTGCCAACCGTTCATATGCAATGGGAAAAGGCCCACTCAAATAACCGGTTTATTGACTGAGGCTTTCAGTTTCGCCCAGCAGATGAACTGCATGGATTATAGTAAAGTGGGGCCCACTTTTATAGAATACAGGACTGAATTGGACAACTGATAATTCGGCCCACGCATTATGTAAAGCCTACTTGGATTAGGTGGAAATTGTGGGTGTAATCGCTAAAATAGTTAGTGGGCCGTGTTCTAGTAATCTTACTCTCTTGACAATCTTAGCCATTTAACCGGTGGGGCATACTAATAGACAATAAAAGATTTTTTGTGAGCAATGGCTCACAGGTGGGTCCACCCCAAGCGGGCCACATTACCAATCGTGGGTCTGAATTTTCTATTTTTTAATAATGGTTTTTTTGTTTTTTATTTTTTTTGCAGGTCGAGCATGGGAACGATAATACTCATATATTTCACACTCTCTATCTCCAATATCGACGCCCGTGACGCCCATGCCCAATAGCAAGACATGCAGTGCACAAAATACATAGAAAATAGACCTGAATGCTTTAGCAAGCTTGCCTTCAGTACAAACGGCTGCACCAGAGAGAGAGAGAGCATAGCTTGCCTTCAGTACAAACGGCTGCACCACAGAGAGAGAGAGAGAGAGAGAGAGAGAGAGAGAGAGAGAGAGAGAGAGAGAGAGAGAGAGAGAGAGAGAGAGAGAGAGAGAGAGAGAGAGAGAGAGAGAGAGAGAGAGAGACGTAACACTTACTGTTGTGATTTAATGGCTCGTCATGTAAAGGGGGTGGAACATGTGTCAGAGATCTTGGTGGAAGTGGGCTACGCATGTAATTTTATTTTTTTTCCAACTGCACTTTTTTTTTTTCCTTGTATAAGTTCGGCCTGTCTGATTAGCCGATCAAAATTATTTTTCATCCTTTGTATGTTTAGTATAACTTTATAAATGATCTGGCTCTGTAACATGCTTGCCGTCAACTGAAATCATTGAAACATGTTCCATCCTTCACACGAGTAGTGTATTTGAGCTTCTCTGCCACCTTTGTGGGAGTAAGTTATCATTTTCCTTGATTCATTCCATTTATATTTCCATCTTTTTTGGTTCTTTTATTTTCTTTCTTCCTATTATTTAATTTGGATCTCTAGTTGGGTGTAATGATGTGGGTTTGCAATATTAATGGGTCCAACAAAATGGACGATCTAGATCAATGATCTGGACATTTCGTGCTAGTATTCTGCACGAGTGTTGCAATCTCACAATGAAAAAAGAGAGTAAGGGAGAAAGTGGGAGGAAAGGTTGATTTGAGACAACCAAAACTTCCTAAAGAACAGTATTATTATTTCTAATAATAGGAAAGAGGAGCTACATGCGCTATACATAACTATATAATAGTCACCATAAATCTTGTGGGCGGTAATGATTGTTTTTTAATTTGAAATCCAATATTTTCTTTATAATTTGAACACGGTTAATTATCATATTGTAGGAAAGTTGTCCAAATAGATTTCAATAGGAGCTCGATATATTTTGATGTATCGATTGCCAGAGTTTTGTTAATCTTACCTGTCCATGTGAAACATATGAGATATACCCTAGGTTGGAATTGCTTTAGGTACCCTGGCACAAAAATCAGGCCGGTCTACCTGTTAGGTGTATGAAACAAGTCGATGACTGAAGGGACCTGGTTTAGGTGTATATTTTGATGGATGCATTAGTCTAATTTTTGGGCCAGGGTATCTAAATGATGGCTACGGATCAGATGTTCTCCATGCTCAATGTATTTACAGTGTTGTTGGATGCTATATATTGCGCTTTGAGGCAGATAGTATGTTGTCCATCTGCATTTGCATGGAGGCAGAAGAAGGAATTGTGCTGGTTTGGGCCAGTATAGACGTGGCTTCGGCTGGCATTAAGTTCAATGATTGAGATAGGGCCTGACTCTTAGGCCCAATAATTAAATGGGAAGAAAATACAATAGCATCCTATAGAGGCTTGATTAGGCCCACGCTGATGCATTTTTTAACATTAGGATGTGAATTAGATGAGGATCCAGCCCATTGTGCACCCAAATCTTCAGCTAAAGGGCTGGACATCAACATACTTGGTTTGGCCCAGCCCATCTTGCCTCCGTGGGCCACCCATACAACTATTGTTTGTTGATGTTTTTCAATATTCGCATGTTTTTGGGTTTTTCACACACATAAGGAAATATGTCCTCTGGTAGGTTCCTCGGCAAGCATTGGTGCACCTTTTATTAGCCCAATTCAACAGAAAAGCCTGTCCAATGGATCAGGCCCAAGCTAGAAAATCTTGACCATTACTTCCGGCTCAACCGCATCATGATATATTGCTTTGGGATCACGTTGCTAATAGGTTTTGAAGAAAATTAAGAGAAATCACCACATATAACAGAACTTCAGATTCGTGAAGTTTACCGGATGCCAAACTCTCAAAGAAAGTAATAATGTATATCAACTTTAGAAAGAAAACAATGTAGAAGAATACCCATATATAAACATATCCAACCAACATGGGGCCAAGGGATAAAATAGAAAAATATATTACAAGCAATAATATAAATAGATGAAGGAACACACCCTTCTACCATCAAGTCGTATGGCCCAACCATGTGTGGCATATGTGACATGGGCAATCATATGTGTCTAATATCCTTCATCAAATTGATGCATGTTATCAACCAACAATAATTTGTCAACAATAAAGGAATATCATGTATAAGGCAATGCCTTGGTAAGAATATTGGCAATCTGATCTTAGGACGTCACATGAATAAGAGAAATTATTCTCGATTGATACTTTTCTCGAATAAAGTGGCAATCCAAATGAGACAAATATAATATAAACTGGTGAGGGGATAAACTCCTCCACTATAGTCGTCCAGCCGTACGGCCCAACCATATGTGGCACGTGTGATATATGCTATCATATACGTCTAACATCCTCCCTCAAACTGATACGTGTTATCAACAAGTAACAATTTGCCAACAAGGAAGGAATGTCATGTAGAAGGCAACATCTTGGTAAAATATCAACAATCCGAGGGACATCACATAAGGAAGGGAAATGATACCCGAATGATATTTCTCTCGAATAAAGTGTCAATCAACCTCTATGTGACAAGGTTGGAAGCGATTTGAACTGCACTAATATTATCCACATAAAGTGGAGTCGAAGCTATTAGATGAACACCAAGATTTGATAGAAGGTCCCGAATCAACACAATCTCACTACATGTAACTGTCATCACATTATATTCGGCCTTTGTGTTGGACTTAGAGACTGTGTTGTTTCTTGTACTTCCAAGAGATGGGAGAAGTGTAAAGATCTACACAATATCTAGTAGTAGAATGGCGGGTAACAAAACAACTAGCCCAATCTGCATCGAAATCTGTTGGAAGCTCTAAAGTAGTATTGGAAGAGAATTTTAGATTGGTTCACCGTCCCATGCAAGTACCGAATAATTTGAAGCACGAAAATCATATAAAGAGTCCTTCGGGCAGAAACAAATTGACTGACAACCTACACAAGATATGCAATATCGGAACGAGTCATCATCAAATGCACCAAAATATTCAACTCTATAAGGTTATCATTGTCAAGGCCATATTGAGAATTTAACTCTATAAGAGTCTGAACAAACTTTTGATTAGTCAACTTTGTAAGAGCAATGAGATCTAAGATATACTTATGTTAGCTAATAAGAATTCCATATTCATATCGAGAAATCTCAAAACTCAAAAAATAAGTGAGGGTGCCCAAATCGTTCATATGCAATGAAGAGCATAAAATCATCTATAACTCAATAAACCCAGAAGAGTCACCGCCAGTTAATAATAATCATCCACATAAACCAAAATGATGACAATGTCATCGGAAGTAGTGTGTGCAAATAAATATGAGTCGTGTCTACTCTGAAAAAATCAGCACCAACAACCACATCGTGAAAACACTAGAATCAAGCACATGGAGCCTGCTTGAGGCTATACAATGTTTTCCTCAGACAACACACCATATCTCCAGAACCATCAACAGAGCCATTGGATGCGTCATATACACCATTTCATGCAGGTCACCATGAAGAAAGACATTCTTCACATTCATCTAAAAAATTGGCCAAGTACGAACCGAGGTAATAGTGAAAAAAGTACAAACGGTTTTCATTTTCACCACTAGGAAAAATGTCTCATAATAATTGATCACATATTGTTGTTTATACCCTTGAGCAACTAGTCGTGCTTTGTACCGATCAAGAGATCTATCAAATTTCAACTTCAAGGAATTCACCCATTTGCTACTGATAAAATGCTGCCTAAATCTATTTAGTGTAACTTTTGACTAATATAATTAATAGTTTTATAACTATATGTGTGTGTATGCGTATATATGTGTAAGTGTATGTATATGTACACATCTACGTTCACACAAAAAAACTAAATCCATTATTCATAAATTAGCCTAAATCCAACTATTAAGATGATTCTAAATGAATAGTTTAAGCTATCTGAATGTTGAGTTTGAATCTAGACTATAACCTCATCGTGACGTAGGCAATGCATGCGATTTAAGCCTCTTACACTCAATCATAATCAAATCTGAACCTTACATCATGAGTCTAATATACTTTAGAGTATTTCACATTGTGACGTAGGTATAAAGCCCATTACGACATTTCCAACTCATTCTCCCTCTTACCTTTACATCACATCTCACCCACACATTCCACTCACTCTCTCTCCTTCCACTCACACACCATGCACTCTCTCCTCATGCCATCTCACCCCACATGCATGCCACCTCCCCATATATACATGTCATCTCTCCATATATGCATGTCCACTTACTTCATGCACTTTCTCCTTATAACACCTCACCAAACACTTAAATAAAAGAGGACTTACTCTCGATGATCAAGATATGTCACAAAAAAGAAGAAAAATTCACTAATTTTCTTCTACTTTAAGACTATATTTATAGTGGGGGGAATATTTGCATTAGAGAAGAGATAGAGGGAGGGATCGACGTTGCAGAGTAAATGGAGAGAGAGAGAGAGAGAGAGAGAGAGAGAGAGAGAGAGAGAGAGGGGTTAGGTGGAAATGGGTGGAGCTCAAGGCAGTTGTTGGGCTCCACAATCAATGCAACTATTTAACTACTTCATTAAATTGGAAAAAATTAGCCCTTTGCAGATAATTTTATTTATGTAGGTGGTGCATGATGATGGGAGAGATGTGCAGAGCTAAGAAGAATGATTGGTGATGGCACTACAAGAAACAACGTTTTTACCGATGAAATTTTTGCCAACGAAAAAAATTTCGTTGGTAAAAGTACTGTTTTACCAACGAAATTTTTTTCGTCGGTAATAATATTTTTACTGACAAAAATTTTCATTGGTAAAACTATTATGATTTTTAAGATAGAAAATTTCTGCACTATTTTGAAAATTTTCCAATTAAGAGTTTTACTGACGAATATTTTCGTCGCTAGAAAACAGAAAATCACTTTTCTCGACGAAAAGTTTCTTCGGTAAAAGAGTTGTATATTTAAGGTAAAAAATTCTTGCCCTGAGTTTTACCGATGAACTAAAACCGTCAGGAATATTGTTTTTACCAATGAACATTTTCATCGGTAAAAGTGTTATATTTTTAACATAGAAAATTGCCCACTAAGAGTTGTACCGACGAATATTTTTTCCGCTAAAAAACAGAAAATCACTTTTACCGACAAAAATCTTCGTCGGTAAAAGTGTTGTATTTTCGTGGTAAAAAATTTTCGCGCTTAGTTTTACCAACGAACTAAAACCGTCGGGAATATTGTTTTTACCGACAACAATATTTGTCAGTAAGTGTTATATTTTTAACATAGAAAATTTTCCACTAAGAGTTGTACCGATGAATATTTTCATCGTTAAAAAACAGAAAATCACTTTTACCGGCGAAAATTTTCGTCGGTAAGTGTTGTATATTCGAGGTAAAAAAAGTTTGCCCTGAGTTTTATCGATGAACTAAAACCATCGAGAATATTGTTTTTATTGACAAAAATTTTCATTGGGAATAATGATATAATTTTTAACTTGGAAAATTTTCCCACTGCCTTGAAAAGTTTCACGGTAAGAGTTTTACCGACGAATCAAAACCATCGGAAATATTGTTTTTACCAACGAAAATTTTTGTCGGTAAAAGTGTTATATTTTTAAAATAGACAATCAATTTTACCAACGAAAATTTTCGTCAGTAACAGTGTTGTATTTTCAAGGTAAAAAAATTTTGCCTTGAGTTTTACTGACGAACTAAAATCGTCGGCAATATTGTCTTTATCGACGAAAATATTTGTCGGTAAAAGTGTTATAATTTTAACGTATAAAATTTTCCACTGAGAGTTGTATTGACGAATATTTTCGTCGCTAAAAAACAGAAAATCACTTTTACCGACGAACTAAAACCGTCGGGAATATTGTTTTTACCGACAAAAATGTTCGTCGGTAAAAGTGTTATATTTTTAACATAAAATTTTCCATTAAGAGTTGTACCGACAAATATTTTCGTCGCTAAAAGACAATCACTTTTACCGACAAAAATTTTCATTGGTAAAAGTGTTGCATGTTCAAGGTAAAAAAATTTCGACCTGAGTTTTACCGACGAACTAAAACTTTCGGGAATATTGTTTTTGCCGATGAAAATTTTCGTCGGTAAAAGTAATATAATTTTTAACTTAGAAAATTTATCCGCTGCCATGAAAAGTTTCGTGGTAAGAGTTTTATCGACGAACCAAAACCGTCGAAAATATTGTTTTTACCAACAAAAATTTTCGTCGGTAAAAGTGTTATATTTTTTAAACAGACAATCACTTCGTCGGTAAAAGTGTTGTATTTTCAAGGTAAAAAATTTTCGCACTGAGTTTTACCGACGAACTAAAACCATTGGAAATATTGTTTTTACCGACGAAAATGTTCGTCGATAAGTGTTGTATTTTTAACATAGACAATTTTCCACTGAGAGTTGTACCGACGAATATTTTCGTCGTTAAAAAATAGATAATCACTTATACCGAGAAAATTTTCGTCGGTAAAAGTGTTGTATATTCAAGGTTAAAAAATTTCATCTTGAATTTTACCGACGAACTAAAACCATCGGGAATAATGATATAATTTTAAACTTAGAAAATTTTCCCACTGCTTTGAAAAGTTTCACGGTAAGAGTTTTACCGACGAACCAAAACCATCAGGAATATTATTTTTACCAACGAAAATTTTCGTCGGTAAAAGTGATTCTGTTTAACACTTTATACCGACGAAAATTTTCGTCGGTAAAAGTGTTGTATTTTCAAGGTAAAAAATTTTTGCCTTGAGTTTTACCGACGAACTAAAACCGTCGGAAATATTGTTTTTACCGACAAAAATTTTCGTCGGTAAGTGATATAATTTTTTTTCCCACTGCCTTGGAAAGTTTCACGGTAAGAGTTTTACCGACGAACCATAACTGTCGGTAATATTGTTTTTACCGTCGAAACGTTTCGTCGGTAAAAGTTTTATATTTTTAAGAAAGAAAATTTTCAACTAAAGAGGTTTATCGACGAATATTTTCATCAGTAAAAAGCACAAGACAACTTTTATCGACTAAAATTTTTGTCGGGAAGAGTGATATATTTTTAACTCAGAAAATTTTTCCGCTGCCTTGAAAAGTTTCGCGGTAAAAGTTTTACCGACGAACCAAAATCGTTGGAAATAATGTTTTTACCGACGAAAATGTTCATTGGTAAAGTGCTATATTTTTAAGATAGAAAATTTTGCACTAAGAGTCTTACCGATGAATAGTTTCGTCAGTAAAAAGCAGAAAACCACTTTTACCGACGAATAGTTTCGTCGGTAAAAGTTGCATTTTCAAGGTAGAAAATTTTCGATCTGAGTTTTACCGACGAACTAAAACCATCGGGAATAATGTTTTTACCGACGAAAATGTTCGTCGGCAAAAGTGTGGTATTTTTAGGGTAATATTTAAATGATTTGTATATATATTTAGTTTTATATCATATGAGTGGAATTTTAATTATATATATATATATATATATATATATATATATATATATATATATATATATATATATATATATATATATATATAAAATTAAAAGGTAATATTTAAATGATTTTTAATATCACATGAAAAAGAATATTGAAAAGTTTAGAAATTTTAAATATGTTTGAGAACAAAGTAATGCTTTTGAAGAAAAAAAATCGGCATTTTGAAATTTTTGAGAAAAAAAAAAAATTTAAATATGAGAAAATTTTTGAGATTTTGAAAATAAAAATTCTGAATTTGTATTTTAAATTTTTTTGAAATATTTTATAATAAAAAATGATATTTTGTTAAAAGAGTGAAAGAATATACATTTTGAAAAAAAAAAATTTATTTTTAAATGGAAATTGAAATTTATTTGTGAAAAATAAAATTATTAAATTATTAGGCACATCCACTAATTGAACCTTTAATCGTTTTTGGATGATCTGATTAGTTCAGATTGAAGTGTAAATAACTTTAGATGTTTAAATCAAATTTCACTGAAATTGTTGATCAATCTTGTATGCCTAATATCTTTCTCATATGTAGCCTGATTGAGGCGAGTAACTAGTCAAATTGATAGTATTGATCAGTAAAATAGAGTGAATGGACCAGACATGTAAAATGGGCCAAATATTCTGGTCAAAATTGTAACCCAACTTACTAACCTCGTGAGAACCTAAGAATTGATGTTAGTAAGTTTTGTGGGCCCCATCATGATGTGTGTTGAACATCAACACTGGATTTGATGTGTCCCCTTTAGGTTATGAGATATCTCAAAAATCATCTGTATACGAAATTCAAGTAGGCCATACCATCTAAAACTATGTGAAGACATCTAAAATAATATAAAAGCACTTGGTGGGGCCCACACGAGTTTTGGATGCGGTTGAAACTTGGTCTGACCCCTCATCCAAGTGGGACACACATAATGTGTGGGTTGGATATGTGAATCACATTTAGGCAGGCCCAATATATAATTATGAATGTTTTAAGGAAATCCTTCACTACATTTAGGTGAGTTACTCGTTACCCTTACCAGAGTAAACTCTATGGTGTCCACTGTTATTTATTTATTTTATCGACTCCATTCATTCATGTTAACAATAATTTGAGGTCTAAGGAACAAAAAGGAAGCATATCCAAAGCTCAAGTGGACCACACCATAGGAAATAGTGTGATTGAACTTCTACCATTTAAAATTTCTTGGAGGCCATAGAAGTTTTGGATCAAGCTAATGTTTGTGTTTTCTATTCATTCATATATTTTTGATATTATGAAGAACCTTTAACCAATTTTGGACAATCTAATCAGTCTAGATTGAAGAGTAAATAACTTCAGATGTTTAAATCAAAATTCACTCAAATTGTTGATCAATCTTGTTTGCCCAATATCTTTCTCATATGTGGCATGATCGGGGCAAGTAACTAGTCAAATTGAGGGTAATGATCAGTAAAATAGAGTGAATGGGCCATACATGTAAAATAAGCCAAATATTCTGGTTAAATTGTGACCCACTGACCTTATGAGAACCTAAGAATTGATGTTAGTAAGTTTTGTGGGCCCCACCGTGATTTGATTTGACCACTTACTTTTTGTACACAAAAATTGAAAAGGCTGCAAAATGGTTGTGGGCCCCACTGTGATGCATGTCGCTTATCCACATTATTCATCCATTATGGCATGAGCCAAAAAAATGAGGCATATCCAAAGCTCTAGTGGACCATGCCACAGAAAAAAAGTGAATCAAATACTTGTCGTTAAAAACTTCTTAGGGCCATTGTTTCTTTTGGTGTGGGCCACTTGAGTGTTGGATCTACATAATTTTTTTAGCTCATGTCTCAAAATGTTGTGGTAAACAAATGGACGGAACAAATATGTCATATGTCCAAAAATTTCAACTAGCACTTTTGAACGGTTTCCAAGGCAGGAATTTCCAAACGGGTAAAAGGGTCATAATTACCCATTCACCTGGTATTTATACTTGCAATGAGAAATCAAACAGGCCCTTAGGTGAGTTACTCATTACCCTTACTAGAGTAAACTTTGTGGGGTCCACCATTTTTTATTTATTTTATCCACTCCATTGATCTATGTTAACAGATAATTTGAGGTATAAAGAAGAAATAGAAAGCATATCAAAAGCCCAAGTGGACCACACCACAGGAAATAGTGTGATTGAACATCTACCATTGAAAAATTCTTAGAGGCCATAGAAGTTTCAGATCAAGCTAATGTGCTTGTGTTTTTTCTTCATTCATATCTTTTTGATGTTATGAACATGTTGGATGTCAAATGAAATTACTGTGGACCCATGGAAAGTATCAACAGTTGAAATCATTATTCGACATTGTTTCAAGTGGCATGGTCCACTTGACTTTCGAATTTACCGAAAATTCGAGATCAACCCACGTCATTCATAAATTTTTTGAGATCATTTTAGAGAATTTTCCAAAAAATGAATCATATCCAAAGATTAAATGGACCACACCACAAATAAGGGGAACAGATTAGATACTCCCCCTTATACCATCCAATGACTAGTGGTTGGTGCTCTGCGGGCCCCACCATGATGTATGTGTTTAATCCATGCTGTCCATCTATTTTTAAAGATCATCTTATGGCATGAGACAAAAAATGAGGCATATCCCAATATGAAATGGACCACATTACAGGAAACAGTGTTGAATGAGCGTCAACCATTTAAAACATTTTGGGGGCCATAAAAGTTTTTGATCGAGGTGATTTTTTCCCCCCTTCATCTAAGCCCATATGACCTAATAAACAGACTGGATGTTAAATAAACAGTACAGTTGGCCTTTCGACGATTTTAATGATGGATAACCAATCACTATTGTTTTCATGTGGTGTGGTCCACCTGGGATTTATATACCTCTAATTCCACCATGATGTATGTTTTATATCCACACTTTCCATCCACTTGGAGAGATCATTTTAGGGCAATATCTAAAGAACGATTTAAATCCAAAACTCCAGTGGACCCCAACATAGAAAACAGTGGGACAGTGACGCCCACCATTAAAACCTTTTAAAGGCCACAAAAGTTTTATATGAAGATGATATTTGTGTTTTCCCCTGTTTCATGTATTTTTTAAACTTTTGAACAGGTTGGATTTCAAATAAACATTATGATGGGCCTTAAGATAGGTTCAAGGTGGGAATCACTCTCCCCTCTATTTTCTTTGGTGGGGTCCACTACATATTTATATCTGCCCCTTTCTTCGGCTCATGACTTAAAATGACATCTCAAAATGGATGGACAATGTGGATATAACAAATACATCATAGTGGGGCCCACAGAAAATAGATGGTCCGAGGGGCATTCTCGTCCGTCCGTATGTAAAAATCCACAAAAAATTAGAAACCCACCCACTCGCAGCTTCTCTCTCACATTGTCTCTCTTGCTATCTCTCTCTTCCTCTCTCTGATCTCTCCACCCACCTTGAGCTCTCTCTTGCATCCTCTCCCTCCTGTATCTCTCTGTATCTCTCTTCCTCTCTCTTTGAACTCTCTCGGGCGGACTGTTGCCGAACGCCCTACCCACACTGTGAGGGGTAGGGATTTGGGGACCGTGAGGTATCTATGTCTCTCTCTCTCTCTCTCTCTCTCTCTCTCTCTCTCTCTCTCTCTCAATCTTTCTCAGTCTCAATACCGATTTAGGGATTTGGGGATTTAGGGATTTGAGGATTTGGGGGCTTGTGGATCTTAGGAATTTGGGAGTTGTAGATTTTAGAAAATGGGGAATTGAGGATTTTAGGAATTTGAGGATATTGGGGACTTTCATGTTGAATCCATCATCATCGAGGAATCAGATAATGTTGTGGTAGGCCCTAATGATTTCAAGATGTTTGACGGTTTGGGAGCGTGGGACCGTTCATCGGTGGAGATCTAGATTTTGGAATCCACTTTCTAAAAATGGGTCCATGATATTCCTAGTTCTGGTAAGGTAATTAGTTTGACTTCCATACCTTTTTTTTTTCACAAACGGTTTACATATGTTTTCTTGAATTTGTTCCAAATTAGGTGTTTTCTTCTGTTGTGAATTTCATTTCCCCACAGTGTTTGAAAGTTACTAGATTGTGAATAGGAAATAAAACATGTAATAATAATTAGTAGATAATATTTGTTAATAATCGACAACATCACCTGAAATGGGAGTCCCCTTGTCTAGTTACTCCATTTCGTGGATAGGTGAACCACGTAAAAAGCTGATAGATCAAACTATCCTGAATGCAGTCTTGTAGATTGAATGGTTGGCTTTTATTATTTCATCTGGCAGTTTGTACACCATAACAGGGTCATGGCATTGTCCCAATTAGTAAACTTTTTGCTCTGTGGACCATCTATGGTGGGCCCATTGGATGAGTGGTTCTGATCAAGGCAACTCTTTAAAGTGAGGTGATGTGTAATTGGGCATGTTCATATGTTGCTGATAGGGAATTACACACAATGTAACCTAACAACATATTCAGAAACTGATGGGTGTACCACCATTACATGCATCAAACAAAATTTTGCAAGTGGTTGAAACTTTGTTTAAAACGTATATGATGAAATGTCAGCCAAGTTGGACCTACGAAATTTTATGACCATGGAGCATTGCATGTGACTCTATTTTAGGATTCTCCACGCTCCTTTTCTCTTGAATTTTAAAAGAGGCCCTTTTGAGGATTTAAAATCCAGGATTTAGTAGATTCCTCATGATTTGGATGGTTCAGGTTGCATGTAAGAATCTCCATACATTTATGTTATATGGAGGTAGTCTAAGTGCATGGAAAGCTTTCCATGTATCAACTTGCATTTGGATCAGTTGGCCTCCACAGCACCCATATGGACATATCCTATAACAATTCATTTGGGCACATTGTAGCAAACCTCCCAAGAAGCCTTTTTATAAACTACTTCCTCTCCTCTCTCACGACTTACAAACCACTTCCTCTCTCCACTTGCCCATTTTACTAGTATAGATATACACTTACGTTTTAGTTTTTATTAGGTAACTCTTAATTAGAAAATTTAAGGTTATTACTCTTCCTTCTAATGTAGTCCTTCTTAACATCAATGATGAAGATAGTGGATGTATATCTACCTTAGAGAATTTAGTGTGATATAACTTTCTTATTTTAGTTATTGTTATTTTATTTTATTTTTGAAAAGGTTGGTTAGTTTCATCAAGATTACTCCATGACTATGCAAAGAAAAGAGGGACTAAAGCAAATTCCTCCCAAACAAATAAAAGATCCATCTTCTTTTTGATTGGTGGAAATAAAAAAGTAATTGAAAAAATGAAATTGATTTCCTCATATGTCACATTTTTACTCATTTGCAAAAGAATTGAGGATTAAGAAAATTGAATTTCTTTTCCCTAAATTTCTTCAGATTTTCTTTATTAAATGCCATTTCCTTTTCTTTGTTCAAACCTAAAGAAAAGAAATCTTTCTCCTCATTTTACTTTTCAAATGTGATGTTTTCCTTTTCTCAGCTATTTTCTTTATTATGTTTTTCAATCACTTCGGTTGCTTAAGATTTGCATTCCAGAAATATACAATCACCCCCCCCCCCCCTCTCTCTCTCTCTCTCTCTCTCTCTCTCTCTCTCTCTCTCTCTCTGTTTTGCATCTATAATTATTTACAGATAATTTTAGTTGTTTAGCTAAAGAAAATTTGGGTTAGAAAGAAAAAAAATAGAAAGGCCTTACTTAGTATAATTCCATGCATCCAAATGTCCTTTAACTAGCCTTTTGGTTGTGGGAAGTATACAACAGTATTTCCACTTCCACTAAAATATTAAGATATTTTAATATTTTGGTCGTGGTTGTGAATTTTGAAAATTCGATGGAATGACATATATATATATATATATATAGCCCAAATTTGTTTGGTCGCCACCGCAAGAAATACCATTTTGGGGAATAAAGATGGGAAATACCATAGTATTCCCCATAACCAGAAGGCCTAAATTCTAGAGCTTTTCTTTCACGTAAAAGTTTTTGTTAGAAATGTTTGTTTACTTAGCATTGTATTTATGTTCTTATTATGAAGATAAAATGTGTATATTGTTCCAATGCCTTCTGTTGCCTAAAATAGTCCTTGCAAACTTTAATGAGCTTGTATATTACATTTTTTGTCTTAAATTCTTATTGTGATTAGTTAGTTTATAGTTGTGACTTGTAATTATGATTTATAAGTTAGATAATTAGTTACCCGTTTGAGGATTTCTATGGGGCCATACATAGATATGGTGTGTTTTTGGTGGCATAGAAATTCCTCAAATTGTCCCATTTTGGACAGTTCAAGGTTAGATGGATAGTATGCTTTCATAGAATTTATTTAAATGTTCATGCCTGATCCACGGTCTATTTCCTCGTTTCTCTCTGGATCTGTTTTTTCCGTTCCGTATCCAATGCCAAATATCTTTACATTGCTTTAGATATTTGACATCGGAATGTAACGTAAGATCAACTTATCTAGAAAGGCATGAGGAGATGCTGCCGGATTTTCGGCGCGGACTAACAAATAGGAATATGAAAGTATTACAATCTATCTAACCTTAGATACGTAACTAATTTATGATTTAATTGAGCGGGGGTCCCTGGAAGGTGGGAACCGTTGTTATGACCATGGTGAGTAGCTGTCCATTTTCCATGGACAACAATATGGGTGGCCTGGCCAGTTGGATAGGCCCATGTGTATGTATTAGCTCGAAATTGATGGAACAGACCCGGATGTACGTCGGAGCTATCCGGATGTTGAGCGGGGTCCTTAGAAGGTATGGACCGTTGTTATAACCATGATGAAGCTATCCATTTCCTATGAACAACATTGGAGTGGCCTGGCCAGTTGGATAGGCCGTGTTTATGTATTAGCTCGAATTTGTTGGAGTAGGCCAATGTTTATGAAAATTTCAGGGTTATCCCTAAACCTAAACCTATAACCTAAACCTAAACCTAAACCTATAACCTATAACCTATAACCTAAACCTATAACCTATAACCTATAACCTATAACCTATAACCTAAACCTAAACCTATAACCTAAACCTTAAACCTAAACCTAAACTCGAACCCGAACCCGAACCCGATCCAAATTCTTAAACCTATAACCTATAACCTAAACCTAAACCTAAACCTAAACCTAAACCTAAACCTAAACCTAAACCTATAACCTATAACCTAAACCTAAACCTATAACCTATAATCCAAACCTAAACCTAAACCTAAACCTGTAACCTTAACTTTAACCTATAACCTATAACCTTAAACTATAACCTATAACCTAAACCCAAACCCAAACCTAAACCTTAACCTAAACCTATAATCTTAACTTTAACCTATAACCTATAACCTTAAACTATAACCTATAACCTAAACCCAAACCCAAACCTAAACCTTAACCTAAACCTAAAACCTAAAACCTAAACGTATTCTCAAATCCCTAAACCTAAACCTACACCTAATCCTAATCTCAAATCCCTAAACCTAATCCTAATCTCAACTCCCTAACCTAAACCTAAACCTAAACTTGAAAACCCAAACCTAAACCCGATCCCGAACCCGAATTTGAATCCCTAAACCCTTGGCCTCAAACCTAAACCTAAACTTAATTCACTTAACTTAAACCTACACCTTAACCCAAACATATAACTCGAACCTGCACTACCAGAAAACAGGGCAAAGGCTACGGATAAAAACCGTAGCTAAAAGTCTATGGCTACGGTTAAAATCCGTAGCACAACTGTAGCCATTGGTGCCGTAGCCATAGGTCTAAAAGCTATGGCTACGGATCAAATCCGTAGCCATGAGATAATGGATACAGATTAAATCCGTAGTCATTACTTCTATAGCGTTAAAGTTTTTACAGCTATGGATTATATCTGTAGCTAAAGTTGAGCAAGAAACGTAGCAATAGGCTGAAATTAGCAACAGCTACGGTTTTCAGATACAAAGCTACGGTTAATAGCCGTAGCTAACGAAACTATAGGTACAGATTAAATCCGTAGCAATATTGTCCGTAGTTTAAAATTATATACAACTACGGATTTTATCTGTAGCTAAAAGAAGAATGAAAACTGTAGCAAAACGCTAAATTTAGTAAGAGCTACGGTTTTCAACAAAGGGCTACGGTTTATAGCTGTAGCTAATGCTTATTGTTAATAAAAAAAAATTAATTAGTAATGACAGATCTTACCATTGTAGTACACCTTGATAACTCATATAAGCTAATATAGATAAATATTTCATAGCTAAATCATTCATTCATTTAATCAAACACAATCATTCATTTCCATTCACAAAAGTACAATGCCAACATATTAGTTATATGTCTATTTAAAGTTCTCATTAACAGCAATATCCAATGCCTTCTCGCAGTCAAATAGCTTCTCAACAATCGCAAGCGAAAACTCTATGGATGTGCATCTACTGGTTATTAATTTGCAATCAACTAACACCCTATTCTCAGCTTCGCTTTGATCCGAAAGCTTACTGCACATGGATGATCATATACCTGTTTGATCTGAAGGAGAATCAATGTTATACGCTTCCAGTCGTTCTTTCAGCTCGAGCACCTCATCATCTTCCTCATCACTATCAATGGCAGTTGGCATTTTTTGCTGAAAGATCCAAACCAAAAAGGCAATGAGAAGTCCACAAAAATAAGGAGATGCTTGGAAAATAAGTAGTTTCAGGATTTACAAGCACACCTTTCTAGCAGGAGCCTTCTTCGGAGCTCCCCTACCTTTGGGTTTTACCCCCTCAGAAACATGTCCTATGGAGAGAAAAAGATAACATGCATTGAAATGAATGAAATCTTCAAGATGGGAAAAAAATGGTAACTGACAATCCACCCATTTCGGGTTTCAATTTCTGCGATTGGCATGTACGTTCAAACATGCCAATCGGGTTTCAATTTCTGTGCTGCTGATTGGCGTGTATGTCCAAACACTGGCTTATTGACAAAGATGATTTTTTATTCATCAGAAAAGAATGATGCCTACCAGTTTTAGCTGTAGTACTAACTGATGATACAGATTCAACAATAGTATCTTCTTCATTGGCTTTCTTGGTGTTGTTCTTTCTTGGGTTCTTTCCAACCTGTCTAGAAGCCTTAGCGAGAGGCTTGCCTACCCTACCCTCCATTTGTCCTGTCACCTCCTCCACTTGGGCTTCTTTCTTCTCATGCTCCTGCATCAATTGAAAATCAGACAAGAAAGACCTAAAAAAAAAAAAGAAAAAAAAATGGAAAGTCATGTCCTCAAAATTGGGATGAGACAAGACGCACATCAAGTGTTGTAATGAAAGCATCAAGATCTTTCATCCATAGAGACTTTGGAGTTTCCTTCTTCAATTCCTCCACCTCCATTGCTTGCTTTCCCTTTTCAGCCAACAACTCTTGAACCTTTTCTAGCGTCAAGGTTCCAATCGGCATTGATAGTAGATACTCATAATCACTTGCTCTTGCAACTCTTCCCACCTCCAGTGTCTCTTCATTTTCTTCTGTTTCCATTGCCTCGCTGGTATCATCGCCTTTGGTTTTAGGGAACGGTGTGAAACCCTTCTACTGCAACTCGAGGACCAGATCCGCTCTCTTCCTATTACTCACAATAATCTCTCCTCCTACCACCCCAATGATGAATCTGACTTTGTTAGACAATGTCAACAGCTTTATTTCAAGATTATCCAACATTACTTTTTGTATGAAAGTAGCAAGTCAATACTACCATCTTCTCAATTACTAAAAAGAAAAAATGAGGGGCCTAGATCAAAGCTCACCTTTCTCTTTACATAGAACTCAAGTCTTAAATGAAAGAATTCTTCAAGATCTGCAAGAAAAGAAGGCACGGTGATGAGAAAACATATATAGATTTAAGAAATTCATAGCAAGTACATAGAATAAGTAAACGTACTTTGTTCAGGACTGTCATATTTCTTGATGACACCCCTCACGTCGAATGAGCATATTAATGATCTTACCGAGACTGAACATGATGAGCATATCAATGATCTTACCGAGATTGAACATGACCATCCCAAGACCTGCATTCGACAAGATCGTGACAAAATTTTCCATGATTTGAGGCTTTTTAACACCCCATCTACAGTAAGAAAGATGTTAGAAGAAAATCATATTCACATGGAAAGAGCAACACATCTAAAATTCAAATCTCTGTTGGAAAAAAAGAAAAAAAAAAAAAAAAAAAAAAAAAAACTATAATTCCAAATACCTACTTCCAGTTCATGAAGAAAGACTAAAGATCACATCGAAATCGATCGCTCTCCCCGAGGACCTGAAATTCCAAACTCCCAACCTCAAATTCAAGAAAAAAGAGCAAAAGAACAAAGCTAAATTCAAATATCTCTCTGAAAATCTGCAAAACCCTTCACCAACTGTTCCATACAATAGCAACTGTTTAACTAAACACTTCATACCCCAACAACTGTTCCACACACTTAAAAAATCTGGTACCATTGTTCTGTACAACAACATCATTAAGATATATTTAAACAATAACAGTGAGTGAAGGGCCAATGAATAATCATACATTTTGAACTTTGTTTGGACAGAGATGCTAAAAAAGATTATTTTCTGTTAATCTGAAGAGGCCAGTGAATAATCAGATATGATGCATCATGTGTTGATGAATCTGTAGCTCCACCATTTTGCAGTATTGGATTAACATGCACAGATGATGCCTGCAACCTTCTCAATTGCTCAGAAAGTTGGTGGGAGATGAGTTGGTCAGAATGTGCTTGAAAGACCTGTGAAATATTCATGTAAACTACAATATGCATAATAGTTCTCTATGACGCTATGTATAGGTAATAGAAAAATAAATTTTGGAAGCAAAAACCTTCAAAAGAGTAAAACTTGTCTCTAGATAAAGATTCATGACAGAGCTGGAATGTTGGAAAGGATTGGCAGATGCATCATTTGCTGCTGTAGAAGGTATTTCTTTTAAGAACTTGAGGCAATCCTGGGAAAAAAGAAAGAAAGACATGTCCATGAGTGGACTCTAAACATGATCATGTTTAGGAAGCTTTAAGAGAAAAAAAAATGCAGCATATATTGAGGACAAGTTCATTCATACAATGACAATGAAATAAAGCATGTGAATCACCTCGAAAAAAAGTATCCTTGTATGTGCATAAAAGTTTTGGATCAAGCTTATATTTTTGTTTAAATGGACCACACCACATGAAACAGATAAAATGAACTACTACAGTTGAAAATTTCTTAGGGGGCACAGAAGTTTTGGATCAAGCTGATATTTTTGTTTTCCATTCATCCATGTCTGTATGATCTTATGAACAGGTTGGATGAAAAATAAACATCACTGTGGGGCCTAGGAAGGTTTCAACGGTGGAAATCATTATCTTCATTGTTTCTTGTGGTATGATCCACTTGATCTTTGGATATGCTTCAATTTTGGGATCAACCCCTTAAATAATATGGAAAAACGGATGGACGGAGTGGATAGACCACATACAATCAAGGTGGGCCCAACTGAGTTTTTGAGTAACTCAGTACGATAAGAGCGTACTGAGTAACTCGATACGCAATCCGATTTCCTTAAAATGTCATGTACACATTCAATTGGAAAAGTCAAACTGCATGTGCAAGATTTTCCAAAGGTGAACTTTGGGAACAAATTCATGATGGTTCCACCAGATGAATGGTCAGGGTCACAGAATTGTGGAGGCCAACAACACCATTGTTAGCAAAACCAAAAACACCTTTTTGTTCGGCCAAACATCATCTCTATTTTCTCACTAAGGACCCAACAATTCTCAAAGTCTATCCTTGTAAATTCATCAGAAATTGGGTCAAGTAAAAAGAATTGATGTATTTTTTAAATACTTAAGATTTATCCTTCAAATTTCATCAGGTTTGATAAATCAAGTTCTGTTTTCAACTGTTCTCATCCGAGGAAAACATTAAGATTCATGCATTCCATGTGAAAGCTGACCCTAAATGGCTGGGACAAGGCTACTATTATGATGATGTAACGCCCTGAAAATTGGGGGTCGAGCAGAAGCTCAAGTCCCGAGTTCCAACGCATCACTTATCCAACATAGATAATGATGATTGAATGTTGTCCATATTAGTGCATTAAACATGAATGGGATTATACCAAAACAACATATCATACTCCAGAGACAGTTAAATTTCGCAAGCGGAAGACTGTGATAGATATATAAAATACATAAACTGTTGTAAGTCTCCAGAGTGTGTTAATGTTACCAAGTTAAATAATTACATGTACAAATCCAAAATATACAAAAGGTGTAATGTCATCTAATCAACATCTTAAAAATTCCTGTCAATCAGGACACGATTTACATGAACCCGCCTGAAAACTGCATGTAAGAGAATGCCTCCTCATCATCCTCGAAGTCCGGCTTTGCCTCGTAGGCATCGCCACCACCTGCAACTAAGATAGGGTCTGGTTGGTGTGTACAACACCGTCCTGTAACGTGAGAGTTAGTGATCAACTCAGTGGAACTATAAAGCAAAGGTTAACATGTTATCAATTCAGTCAAGCAGTAATGATAAAGCAATACAATCACACTTCCCTAAGTACTCTGATTAATGCAAAAATGGTATGTATAAATGTGCATGCCCTCGCCTGCACTCCATTTGCGATCTTCATCTCACGGTCGCACATGTCAGTCACTTCCTCAGTGCTCTACTCAACGCCAAACGACACATGCAATGCTGTGCATGAGAGTGCTTATCAAGTTCTTATTAGTCCTTTTCATACAGCAAGATTGAGAAACTAAGGTACCTCCCTTATATCATTTCCCAAACAATGATCCATTCTAGGGTCGTCAGTCCTAGTAAATCTCATACGATGTTGCGGTTCTAGATCACTACAAAGGGCTTGTCACTTCGATGCAGTGTAGGCCTAGTTTATACTCTAGTTGCTACGGAAAGTGTCACGCCCCAAACCCGGAGATCGGATTCACAGGAATCCCAATTGCCGAATCCAGTGCCGACAGCCTCCGTAGTACCCCATTCTCGGCTCCTAGTATCCATATGCCAGATTCTGATCCTGGGATCCTACAAGGAGGATTTTTCCAATGTACATTTAACTCATAATAAGCATAACCACAAGATTACCCAATTCACAAAGGCAACATTATCATCACATATCCACTAATATAATCATTTGAGTACAATGCTGAAAGGGAAATACATGATATCGAAAATTAAGCTCCAGAAGACCGCTAAACGTTTCAAGCTCCACATTGCTGCAACCTAACATCGCATGCACGCATCTATCGTGCATAATCTTATAAAAAGCTTAGAGGGTGGTGTAAGTGTGTGCACAAGGTAAGTGTCAAGTATTTAATGCAATGACATAATTATACAATGTCGAAATAGGCACAAGGTCATGAATTGTACATTATTAGAGTAAGCGAAAATACTGACAAGTCCATGAGTCAAACAATATCAGAATATGCGATACAAATCAACTATCCAAATGAGGAACAATATCAGGATACGCAATACAAATCAACTATATAAATGAGGAATCATAGATGGCCAAATATCAGATGCAGAGGATGCAATGCAATATCATTCCTGATGAGTAACATAAATAACGTCAGCCGTACCTAGACCATATAAATGCAGAAACACCATAACCCAAAATGCCGTATACCGCGAATATCATGCAATATGCTGTGCGAATGGAATGACTATGCTGGAGTGTGAAGTCGGGATAATAGTACATAGTATCGCAGGCTATGGGGTCCAGCACAAGGGACTTCTATCCAAACCAGTCTCATACCTAAATTTGGATAGTCAGACTCAATGTGATAAACTCCTAATCTCAGGTTAGTCGCGCGCTCCAATCGAAATCCTGGCCATTGCGAAGGTACACAAATAAATAGTTGCGCACCACCAGCCTGAATGGATAGTGAATGAATGAATGAGTATGCAACTCCTACTCGCTAAATCCACATATTAGTACAGTTCATCTCTGGGATCATCACCGGGTTCTATTACACTCCATGCCAGCTTGCCGCCCCTATCCGAGCGCACAACTGGGTAAGTGGAAGAGACCTCACTATCCGCCTGCCAATATCGACCCGGCTCGTCGATAGCGGACCCATTCCTCAAGCTGGTCAAACTCGTAAGGTCACACCCCCTCCCAACTGACCACGACACAGTGGGAGATGCGGCCTACTAGTATACTGCCCTCATGCACTCATATATATATCTACTCGGTCTCGACGTTGGGGCATCTCCTGGCCACGAAGGTTCAGGGATTTTCGCCCAGGGACATCTATGGAGCCCGTATGCCAGAACCAAATATTTTCGGTGTCCCGTCTGGCCATCCACAACATGCCTGTGGAGGCTACGGCCCTGATGTCGCTAGGGCGTACAATAATCACAACATAATGCAAGATGCATAAGTCATACAATCCAGTCATGCATCAATCCTGCGCATGTCGTGCACTCATGTAAGATAACCTCCATCTATCATGGAGTCTCATAACAATATGCTCAATGACATATGCAATGATCAACCGCATCTCATAACAAATATGCAGATGATGCGTATGGGCATGTATCATGATGCTATGCAGTCACATACTCATAATCGGTATCAATAACCGGCATCGACAATCGACCTCGACAATGTGGACATTTAACCAACATTCCCCTCAAGGAAATGCCCACATAGAGCCAAACATATCGTGGGCCCATGACCTCACACAAGGGCCACATACATCAAGTGGGACGCATCACATGAGCCAGAAATACATCTCAATGGGCCTCATCATATGGGCCTCATACACATCGTAGTGGGTCGAATACACGGGCTTAATATACATACCATGGGCCACGACCCATGATCTTCAAATACATCATAATGGGCTACGACCCGTGGGCCTCAATATACATTAAGTGGATCGCATTAATGAGTCTCATATACATCAAGTGGGCCACGTACCTGGGCCTCAAAATACATCAAGTGGGCCACACATCATGGGCCTAATACATATCACAATGGGCCTTGCCCTTAGGCCATGAATACATCACAATGGGCCCCTGACACGGATCTAATATACATCATGAGGAGCCACATCCTATGGGCCTTAATTATATCACAATGTGCCATGTCCCATTGGCCTCAAATACATCATAATGGGCCACACCACTTGGGCCTCAAATGCATCATAATGGGCCATAACCCATGGGCCTCAATACGTCACAATTGGCCACAACTCATGGGCCCCAAATACCAAACAAGTGGGCCCCATATATATATTAAGTGGGCCAAAAGGGGCAGTCCATGGTTTAGCAAAACAAATGGACGGCGTGGTTGAAACATAGTCATCATGGTGCACCCCCCCCCCCCCCCCCCCCCCCCCCCCCCCCCCCATGCCGATGGGTGGCATGGTGAATACATACATCATGGCGGGTTCCCACACTACCCTGGACAGATGGACGGCTGGAGAACCACATACATTCAAGTGGGTCCATATCCTCAAGCGGAAGGACAGTTGGATATAACAATACATCATGGTGGCCTTACGCCACTCTTCCAGATGGACAGTCGAATATAGAGCATGTACATCAAGGTGGATCTCACCTGCCATGGGAGGAATGGATATATAACACATCATCAAGGGGGGTCCCAGGAATAGTCTGCCCAATGGCATATGCTATGATCAGTCACTTCTCTCATTAGGTATACATATGATGCGTATGATCATGAATTATGGATCTCTACTAAACATGTGTTGTGGTGATGGACTCTGTTCGTAATGAAGATGGACCTAAGCGGTCTACACACTATAAGTATTAACCTATCACTGGACCCTAGGGAGAGTCACAATGCGAACATTTAACCAACATTGTACTTACAATGTGGATGTCAAACCATCATTGCTCCCAAGGCATAGCCCGCCATAAAGGTCAACACATAAACTATGCTGGAATCACATTCAATGGGCCTTATGTATATCCCATTGGGCCTTGACCCACGGGCCTCAAATACGTCAAATGGGCCTCAACCCACGGGCCCTAATACATCACAATGGGCATTAACCCATGGGCCCTAATACATCACAATGAGCCTCGACCCATAGGCCCCAAATACATCCAATGGGCCTCAAGTACATAACAGGTGGGCCCTACACCTGGGCCTCAAAACACACAACTGGTAGGCCATGCTCATGGCCAAAGATACATCCTGATGAGTCACATGTATATCAAAGTAGGCCCCTCGATTGGGCCGCAAAAATACATCAAAGTGGGCCTGACGGATGGGCCATAAAGTACATCAAGGTGGGCCTTATAGATGGCCACAAAAATACATCAAAGTGGGCTTGATAGATGGGCCATAAAGTACATCAAGGTGGGCCTCACAGATGGCCACAAAAATACATCAAAGTGGCCCTGACGGATGTGCCATAAAGTACAACAAGGTGGGCCTCACAGATAGCCACAAAAATACATCAAAGTGGGCCTGACGGATGGGCCATAAAGTACATCAAGGTGGGCCTCACAGAAGGCCACAAAAATACATCAAAGTGGGCCTGACAGATGGGCCATAAAGTACATCAAGGTGGGCCTCACAGATGGCCACAAAAATACATCAAAGTGGGCCTGACGGATGTGCTATAAAGTACATCAAGGTGGGCCTCACAGATGGCCACAAAAATACATCAAAGTGGGCCTGACGGATGGGCCATAAAGTACATCAAGGTGGGCCTCACAAATGGCCACAAAAATACATCAAAGTGGGCCTCAATGGATGATCATGTCACAGAGTGGCCTGCCGTGATGTGTTTGAGATCCAACTAATTCATAAGTTAACATATAGCTAGATGAAGTGGAGGCAAAATATAAGCTTAATTGGAAGCTAATGTGGCTCCTAAGAGGTTTGAACGGTGAAAGTCACTGTCTCCACTAATTTTAATGGTGGGGCCCACTTGAGCCTTAGATCTGACTCATTTTCAATCTCAAGCCTTAAGACAAGTCCACCAAATGGATGGGCGGTTTGGATGCAACACATGCGACAAAGAGAGGACCCCACAATTCGGTGCACACGTCACCAAGGTGGGCTCCACGTAACCTGCTGCATCAAGCAACAATAGGGCTGATGTGTGGCACACCAGCCAATCCAAATCCTTCACAAGTAGATTCCACGTGGGGCCCACCATAACGTGTATTTCCATCAAATCAGTTTAATAAAGTCACACAAACCATAAATAAACAAATAAATAGATATCATATATTATCCAAAACTTGCGGACCAGGGACGTCCCAATGGCAGACGTTCAATCCTCCACTGCTTCCTTCCGTGTGGCCCACCTGATGAACGGCTGGAGGGCATGGATAGAACACGTACATCACGGTGGGTCCCATATAATTGAATGACATGGAGAGAACACATGCATCGTTGGGATCCCACCGTCGAGCACTGGACGGTGGTGAAAACATGTACACCGTGGTGGTTCCCATCGTCCACAGCCGTGGACGGTGTGAGTAAAACACATATATCAATGGTGGGTTCCACATGGCCCCACCATAACGTTTGTTTGCAATCCAACCCGTTGATCAAGTCACATGGTCCCTTAATGCCGAGGGAAAAATAAATTTTATAAGGATCCAGAGCTTCTAGGACCCAGAAAAGGGTTTCAGTGGCTGACGTTCCATCCCGCTGTTTCCTATGATGTGGGCCACCTGAATTGCATACATGGCTGAGTTTAGGGGTGGCCCACTGCCCTGAGGGGGCCTACAAAATGGACGGTGTGAAAATACAACACACATCAGGGTGGGGCCGTGGGTCCCAGTCTCCAGTGTCAGGACGCTGTCTGGCATCAGCGGCAGCAGCAGGCGCTGCTGCCTTGTTTTATTTAAATTTTTTTTTTTTTTTGAAATTAGTTTTTCTGCAGATTTTCACATGTGGGGCCCGTATCAGAAAAATCCACCCCACCCATTGGCCTTTACTGCTCGAGACAGACCAGACGAGCCCAATATCCGCTATATTTTGAAGCATCAAAACATTATGGTGGATTTCAATGGTAGACACATTGTTTACTATGTTATGGCCCGCCTGAGAGTCATATTAACCTCATTTTCTGGCTCAACGCCTAAAATAATCTAAAGAATGAAATGGATGACTTGGATTAAGAACATACATCAAGGTAGGGCCTGTGTGAGTGGTCCACCCCAAAACCAAAAGAAATCATTTTATTTATTTTTTATTTTTTTACAATTCACGTCCAGCGTCTCTGGACGCTAGACGGCTTGGCTTGACACATAAATGTAAGGTGGGCCCTGCTCAGGTGGACCACTAATGATGGATGGTGTGGATACGACACATATGTAAAGTGGGCCCCACCTACAGGTGGTTTGGACAAAATACATGCTTCATGGTGGGGTCCATCTGGGCGGGCCACACAGCCACATCATAATACGAGAAATGAAGAAGAGAGAGAGAGAGAGAGAGAGAGAGAGAGAGAGAGAGAGAGAGAAGTATCCACCTTTAATTTTCTTGGACTCCTTCCATCAACACGTTCTATTGCCCCAAAGAATACATTTCAATGGTTAAGATTGATTTTAGAGGGCAGGATTAGGTGTAGGAAGGTGGGCCACACCAAGAGTCTCCATGGAAGCCATGGACGTTGGATCACTCCTTGGATTGCTTGGAATGGAGTGAGAAAATGAGAGAGAGGATGGGTTGTTGTAAGGGAGATGGGATGGAGGGTATGGTTTCTTTTAACTTTTGGTAAGAAGGGAATGGTTATGTATGGGTGTTGTTGACTTGGTGAAGAGAGAGGTATGGGTGAGTGATGGCTTGTGATGGGATGTACTTGACTCATGACTGATGTGATGGATAAGACATGTCGTAGAGATTCTCTTGGACTTTGCAACGCGCGGTGTTTTTCCTCGAACTGAACGCGGGCCCATATCGCCTAGCCTGGTATCGCCTCGACGTGCAAGAAACGGCATCGGAACCGCGGCAACGACGCGGTCGCACTTGTACAAGTCTCGAGTCGAGCCAACTCTAGAATATGGGATACGACTCAAGCTCGCTTGTAAACATCGATAACAGATCGTGGGTCGCCGAAATTTGACCGGGAGGATCGCAGAAGCCTACAGAACAGTACAGGCTAGGATACGGATCTTACAGAAAGGCTCGTCGCCTCAACGCAAGCTCAGAGTATGCTCTAGGTCACTACAAAGGGCTCGTCACCTTATTAGTGTAGGCCGACAGCTCGAATACAGTGTCCTATACCACCGTATTCGGCTCACGAGACGGTATTGCTCACTGGTCACTACGGGGAGGCTCGTTGTCCCAGCGTAGGTTGACGGCTCGACCACGGTGTCCCATACCACCATGTCCGGCTCATGAGTCCTGGCGGATCGAGGTACTAAGGTTAACGAGGTTTTCACTGGTGAGTTTGGTACCTTAAGTTCAAGCAGTAGCGTCCATATATGGTGAACATACATCGGGTCAATCGGGTTACTTGATGAGCTCGACTGGTATGAGCATACCTCGAGTTAATCCACATGAAGTGCGTAGCACTCCGTGTGGCTTAACCACTATCGACAATCCGAGTACAACTCGGATTCATCGAACACGTCCAGTGTGGCGAAGCAACCTCAGCCACCACACCAGGGCCAGTTATCGATTGCCTGAACTATAGCATAGTCCCAACCACACTCAATTCCAACAAGTAATCATATAAGATAATTAAAGCAGTATCGATCAAGCAATTCAAATCCTACAACCATTTGGGCATTTTATGAAATACAACATAAACATGAATTCACACATATGCATTCCATAAGTAAAACAGACAATATAATATAAGTTGCATGGAGGGAATCATACACATAGTTAAGGTAGTTGAGAATCTTATCTCAACACCCCTATAAAGTACAATGTACCAACTACGTACTCATTTGGAACATTTGTACAAACACTTAGGCTGCACATTCCAACATACATGACGTATGTTGATTTCAACATACAATAGGGCAAATCCTTTCATCGAGGAGTTGTCTAATACACATCGATCATGTACTTACATTCAATACACATGGTAGGCACAATTCATAAATCCATATTCATACAGTCATTTCTACAAACACTTGGACTACACATCCATGTATATGTAATGTATTAGTTTTAACATATATTATGACAAGTCCTTTCACTAAGGAGTTGTCACACATATAACCATCATATATATATAATCACTAAGCATGGCAAGCACAAATGCAAATTCCATTTTCATTCAAACATTATAACAAACACTTGGAATGCATTTTAATCAACATAACTTACATACATATGTAATATACGGGAAACATCTAATCTATGCACATGTGATAGCGATCAAGTCAGTCATAAATCATTAACTGACATTGAAGGCCTTGAAAACCATAACTTAAACATCTATAGTCCGCACCTTTCACCGGTAAATGAGTAACGGACTCAGTTTGTATACCGAGTCTGTGTCTACTACACAACGACAACCTACAATATGAAATAGGTTAACTATTTCATCCCTTACACTATTTGGAGCTCTAGAACAGGTTAGGGTTAAGATTTCTTACCTAAAAACAGGATCAGAATAGCCGGAATAGCGATACCGATGCGATAGTTAAGCATGTGGAATGGCAGGGAAGAAACCCTGGATTAAACTCCAACTCTCTCTCTCTCTCATTTTCTCTCTCTTTCCTTCTCTCTTTTCTCTTTAGGGTTGCAAATTCGTATGTGAAGAGAGGGTGAGGGTTTAAGGTCCTTATATAGGCCCAGAACTGACCGGAATGGCCCCAGGGCCATGATATACTTAGGTTATAGGCAAATGGGGGCTATTTCGATCCAACGGAGCACTTCTAGAAGCCCATTTTTTGCGTGCGGTTGGACTTAAGCTCCCTGGCATTGGATCTAAGTCGAGTTAAGTTTTCAGTCTGATCGGATTTACAGATCGACCGTGGCGGACCAGTTTCAGTTCAACGGTCATCGATATTCAATCAGGGCCACAAGTACATTGACTTGTGTTGAAAATTTCCCCTGATCCGAGGGTGTAATTAGGTTAGATTCTGACGGTCTGAATCCTTATATTTGGCCTGCAAGTGAACAACTCAATTCACTTAAATCTGTGCACATTTCCTAAAGATATTCGCGTTTCTCACACACTTTGCTCTGGGCTCAAGTTGTGCATTTCTGGACACAGTCAGGACTCAATTTTCGAGATGGTTGTCAAGCCTAACAAGGCGGTCATAATCGTTTAGTTTTGAGAAAATCGGAGTTTTGACATGCGGTCCAGGTCCGATACGGAGTTTCAATGTGCTCCTGAGAGCAGCCGGGATTAGAGATTGATCCTACGTTTCTAAGTAATGTAGCATTAGCGGTTCTACTCATTTTGGATCTTACAGTTCGTATTTAAAGTGATTCAATAATAATTTTGCAGATTATTTAGTTTAGTACTTAACTAAATCATGCCATAATTATGACAAAAGAAGGTCCTATGACAGTTCTACATCCCTTTTCTAGCACTTTTCATTAGTATATTATTTTAATTATTTTTTTATTAGTTCATTATCAAGTCTACTTCATATTTACCAAATTTTATTAAATTTTGCGTTGTAAAAAATTTCTAAAAATTCTAGAAGCGGCAACTGTCCAAACTAATGAATTCCGGACACTCATCACAACGACCTATATTTAACTATAATAAAAATTTTATTATATTTTTCACTTATTTTTATATGAAATAACTTATTAATCTTCAATCTGAATTTTGAGTCACCTAAATCGGAGTTATAACGAGGGAGATATGATTTTTTGAAGTTGGACGAATAATGTAGAAAAATTATAGAAAACGGGTCACCTGGCCTGCCAGAACGGTGAGGCCTCGCAGAATTGGCGAGGCCTCGCAGAACCGGCGAGGTCCTCGCTGACCTCTGGACTTTCCGGTGATGGCTCACCCCAGGGGTGAGGTCCTCCCGCCCCCGGGGTGCCGGAAACATGTAGGGCCACTCTGGGTCCCCCCGATTTGTATTGTTTGGCCCCCCGACTCCGTTTGATGTGGTTTCGCCACCCGATACTTGAAATGGGTGCATCTTTCAATTTGGAACAGGTTACGCGATGTAAAATATATGATTTTGGGGTAGGAGAAACTGATCTATTTAAATAACCCATTTATATCATGAGATTCTAAAAATGTTAATGGTTAAAGCCCATTTTATTTATGTATTTACTATTTACAGTAAGTTTTTATTTAAGTATTGTTTTTCATCATTTAAACTTTGAGATTAGTGTCTAATGTGAAATTACTTAGAAAATTTTGAAGGACAAGGTGGTGAAAGGTGAGATTCTTAAGGAAATGGGTCGAAAAGGGAATTTGAGACTTTAGGATTGAGTTCTGACAAGTTAATACGGTGTTAGGATCGACCCATTGCCTAAGTACGTCTAACTCCAAGTTGGCAAAAAATCTGGGGTGTTACAATCTACTCTCCTTAAAAATAATTTCGTCCCCGAAATTGGCTAATGGTAAAACTTAAGGATTTCATTATTGACATTCTAAGGAAGATTCAGATCCTATTTAGTGACCTAACCTTACGTATAACTTGAATCAATTTCCTTCGATCCTAGGCCAGTGGGGCAGGGGTCCACCACATTTCCGCTGCGCCACTTTGATCCAATGGATGTATAGACTGACTTAACTTAGATTGGGCTCATAATGTTCTACCCCCCTTAAAAATTATTTTCACCATCAAGGCTCAATGATCTATGTCCTGATCCGTATGTCAGAACAAAGTGTAATTTGAGACCTATCCTCGACATGAAATGGGAAATGATCTCTCAATACATTGGTCTTCCTTTCATCGATGAGGTGTACTATCACAATGGTACCTATTGTTACAGAAAGGAGCTAAAAATGATGGGTGTTGCGGTTGATTTCAGGGACGGGTGTGAATTTGTGGCAAGATGCCTAATTCTACCAAGGAGTTTTGTCACGATCCAGACTTACCCTCTTTACTCATGTCTAGTTTAATACTATAAGATAATCTATACATTATTAGTACATAAGGAATTTGGACAAAATAGGTTAACGGGCATACTATCCTTCTAAGTTCATATGCACAATATGTATGCCAGAATGGTCTGTGATTCGGGACCTAATTCCTAACTGTCTGCTGCCCATTTGAGAAATTTCTTGGGCCTAAAAAGGAAAATCTCTATTGGCTATATATTCTTAACACTTCTCAAAAACGAAGTAATAAACTTTGGGTATAAGTGGTAGGGCCAACACGGAAGGAAAGTCATATAGTGGGTCTGAGCCGAAAACATAGACATTCTGCCTTGCGAGGATAGAAAAATTGTCGTATTAGTTCTTAATCCTAGTTGATCCCGATCTTCTGCTTGATCAGAGCATTGAGTTCATTGGTAACTACCAGGATTGAGAATTCGATTCAAACCGCTAATACTTCACTTATATATATATATATATATATATATATATATATAGTTTTTCTCTACTCCGTGTTTCTGATTGTAATAAGTCCTTGGGAAGGTAAGGGGTGTATTAATTTGACCTAACATTAAATCCAAGGGATATATAAGTTTTTACTAAGCGTGAATAGTTTCTAAGCTAAAACAACTTTCCTAAGAGTTATTAAAGAAGCATATAAGTATCAAGGGAATCCAACGAAAGAACGAGGTCTCCCTCCAACCTAATCAAGCCAACTAATTAAGTCTATCTTTCAATTATCTTCGTATAATCAGTCTTTTATATTCCTTAGTATAAATAGTAACATAGTCTTAACTTTGAGTAGCGGTAATCCACCAGTTGTTATCAAAAGTTTATGGTTACACACTAGATGATTTCAAACCATTTCTAATACAAGAAATTGTTTTATCGCTTAGGGTCAAAAATTGTCTGATTGGAATTGAATTGCTCGGACTTGAATTTAACTGTGTCCGAGCACTTCACGTATGCCCGTACCAGCTAAGGAGGTTATACGGTTCACGTTATTAATTTATTGGATTTCCTATACTGTCAGATCTTTTTTGAAATCTAAGAGTACCAACTCTAGGTCCAAAACTCTAAGGGCCTGTTTGGCCAGTGATATTAAGTTGTATTAAATGGATTGCGTTGCTAATCCCACCTCAGGATTGAGAATGACATGTTTAGAAGGAGGGTGGGATGAAATAAAAATCAATTTCATAGGCTTTGGAAAATGAGCCTTGTGTTGGAAAGTGTGAGATGGGATTTCTAAATCCCATGATGATGAATTTCCAAGTGTAATTTGAAAGGAAATCCTGAGGTTTACTTTTAATTACGTACCTTCCAAAAATGGTATTGAAAACCATGGGATACACCCAATCTAGGGACAATACCTTACACATGCATTTATTCTTACTTTTACAATTTCATCCACCCTAATCTCTTCTAATGCAGTTGGTCGAACGGGCCCTAAATGTCCCATCATTTGGAGGTCGTGAAGGTTATGAGACAAATAAACGTGGGCTTTGTACCCAAATGAGAGGGTATAAGGAAGGTGGAGAATTGTAATGAGTAGTTTTTGGGTAACGGTGGTGGATGAGTATAAGATGTAGCAGAAGACGGAAGCATGAGTGAGTAGAAGTGGGGATGTGAGATCATTTTACATGGTCTCGGCTTCGTATGGGCTATACTACTGTAGTTAATCTCGCCTGTCGGCGAAACTTGGGATACTAATGTAGTTTCTAGATTCCATTGCCCACTTCCAAAATCAGAGTGCGTTAGAGTGCGTCGTGTTACCATAACCCAGGCCCAGTTTAATCCAAATCATGCTCTGATACCATCTTGTAACGCCCTGAAAATCGGGGGTCGAGCAGAAGCTCAACTCCCGAGTTCCAACGCATCACTTATACAACATAGATAATGATGATTGAATGTTGTTATATTAGAGCATTAAATATGAATGGGATTATACCAAAACAACATATCATACTCCAGAGATAGTTAAATTACGCAAGCGGAAGACGATGATAAATATATAAAATACATAAACTGTTGTAAGTCTCCAAAGTGTGTTAATGTTACCAGGTTAAATAATTACATGTACAAATTCAAAATATACAAAATGTGTAATGTCATCTAATCAACATCCCAAAAGTCCTCGTCGATCGGACATGACTCACATGAACCCGCCTGAAAACTGCATGTAAAAGAATGCCTCCTCGTCATCCTCTAAGTCCGGCTCCGCCTCGTAGGCATCGCCACCACCTACAACTAAGAGAGGGTCTGGTTGGTGTGTACAACACCGTTCGGTAACATGGGAGTGAGTGATCAACTCAGTGGAACTATAAAGCAAAGGTTAACATGTTATCAATTCAGTCAAGCAGTAATGATAAAGCAATACAATCACACATCCCTAAGTACTCTGATTAATACAAAAATGGTATGTATAAATGATGCATGCCCTCACCTGCACTCCCTCTACGATCTTCATCTCACGGTCATGCACGTCAGTCACTTCCTTAGTGATCTACCCAACGTCAAACGACATATGTAATGCGGTGCATGAGCGTGCTTACCAAGTTCTTATTATTCCTTTTCATACAACAGGATTGGGTAACTAAGGTACCTCCCTTATATCATTTTTCAAACAATGATCCATTCTAAGGTCGTCAGTCCTAGTAAATCTCATACGATGTTACGGTTCTAGGTCACTAGAAAGGGCTCGTCACCTCGATGCAGTGTAGGCCTAGTTTAGACTCTAGTTGCTACGGAAAGGTTCATCGCCTCAACACAGGCTCATAGTATGCTCGAGGTCACTACAAAGGGCTCGTCACCTTATCAGTGTAGGTCGATAACTCGAGTATAGTGTCTCATACCACCGTATTCGGCTCACGAAATGGTATTGCTCACTGGTCACTATGGGGAGGCTCGTCGCCCCAACGTAAGCCCACAGCTCGACCACGGTGTCCCTTACCACCATGTCTGGCTCATGAGTCTTAGCAGATCGAGGTACCAAGGTTAATGGGGTTTTCACTGGTGAGTTTCGTACCTTAGGTTCAAGCAGTAGCGTCCATACATGGTGAACATACATCGGGTCAATCGGGTTACTTGATTAGCTCGACTGGTACGAGCGCACCTCGAGTTAATCGACATGAAGTGCGTAAGCACTCCGTGTGGCCTAACTACTATCGACAACCCAAGTACGACTCAGATTCATCGAACACGTCCATTGTGGCAAAGAAACCTCAGCCACCACACCAGGGCCAGTTACCAATTGCCTGGACTATATCATAGTCCCAACCACGCTCAATTCCAACAAGTAATCATATGGGATAATCAAAGCAGTATCGATCTAGCAATTCAAATCCTACAACCATTTGAACATTTTATGAAATACAACATAAATATGAATTCACACATATGCATTTCATAAGTAAAACAGACAATATAATATAAGGTGCATGGAGGGAATCATACACATAGTTAAGGTAGTTGAGAATCTTATCTCAACACCCCTATAAAGTACAATGTACCAACTACGTTCTCGTTCGGAACATTTGTACAAACACTTAGGCTACACATTCCAACATACATGACGTATGTTGATTTCAACATACAATAGGGAAAATCCTTTCACCGAGGAGTTGTGTAATATACATCGATCATGTTCTTAAATTCAATACACATGGTAGGCACAATTCATAAATCTATATTCATACAGTCATTTCTACAAACACTTGGACTACACATATCCATGTATATGTAATGTATTAATTAGTTTTAACATATATTATGACAAGTCCTTTCACCAAGGAGTTGTCACACATACAACCATCATATATATACGATCACTAAGCATGGCAAGCACAAATGCAAATTCCATATTCATTCAAACATTATAACAAACACTTGGAATGCATTTTAATCAACATAACTTACATACATATGTAATATACGGGAAACATCTAACCTAAGCACATGTGATAGCGATCAAGTCAGTCATAAATCATTAACTGACATTGAAGGCCTTGAAAACCATAACCTAAACATCTATAGTCCGCACCTTTCACCGGTAAACGAGTAACGGACTCAGTTTGTATACCGAGTCTTTTTCTACGGCACAACAGCAACCTACAATATGAAATAGGTCAACTATTTTATCCCTTACACTATTTGGATCTCTAGAACAGGTTAGGGTTAGGATTTCTTACCTAAGAACGGGATCAGAATCGACGGAATAGCAATATCGATGCGATAGTTAAGCATGTGGAATGGCAGGGAAGAAACACTGGATCAAACTCCAACTCTCACTCTCACTTTCTCTCTCTTTCCTTCTCTCTTTTCTCTTTAGGGTTGCAAATTCGTATGTGAAGAGAGGGTGAGGGTTTAAGGTCCTTATATTGGCCCAGAACTGACCGGAATGGCCCCAGGGCCATGGTATACTTAGGTTATAGCCAAATGAGGGCTGTTTTAATCCAACGGAGCACTTCTAGAAGCCCCTTTTTTGCTTGCAGTTGGACTTAAGATCCCTGGAATTAGATCTAGGTCGAGTTAAGTTTTTGGTCCGATCGGATTTACAGATCGACCGTGGCGGACCAGTTTTAGTTCAATGGTCACCGGTATTCGATCAGGGCCACAAGTACACTGACATGTGTTGAAATTTTCCCTGATCCGAGGGTGTAATTGGGTCAGATTCTGAAGGTCTGAATCCTTATATTTGGTATGCAAGTGAACGACTCAATTCACTTAAATCTGAGCACGTTTCCTAAAGATATTCGCGTTTCTCACACACTTTACTCCAGGCTCAAGTTGTGCGTTTCTGGACACAGTCAGGACTTGATTTCCGAGATGGTTGTCAATCCCAGCAAGGCAGTCATAATCATTTAGTTTCGTAGAAATCGGACTTTTGATATGTGGTCCAAGTCCGATACGGAGTTTCAGTGTGCTCCCGAGAGTAGCCGGGATTAGAGATTGATCCTACGTTTTCAGGTAACGTAGTATTAGCAGTTCTACTCATTTTGGGTTTTATAGTTCATATTTAAAGTGATTCAATGGTAATTTTACAGATTATTTAGTTTAGTACTTAACTAAATCATGACATAATTACGATAGAAGCAGGTCCTAGGGCAGTTCTACATCCCTTTTCTAGCACTTTTCATTAGTATATTATTTTAATTATTTTTCTATTAGTTCATCATCAAGTCTACTTCATATCTACCAAATTTCATCAAATTGTTCATTGTATAAAAATTCTAAAAATTCTAGAAGCGGCAGCTGTCCAAACTAATGAATTCCGGACAGTTGTCACAACGACATATATTTAACTATAATAAAAATTTTACTATATTTTCCACTTATTTTTATATTAAATTAGACTTATTAATATTCAATCTAAATTTTGAATCACCTAAATTAGAGTTATAATGAGGGAGATATAATTTTTTGAAGTTGGACGAATAGAGTAGAAAAATTGTAGAAAACGGGCCGCCCGACCTGCCAGATCGGCGAGGCCTCGCAGAACCGACGGCTCGCCCCAGGGACGAGGTCCTCCCGCCCCCTGGGTGCCGGAAACATGCAGGGCTCACTCTAGGTCCCCCCGATTTGTACGGTTTGGCCCCTGATTCCGTTTGATGTGGTTTCGCCACCCGATACTTGAAATGGGTGCATCTTTTAAACTGGAATGGGTTACGCGACGTGCAATATATGATTTTGGTGTAGGAGAGACTGATCTATACAAATAACCCATTTATATCATGAGATTCAAAAAAGGTTAATGGTCAAAAGCCCATTTTATTTATGCATTTACCATTTACAGTAAGTTTTTATTTAAATATTGTTTTTCATCATTTAAACTTTGGGATTAGTGTCTAATGCAAAAGTCCTTATAAAATTTTGAAGGACAAGGTGGTGAAAGGTGAGATTCTTAAGGAAATGGGTCGAAAAGGGGATTTGAGACTTTGGGATTGAGTTCTGACGGGTTAATAAGGTGTTAGGATCGACCCATTGCTTAAGTACGTCTAACTCCAAGTTGGCAAAAAATCCGGGGTGTTACAGATGACGACATCAATGAGCCTTCACAGTGTATCCTTCTCTTCTGATCGATAAGGTAAAGCAGAAAGATTTCAATGCAATATCACAATGTGGCAGAGTGAGATCCATTTATTTGCTGCTATTGGGGCCAACTAAGAGTCTGGACCAAGACAGTGATAAGAAAGGAATCCTAATAACAGTTCATCTCTGACCAGAAGACGCTTTTTTTTTTGTCCAGTTATGACAGAATTTCATTGTTAGGAAATGAATGAATGACCAGCCAAGTTTTCAAATAAATCAAAATTAGATTAGGCTGCATTTGGATTAAAATACCCAAGAAAAATTTATCAACAGATAGCTAATCCCATGATATACCACATAAGAAAAGCGTTTGTTGTTTCAAATGCCACCCACTCTTTACAATATTGGCAACATTGGACTGGACTGGACTGTCCCACAAGAATTTTTTTCTTGGGGATTTCAATCCAAAAGTAGCTGAAACCTCTAGCTCTATAATTCAAGAAACGAGAGAATGGAGACTTACTGCAATACATCGACAACACGGAAGAGAGTACAATACATGAGTACAAAGCAGCAAATGCAGACATGGCAGAGAGTTGAAATTCCTCATATGGCAGAATATATACAATGGTAAGGTATAACATGTTCAGCTATATACACAACCATATGACTGTGTATTGAGCCCCAATACACAGCCCTAAGAGAGTACACAACATATTATGATAATAATTTAAGTTATTTCCTATTTTATAGAGTTTTATCAATATTGTGGGAGATCCTCACCGCTACTAATTACGCCAAGTGCATTCGCACTTTTGCCATTCCACACATGCTAGTTCTAGCAGATCAAAGGCAATGGGAGTTGTCCATAAATTTTGGGTAGCCTAGTTTTGCATAAATTAAGGGAATGGCTTGAATATAAAAAGGGATATGTGTACACAACTTACCTGCTTAGGGAAACTTTCGATTGGTGAGTCGATACATCAGTTTCTTCTTTGGTGATTTGTTTGGGGCTGCAGATCAGTAGGTAAGCTTTCAATTTTGGAACAATGATTTGTTTGGGACTGCAAATTCCTGTAACCCATATCAAATTTCAGGATCTTCGACAAACAGCGTAACTAGCAAAAAAAAAATCTATTGTGAGACAATGTTAACCTTTCCATTTGTAGACTATAGTAGGAGAATCAAGTGACCCACACTGAATTGAAAAAGAGAACTGATAACCTCCAGGCACCCCTACCACAATTTGCAGTACGGGTGTTCAGCCACGAAATGGAAAAAGAAAAGGAAAAAAAAAAAAACCTTTTTTACATCTCGGAGCTAAAAAAATGTCTTGTACTTCAGATAATAGTATAGGTGCCTGTAGGTGGTCAATTCCGATTGAGAGAAGTCCCAGATTTATTGCTAAAAGGATGCAACAAATCCGGGGGATTCTCAGGGCACAATCTATCCACTGGGATGCAATGGATGAATGGTCTGGATTACTTATCCATGGGCATCACTTATCCTAATTGAAATTCGGCATGCAATAAGCAAAATCGCAAGTTGCATATAATGTGTTACACTAATACTATGTTCTCGAACAATACCAAAGCTGCAGGTTGCTTGTAACATAATCCATCCACCCCTATAACTATTTTTTTTTTCTTTGGAAAAAATAGTTGCAAATTGGCTACTCTAAGCTCAAATACGTTTCCTGTTAATTGTTGTGTAGGCCCTATTTGGTAGACACCTAAAAATGAGTTTATTTCTTTTTTATTAATAGTGATTATGTATTACAGATTAGGACCTGTAATACATAATTACTGTTAACTAAAATGGGATGAACTCATTTTCAGGCCTCTGACAAAAAGGGCCTTAACTTTCAGTTCTCTTAGTTGTAGTTTTGAGAACTCTCACATCCCACTATGGAATATCCTCTAAACTAATCAGCAGTATGTAGTGTTCGAGTTGTTGGTGTTGCTACAAGTTTCGCTGGCTGGAGATAACGATATAATATCATTATCGCCGATAACCGAAAATGCAGGGAAAAGGGGGGAAACATGGAGAAAATGGTGGAATTTTTCAGTGAAACTTTAGGACATGCCTAAATACACATATTTACATATTCATGAATGAAAAAATTGTAAAAAAAAATGCATTAAATAATAAGTCTCCATTTAATGGGGGCCAAAAGGCATGTGTTGTCGTAAGAAATTACTCAAATAGTAATCAAAATGAGTTTATATAATACAAATGCGAGCTTACAACAATTAAGACATGAATCTAAAAATTAGGCAGTCAGGCAGTTCCAATGTTCTAGTGGACCGCACCACACTAAGTAGTTGCGTTAATAAAACTCACGGTTGAAGCCTTTGTAGGGACTACCGTGATATTTATTTTCCATCCAACCTGTTCATATGGTCGTATAAACATGGATGAAGGGAAAACACAAATATGAGATTAATCCAAAACTTCTGTTGCTCACAAGAAATTTTTAATGGTGGCAGTTCAATCCCCACTGTTTGGTTCACTTGAGCCTTTGATCTACCTTATTTTTAGGTTCATATCCTAAAATGACCTGAAAAAAAATGGATTGACAGCATAAATAAAACTCATACATTAAGGTGGGCCCCACAGAGCCCTGCAAGGGTAGGACGATAATCTGTGTCCATAAACTATATTCTATTTTTTGAAAAGATTTGATACAGTGATAAAGTGTTAACGATGATACACACACTTAGAAATTTCATAACTAACATACGAATAATTCAATTTAAACTGTTCAAACTAAGTTTCAGTGACCAAGAAACCCAAAATTGAGCTAACTTGATTAACATACTATAGGATTTTGGTGGACATTTATTGAACGGTTGAGAATGAAAAATATCAGGTACCCTATTCCAACCAACAAGTATATACAAATCAAAGGTTAGGATCCTTCGACGGATCTGATTTTGGCACTGAGAGGGTTCCAGAGTTTAGTTTATTTAATCTGGATTAATGTATGCGACGTGAACAATTTCTGAGTGCCAGTGTATCAAATGTCACTACTGCAAGGCAGTAGCCAAATTACTACTAAAGTGACGTCACTAAGCTCTGTGGACCCCGCCATGATGCGTGTGTTGTATCCATACTGTCCAACCATTTGTAAAGATGGCTTTATGGCATGTTAAAAGGAATGAGATAGATCTAAAGTTCAAGTGGACCCACTGCAGAAAAAACTGTGGGATCAGTCACACCCACTGTTGTAACATTTATAAGGCCCACCATTATGTATTTTTTAGATCTAATATAAGCTTGATCGGAAACTTTTGTGGCCCATAAGAAGTTTTGAATGGTGGATCACTTCTGGGGCCACTATGATGAGCCGTATCTAAAGCTCAAGTGAACCCAGGAAGGTTTCAACGGTATGGATGGCATCCATCACTGTTGAACCCAGGAAGGTTTCAACGGTAGGAATTTCCCAAACCACATTTTCCTTTAGTACGGCTCAGTTGAGCTTTGGATACCGTTCATTTTTTAAAAACAAATACTAAAATGAAATCACAAAACGGAAGGATGGAGAGGATTTCTCACAACCAACACAGTGGGCCCCACCTGAGCTTGCAGCGCAGGAATAGTGGGAAAGGCTTCCACAGTAAATCCGCGTCCCTAGTCCACGCGCTGCGGAAAGGGATTTGACTACTCCCTGCCGTGCTCTGTGGGCCCCACCACGAGGTATGTGTTTCATCCATGCCGTGCATCTATTTTTATAGATAATTTTATGATATGAGAAAAAAAAGATATATATCCCAATCTCAATTAGACCACATTATAAGAAAAACAGTGTTGAATGAATGTAGACCATTAAAGGCTTTTTGGGGACGATAAAAGTTTTGGATCAAGCTGATCTTTTTTCCTTTTTTCTTTTTTTTTTTTACCTTCATCTGAGTCTTTATAAGCTAATTAACAGGTTGGATGTCAAATAAACAGTACAGTGGGCCTTAGGAGGATTTAAATGGTGGATATCCAATCACTACTGTTTTCCCATGGTGTGGTCCACTTGAGTTTTAGATCTAACTCATTTTTTGAATAAACATCTAAAATAATATTTCAAAATTAATGGATAGCATGGATATAACAAATGCATCATGGTGGGGCCCACGGAGCACCGACCTGCACCCATCGTGGTGGGGTCTTTTGAACACCGTCAAAGTGAAAGTGAGCTGCACCGTCAAAGCTCACTTGTGGGGTCCACCGTGATTTATGTATTTTATCCACTCTGTCCATCCATTTTAACAGATAATTTTAGATCTTGAGGCTAAAAATGAAGTACATCCAAACCTCAAGTAGACCATGCCATAGGAAACAATATGAATTGAACATTTACCATTGAAAATATCTTGGGGGCCAAAGAAGTTTTGGATCAAACTTCTATTTGTTTTTTCCCTTCATCCATGTCTGTGTGATCTTATGAACAGGTTGGATGAGAAATAAACATCACTGTGGGACCTAGAAAATTTTTAACGGTGGAAGTCATTATTTAAATTGTTTCCAATGGTGTGGTCCACTTGATGATTTGGTACACTTAAATTTTGGTCTCGAGCCCTAAAATAACACGGAAAAATGGATGGACCGCATGGATAGACCAGATACATTCTCTGTGGGCCCAACAGAGTGTACTCGTACGATAAGAGCGTACTAAGTAACCACATACGCAATGCCATTCACGCCGTGATCCCCAAATTGCGATAAAAACCCCAAAATCCCTCTCCCCTTTCAAAATTTTCAAAATTTTATCTCCTTTCCCACCGATTTCTCCAGATTTTCAGCCCGAAAATCCCTCTCCCTTATCCCAAAAAAAAACCCCTCTAATTTTGACAAAGATCTCGGTCCGCTGACAGAATCGAGATGTTGCAGAGGATTTTTAGACAAAAAAAAAGAGGAAATTTTGGGGTCGAATCTTACCAGAAATGCTGATCTGCACTCAGCAACAGCTGAATTCGCCTCTTCCTCCAAATCTGGGCAAAAAAACGGGTATTTCTTATGTTTTTTGTGATTTTCTCGCTAACAACCACCCTTTTTATTGAAAAAAGGGGGTCGTTAGCTACAGTTCCCACCCGAGGTTGGTGGGAACAGCGAAATATCGGCGCCCTTTTGAAAATACCGATAATATCGGCGAGATTTCGGCGATATTTGGAAGCGAAACGAAATAATGGGGTTTCGATGTCGCTGCACTGGCGACACCGATATTACTGGCGATATTTCGATAATATCGCCGATAATTTGAACACTAGTTGTATGCACCTCAACTTTCTATTGTGAACTGTTTCAAGAAGTAGCTATCAAGAAGTACTCAAAACTACTTTTGTGTTTTCTTTTTCTCATAGATTGGCACATCCAAACAACTGATATGTTGCTGAGTTGTAGTTGCCATTTCTTTTGGGTTGTAGGGCTGAGAAAAATGAGAATGAGTTGTAGTTTCCATTTCTTTTAGAAATGCTAGAACTGTACAGTGTAGAGATCTCTAGAATTTTCATATTTATTAAAAAACCATGTTGAACATTAGATTTCATATTTATTCTATTTACATGGGTTTTGATTTCTCGAAACCATTAAAATGACCAAACAAAATTTTCAAAAACAGAGTGCCAATAGGGGTAGGATCTTAAATCGCTGAGCTGAAATCACTCTTCTAAAGGTTAATTGCTGAGCCAAAATCTTAAAACTTTTAGTGATCTTAACTCATCTCTAAAATGCAGTTACAATTTAGTAGAGAGATAAATCCCAGACAAAGGGGAAATTTTACAATTAGCAGATGATGATAATTACAAGGAAATATTATCGTTATTGCCTCTTAAGCTCTCTAGAATGCACTCTGTCGCATACCGGTCAATGATTTCAACAACCTGATGAGAGTTACACTTCCTCCCAGCTCTTGCTTGATCTCAAGGGAAAGTCGTTATCACCAATTAGAAACTATCTAGTTGTAATAAACTCAAAAGCTATAACATCTTCAGAAAATGAAAGAAAAGGACACGACTCACCATACGCCACAAGAATAATAGAGTGTTTTTCTTCCACACATTCTGCCTGAATTTCTCTCAACAGCATGAATGTCCTTGCCAGCCTGTAAGCAAAAATCAACTCAAAAATTATAACAGCTTAAAAAAATGGAAAAAAAAATGATAAAACTCACCTTGAAGCCCTTCTCCCTCCTCCTTTACCCGGGCTTGGGACCGGCAATGCAAGGAGTTGCATTGATGGAGTTAAAAAAGGGCTTAAGCTCCATTTGGTTTGAGATAAATTTACATTCATAAATACAAATGTGATGACCAAATGAAGCCTAAGACTATAAATATATTCAAATATATAGTGCAAAATTCATATAGACTATAAATATCGATGAACTACAGAGTACCAAAAAAAAAAAAAAAAGCCAACCATTATATGTTCAGTTATATAGTACTAACTAGAAAAATAGAAAAAAAAAAAAAAGCACCATGTAAGCCCCAACCAAAAACCGACCACTTAAGCCAAATTACTATATGTTCAGTTATATAGTACTATATTTGTTCAAATTATTGGAATCTCATTGATTGCTTCCCCCATTCCACAAATGATCCTGCGCCAGCCTCTCCAAGTGTAGATGCAAATCCATCTTCTTTCCACAAAGGAGCACCAGGGTGTATAATTTCAGTCAGGATAACAACAAAAGTTTCCTCTAGTACTGGCTCACCATGGATAACTGCATTTGGACTAAGTTCGTGTACTTGAACACGAGCAACAACACCACGTAAGCCCCAACCAAGCAACTTGCATCTCTTACCAATATATATCATATCCGGCTACATGTACACATATAAAATGGCATTGGTATTGTTAGCATTTATAATATAATTGTAAGCTTATTACATTAGCGAAATTATAATTGCATACCGACGAGGCCTGAGTAGATTTAGCCGCTGGTGGTGATGAGAGGTTTTGACCAGACCGTGCCTCTTGATGCATACCCACCCATGCCTTTATATCGACCAATGATTTCTGTATCTCTAATATCTTCTGCGCTAGGCCTTCTTTTTCTTTTATCATATTATCTAGCTTTGAACGGATAGGGGTTAACTTCTTCAGTCCTGTTTTGCTTATCGAGCAACCCAGACCACACATTCACCCTCTACTGTCAGAACCAACTAACCGTAAAATATTGTAAATCAAGTTATTAGGAAATTCATAATTACCATGAAACTCAAGTAATTTTTAAACTTTATTAGTACCTGTGTAAGGGCATCATCAACGACGGTCATCATAGAAGCAAGATTGCTACTATAAAGCTCATCTAGTTTTTGTTGTGACAAAATTAATACAAATGAATGTAAAATAATTCAAAGTTATATAATGACATTTCAAAATAGTACTAGTTAGTGGTAGGAGGGGTGCAGTTACAGCAAGGTCAGGATACTGGACGACTTTATCCTTGCTCGTATGAGCTCTTAAGTAGACATCACCTCTACCTATCTCGGCATCAGAGGTAAGATTCCTCTTCATCGCCTTTTGCACATAACATATCGTTCAAATACACATCATTAATAGAGTTAATTAGATATCTGATAATTCATTATTAAATTTAATTTTAAACTATAATACCTATTTTTAGATACATACCATCTGATGGCGAGTAACAGTCATGCTGCGCCTCTCCCAAGACACACCGGTCCATTTAGCTTTGCCCGATTGACTTTATTCCTTGCACTTACTCTCTTAAATTACTCGGTATTACGTTGATTCACAAAGATCCTCCAATCCTCCATAGGGACACCTGGGGGGGCGGGACTATCTCTCACAACTATAGGATCGTTGTTTTCTATATATCTTTTAGTAAACCTTTTCTTATAATTTCTCCATGTTTCATTGATGCGTTGTGTTATGTACCAAACACCTGCATCCCAACTTTGACCCTTAAACTCATAAAACTGTGACAATGTCTCTATGACCTTTTGAATCTGTGCATGAGACACCTAGCGAAAGTCTTAGTATATGATCAGGATATGACCACGGGTTAGGAAACCGATATGCAATGAAAAGTCTTTGTGATTGGGACTATCCTCATTCGGTTGTCTGAATTCATTCGTCTTAAGGACTTTTTTTCTATCAGGTTGTACATGTAAAGAAGCACCCTTAGTAGGGCCTCTCTTTCTAGATGAAGAAGAAGCTGACACATCTACATAAAAAAGAATAATAATTATATATAAACATCGTTGATTACCGCAATATATAAGAAAAATGAAATCTACATATCTAATTAATGAGAACTATCTTATTACCTTTGGTGTTGCTCGCATTTGTACTCCCAAGCAAGTGCGAACCCAATGCCTCTGGTTTTGAATCCATGTGCTTACTTATATGCTAGTAGGAAAAAAAAAAAAAAAAACACTAATGGTTAAGAAATAATTTAGATAACATATAAAGTATAAACAATTCACTATATTATCCATACCTTCATTATATTTCCTTCAACATATATCATTTTGTTACATGGATTAAAAATACAAACAATTCAATAGATTCTCCTTGATCGCTTTCTTTTATTTGATTTCTCAACTACAACATTAACTTCTTCAGGTTCATTGAATATCAACTCATCCACACTTGCTAATGAGGTGAGATCAGGTCCTGCATCAGCATCAGTTACAGCTTTCAATTGTTCCAATAGAAGGCATGTCTCCTCTTCGACAAAATTTTTTTTGGAACTTCCAAGACCACGTGCCATTCAGGATTTTTATGATCTTTGGAGTAGAAAACTTGCACGGCATGCTTCACGAGAATGAACTGCTCGTCACCCACTTTGTCTGAACTATAAAGAGTAGACAAATTTACTAATCTTAGGTTCGCTTCGACATCAACAGAAACACCATGATGTGTCACATTCACTCAATCACACTTAAATAGGATGGACTTATACCTTGTACGGTACTCCAATTGGATAATTCTATGAAGGACTCCATAGTAAGGTTGATTTTCATCCACTGTATTTATATCCTTAGCACTAGATCGGAAGGTGGTCATACCCTCTGTCATAACTCCACTATTTTGGTTCGTTTTATTCTCCTCATATTCCTTAGTGACGAAGAGAAAACCATTAATACAATACTTATTGTATTGCGTAGCAAAAGCTAGAGGTCCTCTCACTATATCTTTAAATTCTTCTTCGTTAGATTCGTTGAACTCTGTTTGTCTCTTCAACCAAGGTATGAATTCATCCTCACTAGGCACCCTGTTGGTCCTCCTATAGCATCGTTGCAAGAAATATTTGTACTTCCTGTGGGTTATTCAATACCATTGTTATATTAAAATTGCATAAAGTAAAGAAGATATATACATATGAGCTAAAACTGCATACCCTTCCCACGCAACGTAGCTGGGATGACTCTTCATGACCCAAGTATGAGCTTGTTCATATTCGATACCCATTAGGATGATACTTTGACTCGAACCTACTAGACCAACATTGTCATCATTAGAATGATTGTCAACGATATCTTGCAACTTCTGTGGTCCTGAAATGACTCCATCAAAATGTTTTTCCAGCTTTTCCAAGAGGTTTGTTTTATGTTTTCCTCTGTATTGGTTGCAGTATATAATTGTCTCCTCTTGGATGTATTGTTCTGCAATGCAACCCTCAGGTCGTATCTTGTTACAGACATAAGCCTTGGCTGTCTTCATGAACCTGACAAAAATAATGATACATTACATATACATGTAACTTTAGACGTTTCACCGGTTTATTCTTACTAAGCTCATAGCGTACCTTTCGAATGGATACATCCATCGATAGTATACAGGACTACATATGCGAGCCTCGTAGGCCAAGTGGATGGTAAGATGCATCATCATGACAAATATCGATGGAGGGCATATAATCTCAAGCTGACATAACATCCTAGCCATGCCCCTTTCGAGAGTAATGAGCATTTGAAGGTCTATGATTGACGAGCACAAGGCATTAAAGAATGTGCAAAAGCTTATAATTATAGGACGAATGACCTTCCTATCCTTGAATGTATGCTGGATAAGAACCGAGAGTAGATGTTGCATCAACACATGATAAGAATGAGACTTCATTGCCTTTAAATCCATGCAATCTTCCATTATAATGGTCTTCCAGTTCACACTAAAACCAATAGGAACACGTAGATTATGCAAAGTCTGGATGAAAAACTTTTTCTCTTCTTTTCTTAGATAGAAAAGACCTTGTTTCTGAATCATCTTGTCATTACTATTTTTCAGTCATAGACGCTTCTTAATTCTCAACCGTTTCAGGTCCCTACGCGCATTAACATCATCCTTGGTTTTTCCAGGCGTGCTCAACATCAAAGCGATGAGGATTTCACATATATTTTTCTCGACATGCATAACATCAAGGTTGTAGCGCACGAGAATATCTCTCCAATACTCCAGATCAAATAATATAGACCGTTTGAAGAACCACGGTGATTCAACGTCATCGGCTAGTTCTTGTCGGCCTCCATCAATACCCCTTATATTCTTCTTCCCAGTCTTCCCCCACTGCATATTAAGGTTCGCAGTTTGTCTTTTGACCTCGATCCCGTCCAGACAGATCGGTTGTCGTCGTATATCCACTTTCTTATTGTAAGTGCCAGCACTTGTGTCCTTTCTAGCCTGGTCTAACATTGGCAACCATCGTCTATGGCCCATATAAACATGTTTCTTTCCATACTGGAGTCATAAGGAATCTGTGTTGGGACCACATACAGGACAACCATATTTACCCTTAGTTCTACAACCGGAAACGTTACAATATGCTGAAAAGTCATGGATTGTCCAGAGCAGAACTGCACGCATATTGAATTTATTTTCATGGTATGCGTCAAACGTCATGACCTCTTTCTACCATAAGTCTTGAAGTTCATCAATCAATGGTTGTAAATAAACATCGATATCCTTTCTCGGTTGTCGCGGTCCCTCAATGAGAAAAGTCAATATAGTAAATTGAGGTTTTATACAAAGCTTTGGTGGAAGGTTGTACGTCACACACATAACAGGCCATGAACTATATGAAGTGCTCACAGTGTTAAATGGGTTAAACCCATCTGTAGCCAAACCCAATCGAACATTGCGAGGTTCAACTGAAAAATCCATATACTTGTCATCGAGATTCCTATATGCAATAGAATCAGCTGGATGCTCCATCTTTTCATGTTGCAATTTCCTAGTTGAGTGTCAGGACATTTCTTTCGCCAACCATGGCACACTGAACATTCTTTGTAACCTTGGTGTTAATGAAAAATATCTTAACACCTTGGCAGGTACTTGAGATTATTTTCTCTCGTCATCCATTTCTATCTTGAACCTAGAAGCTTTACAAGTTGGATAACTAGTTTTCATCTCGTGCTCTCTCCCGTACAAGATGCAGTCATTTGGACAAGCATGGATCGTTACATAATCAAGACCCAACTTTGTAATGATCGTCTACGCTTGGTAGGTATTAGTTGGGGCCTTGTTACCAGAAGGCAACACCTTCTTTAGTAGTTGAAGGAGCTCTGTAAAGCTTTTTTCACTCCATCCATGGTTCACCTTTAATTTAAAAAGTTGTATAATGAAAGTCAGCATGGTGAAATCTTTTGCCCCAGGGTATAGCTCAGTCATTGCGTCTTGTAGATTTGCTTCAAAATCATCAGGTTCATTTTCCCCAAATATGCCTTCGATTATAGGGGTCACATTCAGCTCATCCCGGACAACTTTATCTATGTTATTACCACCGAACTCTTGAACGATCGTGTTGTGAACATCATTTAAGTTTGGGACACTATGGCACTGTTGGGAACTTGAAGCACGTTCAATACACTCAGGTGATACATACTCACCATGCATGTTCCAAACATCTTGGATCGAATCCATTTTTCATTAGATGTATTTCCAAATCATCATAAGAAACTGGTAAGCGTGCACATCTGCAAGTGGTGCATGGACAGAAAATGGTTTCTTTACCAGGAAGGTGATCTCGTGCAAACTTTAAAAAGCTTCTCATTCCAGAAATAAAACGTGGGTCCGGAAAACTTAGTGTTATCCACTCCCTATCCATTACAGGTGGAACTTGATTAACTAAAGGGTCCATTTTAAACTTGCACCTTACCAATATATATATATATATATATATATATATATATATATATATATATATATATAGAGAGAGAGAGAGAGAGAGAGAGAGAGAGAGAAAGAGAGAGAGAGAGAGAGAGAGAGAGAGAGAGAGAGAAAGAGAGAGAAATTAGATAAAACTCAAATACTCAGTGTGCGTTTGCACCAAATATCATGACATTTCTTAATTGTGCAAGATCTCATGGAATTTTTCAATATTTGGAGGAATTAAACGGGCAGTAAAAAAGAAAAATAGTGTTGAAGTATTTGAGGACATATAAATAGTAACTGTTGAAATAAAGGCCATACCAACTCATAATAATTCTCATGCTAACTTCCCCTCCTCAGTGACCTCCTATAAATACCTATTATATCATAATGTCCGAGTCACTATTTTTGGGGAATGGGGAATGACATCGCCAATCCTGAAATAGATGGAGCATAATTAACTGACATAATGCTTTTGCTCGACCATTCTTGGGAAACTTGATTGTTTGTTGTAGGAGAAGGGTTGCACTGTTGTGTTTTTCCTTAGCTATAAGATCCTTCTAACTCTCTCTCTCTCTCTCTCTCTCTCTCTCTCTCTCTCTCTCTCTCTCTGCTTTGGACACAACGTGCTACTCCTGCTTCCTAGCTGTTTATACTTGACAACATTTTGAAACAGTTGGTTCCCCGCTCCCACACCTGCTTTGCTTCTTTGGTTAATTCCTTGTTTTTGTTTTAAAGAAACTTAAAATCAACAAGATTGCTACTCTGTTCCTCTTCTTCACTCTCTCAATGGTCAACCACTGCAAGTCTAGTTCAGTTTCAGTCCGCTCTACCTTTCGATAGATGCTTCCATTTTATAGTTGAGACCGTTACATCAAAGTAAAATGTTCACCTATTAGTTTTACCTCCAATTCCTGATTGCTAGTTTTTTTTTTTGGCTAATTTATTTTATCGTCTTATATATCCTTATTTTATTAAATTCAGCAGGGACCCACTTCAGTATATGTGTGTCATGGTACAACATGGAATTGAATTCTCAAAAGTTTTAATTTATTTTCCTCCTTGCAGGTTCTGATGAACCTAACAAATGACAATCCTGATGGTTGTCAGCAAATTGCTGATTGCGGAGGACTGGACACAATGGCTGCCTTGATCATTGTTCACTTCCCATTATTTGGCGCATGCCTATCTACAAATAATTACAAACTTTTGTGGCCTGAAGATCTAATAAGTACAATTACAAGCTACTCTAATCAAACAATAACAAAGAATAACATAAGTTAGTAAAAAAGTATCCAGATCAAATTCCAATATACACACCAGCAATACATTGCATAAATATAATCCATGGCCCATTCAAGGGATGTATTGTAGAACTTGAAATACAAGAGAAACTAATATGGGTCCCTCATTATCACTGGTTTAACCATGTAGCAGAGACATGAAGTGTGCCATTTCATGGTTGTTCTTAACTAACACAACAGAACCCATAACATATTCTTATCAAGAGAAATTCTATATGGAGCACTTCATAGTTCCAGTGATTGAAATCATTGATCTGGTGGACCATCACATGAATGAATATAAGCAAAATTCATTGAAATCAAGTGATTGAAAACATTGATCTAGTAATTGAAATAAAGAGAAATGCTATATAGAACACTCCATATGAGTTCTAGTGATTGAAATCATTGATATGGTGGGCCACCACATGAGTGTATATAGGCAAAAAATTCGGAAAACCCAGTGCAATTAAGATTTAGAAATAAAGGCTCCACAGGCACACCCGTCAGGTATGCACAAAACCTGGACCATTCATTCGTCAAGCTCCATTACCGATGGACCATATCCAAGAATCACAGCAGTTACATGATCCTAACCTTCTGACCTATGTGATTATTGGTTATGGCCCATCTATAATGGGGCACTGTATGAACACTCCAGTTCTCAAAAACCAACAACAACACCTACTGCAAACGTTACCAAACCACACATCAAACACTTTCTGGGCTTGCTTGTTCTTTACCCCATCCCACTTTGAAATCCCACCGTTGGATTTCTGATCATCCCATGACCACTCCGTAGGCTCTGTCTTCAACAACCTGTCAACCAATGCTTCTTGTTTGAGTGAACAGTTCCTTTCTCGTGCCATTGGTTGGATGACTACTACAGTTCAATGACTTATTGTAGCATTTCTCATCATCATCCAAGCCTCATCATCTAATTAATTGGGATGAGGCTTAATTCGCAATTAATCAAGGTGCAGCCAAACGGGTATTAAAAAAGAAAAATAAATTTAAAAAAAAAAGAGGGCAAAACAAATAAACAGAAGAAATTAAACAGGTGCCGAAGATCGAGAGAGATAGAGAAAAGGTGCGGGATATCGAGAGAGAGAGAGAGAGAGAGAGAGAGAGAGAGAAGAAATTAATCAAGGTGCAGCATACCAAAATCCTCTCTGACGATGCAATCTGACGAATGCTGATGATGATTTTTATGTTTCGAATAATGGTGCGGGAGATCGAGAGAGAGAGAGAGAGAGAGAGAGAGAGAGAGAGAGAGAGAGAGAGAGAGAGAGAGAGAGAGAACGACGGGAACAATGGTGCCGGAGATTGAGAGAGACAAAGAAAAGAGGCGCGGGGGATTGAGAGTGAGAGAGAAAGGGACAGACGTAAGGCTCGAACGTGAGAGGGAATATAATTTTGTGAGAGGGGGAAAAGAAAAAGGAGCGCAGTTTTCCGCATATTGTACCTGCTACGGTCTAAAGTCGTAGCTAAAAATCCATTAGGCCGTAGCTATTGATCCGTCTGTAACAGCCCCTCTGCGTTCACACGTTCGAGGGGATTGTAAGTGCTATGATTTTATTCCTCTTTGGTTGTCAAATTTTGTGTGTCAAAACCTCTATATGTGTCTTGTGTTTATATCTTGATAAATTTGTTCAAGACACCATGTCAAGAAGATGAATTCCTCAAGCTAGTTCAAGCTACAATATAGAAGATATTAAAGAAGAGTTCAAGATCAAGACTTAAGCTCAAGTTCACATGTTAGAACTCAAGCTCAAGTTCACGTGTATTTAAGGTCAAGACTTAAGCATAGTTTGAGACTCAAGTGCAACTCAAAATGACATTGATTTCAAAGCTTGTGAAGTAGTCAAGCTGCATCAAGAAGAACTCAAGCTTCGTAATGATAAAAGTCTAAGTAAATGAAGTTTTTAATGTCCATACTTCATGTCCCAGGTATGATAAACCTTAGATTGAACTTAGGGTAGGTCACTTTGGCTACATAATTCATTTTAATATTAATACATGAATTTGGTCTATTATAAGACTAGTCCTAGACCTTGTTTGACCAGTCCTAGCACTGGTTCGACCAGTCTAAGAAGTTCTAAGACCAGTCCTAGAATTGTTGCAATTTATCAAAATTTTTGGTTCATCTACGACCAGTCCTGGAGTCTGCTCAACCGGTCGTGGGATGGTCTCGACTCAACCTTCGACCAGTCGTAAAGCTACGAATCAAACTCCAGTGACTAAATCAAGTGTCGTACGACCAGTCGTAGAGGAGTCTCGACCGGTCGTGGACTTCCTTCGACCAGTCGTGGACTGCCTACGACCGGTCGTACAACGGTTTGATCCGATCGCACTTCGACCAGTCGTGGTGACCCTAGGACCAGTCGAAGATGAATTTCTGCAGCTATAAATAGCACACGAATTTTAGAGTTTTTGATTGAAAAATTAAGTGAATTCAAGGCTCCACTCTGAGATAAGTCTGTGTTTGTTTTTAAGCTATATTGTGCATAATTCTATTTCCTTTTGTTAGCTTATTGTTATTTGATTTTGATTTACATTCCAATCTGATTAGAAAAAGGGGAAAGTCTAAATTCCTTCTTTTTGGAATCAAAATCAAATACAGCTAGCCCTAAGTTGATTAAACTTAAAATCAATTAGAACTTAGAACCATTTTAAAGTGAATATTGGACATTGAACTTCCATATTTGAACTTCTACTCTGATTGGTTCTTCCGGGCTGCTACAAGAGGAGAAATCCAGGTATTTTTCAATTTTATAAATTTTCTATTCCTTTGGTTTTTGTTTGTGATTCTTTAGAAAAATTCCATTTGTGTGGTTATCTGAGGAGAACTAGAAAACTTAGAAAGAGGGGTTTTTAGATTGTGTAAGCCCAAGTAGAAAAGACACAATTGTGAAGGTTTTAGGTGAACCTGTGAAACCTATTTTAATAGTGAACGCTAATATCCCCTGTGTGAGGATATTAGGAGTGGAGTAGCATTTTGTGTGGCTGTTGTTTAACAGCTGGTGAACACACAGGCAAACCACTATAATTCTTTGTCTTGTGGATTGAATGCTTTCTTAATCTTTTATCTTTTATCATACAAAGTTGTGGAATGTATGTGTGGTTGTGAATGTTATAAATATTTACATTTCAAGAAAGTGTGGAAAATGTTGTAATAAGTTAGATTTAAATTTTTGCAATCTATTTCAATTCTTTGCTATTTATTTTTATTGAGTTCTTGTTACAAAGGACGTTCTAGAAATAAGGTTGTCCTGCCGTAAACCTTTGATTTTTATGGTGTAAGGTTGTCCTTAGAACTAAATTCATATCAACCTCTCAATACTTGTTAATTGAGGTTGAGTTTATTTCGGCATTGTGAATTGACTTAGTTTTGTTAGCCTATCTCTTTATTGTTTATTCCGTTGTTTTAATTTTAATTTGGCATAGTCATATTCACCCCCCCCCCCTCCCCCCCTTCTTGGACATAGCTTGACCATTTCAGGGATCCGAACGGGATCTGGATGGACGGATTATTCATGGGCTTTGTGGGGTCCACCTTGATGCATTTGACATATCCACTGTCCATTAATTTTGTAAGTTTTTTTTTATAGGGAATGACCCCAACATCTAGGCAAATCAATGGTCCAATTGAACCACACCAACAATCAATGGTAGGTATTAATCTCCACTGTTTCCTAACGTGCGGTCCACTTGATCGTTCAATCTACTTCCTTTTTTGGGCTCCTGCCCCAACATTCTTTTTCAAAACGGATAGACGTATTAGATGGAGCACACGAATTTTAATTGGCCAAGTAGAGTCCCTCGTGGGGCTATGCAGGTTGGATGCAGGTGTGAATGGTGGTAGCTTTTAGCTATGGTTTAGGTATTCTTTAGCTACGATTTTAAGCCGTAGCAATTGAGCTACGGTTTATATCCGTAGTTAAAAGCTAGCATAGTTCGTAGCCTTTGGTCATTTTTTTGGTAGTGCCGAACATGAATATGAATCCGTATTCCTAAACCTAAATTAACCTAAACCTAAACCTAAACCTAAACCTATAACCTAACCTAAACCTAAACCTATAACCTTAACCTTAACCTATAACCTAAACCTAAACATATAACCTATAACCTATAACCTAACCTAAACCTATTCTTAAATCCCTAAACCCTTATCCTAAACATAAACCTATAACATAAACCTAAACCTAAACCTATAACCTAAACTTAATACACTTAACTTAAACCTACACCTTAACCCAAACATATAACTGGAACCCGAACCCGAACCTGAACCCAAATTCCTAAACCTAAACCTAAACCTAAACCTATAACCTAAACCTATAACATAAACCTATTCTCAAATCCCTAAACCTATAACCTAAACCTAAACCTAAACCTATAACCTAAACCTATAACCTATAACCTAAACCCAAACCTAAACCTAAACCTATAACCAAAACCTAAACCTAAACCTTAACCTATAACCTAAACCTATAACCTAAAACCTATAACCTAAAACCTAAACCCGATCCTAACCCGAACCCAATTTCCTAAACCTAAACATTAACCTACTCTCAATTCCCTAAAGCTATAACCTATAACCTAAACCTAAACCTAAAACCTAAATGTATTCTCAAATCCCTAAACCTAAACCTACACCTAATCATAATCTCAACTCTATAACCTAAACCTAAACTTGAAAACCCAAACCTAAACCCGAACCCGAACCTAATTTCCTAAACCTAAACCTTAACCTATTCTCAATTCCCTAAACCTTAACCTATAACCTAACTTAAACCTAAACCTATAACCTACACTTATAACCTAAACCTAAACCTACAACCTAAACCTGTAACCTTAACCTAAACGTAAAACCTAAAACTAAACTTAAAACCTAAATGTATTCTTAAATCCCTAAACCTAAACCTAAACCTAAAACCTACAACATTAACCTAAACCTATAACCTACAACATTAACCAAAACCTATTCTCAAATCCCAAAACCAATAACCTAAACCTAAACCTATAACCTACAACATTAACATAAACTTATAACCTACAACATTAACCTAAACCTATACTTATAACCTAAACCTATTCTCAAATTCCTAAACCTAAACCTATAACCTAAACCTAAACCTAAACCTATAACCCGAACTCGATTTCCTAAACCTAAACCTTAACCTGTTCTCAATTCCCTAAAGATATAACCTATAACCTATAACCTATAACCTAAACCAAAACCTAACCTAAACCTATAACCAAAACCAATAACCTTAACCTAAACCTAAACCTAAAACCTAAATGTACTCTCAAATCCTTAAACCTAAACCTACACCTAATCCTAATCTCAACTCCTTAACATAAACCTAAACTTGAAAATCCAAACCTAAACCCGATCCCGAACCCGAACCCAATTTCCAAAACCTAAACCTTAACCTATTCTCAATTCCTTAAAGCTATAACTTAAACCTAAACCTAAATGTATAACCTAAACCTATAACCTTAACCTAAACCTAAAACCTAAACCTAAACCTAAAACCTAAATGTATTCTCAAATCCCTAAACCTAAACTTACACCTAATCCTAATCTCAACTCCTTAACCTAAACCTAAACTTGAAAACCCAAACCTAAACCCAAACCCGAACTTGATTTCCTAAACCTAAACCTTATCCTATTTTCAGTTCCCTAAAACTTAACCCATAACCTACACTTATACCCTGAACCTGAACCTAAACTTATAACCTTAACCTAAACCTAAAACTTAAACCTAAAACCTAAATGTATTCTCAAATCCCTAAACCTAAACCTACACCTAATCCTAATCTCAACTCCTTAACCTAAACTTACACTTGAAAACCCAAACCTAAACCCGATCCTGAAAACCCGATTTCCTAAACCTAAACCTTAAGCTATTCTCAATTCCCTAAAGCTATAACCTATAACTTAAACCTAAACCTATAATCTTATAACCTTAACCTAAACCTAAAACCTAAATGTATTCTCAAATCCCTATACCTAAACTTACACCTAATCCTAATCTCATCTCCTTAACCTAAACCTAAACTTGAAAACTCAAACCTAAACCTGAACTTGATTTCGTAAACCTAAACCTTAACGTATTCTCAATTCTCTAAAACTTAACCTATAACCTAACCTAAACCTAAAACTATAACCTACACTTATACCTTAAACCTAAACCGATAACCTAAACCTGTAACCTTAACCGAAACATAAAACCTAAACCTAAACCTAAAACCTAAATATATTCTCAAATCCCTAAACCTATAACCTAAACCTAAACCTATAACTTACAACATTAACATAAACTTATAACCAAAACCTACAACGTACAACATTAACCTAAACCTATACTTATAACCACAACCTATTCTCAAATTCCAAAACCTATAACCTAAACCTAAACCTTAACCTAAACCTAAACCTATAACCTAAACCTAAACCTTAACCTATAAGCTAAACCTTAACCTATAACCTAAACCTATTACCTATAACTTAAGCTCAATTTTCTAAACCTTAACCTATATCCTAACCTAAACCTAAACTTATAACCTATAAGACTCGTATCCTAGCCCGTACTATTCCGTAGGCTTCCTCGGTCCTTCCAGTCGAATTCTGACGACTCGTGATCTGTTATCGACAGTTGCGCGCAACCTTGAGTCGTGTCCCGTATCCCAAAGTTGGCTTTACCCGAGACTTGTACCCTAGCGACCGCGCCGTCGTCGCGGTTCCGATGCCGTGTATTACGCGCCGAGCCAATACCCAGGCCAGGAGATGTGGGCCTACATTCAGTTTGAGGATGAATGTCGCGCATTGCAATCCCTAGAAAATATCACATCAATCACATCAATCAAGTACACATCACTCCCATCACTCACACCTATCCTCAAGTACAACCACCCCCTTAAAGTCAACTCTCCCTTACACAAGTACACCCATCACCTCACTCACCCATCCCATCCTCTCTCTCTCTCTCTCTCTCTCTCTCTCTCTCTCTCTCTCTCTCTCTCTCTCTCTCTCTCTCTCTCTCTCTCTCTCTCTCTCATTTTCTTCATTTTTCAAGCAACCATGAGACCCCAACATCCAAGCTCCATATGAGAAGCCATGTGTGGCCCACCTTCCTACTTCCCATCTCCACCATCCAAAGTCCATCTCAACCGTCGGAATCGTTTCATTGGAGCTCTAGATCGTGTTGGCGGAAGAAGTCCAAGAAGATCAAAGGTGGGTTTTTTTTTATGTTTATTTTCAACCGTTGATTGAGGGCCCACTTGTGGTGGGATCCATCTTGTTGTATGCATTCTATAGAGGGGCCTATAGTGGCAGGGTCCCTTCACCATCCGACGTCTCTCTCTCTCTCTCTCTCTCTCTCTCTCTCTCTCTCTCTCTCTCTCTCTCTCTCTCTTTTCGATCTTGATGACGATGATGATTGTATGGCCCACTTGATCCATGTCGTCCACGAGATGGACCCCACCTTGAAATGTGTGGCTGGTGGGCCACGTGTACGTGGACCCCACCTTAATGGACGTATAGCACTCAGACTGTCCAAGCTGTGGAGCGTCCAGCAGCAAAGGCTGCTGGAGTACACCAAAGAAAACAGAAATATCAGCTTGATTCAATTCCTGGTGGCCCACCTACATGTGCCACCTTGATGCATGTATTCATCCCCACCGTCCAAGACAACATATGCGTGGGGTCTGCTGTAATTTTGAGGTGATCCACACCGCCCAAATCACGGGACCACCACGATACGAGTTATATTCAGGCCGTCAGCAGGTCCCTGGACGTGAGGCAACACAAATGGCAGCTTCATCCAACCGTTGTGGCCCATCCATGTGGCACCACAACATATGGGTTTTTAACCCATGCTGCTGTCTGTTGTGGGGCCCACTCCACACGTGTTGCATGTGTGGAGATGGGCCCACCAGATGTATTCGCTGAACATTTCACCGTCCATTGTTGGATGGTGATTGGTGAGAGCCACCCTCCTGTATATGAACATCCAAGCCGTCCGTCCATTTTTACTGTATTTGTGGGCCACGTGAGCTGGACCCCACCTGATGGTGGTTCTGATCTCACCGTCCATCTGAGGACGGTGGGAAATCACCTTGATGTTGTTTATCCCCACCGTCCAATCTCTGGACGGTGGGAGTGGATCGGCTGATGTACCTTACTACCGCACGTCAGTAGGTCCTGTGGACCCCACTCATGATATATGTGATTCATCCATGCTGCAGAGCAACTGTGGGACCTACGCATGTGTGGACTCCACATGCATGTGAATATCAAGCCATCCATCTGTCCAGCGTCCAGGTCTGGACGCTGGAACCTATTTTTCAAAAAAAAACAAAGAAGAAGAAGAAGAAGAAAGAAGAAAGAAAGATAAAGTAATATATATCTATATATATATATATATATATATATATATATATATATATAAAGCCGTCCTTCTGGACAGTGCTGACGTCAGCATGATGTGTGTTTTATTACACACTGTCCAGATAGGCTGGACGGTGGAGTGTGCATGATGTACGTGTATCCACATGTGGGACCCACCTTGATTTCATCCAGACCGTCCAAACCAGGGACAGTGGGTCCCACGCAGCTAGTGCTGCTATTTGACATCAACCAGTCATGTGGGTTTGATCAGGGGTATGTGATTTATATCAGCCGTCCATTTGAGGATGTGTACCAGCCATGATGTATGTACTATATCTATACCGTCCACTTGGGTGAGGTACATGCAACATCGTGGGCCCATAGAGCACCATTTAGTAGTGATATGGGCCCATGTCTTTTGTGGGCGACAGATTGCATGTATGCATGTCATGTTGAATGACTTGAATGCATGGCATGTATGTATGTACACGTGAGATGCATGACTAGTTAGTCCCTGTAATAGTTGTATGCATGCATACATGTATGATGAGTGTGTGATAAGGTGCATGAGACTACATTATCTATTATACATGCATGGATGCAAGTAATACATGCATGAGTGATGGGTTGTGTGTTATACATGTATGGATGCAAGTAATACATGCATGAGTGATGGGTTACGTTGAATGCATATGTGACGTATATGGGATGGACACCTGATTCGCGCATGACCTAAATTATGGTAGGAAGGCACGCGCGAGGCTTGAGGTCGATTAAGCACTCCCTGGTAATATTATTTGAATGCATGCCTGTACGGGAGCTTAGTCGTACATGTGAGTGCATTGCATGCACCTTCATGACCTTGTCAATGAGATGTATTTGAGGCCCACCTTGATATATTTGTGGCTGCCCATGAGGCCTGCCTTGATATATTTTTAGCCTATCCCTGAAGTCCACCTTGATATATTAGTGCAGCCCATTGATGTAGCTCACTTGATGTGTATGAGGCCTATTAGTGCGGCCCATTGTGATGTATGCGGCCCACCATGATGTGGCCCATTGCAACGTGTATGAGGCCCGATGAGCTGTATATGCAACCCATAGTGATATATATTAGGTCCTTGTATGAGGCCATGGGCCTACGATACGTCTGGCTCTATGTGGGCTACTCCTTGGGAGTAATGATGGTTAAATGTCCACATTAATGGGCGATGATGGCTGAATGTTCACATTGTGACATTCCATTAGGCCTTGTTAGGCCCATTCTTACCGATTCTGATTGTCGTGACCGATTGTCGATTCTGATTGACATGACCGATTTGTTGATTCTAATTATCGATCGATTCCGATTATCGTGGCCGATTGCCGATTAGTGATCGAGGCTAATTATCATGACCTATTGTTGATTCTGATTATCATGACCGATTGCCGATTCTGATTATCGATCGATTCCGATTGTCGTGGTCGATTGCCGATTAGCGATTGAGGACGATTATCACGACCGATTACTGATTTCGATTATCATGACCGATTATTGATTCTGATTGACATGACCAATTTGCCGATTCTGATTATCGATCAATTTCGATTGTCGTGGCCGATTGTCAATTAGCGATCGAGGCCGATTTCATGACCAATTGCCGATTCCGATTATCATGACCGATTGCCGATTCTGATTGACGTGATTAATTTGCCTATTCTGATTATCGATCGATTACAATTATCGTGACCGATTGTCGACTCCGATTGACGTGATCGATATGTCGATTTTGATTATCGATCGATTCTGATTGTCATGGCCGATTGTCGATTCCGATTGACGTGACCGATTTCCCGTTTTGATTATCGACCGATCTCGATTGTCATGACCGATTATCGATTTCGATTGACGTGACCGATTTGTCGATTTTGATTATCGATCAATCTCGATTGTCATGGCCGATTGCCAATTCTGATTGACGTGACCGATTTGTCGATTCCGATTGTCAAGGTCGATTATCTTGGTCGAGTCAAATTATCGAGGCCTGATGTAATGTAAATAAGGCTATGAAGCCCTTTGTGATGTATATTAGGCCCGTGTTAGAGGCCCATTGTGATGTATATGTGGCTCGTGTTAGAGGCCTATTGTGATGTATATGTGGTCCATGTGATGCGACCCACTTGATGTATATAAGGCCCAATGTGATGTATCTATGGTCATCCATTGAGGCCCACCTTGATATGATGCATAATGGACCCGTGTGAGAGGCCCATTGCGATGTACTTGGGGCCCATGGGTTATGGCCCATTGTGATGTATTCGTGGCCCATGAGACGTGGCCCATCCGATGTATATAGGCTCATGTGATGCAACCCATGTGATGCGTATTAGACCCTTATGACGCGGCCTATTATGATTGTATGACGCCCATTGTGGTGTATTTGAGGGCTAGGTTATGGAGCTCGTTGTGATGTATGTTAGGCCCATGTGAAAGGCCCATCGTGATGTGTATTAAGCTCTTGAGTGAGGCCCATGGTGTTGTATTTTTTTGGCCCTCTTGTGAGGTCATGGTTCCACTATATGTCAGGATCTATGTGGGTCATTCCTTAGGGGCAATATTGGTTAAATGTCCACATTATCGAGGTCAATTGTCAATGTTGGTTATTGATACCGATTATGAGTATATGACAGCATAACATCATGATACATGCCCATACGCATCATCTGTATGTTTGCTATGAGATGTGGTTGATCATTGCATATGTCATTGAGCATGTTGTTATGAGACTCCCTGATAGGCGGAGGTTATTTCACATGAGAACACGGTATGCACAGGATTGATGTGACTGGATTGTATGACTCATGCATCTTGCATGCATTGTGATTACTGTATACCCTAATGACATCATGGCCGTAGCCTCCACAGGCATATCGTGGATGACCAGATGGGATGCAAGAAATTTGTTCTAACATCGGGCTGCCATAGATGGCCATGGGTGAAAATTTCTAAACCCTCTTCATACTAGATGACGCCCCAACGTCGAGACCGAGTGGATTCATGAGCACCCGAGTGCCAAATACCAGGAGGTCACGTCTCCCACTGTGTCGTAGTCAGTTGGGAGGGGGTGTGGCCTTACCTGCCCGAGGGTAGGGGGCATAGATAGGCTGAGTTTGACTAGCTCGTAAATAAGTCCGCTATCGACGTGACAGATAGATATTGGCAGACTATTGGCCAGACGGATAGTGAGGTTTCTTACGCTCACTTGGTCTGTGCTACTGGAAGAGGGGCGCTGTTATTTGGAGTGTACTAAACCCCGGTGATAATCCCAGAGATGAACAATACCGATATGTGGACTTATTGAGCAAGAGATGCATACTCATTCATTCACTATCCACTCGGGTTGGTGGTGCGCAACTATTTGTTATGCGTACCTTCGCAATAGCTAGGATTTCGGTTAGGGCGCGCGACTAACCTGAGATCAGGAGTTTACCACATTGAGTTTGACTATCCAAATTTAGGTATGAGACTGGTTTGATAGAAGTCCCTTGTGATGGACCCCATAGCTTGCGATACTACGTACTATCATCCGGACTTCACACTCCAACACGGTCATTCCATTAGCACCGTATATTGCATTACATACGCGGCATATGACATTTTGGGTTACCTGTGTTTCTGCATTTATATAGTTTAGATAAGACATCTGATATTTGACTCTTTATGACTCTTTATTTGTATAGTTGATCTGTATCGCGTATTCTGATATTGTTCCTTATTTGTATAGTTGATCTGTATTGCGTATTCTGATATTGTTTGACTCATGAACTTGTCAGTATTTTCGCTTTCTCTAATAACATATGATTCATGATCTTGTGCCTATTTCGACATTGTATGATTATGGCATTACGTTGAATACTTGACACTTACCTTGTGCACACACTTACACCACCCTCTAAGCTTTATATAAGCTTATGCACGATAGATGCGTGTAGGTCATGTTAGGTTACAGCAGCATGGAGCTTGGAGTATGTAGCTGACTTCTGTAATTTTTACATATGTATTTCTCTTTTAGCATTGTATTCAAATGTTTATATTAGTGGATATGTGATGATGATATTGCCTTTGTGATTTGGGTATACTTGTGATTATGCTTCTTACGAGAAAAACGTACGTTGAAAAATCCTCCTTGTAAGATCCCAAGATCGGAATCTGGTGTATGAAAGCTAGGAGCCGAGAATGAGGTACTACGGAGGCTGTCGGCATCAGATTTGGCGATCAAAAATCCTGTGAATCCGATTTTTGGGTTTAGGGCGTGACATAACCTACACTTATAACCTAAACTTAAACCTGTAACATTAACCTAAACGTAAAACCTAAACCTAAACTTAAACCTAAAACGTAAATGTATTCTCAAATCCCTAAACCTAAACCTAAAACCTAAACCTATAACGTACAACATTAACATAAACTTATGACCTTCAACATTAACCTAAACTTATACTTATAACCTAAACCTATTCTCAAATCCCAAAACCTATAACCTAAACCTAAACCTATAACCTAACCTAAACCTAAACCTAAACCTATAACCTAAATGTATTCTCAAATCCTTAAACCTAAACCTACACCTAATCCTAATCTCAACTCCTTAACCTAAACCTAAACTTGAAAACCCAAACCTAAACCCAAACCCGATTTCATACACCTAAACCTTAACATATTCTCAATTCCCTAAAGCTATAACATATAACCTAAACCTAAACCTAACTTAAACTTATAACCTAAACCTATAACCTAAATGTATTCTCAAATCCTTAAACCTAAACCTACACCTAATCCTAATCTCAACTCCTTAACCTAAACCTAAACTTGAAAACCCAAACCTAAACCCAAACCCGATTTCATACACCTAAACCTTAACATATTCTCAATTCCCTAAAGCTATAACATATAACCTAAACCTAAACCTAACTTAAACTTCTAACCTAAACCTATAACCTTAACCTAAACCTATAGCCTAAACCTAAACCTAAACCTAAAACCTAAATGTATTCTCAAATCCTTAAACCTAAACTTACACCTAATCCTAAGCTCAACTCCTTAACCTACACCTAAACTTGAAAACCCAAACCTAAACCCGATCCCGAACCCGAACCCGATTTCCTAAACCTTAACCTTAACCTATTCTCAATTCCCTAAAGTTATAAGCTATAAGCTATAACCTAAACCTAAACTTATAACCTACACTTATAACCTTAACTTAAACCTAAAACCTAAATGCATTCTCAAATACCTAAACCTAAACCTACACCTAATCCTAATCTCAACTCCTTAACCTAAACCTAAACTTGAAAACCCAAACCTAAACCCGAACCTAATTTCCTAAACCTAAACCTTAACTTATTCTCAATTCCCTATAACTTAACCTATAACCTAACCTAAACCTAAACCTATAACCTACACTTATACCCTAAACCTAAACCGATAACCTAAACTTATAACCTTAAACCTAACCTTTACCTAAACCTAAAACCTAAAACCTAAACCTATATATAACCTAAAACCTAAACCTAAACCTAAAACCTAAATGTATTCTCAAATCCCTAAACCTAAACATACACCTAATCCTAATCTTAACTCCCTAACCTGAACCTAAACCTAAACTTGAAAACCCAAACCAAAACCCGAACCCAATTGATGTAATAATGTAGCCAAATCACATGGCAACAAACAAGAAAATCTTGCTTTGTTGGCAAGCATACTTGAACTCAAGCATCACAATGTATCTATTTCCATCTCCACTATCTCTTATAGCATAGATTATTTGAGATTTGGATTTATCTCATTTTTAGAGTCATGTCCTAACGCAATATGATAATATTAATAGACAAGGTGGATTTCTCACCAACATTATTCCAAGATCCATATAACTTATCCTTATATGAAGTTAGGTAGGGCACATGCAGCTTGAATCCATCAAGGGACATAATGATCACCTCTCATATGTTCTCTCTTTTCATTTGTTTTTTTTTTTTTTTTTTTCCATAGGATTGTTTATTTTGTGGTGTTTGGTACAACATTTTATCATGTTAATATAATTATAAGTGGCCTAATCTCACCTTTACAAAAACAACTAACAATAATTTCTACTTGATGAGAAATCACCAAGTACCATTAGGCTCAACCCAAAAGATAAATCAACATTTTCTTTCTTTCTTTTTCTTTTAACACACACTCACACACCAGAGTCGCTTACGGCCACAATGGGTACTTGAATTCATGACATTGTATTGAAACTATTTTGAATATACCATGAAGGCATGAGTAAGGACCTAAGTGTGTGTGCACAGTCTGTGATGTGTTCACCACACTGAATTTTGTGAGCCCCATCAAGAAATAGGCTATGAATAATTTTTTGTATTTTATTTATAATGTTAAAATCATATGTATCTATGCGTGGATGAATGTGATGTGGATAAGATTGTTTGTGTTTCAATGGATGTAGTTTATGTTTGGATGAATGTAGTTTATGTTTGGATGGATTTACGTAGTTTGGGTTTAGATGGATGTTAATATAAATTGATGAAATATATTATATAACAGGTGTATACCGGGAAGAATATGATGAAATATATTGTGACAAGTGTATATCAAGAATTTTGTGCTAGAATAATGAAAAAAAAAAAGAAAAAGAAGAAGAGACTTTTACCTACGAAATATTTCGTAGGTAAAAGTCTTATCCACGTTTTTTACCTACGAAACTTTTCTTAGGTAAAAGTCTCATCCACTTTTTTACCTACAAAACTTTTCGTAGGTAAAAGTTTTGTAAATATTGAAAGTTTTGTAAATATTTTTACCTACGAACATTTTCGTAGGTAAAAGTATCGTGAAATACTTTTACCTACCAAAACAATCGTCGGTAAAAGTTCTGTAAATATTTGCAGCTACAAAAATTTTCGTAGGTAAAAGTATCGTAAAATATTTTTACCTACGAAACAAATCGTCGGTAAAAGTTTTTTACTTATTTCGTCGGTAAAAGTTTTGTAAATATTTTTACTTACGAAAAAATTCGTCGGTAAAAGTTTTTAACTTATTTTTTACCGACGAAAAAATTCGTTAGTAAAACTTTTGTAAATATTTTTACATACAAAAACAATCGTCAGTAAAAGTTTTTTACTTCTTTTTTGCTGACGAAAAAATTCGTCGGTATAAGTCTAACCTTTGCCGACGAAATTTTTTTCGCCGATAAAAGTCTTTACCCTCGGTCTTTTACCGATGAAAATTTTCGTCAGTAAAACTTTTTTCCTACGAAAAAAGTGGATTTAGCGATGAAAATTTTCGTCGGTAAAAGTGATTTTTCTTATAGTGTGATGTCCCCTCAGGTGATGTTTAACAAGAAGAACAAGGGAGGCAACCCCCTCAAGAACCACCAGTTAAGCCTCCATTGAGAAGGTCTACTTGAGTGAGTTAACCATCCATGGGGTAACACTTATTGAGTATGTCATGCTTACAGATGGGGGTGAAAATGAGAACTATCAGGAGTCTCAAACCAATGAATATAAATGAGGGTGGATAAGAGTTATGCAAGAGAAGATGAATTATTGAGAAACTTCTTACAACATATTTGGGGTTTTCTTTCTTAGATAAAAGAAAAAAATAGAAGGGTTGACAGAGGAAGATGAGCTAGGTGTTTTGTTTCTTTAAGTTTCTTTCTTTTTTTAAAAAAAAAATAAAAAATAAAAAATAATAAAAATTAATAAAATAAAATTATAAGAGGGTTTTTCATCTCCAAGTTCATGAGATTTCATCTATCATGTAAGCAGTTTTATTAGATTTAAGAGAGGTAGGTCTAGGTAGGTCTCTTAATGACCATACTTTTATTATTTCTATTAGAGTGTATTTTGCCAGACCAGATCTTATGGTTTTTCCCTTTACATTAAAGGATTTTCCGCATAAAAAATCTTAGTGTCTTTTGTATTTTGCATATTTGATGATTTGTTTGCTTATATTGGAAGTGATTATCATCCATTAATCTTTTTGTATTATTAATCTCATTGATTTTTATATAGAAGGAAAAAAAATATGTGGTTTCTCAATAATTAAAAGGATAAATTAGTCATTACGGCAATAGCCTTATTATCCATCTATCCATCAATTTATGAAAGTTATTTGTTTTTTTTCCTCATTAAAAATGATAGAGATTTGTTTGAGAAATTAATACTAATAAGCAAGGGGTTTGTATGCTCTTATTAAAAATGATAAAGATTTATTTGAGAATACTAATAAGCAAGGGGTTTGTATGTTTGATAACATAAAACCACGCGTGCATTTTTTATAACGTCTCCGGATATTGGAGATCTTTCTCGCTGGAGTATTACATTCCCTTAACTACGCTTCAGCTTCTTCACCGGAATGAGTATGGATAGTCTATCGTTGGATTTCTCTCTAACTTTTTCTGAGTCCCACTATGACTTTTGTGTTACATCTACACAAGATAAATATAAAGCATAAGCCCAAAATTGATGTACATCCAAAGCTCAAGTAGATCACACCATAGAAAGTAGTGGGGATTAAATAAACTACCATTGAAACTTTCCTAGATCTAACCATGAGGCTTATTGACCATCTGACCTGCTCATAAGATCACACATACCTAGATGAAGTTAAAATACAGCTTGATCAAAACCTTCCGTGGCCCCAAGAAGTTTTCAACGGTGGCATCAATTCCTACTGTCTTCAATAGTATCGTTTTTTAGTTTTGAATTTGCATAGTTTTTGGGTTTGTATCCTATACCGATCTGAAAAAAATGGACGGACAATGTGAATCTACGAGATACATCATGGTGGGGAAACGAAAGTTTCACACCTCAAGAACTTCCTGTGCTTGCTGTGCTAAGGGGAGCGGATTAGGTGAGACTCCGGCCTCACCCAAGATGGTGCAACCCTTACCGTGGTGCCCACCTTAATGTGTGTATTCTATATCCACTCCACTCCGTCCATCCGTTTTTTAAGATCACTTTAGATCGTGATACCAAAAGTTAAGAAGATCCAATTATCAGGTAGACCATACTTCACGAAACAGTAGCTCTACCATTAAAAACTTCTTACGGCTCACCTTTTTTTTTTTTTTTTTTTTTTTTTTTCTTTCTTTTTTTTTATTTTTTTATTTTTAACACACGCACACCCACCCCACCTATGGATACTCGAACCCTTGACCTGGTGTTGAAACTCTAGAGAGTCTACCACCCGAGCAAGAGTAAGGATCCTTCTTAGGGCTTACCTTATTAATGTTCCCATAGTTTTTTATTTTCCTCCTTATTAATGTTCCCATAGTTTTTATTTTCCATCCAATCAGTTGAGAAGTTCACATAAGCCTGAATGAAGATAAATAACAAGTACCAGCTTCATACACAACTTTTGTAGCCCAGTAATAGTCAATCACCATTGTTTATGGTTCACCTGATAGTTGGATCTGTATCATTTTTTAGGATAATGCTCCATGATGATATGGAGAAACAGATGGACAGGGTGGATGCAAAATACACACGTCAAGGTGAGTACCACGGTAAGGGTGGCACCGTCTTGGGTGAGGCCAGGGTCGCACCTAATCTACTCCCCTCGTGGACCGCATTCCAGGTCCAGAGAAGGAAATCGGAAATGTTGACATGTAGAACTTCCTTAGCCCCATCATGATGTATACATCAAATCCACACTGTCCATACATTTTTCCATAGAATAATACAAAATATGAGGCAATTCAAGGCTCAAGTAAGCCACACTATCAGATCAATGGGAGTTGGATGTCTATTATTGAAACTTTACGAAGCCGCATAAGGCTCTCGTCAAGTTGATATTTGTGTTTACCCTTTATCCAGGCCTGTGTGACCTTATGAAAAAAATTTGATGGCAAATAAACCTCACAATAGACCATAGAAAGATTTCAATGCTAGTCATTCAATCTTCGCTGCTTTAATTGGTGTAGTGTAGCAAAAGGGGCTTGATTAATAGTATTAATCAAAATGTCAAGTGAACAACAAAACGTTCTAGGCTTTTACTTTATAAGGCATTCATCGTAGCCTTTTAAGTAAAGGAGAACAAAACGTGCAAGCCCTTTACTTTATCTGGTGTTCCTCCAAACCGCAAGTAAAGAAAAACAAGACGTTGCAGCTTTCAACTTTTTCAGGCTTTATACGGACGCGGATTGCGTCCTACCCCTGCCCAGACGATAATCCGTTTGGCCAGGGCTCTGTGGAGCCAACCGTGATGTAGCTGTTTCATCCTGCCGTCCAAAAATTTTTCCAGAAAATTTATGTTAACCAAAAAATGAGGCACGTCCAAGACTTGAGTGGACCACAAAGTGGGGATTGTACGTCCACCATTAAAAGCTTCTTGGGAGCTAGAGAAGTTTCGGATCAAGCTGATATTTGTGTTTTCACTTCATCCACGTATATGTGACCTTATTAATAGGTTTTATGGTAAGAAAAACATTACGGATACTTAGAAAGGTTTCAACGGTGGGTGTCATATCAGTGCAGGTTCCTTTGGTGTGGTCCACTCAAGCCTTGGACCTGCCTCATTTTTTGGTACACATTAAAATTTTCTGAAAAAATCGTTGGACGGCAGGATGAAACAGTTACATCACGGTGGGCTCCACAAAGCCCTGGCCGGACGGATTACCGTCCGGCGGAGGTAGGACGCAATCCGCGTCCGTATAAAGCCTGATAAAGTTAAAGCTGCGACGTCTTGTTATTCTTTACTTGCGGTTTGGATGAACACCAGATAAAGTAAAGGGCTTGCATGTTTTGTTCTTCTTTACTTAAAAGGCTACGATGAATCCTTATAAAGTAAAAGCCTGGAACGTTTTGTTCTTCTTTACTTGACGTTTTGATGAATACTATTAATCAAGCGCCTTGTGCTACACTACTCTCTCTGTTTGATTGCTAAGCCCTTACGCGTGTATAAGGCATCCACGCTACCTGCCATTGCATGTGCCTACGCAGCATATGGGTAAAAAATCTCAGCCGTCCATAAAAAGGGCCCCACTATTTAGATGCGCTGGCAAAAAGATTAGCCCATATCAAGCCATCAGGTAGAAAGATAAGTGGACTCGTTCAAAAGACTAGGATGAACTTCTCATTTATTTTCTCTAATTGATGGATTGGATCTCAGACAAGCATGCCATGTTGGTGCATGTGGCGGCTTGCATAGGAACTGCCTTATATGCGTGTATGGACTTTGCAAAACCATACGCTTTATATGTTTACATTACTATCTTTGGGCAGCTCTTAAGTTGTCTGATTTCATTCAAATCATTCTATTCCATGGTTCTTCATTTGAACTCTCAACTTACTCGAATTTGGGTCCGTCCTTGACAATCTAAAAGAAGCTAATAGCTACAAGATCAGGTGCACATACCTCACTTCTCTGGCCCGTGATTTTATTCGTTCTTTCGAAATGGTTTCTAGGCTCTGAATTAATTTATATCCAACCCAACAGGTGTGTGGCACATTCAAGTCATCCATTTGGTGGAACCCACCATGTCGATTGCCTAGACAAGGAAGGGGAGGTCCAAATACCTGGTAAGCCAAATCTATTCAAATCGGAGGATAGATCTAACATTTTCTTACACGATTATTTGGTTTTTACACTGTTGGCTACCTCTCCATATCTCCAAGGAATGGCAAGGAATGCAAGCGTGATCATCTTTCCCACCAGGGAAGATGTATCCGCCAGCTTTCTTTCTTTTCATTATTATAAGTTTTTTTTTTTTGAAAGGTGGGAGCATACCACTTGAATTCGCCAGATAATCATTTAAGGAACTGGAGACTGGATGTTTGGTTACTAGGTTTTCTTAAGTTATTTCTTTTGATTTTCCATTCAAGCGTATGAATAGAGCAATATTGAAACTTTGGTTCTTCACCTCGGTAAGAAAAGGAGTCTCCCATTTTGTAATTAACATCATATCAAGTAGGGATATTTATGAAAAAATCCTCAAAAACCCGGATTTATGAGAAAAATATTGAACTATTCTTAATTTGTAGAAGGAGATAGACTGAGGACTAATTAACCAAAATGCACTTTGTTTATTTTATTTTAAGAAAAGTTGTAGAGCCAAGCATCATGGACCCATGTGATGTGTGTATGACATCCAACCCATCAAACATGTGGACCTACCATGGTTATCTTTACAAAAAAATGAAAGAAAGAAAAAGGCCTGCCCAATTATCATGTGGTCCATATAAAAAGCTGTTACTCCAAAACTCCAATTTAGGTGTGGCTCACATGATATTTTGATTGGCCTAATTTTGAAGCGTTTGTTCATTATAGTTGGGCGCTTTTGCACGGAATGGATATCATACATAAACCATGTTGGATATACAATGCTTGACTTATACCACTTTTTGCAAAAAATAAAAATAAAAACGACCAAGGCTATTTTGGACATTGTTCTTTCCATTTGTGCAATTGGATGATCGTTTTGAAAATTCAAAATAGCCGATGCATGTTCCAAAGATTGAGGTTTTGAGGAATTTTTGTTTTTATAAAAGACCATTTTAAATATTGAAAGGTAACGGGGATCGTGCATAAGAAAACTCGAATTCAATCAAACAAGAAGAAATCAAACACAATACAAACAAACAAAGATCACATGATTTTTGTATGAAAAAACCCTTGCGCGAAAAAACCACGGCACAAAGCAACAACGAATCCACTATGAAAGTGAAATTTCAAGAGATGGATGGGCTTACCGATCCATACAACCCCAAAATCCCTTCACAAAATTCAATCTTTGCTCTCCCTTCTCCTCTATAAACTCCTTGAATGTGATTCACCCCAATTCCTCCATTTACAACTCCTTATATAGAGTTACAATTGAATCAAGAAACAAAATATGCTATACAACCGAATCAATAAATAAAATACACACGTCCACAAAATCAGGCACATCTATCAGTAGGATGGACAACCATCAATGGTCTATCGATGGGATCGAAGCCACCTTTGATGGGATGAGTAGCACTCCAAAAACTATCCAACGAGTAACTGAGAATTGTTTGAATTTTCATGATAAGATCAAGTGTACTGTCGATGACATTGATAGATGCTCGATGGGATCAAGCTGCCTATCAATGCCATCGACAGACCCTATTTCAGATAGATTGAAGATATCTAACAACAACGTCCACCATGAATTCAATCTCCATGCTTTATTGCTTCACCCTGTCATCACCATCTCTAACCACCTTCCATCATAGCTCTATTGTCACTTATTGTGCACACTTCGTCTTCATTAAGCTTCGTCAAGCCTAGATAAGTTACACAGAACTTAAACTTTTCTGTACAAAATACTTTAATAAGCAAGTCAACTGAGTTCATTGTTTCCTATAGTGTGGCCCACTTGAGTTTTGGATCCACCACATTTTTTTCTTTCTTGTATTAAAATGAGCTTACAAAATGAAGTTTTCAACGGTCAGCACCTAGCATCCCAACTTAAGAAGTTTCTGTGAATGTCTTTAGCAGGAAATTCCTATCAGATTACATCTGACGATGCCGATAGTGGAATTGGATTGCATGGTGTGTCGCACACCATTGACCAGACATCACCAAAGTATGTGGGCCCTACCATGACATATGTGTTATATCAAAACTTTCCATCCATTTTGCGAGATCATTTTAGAGCATGAGTCCAAAAAAGAGGCATATCAAAATCTCAAGTGGACTAAATCACATGAAAATAGTGGTGATTGAACACTCACCATTAAAAACTTCCTACACCCCATTGTTATGTTTATTTACCATCCAACCTTTTGATTAGGTCACATAGACCTAGACCATGAAGGGAAAACACAAAGGGAAAACATAAATATCGGCTAGATCAGAGCCTTCTATGAGGCTAAGAAGTTTTCAACGGTCAGCACCCAATTCCCACTATTTCCTATAGTGTGGCCTACTTGAACTTTAGATTTAGCTTTTTTTGGCCTTATGACATTAAATAATATGGAAACATGTATGAATGGTGTGGATAAAACATATGTGTCACAATATGCCCCCACAAAGCCCCTAATAGGACTGTACAAGCTTGTTGCGATTGCAGCTTCGGTGGATCCCGAATCTGGGCAGGATTGCCTACTGATGCTGGGAGTGGGTTAGGTGTTACCCAGGTAACTTACCATAAGAAACAATTGTGATTGAATCCCCACCATTAAAAACTTCAAGGGGGCCACCAAAATGTTTATTTGCCCTCCAACTTGTTGATAAGGTCATAAAGACCTGGTTGAAGAGACCACACAAATATTAGCTTCGTCTAAAACTTTTGTTGCTCAGGAAAAGTTTTTAATGATCGATTACCATGGTTTCCTGATGTAGAGTGGGTACAGTTTCATGGCCAAAATGGATCAGAAAAGGCCCGGTCGATGACAGAAGTGATCTGGACCGTCGGACCTTAGATCGGGCGTATCTCGCAATCTGGAATGAGTTAGTTGACGTAAAATATATGATTTTGGGGTAGAATGAGCTACTTTAGCCAACCAACCCCGTTATGCCTGGTTCCGACGCTCAGAATTGCAAAAAACCCCTAGATCGATGGTCGTTTCCCTACTTTAAATAGTAAGTTTTAGTTTTATTATAACTCTTCATCTGTCGGGCTTTAGGAGTTGCGCCCAACGTGAAAAGAGCTTAGAATAATTAGGAGAATGGTTTGGTAAAGCCAAATAAGACACTTACTATTTTTGGCCGAAAACCTTGCGCACTAGTAGACATCACGACCGTCTATAAATAGTAAGTTTACTATTTATAGTAAGTCACAGATTCTAGGAGTTTTAGTTGTAGTTTGATTCTGATTTCTTTCCCATTGCTCGGTACCCCTATTTAAAGGGTTGTGAACTTGTTTTTCGTCATCAATTAATCAATTTTGAATTTCTTAGAATTTATTTCTATTTTCTGCTTTCTTTCCTCGTGGATTCGAGAAGTCTCTGTGAGGAGTCCAGAGAAGCTCTGTGGATTCAGAGTAGTTATCTTCATCACGTTCATCCATGCGTCAATTGGTAACAAAGCAAGGGCTCTCCTCGGGCCTATGGCAAACAATGAAGGTATGGATCAAAATCCTATGGACAGTGATCCAGAGATTCGTTATCTTTCGGAAAAAATGAAAGCTTTCCACCGGGAGAGTTAGTTGACCATGCAATGGCTGCAGACAACTCTCAACCGTCTTACAAATGCGCTACTTGCGCCCCGAGACCTAAGTGGTACTCCACCACCTATGGTTGCTCCACCACCCATGGTGGCTCCACCACCCATGGTTGCTGTACGACGCAACCCCGATTTTTGTAGAGTACTACCAGTGGCAAATCGTAGGGCTACCCCAGATGATTCAAGTTCTAGTGACGAGGACCTTAATGAGGGTTTTGCCCGACGACTAATCTATGAAGGCGATCACCTAGATCGTGCTGAAAGAGACTATCGAGGTAAGGCTGAACTTCCTAGTTTTAATGGTCTATTACGTATAGAAGATTTCCTCGATTGGCTAGCCGAAGTAGAGAGATATTTTGATAATATGGACGTGCCAGATCATAAAAGGGTAAAATTGGTAGCGTTTAAGTTAAAATATTGTACTTCTGCATGGTGGGAACAATTACAACTCTCACGAGCCCGCTAGAACAATGCGCCCATCTCATCATGGCCACGGATGAGACGTCTTCTTCGATTACGATTTCTTCCCAGTGATTATGAGTAGATATTATTCCAGCAATACCAAAATTGTCGACAAGGAAATCGAACCGTCACAGATTACACTGAAGAATTCTAGCAGTTGGCTACACGAAACGATCTGTCAGAATCTGAGTCGCAGAAGGTGGCACGATTTATAGGTGGGTTGCAACCAACAATTCAGGACCGAGTTTAGATGTACCCAGTCAGGACCGTAGATGAAGCAGGTCAATTGGTGGGTAGGGCAGAAACACAACTTGTAAGAGTTCCTACTCATCCCTATCCTTCAACTCGACCCCCATGACGGGTCCCACGCAGGATCCAGTGCTGGCACAAGGAAAAGATCCAATAGGAGAACGTCATCAACCTCCTACAACCGAAAACCGTGATATGGGGAGCAACTCATCCAGACCTCAATGTGTAGCACCCACGACAGCGGACCCGAGTAGGATTCCAAATCCTTATGCTCGGCCAAGGTCGAACAATTATTACCACTGTGGCCAGTCAAGCCACTTATCAAACACATATCCTCAACATCCCGCAACACACTTGACTATAAACGAAGGGGGCACTGAAGATGAGACCGCAGAAGAAGACCATGGCTATGATGAACATGAACAAACCACTGAAGAAATATCAGGTGGCGATGAAATGACAAGCGAGGATCGTGACGAATTTCTAGTTGTGAGGCGATTACTGTATACCCCACGAAAGGAATTACATCCACAGCGACACAATATATTTCGTACTCGATGCACTGTCAACGGAAAGGTCTGTGATGTGATCATAGACAGTGGTAGTAGCGAGAACATCGTCTCAAAAGTGATGGTGGACAAGTTGTGACTACCAACGACGAAACATCCTTCCCCGTACTCAATTGACTGGATAAAAAAGGTGAATGAGACCAATGTAACTGATTAATGCACTATCTCATTTTCAATTGGTAAAAATTATAAGGATCAGATACTTTGTGACGTGATCGACATGAAAGCTTGCCACATGCTACTCGGTCGACCCTGGCAGTCGGACCGTGATGCGACCCATCGGGGACGAGACAATGTCTACGTATTCGTCAAGGATAGTTGAAAAATAATCATTGCCCCTATGACACCAGAGAACCACCCTGAAGCTTCTAAAGTGGAAGGGAATTCCTTCTTGACCATTTAGGATTTCATGGAGGAATCTAAGGAAACCAGCGAGGTATACGCTGTAGTAGTGAAGGGCGAGGAAGAGGAACCCTCAAATATCCCTCCAAGCTTAAAACTGTTGCTAAACGAATTCAAAGAAATCTGGCCTGAGGATTTACCTGATGGATTGCCCCCCATGAGGGACATCCAACATCACATAGACCTCGTCCGTGGGGGTATCCTGCCCAACCGCCCTCATTATCGAATGAGTCCAAAGGAGTGTGAGATACTTCAGGGGCAAGTGGAGGAATTGATCCGTAAGGGTCTCTTGAGAGAGAGCATAAGCCCATGTGTCATACCAGCATTATTAATGCAAAAAAATGGAAACTGGCGCATGTGTGTCGACAGTCGGGTAATTAATAAAATTACCATCAAATATCGGTTCCCAATACCACGGTTGGACAACATGCTCGATATACTAGAAGGGGCCAAGGTGTTCTCTAAACTAGATCTAAGGAGCGGGTATCATCAGATACGTATCCGACCCGGTGATGAGTGGAAAATGACATTCAAGACTAAGGAAGGGTTATATGAGTGACTGGTCATGCCCTTCGGCCTATCGAACACACTAAGTACTTTTACGCGTTTGATGAATCAAGTTCTAAAACCCTTCACTGGCTGATTTGGGTAGTATATTTTGATGACATATTGATATATAGTCAGGATGAGGCGGAGCAAATGAAACATCTCAGGCAGGTGTTGCAGGTCCTATAAATTAACAAGTTGTACCTCAACTTGAAGAAATGTAGTTTTTTAACTGACAGCCTATTGTTTCTAGGATTTGTTGTAACGTTCGTAGGCATTCGTGTGGACGATGAAAAGGTACGAGCTATTAGGGAATGGCCGATCCCGACAAACATTCATGAAGTGAGGAGTTTTCATAAGTTGACGACTTTCTATCGTCGATTTGTGTGAGATTTTAGCACCATAGTCACGCCTATAACAGATTCATGAAAAAAGGACCGTTCCAGTGGACCGATAAAGCTGACAAGTGCTTTCATGAGATCAAGTATCGTTTATCTACAACACTGGTCTTGGTGCTTCGTAATTTCAACAAATTATTTGAGGTTGAGTGTGACACTTCATACGTCGGAATTGGGGGAGTATTATCACAGGAAGGCAGGCCGGTAGCCTTTTACAGCGAGAAGCGCAGCGAAGCCCGAAAGAAGTGGTCGACTTATGAGCTTGAGTTGTACGCAGTTGTTCAAGCGCTGTGACATTGGCAGCATTATCTGATTCAAAGAGAGTTTCTTCTGTACACTGACCATCAAGCATTAAAGTTTATTAATAGTCAGACTAACGTGAATCGCCCGTTGGGAAACCTCCTTCGCTGTATTTCAGGAGAAAAATCGAAGCAGTGTGATTTGGACTTGTCTCAAGCAGAGTTTGCATTCAACAACATGGTGAACTGCTTGACAGGAAAATCACTGTTCCAGATTATCTATGGACGAGTGCCTCGCCACACGCTTGACTTGGTCCCTCTGCCCAAGCACCCAGGCACGAGCATTGCAGCAGAACATATGGCAGAGAAGATCATGGACATCCATGCAGAAGTGCAGACCAAGCTACATGCCTCGAACGAGAAGTATAAGGAACAAGCGGACAGACACCGGCGACAAAAAGTGTTCGAGGTAGGCGACCGCGTTATGGTCCATCTGCGCAAAAATCGATTTCCAACCAGGACGTACAACAAGTTAAAAAATAAAAAGATTGGACCTGTCCCAATCATTCGAAAGATCAATGACAACGCTTATGTTGTTGATCTTCCAGATGACATGGTGATCTCATGGACTTTCAACGTCGCGGACCTGACCGAGTATCATGAACCAGCGCAAGATGAGAACTGGAGGACGAGTTCTTTTGAAGTGGAGGGGACTGATGTAGAGTGGGTCGCGGACAGTTTCATGGCCAAGATGGATCAAAAAAGGCCCGGTCGACGACAGAAGTGATCTGGACCGTCGGACCTTAGATCGGGTGTATCTCGCAATCCGGAATGAGTTACCTAACGTAAAATATATGATTTTGGGGTAGAACGAGCTACTTTAGCCAACCAACCCCGCTATGCTGGGTTGTGATGCTCAGAATTGTGAAAAACCCCTGGATCGACGGTCGTTTCCCTGTTTTAATTTCATTTTTACTATAAATAGTAAGTTTTAGTTTTATTATAACTCTTCATCCGTCGGGCTTTAGGAGTTACGCCCAACGTGAAAAGAGCTTAGAATAATTAGGAGACCGGTTTGGTAAAACCAAATAGGACACTTACTATTTTTGGCCGAAAACCTTGCGCACTAGTAGACATCACGATCGTCTATAAATAGTAAGTTTACTATTTATAGTAAGTCGCAGATTCTAGGAGTTTTAGTTGTAGTTTGATTCTTATTTCTTTCCCATTGCTTGGTACCCCTATTTAAAGGGTTGTGAACTCATTTTTAGTCATCAATTAATCAATTTTGAATTTCTTAGAATTTATTTCTATTTTCTGCTTTCTTTCCTCGTGGATTCGAGAAGTCTCTGTGAGGAGTCCAGAGAAGCTCCGTGGATTCAGAGTAGTTATCCTCATCATGTTCATCCCTGCGTCATTTCCTATATTATGGTCCACCTCAGATTTGGATCTGCTTCATTTTAGCGATTATACCTTAAAATGAGTTTTCGGAACTGACATACAAATTGGATATAAGGCACATACATTATGGTGGGCCCCATAGTCACATATCCCATCCCACATCTCCAAACAAGAGAAAGGGGCAAATGTGCCAAATTAACATATTTTAGACATTTCGGATGTTTGTTAACAAATAGGTTGTTTTAGATTCCATACTTAATTTTCAGAGTTTGACACTACTTTTACGTAGTTACCAAACATGTCTTTAGACTTCAAATTCAGACTTCATCTTCATATTTCATATTCTGACTTTAGACTTCAGATTTAACAAATAGGCCCTAACCCTCCTCTTTTTTCCTTGAAAACAAAAAGACGATGCTGCAACATTAGTGGACTATTCTATGATTTAGGATATGGAAAATATGAACATCGGAGTGATGAGTTAGATATAGTAGTAGACTAACCCCTAACACATGACAACGACAATCAAAACCTTTAACACATGACAACCTTGACCCGTAACACATACTCGACGTTGGGCTCCACAGACAACAACAGACAACAACCTTGTAGTGTTAAGCATCAAGGTCAAGAATTTCAGGGCCGAGGTTGTCATGTGTTAAGGGTCAAGGTTGAAGTTGTCAGGTTCAAGGTTGTCATGTGTTAAGGGTCTAAGGTTGTCATGTGTTATGAGTTAGGCTTGTCATGTGTTAAGGATCTAGGTTGTCAGGGTCATGGTTGTTAAGGATCGAGGCTGTCATGTACTAAATTAAGAGTAGAGGTTGTTAGGGTCGAGGTGGCCAGGGTCGAGGTTGTCATTTGTTAAAATTCGAAGTTATCATGTGTTAAGTGTTTGGGAGGCGTTGGACACCATTTGTGGGGCCACCATGGGGTATGTTTCGAATCCACTCCATCCATTCTTATTGGAATTTCATAGAAGGCCTTGATTTGAAGAATGAACCACATCCGACAATCATGTGGACCACACCACATGGAAATAGTTATAACAGTGAATGATCACCGTTATCGTTTGTTGGGTTTTGTGAGTCTTGGGTCTGTCTCATTTTTTATCTCATATTCTATAATGAGCTTTCAAAACAGATGAACGGATTGAATTTCTCGCTAACATCATGATGGGCCTCACCTAGGTTCCCAGTGCAGTTCCTTCATTTGTGAGCCCACTAACATCATGGTGAGCCCATCCTGATGTTTGTGAGAAATCCACTCCATCCATCTGTTTTTCAAGCTCATTTTAGGATATCAGACAAAAATGAGACGGATCCAAGACTTAAGTGAGCCAACTTTCTTTCTCCAGTTTCAACAGTAGGCATTTCTATACCCAGTTTTACCTCTCGTATGGCCCACTTGAGTCTTGGATGAAGATCATTTTTGGTCGCATGTCCTAAAATGATCTCAGAAAACATACAAACAGGGTGCATTTCTCACAAATATCAGGGTGGGATCCTGTACAGCAACTTTGAGCGAAGGCGTCTGTCTATGCCCCTGCTGTACAAATTAGATGCTTTGTCTAGCTGTTTCATGATAGATGGGGTCTTTTCTTTTTGTTGGGCCCCACCCGAATAGCTGTATTTCTCTCTGTTTAATGGAATTGTGGCAAGAGTCTACGTTATATATATATATATATATATATATATATATATATATATATATATATATATATATATATATATATATATATTTAAAAAAAAAAAAAAAAAAAAAAAAAAAAAAAACAGCTAAGGAATGAATCGCATTCCCTGCCGCACTCTCATTGCCTGATTGGCTTGTCATTCAAGGTAGGGGCAGTTTCATCCCTTTAAAATTTTAAAAAGATATTCAGACCATGTAAGAAATATTTTATAAAGGGTATAAGAAATATCTTAAAAAGGCTTTTCTTTTAGAGCGTTTGGCTGCACCACATGGTCATTTTGGTCAAAATCCCTCAATATTTGAGACTTCCTTCGGGGCACATTTGGAGACAAAGAATCCAAGCACAAAAAGAAATTGTTTTCCACTGACATGACAAATGGTTTGTTTAGATATGTGGATTCCACACAGAAATTGTTATCCATGATCAAAACTCTCGGGTACAAAAATAAATAAATAAAATGTGAAAACTGTCTGATGAATTTGAGGATTCTAGTTGCTCATTAAACAGGCACCCCATTGTTGGAAACATTTTTCCTTTTTCCTTTTTTACCTTTTTGTTTTTTTGTTTTTTTTTTTTTTTTGTTTTTTTGTTTTTTTTTTTTTTAAGTGATCATGAAAGTTATCATTGAGAAATCACTACGTTACCCAAACGGAATCCATGTATCCAAACACACTCTTACAGTCTAAGGGATACAGGCAGCTCTTGGTGCCGGTGGTCAGGTTTCAAAATCTCCAAATCCAGTGAAACAATCCTCTTCTATTATCAATTTCATTTGCAATGCAGTTATTTCGTTAAAACTGCAGTTTGTAGGATAGTGGTTATTGACTCTCTTGTCCCATCGTTTCTATGAGAATTTAACAACTTAAATGCCGTTAGGCCCGATGGCAATGCATGCGAACAGTTGCTGAGTCAGAAGCCACTAATTTCATGAAGTTTGATACTGTATAGAGATGACAGAAATCAGAAGAGATGCTGGGTGTGTGGCGAGAACTACCGGAGGAGGTAACATTCCAGGGCTGGACAGTGACAATGGTAGACTAGCATCCATTGAAGCTTTGGTGAGCTTGACCACCTTTCTTCTAACACTAATAGTATTCTTCGGACCATACCGGCGTCGATGCCGAAACCGGCTGCTCAGGGAAGCCATGTGGACCAGTTTCACGATTTCCTTCAGTATAATGTCCTACACTGTAGGACTCATGCAGAACCTTCACTTCTGTAACAGGTTATTCCCCATTTGGGCAGTGTTCTTGTTCTACATATCCATATCAGCATACAGTATCGGATACAATGAAGAAACAAAGAGGAAGAAGTGGAGAGTGGTAGTTCAATTGTTTTTATTGGTGTGGCTGCTTAGATCATACAGAGAAACAGCCAGTCTTTATATACCACTAGGGCTACTTTTGGTTATCAGTATGATCAAGATACGTGAAAGAACAATCGCCTTCAGAATAGCCAAACGATCATTTGGGCTAGAGTCGAAAATCAAATTGATTGCCGATTTCATGAGCTATGAGCATGAATGGAGCAATGAAGACCATCTAGATCCCGTCAAGATGAAAGGCTACCATTATATAGTCACTGGAGAAGATGAAACAGAACTAGAACCAAAACCTCCATTGTATCTAGTGCCGTTGAAGAAAGATAGTCATAAAGTCGTTACTACTCAAATGGTTTGGGAATGCGATGGGGAACTCCTAATCAACGATGATCCGGATGGGAAATTAAAGGATTTATGCCTCTCCTTTGCCCTATTCAAGCTACTCAGGCGGCAATTCGCAGGATACACGTTACATGAGTGCCAGCAACAGAAGACTTGGCGCTTCGTCCATGATGGGCTCCTCTACGACCTCTCCGGCAACGAGTCTTATGACAGAGCCTTTAGAGTTATCAAAGTAGAGCTAGCATTTCTTTTTGATTTCTTGTATACGAAGTACCATGTGATCTTCACCGCCAGCATCCCCAAACGGAAGATCATAGAATTTCTTGTAATCATCGTTTGTTGCGGGATGGTCACATCTGAACTTAGTGGCTACCACGCACCCGTCGGCTCCATCAACCTCGGCGACGTTGATGTTCTCCTCACCTGTCTAGTTGTAATTGCCATCCTCATGTTGGAGCTCTTTGAATGGGTCACCATTGTGTTTTCAGATTGGATGAAGGTAGTGCTGATTAGTAAGTATGTCCAGAAACAATCTTGGAGGCAAAATCGACCACTCAAAAAGATTATTGAATTCATATGCCGTCGGAAACTCTTGAAACGCTGGGAGAAGAAGATGGGCCAATATTCTCTTCTTCAATCATATGACTATAACCCTCCAAGGTGGTTATACATGGTAGACCTAATAACTCTAGGTTCCATTGATTTGCCTAAAGAAGGACAAAGAGAGGACACACCAGTGAAAGTTGCAAAACAAGTGAAGAAAGCTATCCTCCAGTTGCTAAAAACAAACAACGGCGGCGGATTTTCAAATGGGAGTTCTTCCTTGGTTAGGAATGAACGCCATGATCTCTTGTGGGCATGCCACCTTGAAACACACACACACACCATTTTGGTATGGCACATTGCCACTAGCATCTGTGAGAATCAATGGAATTTTGGCGATGCCGTAGATATCCTTGTGGCCACCACATTATCAAAATACTGCGCCTACCTAGTCGCATTTGTTCCGGCGTTGCTGCCTAATCATGCATACGCCACAGAATGCATTTTCGACGCTGTTGTTGATGAAGCCAGAATAATGTTGAAAGGGTGGAAATCTGTGGAAGAAAGGTGTGATGAGTTAATGGGAAGGCATGAAACTGAAATGGGAAATAGGGTTGGAGATGAGAGGCCTGAAACTACAATGAGAAGGGGAATTAGGGTTTGGAAGCGACTGGTAGGGATAAGAGAAGATGAACAACAACCAGGGCCTGATACTGTAATAGCAAAGGGAGCTAAGCTTGCTAAGCAACTGTTAGAGACACGACTTCATTTTAAATGGAAGATATTGGCGGATTTTTGGGTGGAGCTGATGCTGTTCATCGCACCGTCTGATAATGCAGAGGCCCATGTGGAAAATCTAGCGAATGGTGGAGAATTCATCACACACTTGTGGGCTTTGCTTTCTCACGCAGGCATCATCGATCGGTCTACATCTCCTCAGTATGCACATCCATGAGTAACTGTTCTGGAATAGTCTACAACACCTGTTTTACACGCTGCTTTAAACAGCCAAGCTCTGCTGGGTCTACCATTTTGTATATGTAAAATCAAGTCCGTCCATCAGGTAAAAGCCATTGTTTGGACGGTACATACAACATGGTGGGCCTCATGGACTTGGCTGCAGGAGTTGGACAAGTTCAACAACAGGCATGGTCGGATCTGATCCAGTTCGATATTATGAGTCACCCCAAGTCGGGCGAGTTGCTGCTCGACTCAGGTCTTGCCGAGTCTTTTAACAGCCGTTCCTTCTTAGAGTAAGGATGTTCTATGAGGACCTGTAGAAACGGCTTCAACATGCTTTATAATAATTTATTTACATTTCCATACCTAATTAAATTTACTTTTCACTAAGCTACCTCATTAATTAAGTTTTTTTTTTTTTTTTTTTTTTTTCATCCAAGTATCTCCTTTTAATTAATTTTACTAGCTAATGCACTCATGCACCACTACATATTCCAACGTGGCAGCAGGTGCAGTTGCCAAGCAATCTATTAGAAGGGTACCAATATGTTTTTTTATTTTACTTTTAAATCTCAAGAATTAGGTTGGTCTTCTTAGTCAGGTAGGCCACAGTTAATAGAACGCATGTATAGTTGTGAAAAAATGGGCTGCAGTTTTTTAAACCCATCCACTTATTAGTAATATCATGGCATAATTACTCAGTGAACCACCTTTATATTTCAGTAGTAGCATCTGCACGGAAGTCCACATGATGGATGGCTTGAATGTTTCACCCGTGTCCCAAGGTGGCATGTGCATGGCATGTTCATTACCTAACATTTACACCCATGTGCACTCACCAAAGATCCTCAGAAGACACTTCAACAGAAACGCATACTATTTCACAGTCGCTGGCCGGGGGGATACCTATTTTAAACACATGCATCTGAATTAGTTACCAAGCACTCTCTTGTATGTGGCACACATGCATTACTGCTAATCTATTATGCATTACTGTGGATCGACCATACGACACAAATCACACCAATCGGATGATGATCCTAACCATAGATTAGAATGCCTTTTTTTTTTTTTTTTTTCCCCATTGCACGCAGACCATTGGTAGGACATTTCGCTGACCACCCATTTTTATGAAACGGATTGGCTACTACCCCCTGCCACCAGCCCGGTGGCTGGTTGTCGGTGCTCTGTGGGCCCCACCATGATGTATGTGTTTCGTCCATGCCATTCCCCCATTTTTGCAGATCATTTTAGGGCTTGATCCCAAAAATGATTGGGACATAAATCTCAGGTGGACCATACACAGGAAAACAATAATGATTGGATATCCACCATCACTACAAGAAATATGGGCAAAGGCTACGGCCAAAAACCGTAGCAAAAGCTCTTTTCCTACGGATATAATCCATAGCAGTCTGTCACTATTGGTGGGGTAGCTAAAGGTATCGCTACGGATTTTATCCGTAGCAATAGATACTAATAGCTACGGATCATATCTGTAGCAATAGATACTAATAGCTACGGATCATATCCGTAGCAATACCTTTAGCTACCCCACCAATAGCGACGGACTGCTACGGATTATATCTGTAGCAAAAGATACCAATAGTTATAGATTATATCCATAGCAATATATACCAATAGCTACGGACAATATCCGTAGCAATAGATACCAATAGCTACGGACAAAAGCCGTAGCTATAGCTACGAATACTATAAACAATATAGTTATTAGGGGCGTTTTCATCACAGGCGGCCATAGAAAACTGCCATTGTAGATGAAATGTCGGGCGTTTTTAAGTGACCGCCCGTGTACAAAACGGGCGACCGCCGCTGGTTTCAAATAATAATAAAAAAAACCTAAAAGCCCCCTCCAAAATGCCCGCTCGCCCTATCCCCAAATCTCCAGAACACCTGCGCGCCTAATCCCCAAATCCATCGCGCCTTCTTCTCCCACTCCTCTTTTCTACCAAAACCCTTTGCCCCTCTTCTCTCCTCCCTTGCAATAACCTACCGAAAGTCTCTCTCTCTCTCTCTCTCTCTCTCTCTCTCTCTCTTCTCTCTCTCTCTCAGAAGCCATAGCTGCTGCTGTCTTTTTTTTTTTTACAAAGAACCCGAAATCTATTTCCAATCTTACCCAGAAACAAAAGCCAAACACATACACTTCTGATTCCATTTGTAACCATCAAAAAGTAAGAAAGGCATTTACATCCGCATATGAAAGCAGAAACCCAAAAATAAAACCCTAAAACGAATGACAGAGAGAGATCTAAGCCCTCTCACCACAGATTCGACGAGCAAGCTTGATGTCCTTGGGCATGATGGTGACCCTCTTGGCGTGGATGGCGCAAAGATTGGTGTCCTCAAAAAGACCCACCAGGTAAGCTTCAGACGCCTCCTAGAGAGCGGCCACAACACTGCTCTGGAACCGGAGATCGGTCTTGAAATCCTGAGCAATCTCCCTCACCAGCCTTTGGAACGGCAGCTTCCTTATCAGCAACTTCGTACTCTTCTGGTACTTCCTTATCTCCCTGAGCACCACCGTCCCCAACCTGAATCTATGCGGCTTCTTCACTCCTCCAGTCGCCGGAGCTGACTTCCTGGCCGCCTTCGTCGCCAGCTGCTTGCGTGGCACCTTCCCTCCCGTCGACTTCCTGGCTGTTTGCTTCGTGCAAGCCATTAATCTCAATCTGATCGAATTTCCTACCTTGATTTGAACTTGGAAATGGAGGATCTCATGAGTTTGATATGCAATGGACCTGTTAACAGAGTACCGATACGTTTTTTTAATTTTTAAATATATATATATATTTTTTTTAAATATTTTTTTCCACCATTTGATCCATATCTATGCTTTGGAATATATGGATAGGATTTCTTCTTCTGCTTCTTTTATTTATTTATTTATTTGATGGGTCCTTTGAATTTTTTGTCTTGAGAAATGGGTTCTTGGCATTTTAATTTTTGGGTCTGTTTTTTGCTTGATTTTTTAAGAAGATCCAGTATTTTCCTTTCATTTTATTGCATATATAGCATGTGTTTGATGAACCAAACCGTTGGTTTATTCTGGACAAACATGAAAGGATCATAGGCTGAAAATTACACTGACTATAAAATCACTAAACTGTAGTTAGTTGCTAGGATTATCTGATCAGGATGATGATTAGTAAATGGTCAATTGGTGGACCTTAAGATGAATGAATGGCTCGGATTATCCATACATGTGCCAAATATATGTAGGTGGATTGGGTCTTTTCCCTTCATTGAATATGCTATCTGTTACTACTGTGACACAAGCACCGCTGCAACAAGACACCCTTATAGCAAGGGCCAAGCCATGCTGCCAATCTTGTACTCATTACTCAATGGAACACTTGCATCCCTGAGATCCAAATAAGAACCACTATCACAACATATTGGATGCATACACCACTAGATGAGCAACATAACACATGCATAAAGAAAGAACATTCTTTGGAAAACCCCCTTCTCCAATAATGAGACAAATTGCCGCCTACTTTCCAAGTGCAAATCTTCCAAATTCTATATTCCTAGACATGAAGGTTCAGTTATCAGGTGGTCTAGGATTTATCGTACAAATGGACAGCCAAGATAACTTCATCATGCTTTTGTTAGCTGCCCATTTGTTTCTGACAATGTGGTCCACATGATAAGTAGCAAGCTTCTTTTTTGAGACATGACATCTGCATTATAGGAGCCACCAGATAGATGGCTTAGATCTTATTTCCATATTTTATTTTGGCAAATGCAGTGTGCAGATGGGCTACCTTAATCCAACCACCTTACGGAAAAAAGAAAGACCTCATTGTTAGTTAGCTAAAAGTATTAGAAATGGGATTTTTTGTCTGATTTGATAGTGGGGTTAACAAATACTGGGATGATTGAGGATGTTAAGATTAGTGAATGACGTGTCCCCACACAGTCTCTAAATTCCTGCAAGTCTGATTCATTGCTTATGTGTACTAAGGGCAGTTTCTCATATTTGGCTTCACATAATTGATTAGTTTGATTTGGGGATAGAAAATTAGAAATGCTCATCTTTTCTTTAGTTTGGAAAATATAAAAACAAATCGCATTTGCTCCCTGAAGCTGAATGGTTTAATAGAAAGCAGTATGAGCTTCAACTAGTTACCAATAAGAGATTCTAGTAATTTTAACATGCACACAAGTTTTTTACTATCTTTTATTTGCTGAGTATCTGAACTTTTTCTTTGCTTGTTGAGAGAAGGGTGTTAAGGAGATCTGATAGGACTTCTCTGAGCATGAATTGAATTTAAGAGAGGGTAATGACTGGGGAGTTCTCCACGAGGAAGAAGTTACAGAAGCAACTATAGTAGCCAGCACGCTTACCATGGGACGGAAAAACAAAGACACAAGGCCTTTAAAACAATGAATATTGATGGTGATTAACAGGCTTCCATTCTTTGCTGTTAGGAATGGTGACGATTCTTGGTCACTAGAGACCAGTTCTGGAGGTCTAGTAAATGCTCTTCTTGGTAAGTGGAAAATAAACTCTTTATTCAACGGTTCTATTCAAATATTTTTCCTCCCAGATTTTCATGATTACCTTAACCTTATTGTTACTTCAAAACATTTCTCACTTCTTTTGTAAAAATGTAAAAATAGTTTGAGGATTTCATCCTGAATAAATTCAGGCTAAGTTTTGTCTCTGTTGAATCTGATCTACATAATACTATTCAAATTGAGATAGATCGGTCAGCTGAAAGCTGAATAAAATGTCTATCAGGTGCAACATATTCAAAAATCAACAAATATACTGCTGCTTTTTTTGTTTTGTTTTGTATTTGTAAAAATTTTAGTGACAGGCCATTTGCAGCTTTCATAAATCTGAAAGTTTTCATCATTGGCATGGCAATTCACAGACTACAATTCTAAGAACTGTATTTTACTAATCATTGGAGAAAATGAAGAGCCTCATCTTAATTGCAAAAATTGTCTTCATTGATGATCAGTCTGTTGATTTCTTCCTTCTCCTGTCATTTCAAAATACAAAGGCACCCACTAGTATTATAATATTGCCAACCCACCTCCATTATTTGAAATTCATCAAATTCTCTCGATGTGTTGAAAACTTTGTTAAATGCTCCTTATGTTGAAACTGAGTGAGACATTAGAAGTTTGAAGTAGCTCCAGATGAATTGAATTACGAGGTTCCAATGCATCAGGTTGTGTGAATCTTTTCTTTTCTTTCTCTTTCTTTTTCTCTCTTTTTCCCTATTTCTTTTTAGTTCTAGGCATCACACAAAGTTGGATACTCCAACTGGTTAGAAGCATACTGGATATTAGATGCATCATAAACCTATTGTTTTGAAAATGCAGGCTAAAACTGACAGGGAAATAGGAGGAAACAAGGAGAATCATCAGTGAAGTTTAAGTCCAGCTAGTCCTTTAGCCATTGTCTACTTATAGAGACCTAGAAGCGTTAGCGTAAGAACAGATACAAAGCAATAATTTATTTATTTGTACGGGGTTTTGACAAATCTCTTGATGTGGATCAGGTGAAGTTCTATAAATCCTTTACCTTTACGAGTGTATGCATGTGCTTGTAGTAGGTTTTGTACTTGGGAGTACTTCACTAGGGGTGTTAAACAACTTTATCTGAAGGAATGCTACTCTTGGACCTGCATCCATGGTCATTCACATGTGTAGAGTTGGCACACATGCATGGTCCAATTTTTTTTTTTGTCCTTTTTGTTTGTTGGTAATTTGTCTGTTATACCAAATCTTGCTAGTGACATTTTCGGTCACTGACCAATGGGCTCACTTGTACAAACTGAAAATTGAAATAGTATTCTGTAATCCTTCAGATAGAACAATGTATAATACATGTTGTACATCATGCATACCAACTGTTGGATGAATTACCTCAATAAAGAACGTTTTGTGTGGATCTCACTTGTGGGACCATCTTTCTCTATCGATGAATGGACACACATGGATGTATGGCTGAAGACTATACCATTGATGCCCCTTTGGATAAAAGTAGAGCTGGTCTGACCATTTAAACTTTCCTTTCATCATTATGTGTTTTTACACCTTATAGATTTGATGAACTTTAACCATTTTTGCTTTTAGCCCTGTTTGAGGGATACCATTCCTATGATAAAAATGCAATTGCCAAAGTAATTTTCAGTTTGTCCAGATACAGAAGGATCCATCAGAGGGATGTTTCAGATCATCAGAATATACAATCATGTGTGTTTGGCTTGTCCATAATTGCTTGAGCCAAGAAATGGACCTCAACCACTAATTATCCTTATATCGAATGCTTACATAGATGCATTGAGGTCGAAAAGCCTCGAGCTTGTGCAACCCAGCTCTCTTACAATCCAACACAGGCCTAGTTAGAAGGTGTGCAATATCCAAGCTTTCCATCAGGTGGTTCCCCACTTCTTGATGCCATGGTCCAAAAATCAAGCAAGTCCACTCCATGTAAGGATCACCAAAAGCAAGGGCCCCACACCCTTGGCTTATTATTATTATTTTTCTTACCAATCTTCATTGCTTCAATATAACGAAGGGTTTCTATAATGTTTGACTTGTATTATGTATTTATCTTTGGTTGTAAGATGCTTCTTCAAAGTGGAAGTAACTATATATAGAGTGTAGGCTCAGGGGTCCACAATGCTTACATGGATGCATGATCAAAGCTGCTCATCAGGTACAAGCCACTATATGGCTTTCCTTGTGTTGAATTCAGGTCCATCCATATTGAGTCGCATGCTAGTTAATGCTTCTGTAAAAAGGCTCATATTGAGTTACATGATATGATGCTTATGACGCAGTTTTATCCTTGAAGAAAAAGGGAAGAAAAATCTGTCCACATATTTATATATATATATAAAAAAATCCATAGCTATTCTCCTCCATCTGCTAGTTATAGGTATTTATTGGTTCCTTTTATTTTATATCAAATTTGTTTTTTAGTTATTTTATTTTTTTTGTAAACTTTTGTCTTTGCATTGGTAACTGAAGGTGAAGCATTTGGGGAGGAGCATTGGTAACAGAGGGGGGCTTTGTTACTTCATATAGGGATGGATATGGACTTCATTCGGTATGGTTGTTTTTGCAGAAAATATTTATGACTGAAAATATAATTTTAGATTGTGCAACTCAGATTATGAGTGTATATATTGTTTTATTACTTGACCTCTATGCATGGCAGGGTGGTGCTGACAAACGTCCTCTATATGGCATGAGTTCGGGTTCTTGGGGTGCATTTGAGAAGTCTTGCCTCGGGTGTTGTTGAAGTCCATTGATTTATTATTATTTTTTTCCTTCTGCTTTTCCTTGTGTCTCAATTTGTAAATTTTCTGTCCATTATATAACCCTTCATTCTCAGGCCCCCTGTAAATGAGGCTGGTTGTAAATGATTTACAGGTTGTGTTTGAATGCTAATTTAAGCCTGTAAAGGTCTTTTGATTTAAAAGATTTAGCCTAGCAGAATTTTTAATTGTTTCTATTATTTTTTCTTTTACACTGGAAATGATTTATCAACGTTTTAAACAAATTTTATCGGTGTTTTAAATCTCTCATTAGCATTTGTTACAGATTTTTAGCGGCGTTTGTTGTTACTTTTAGCGGTGTTTGTTGCAAAATTTACCTACGTTCCTCATATATTTTTTCAGCGTTTTGTACAGTTTTTGGCGGTGCTTCAATCATTTTATCGGCGATTTTATAGTTTCTACCAGCGCTTATGTAGTTTTTACCTGCAGTCAGTAGAGTCGCCGGTGAATGATAATAAGCGCCGATAAAGGCCAATTTTTAGTGGCGGCAGCCAAAAACGCTAGTAAAAATGGACGAACGACGGTAAATGATACAGCGACGCCCCCTTTTGTGGCAGCCGCCCGACCGCCGGTAATTCTTATAGAGGCGGTTTTGGCCGCCGGTAATGCCTATTTTTCTTGTAGTGGGATTATATTCGTAGCTATTTGTTTTTAAAAAAATTGTAATAATACGACCTGTTACGTGATTGATAACTCATCTAAGCTTAATGCTGATAAAAATAGTACATAAAATGCAATCAGAAAAAAAAAAAACAATACATTTATTACGAATAACAATCAAATTATACATTGCATCCTACATTCACATTTCTAAATAAACAATACTTCACTTTGCTCAACCTATCATAAGAATTACAACTAAGACGTGCCCTCATGTATAAGAAATAAATAAACTCCAACACAGTAAAAAGTAAACACTCTCCATATGCATTCAATAATGCTTACGTTTTTACACAATTTTCTTCCTTTAGACGGTTAATTTCAGCAAATGCAGAAGATAGAGCTTCTTCTTTCCTTGAAACTGCAAATGTAACTTCTGTGGACCTCAACACAAGATCACTTTCAAGTTTTGAAACCCTTCCCTTGAGAAAATGAATTTCATCCTCCACTGACTTCTTTAGTTTGTTAGCCTGTATAAAAACAACATTTGTAGACACAATCAAACAAGCATGCCTTTGTACACAACTCAAAAAAAAAAAAAAAAAAAAAAAAAAAAAAAAAAAAAAAAAAAAAAAAAAAAAACTTATATATGAAGAAATAAAAAATGTATCTACAAATCTTCTAAACTATAGCAAAATCCAACATGAGTAATGTGTTCAAACCTAGGATGGACTTTTAAACTCAAAACTTCAACTCAAACACACTAAAATATGTGACTTACTATAAAAAGTAAACTTACTATTTACAGACGATATCCATTCCTAATAGCTAGACTTCATGGTTTTCTGCCAAAAGTAGTAACAACCCAATTTGGTTATATGGGTCTTGGAATAATGTTGGTGACAAATCCACCTTGTCTATTAATATTATCGTATTATGTTAGGACATGACTCTAAAAATGAGATAAATCCAAATCTCAAATAATCTATGCTATAAGAGATAGTGGAGATGGCAATAGATACATTGTAATGCTTGAGTTCGAGTATGCTTGCCAACAAAGCAAGATTTTCTTGTTTGTTGCCATGTGATTGGGCTACATTATTACCACAATCAGGTTCGGGTTTGGGATCGGGTTTAGGTTTGGGTTTTCAAGTTTAGGCTTAATTTAGGTTAGGGAGTTGAGATTAAGATTAGGTGTAGGTCTACGTTTAAGGATTTGAGAATACATTTAGGTTTTAGGTTTACGTTTAGGTTTTACGTTGTAGGTTTAGGTTTAGGTTTTAGGTTTTAGGTTATAAGTTTAGGTTATAGGTTATAGGTTAAGGTTTAGGTTATAGGCTTTGGTGTAGGTTAAGCTTATAGGTTTAGGTTTAGGTTTAGGTTATAGGTTATAGTATATAAGTTATAGCTTTAGGGAATTGAGAATAGGTTATAAGGTTTAGGTTTAAGAAATCGAATTCGGGTTCGGGATCGGGTTTAGGTTTGAGTTTTCAAGTTTAGGTTTAAGTTTAGGTTAGGGAGTTGAGATTAGGATTAGGTGTAGGTTTAGATTTAGGAATTTAAGAATACATTTAGGTTATAGGTTTAGGTTTAAGTTTTAGGTTTAGGTTATAGGTTTAGGTTAGGTTATAGGTTAAGGTTTAGGGAATTGAGAATAGGTTAAGGTTTAGGTTTAGGAAATTAGGTTCAGGTTCGGTTTAGGTTTGGGTTTTTAAGTTTAGGTTTAAGTTAAGGAGTTTGTAATTAGGATTAGGTGTAGGTTTAGATTTAGGGATTTGAGAATACATTTAGGTTTTAGGTTTAGGTTTTAAGTTTAAGTTAAGGTTATAGGTTTAGGTTTAGGTTTAAGTCATAGGTTATAACTTTAGGGAATTGAGAATAAGTTAAGGTTTAGGTTTAGGAAATCGGGTTCGGGTTCGGGATCGGGTTTAGGTTTGGGTTTTCAAGTTTAGGTTTAGGTTTAGGTTAGGGAGTTAAGATTAGGATTAGGTGTAGGTTTAGGTTTAGGGATTTGAGAATACATTTAGGTTTTAGGTTTAGGTTAGGGAGTTGAGATTAGGATTAGGTGTAAGTTTAGGTTTAGGGATTTGAGAATACATTTAGGTTTTAGGTTTAGGTTAGGAAGTTGAGATTAGGATTAGGTGTAGGTTTAGGTTTAGGGTTTTGAGAATACATTTAGGTTTTAGGTTTAGGTTTAGGTTATAGGTTATAGGTTAAGGTTTAGGGATTTGAGAATACATTTAGGTTTTAAGGTTTAGCTTTAAGTTTAGGTTATAGGTTATAGGTTAAGGTTTTAGGTTAGGTTAAGGTTAAGGTTAGGTTATAGGTTATAGGTTATAAGTTCAGGTTTAGGTCCTATGTTTTGGTTTAGGTTAAGGTTATAGGTTTAGGTTTAGGTTATTGGTTAAGGTTTAGGTTTAGGTTATAGGTTATAGCTTTAGGGAATTGAGAATAGGTTCAGGTTTAGGTTTAGGAAATTGGGTTCGGGTTCGGGATTGAGTTTAGGTTTGGGTTTTCAAGTTTAGGTTTAGGTTTAGATTAGGGAGCTGAGATTAGGATTAGGTGTAGGTTTAGGTTTAGGATTTTGAGAATATATTTAGGTTTTAGGTTTAGGTTTAGGTTTTAGGTTTTAGGTTTAGGTTTAGGTTTTAGGTTTAGGTTAAGGTTACGTTATAGGTTATAAGTTTAGGTTATAGGTTATAGGTTAAGGTTTAGGTCATAAGTTTTGGTTTAGATTATAAAGGTTATAGGTTTAGGTTTAGGTTAAGGTTTAGGTTTAGGTTATAGGTTTAGGTTAAGGTTTTGGTTTAGGTTATAGGTTATAGTATATAGGTTATATAGCTTTAAGGAATTGAGAATAGGTTAAGGTTTAGGTTTAGGAAATCGAGTTTGGGTTCAGGATCGGGTTTAGGTTTGGGTTTTCAAGTTTAGGTTAGGGAGTTGAGATTAGGATTAGGTGTAGGTTTAGGTTTAGGGGTTTGAGAATACATTTAGGTTTTAGTTTTAGGTTTAGGTTTTAGGCTTAGGTTTAGGTTATAGGTTTAGGTTTAGGTTTAGGTTATAGGTTTAGGTTAGGTTATAGGTTAAGGTTTAGGTTTAGGAAATCAGGTTCGGCTTCGGGTTTAGGTTTGGGTTTTCAAGTTTATGTTTAGCTTAAGGAGTTGTGATTAGGATTAGGTGTAGGTTTAGGTTTAGGGATTTGAGAATACATTTAGGTTTTAGGTTTAGGTTCTAGGCTTAAGTTAAGGTTATAGGTTTAGGTTTAGGTTTAAGTCATAGGTTATAACTTTAGGGAGTTGAGAATAGGTTAAGTTTTAGGTTTAGGAAATCGGGTTCGGGTTCAGGATCGGGTTTAGGTTTTGGTTTTCAAGTTTGGGTTTAGGTTTAGGTTAGGGAGTTGAGATTAGGATTAAGTGTAGGTTTAGGTTTAGGGATTTGCGAATACATTTAGGTTTTAGGTTTAAGTTTAGGTTATTGGTTATAAGTTAAGGTTAAGGTTAGGTTATAGGTTTTAAGTTCAGGTTATAGGTTATAGGTTAAGGTTTAGGTCCTAGGTTTTGGTTTAGGTTAAGGTTATAGGTTTAGGTTAAGGTTTAGGTTTAGGTTATAAGCTATAGCTTTAGGGAATTGAGAATAGGTTAATGTTTAGGAAACTGGGTTCGGGTTCGGGATTGGGTTTAGGTTTTAGTTTTCAAGTTTAGGTTTAGGTTTATGTTAGGGAGTTGAGATTAGGATTAGGTGTAGGTTTAGGTTTAGGTTAGGGAGTTGAGATTAGGATTAGGTGTAGGTTTAGTTTTTTTGATTTGATAATACATTCAGGTTTTAGGTTTAGGTTTAGGTTTTAGTTTATAGGTTTTAGGTTTAGGTTTAAGTTTTAGGTTTAGGTTATAGGTTAAGGTTTAGGTTATAGGTTTTGGTTTAGGTTATGGTTATAGGTTTAGGTTTAGGTTAAAGTTAAAGTTTAGGTTTAGGTTATAGGTTTAGGTTAAAGTTAAAGTTTAGGTTTAGGTTATAGGTTTAGGTTAGGTTATAGGTTATAGGTTTAGGTTTAAGTTATAGGTTAAGGTTTAGGTTTAGGTTATAGGTTTAGGGTGTGGTTTAGGTTATTGGTGTTGTCCCTGCAAATACAGATGGTTTAGGTTATTGGTGTTGTCCCTCCAATGCTGTCCATAGGAAATAAACAGCTTCATCATGGTCATGACAGCAGTTCCTACCTTCTAGGGACCCCCGCTCAACATCCGGATAGCTCCGACACACATCCAGATCTGCTTCATCAATATCGAGATAATACATAAACACAGGCTTGTCCAAATGGTCAGGCCACCCATATTATTATCCATAGGAAATGGATAGCTTCATCATGGTCATAACAGCAGTTCCCACCTTCCAGGGACCCCCACTTAACATCCGGATAGCTCCGACGCACATCCGGATCTGCTTCATTAATTTCGAGATAATATAAAAACATGGGTCTATCCAAATGGTCAGGCCACTTCATCAATGAATCATATAGTATGAAGGAAAGAAGACTCACCAATTTAGCTAGCAAGGAGAGAAAGTGTGAGTGCTTGGAATGTCGCCCTTTCTTTGAATAATGGATGCATATTCCACAATGCAACCTGAAAAAGCACCAACCCCATATATGTAAACAAAAGAGACCCCGAAGCCAACATCTCCAAACCTGCAACCACTTCCCTGATTCATACTATGCATCAGTCTTATACAAAAATTGGCTAAGTTTTGTATTGACTTGGCCAATCCACCGGGCCATGAAAACTTAGCCGAGTCAATATTTGTCTTATAAAATTGCTTAATAAGAACCATTTTTTTAGGTCCATAACTTTTCTTTACTTCTAAAATAGTCACTAGAGACCATGACAAGTACTCAAGAGAATGAAACTGTCAAGTGGTGTTAATAAAAAAATTTATCAAGGATATGAAAGTGAAACCATGGTACTCACCTTAGTCAAGACCTGCCTTCTGCCTTCCATTGTTCAAAATCCCATGATGCACAATTCACGGAGTTTCAGGAATTGTGAGTGATGGCTCTTTGTAAACACGCACCTAAGAAAAGAAACAGGAAAGAAAAAAGCAACTTACAAAAATATTTACAACAAAATTTAATTGTCCTTTCAATATAATGCCTTATATCTAGAACTGAGCTGAATTCCATTACCAAGGCCATGAAGAATTATTTGCCAATATGCTAACTATTATAAAAGAATTCAAAGAAGAAGGTACAAAGTGAAAATCACAAAAAACAATGGGGAACAGAAAAATGAGAAATCTTGGTATGGAAACAAGATATTTAAACAATGGGACCCACCATTATGTATTTTGTTTATCCATTCCATCCATTAATTTTAATAAATAATTTTAGTACATGATCCCAAAAATAAAGTAGATTGAAGGCCCATGAGGACCACACCATAGGAAGCACATGTGCGTCTTGCACAATAACTATTCCAACGGTCAATTCCTTTTCCAATCCTTTCTCTTGACCTTGACTTCAGCTTTTTTTCTAAATGAAACTTAAATACCTCTAATTGCTTTATTATTAAAGCACATAGCCACTCTACCAGTTACTCGGAATTGGGCAATTCCAACTAAATTTTCAAACAAAAGCTTGTGGCACAAAACTAAAAGGAAGAAATGACAGTTTTTGGGACTCTTGAAAGAAATGATAATATTCAAACAAACCAGATGGAGGAGTTCTAAGGGCTGCTGCTCTCATTCAAAGTGATGGTGGAATGTAAAAGCAGGGCTGCCATATCAAACAGAGTTGATATAAATGCACAATCAAACAACTAGGAAGCATGCTTGTACTTGTGTGATTCACAACAACATGAATTCTCACATTGATGGTAAGGATAATTCAAACGTGATCACGGCTTGGCTTTTGTTTATCAAACATTCAAATAAACCATAAAAAAGATGGGCGTGTTTGGATATAAGGAATCCACACGGATTCCAAACAGGCACCTCATTTAAAGGTAAAAGAAACGAACTCAAAAACTATAAGCATTTTAATTCCAAAGGGTAGATCTTCATAAACTGACCATTTATTTATATGGCAAAGAACTACTTCAAAAATAAACAGAGCATCATCATTCATCCAAAGGAAGAAATCACCTAAATAAAGGGCAATCAGCTGGCAGCTACCTAGTTTGAAAATACAAATGACCACTTGAACTAAAATATCACGATCTTATAATGTATAGTCCTGAGGGAAAGCTAACGAAGTTATGTTCTGATCCTCCTCATGTATAGCCGCCAGCCCCCTTGCATGCATGTGAGAATCAAACAATCCACTATGTAGGCCAAACATGCAGTTGCTCAAGAATCAGCCCTTTCTGCTCATCCGATGGAGCACATTTACATTGAATTGGGTTTGTTGGTTAACTGTTTGTAACCATCCAATTGTTTCGTACATTTGTCCCACCTGATGAACAGACCGAACTAATTCCTGGGCCCACCTAATTAACAGTTTGGATATGACACGTGCCACACTGGCATGTGTGTACACGTAGGAGAGTCTAGGTCATAGTTGCATCTGCAGTTAATGAACCATAACTTTCTAGGCCCTACAATGGAGGAGATAAGCACTGAAAAGGAACCCAAATCCTCTTTTACTGATGAAGGGTCTAAGGCTTTATTGAAAATTCTAATAATGATCAGAACACTTTTTTTTTTTTTTTTGGAAAGGAAAATATATTCCTTTAAAGCTGGTTGCAAATTACAGATTTCGGGAATCCTCGGGAGAAAAAGGACCCGGGGAAGCCTATCATATCGAAGCATCAAAAGGAGAAAACGACGAAAGTGACAGCCGACTACTACGTAATAGGACGCTCTCTAATCGCCCCCAGCCCCAATTTGTCAAGGAAAAGGAGACCGCGAGCCGTGGGAGAGAGGTCCGCCAGGTGCTCAAAGATGGAGGAACACTGCAAATTACTGCCCTGCCTAGCCAAACAATCCGCAGGAGCATTACCTTCCCTGTAAATATGAGAGAATTCAATCCATGCTCTGTTCTTCAAAGAGTTGATTCTGTTTGTCCAATAGATCCAACGCCATCCCGGCTTGGCTAAACCATTTAGCACCTTTACAACCAACAGAGAATCGGATTCAAGAATGATCTGATTAAGACTTTTGGTAAGACAGAGATTCAACCCGTCAAACACTGCCCGAAGCTCGGAGTAGGTGTTGGATATCAGAACACTTAAGCATTGAAAAGGAACCCAAATGTTACCTTGTGTTTTAATTTCAAATTTTCCTTCCACACATACATACAGAGGTCATAAAGTAAACTCAGCTGAGTCAAATTTTGCAGTAGCCAAGTCGAGGGCGAGTGTCAAGATTTCTGATATTGTATAAAACTAAATCATCTACTATTTTTGGACACCAAGCACCCTAGGAAACTAACAGGAATGATTTCCAAAAGAAAAAGGTATCAATTAGAAGGGATTAACTTGTAAGAAAGTTAATCCTGACAGATGGAACTAAATAATATGGTAAAGCATTTTAAATTTTAAATCATGGCTGTCTATTCGAATTTTATGAAACTAAAATATCAATTACAGTTTAACAATGTTTCGTCTATTATTTTTACTTTTCAATTTCCAACTCTGGAGTAGGGAAATAAAATATATATTGGTCTGGATGGATTACAACTGATCAGATTTTTGTATCATCAACATGGCATCAACATATCCAATTCTTGAACTTCTAGGTTCACCAATCTATAAATATCAACAGTTCTACATTATCCCTCATTTAACAAATAAGCTCTTACCAGTTTATACAACTAAAAATAAATGAGAAAGAAGTTGATGAAGAACATTCAAGATAGAAAGGTAAGCAATCATTAACATGAGGGAAAAGCATTTACCTTGTTGAAAGGCCCTGTGGCATCCATCACAAAGCAGAAGATCTCCAAAATCTGCACATATTGTGCAAAGGTCATCATTGTCACTAGCAGAAAGCTTCTGAACTTTAAACCCAACATACGCCCACAGTTTCGAGTCAACCTGCTGGATTTTAGAACTATGAAACTATGATCAAGACATCTTGAGCAAAAATTCTCACTATAGCTAGAGGCATAAATGCATCCAAGCAAAAAACGCACAAAAAAGGGAAGAGTTTACCTTCTCCTCTGGTTCCTTTTCTTTTACTTCATTTGTTGGATCCTCCTTGCTTTCCTTATTAACATCTAAAGCTGGTGCATCTTCCTGCTATGGCTGCTTGTCAGGAGTCAAGATCTTGCTTCTTTGTTTGTGATTTCCTCTTGTTCCCTAGTTAATAAAATCATTCAAGTATTATATACTGCAAGTGATGAATCCAATTCATTCATTCCTCATCAGGCCATTTTAAAATCATTCAAATATTCATAAATGCACCCCATCAGGCCATGTGCATCTTGCACAATAACTATTCCCAAAGCTCTAAAATACCAGATAACTGATTGAACTGGAGAGGTTCTCTCCCCATCACCATGCGCATGGCCTAATTTTGTCTACCAACCTTACTTTCTCTAAGCTAGGAAAACAACTTAACATGCATGAAAGCACTGCGTCAATCAAGTATATGAAACACCTTGTTTAGCCTTAATCCCCAAAGTAGGCTAATTCAATACTCAGGTGGGCCATCCCAAAAGAATTATTACAGAAAACCTCTAAATTCACATGGTATTACCCACACGAGTTTTGGAATAGCATGTCTTTGGGTAAGTGGTTCATCTTCACATCAAGTGAATGGATCAGAAGGCATATAAACACCACGAAGGGCCCTACATAAAACTATATGTGGTGGGCATTCCATCCTAACTGTTTCATATAGTCTGGCCTACCCAAATTATCATGATTCTTTGGTTTTTGTAATTTTGAATGAATTTTGTATTGAGCAACTAGAAAAAACATGCAGACTATCAATATGATGAACTATAGAGTGCCAAATTAGTTCAAAATTAAGGAAATTGAAAAACAAGCCAAACATCATATAAAGGTAACTAAAAAGGAAAAAAGAGATGAGCTACCATCAATGGACTAGGAGAATTGCAGAAAAGCAATGGGTGTTAATCTTGACGTCACATCAAGCTGGAAATTTCCTCAATGGTTACCTATATTTGATAATAAATCAATGCAATCAGCTATAAATTCTAAACTAAATAAAATAAAAGCCATAAAAATCAAGGAAGAGAGCCCAACTCATCCAGATGCAAGCATACGTGCAAGCACTTAGAATATAACCTCGAAAACAATATACATATGAGATGAACCCCTACCAGATGACCATAACATGCCAATGATATGGCTAATGACAACCAACAGTCCACATTTGACAGGGAACCAATGGATGGTTAGGATAATCCAATCAAGGATGTTTTTGAGTGCAAACAATTATCCACATTCAATGGTCAGGACCTAAAGGTCTGGGAGTGGTCCAAGGAATGCTCTAGCCAATGGAAAGCTCATTGGACTAGCAATCTAGACCACGGAATCACGGTTGCACTGGCCATTGATACCCACCTATCATATAGGTAAACCATGTGAAAAGTGAAAAGTGAATACATGATACCCACCTGTCAAAAAAGTTAAACCACGTGAGACCCATTGCATCACTTTGGGCCACGCATGCATAACTGATCCCATCCATCTAGCCTCATCCCTTGCTTCATATCTCTCAATGACACAAGCATAAGTGGATGGATCATATCCATTCCAACTATCACATTTTCTATCATAATATAGCTCAAAAGCTTTTATTTTTTCTTCAGGTACTATTTTCTTGTTTGTCCATTTTGCTCCTAATTTCCTTGGTCTTTCCATGCACATCAATATTTAGAAATAATTGATTAAATCTTTTACTTTATTCCTAATATGTCACCATTTTAAAATTTAAAGACAAGAATAAATAGTCTTTGTTATTTCTCTGTGGGGACTGGATGTTAACGTCTGGATAGATAGGATCAAGGGATCATATGCCCATCACTCCAATGGTTTGATCATTTTCAAAATGGTCCAACCAAACAAGACATCAACATTCTATAATAAAATAATAATAATAATAAATCAAGCTACTTCCAATTTTAGTAACCTGAAATTAAAGCATTTGAATCTATACAAAGAACCATTATATATATATATAAAAATACCTAAAAAAATATACAGTCATGGATAAGAAAAGATAGTAGAAATTGAATAGCCAATGAAAAAAATAAATAGATGGCATTACTTGAATGACTTTTAACAAGTTTAAAGAAAAACAGAATGCAACATCAATGAATGTAAAAATAAAAAATTAAAAAATTAAAAAATTAAAAAAAAAAAAAAAAAAGAAAAAAAAAAAGAGAGATTGTTGGAGTTCTGATACCAATATCAAAACAAAACCTTGGCAGAGACTGAAAGAATATCACCAGAAAAATTATGAATTGAATATATAAGTGCAATTATTTTTTTCAACGAAAAGAGGAAACCATTGGCTAGAAAACAGAGAGCAATGAGTCGCAACCCTATCCTACCAAGATCTGACTACCTATCAATTGCATCACTTGGAATGAGATATGGTCCTATGGATCTGACACATCCAAACATGCATTATTCATTGCTTGTACCAAGCTTTTACATAATAATAACAATAATAATAAAACCAATTAATCTCAGATTCAAGTCGCAGTAACAAGGAAATCAACCAAACCCTAGAAATGTAAGGGAGATGGAACCTTTGAAGAGGAAGAAGCCTCAATGTTAGGGGGAGTGAGGGTGTGGGAGAGCCGGTGGAGGCAGCGCTGCTGAAGAGCTGTGCTGTTGAAGGGGGAGTGACGGCGCGGGAGCTCGACAGAGGGAGAAGGAGACGGCGAGGGAAAGGGAGCTCGAGAGAGGCAGAGGGAGATTGAGAATGCTGACGGTGGAAACAGAGAGAGAGAGAGAGAGAGAGAGAGAGAGAGAGAGAGAGAGAATGGGGAACGAAGAGAGAGTGAGAGGATAAGGGAATGGAAAGAGAGAGGGAGGAAGATGAGAGAATGGGTTAGGGAATAGAGCGAGATAGAGAGAAATGGGTCGAAATTTGGGCGCGGCTCTGTTTCGAGCGCGCGCCCATTTTTGGGCCTAGGGACCCATGGACGGTCCTGTTAGGGGCTCCATAGAGCCCATCATGATGTATTTGCTTAATCCATTTCGTCCATTAATTATAATAAAATAGTTTAATCGATAATCTAAAAAATAAAATATTGAAGGCCCAAGTGGACCACACCATAGGAAGCACAAGTGATTTAATCTCCATGTTTCCTACCATGTGGTCCACTTTAGCCTCTGATCTAGATGATTTTTGGTTTAATATCCTATAATAATATTTAAAAATATATAAATGGCTTAGATGGAACACATATTTTTTTAGGCTCTATAGAGCCCCTTACACCACCCTTAATTATTAATGGTGTGTTAACCTTTTAGCTACAGATTAAATCCATAGTAAGTGTAGCTACAGTTTAAATCCGTAGCAAAAAACAAATGTAGTCAGTATCCTTATCCCTTCTTTTGGTAGTGCATTAAAATTCTCCTAAGGCCCACTGTACTGTTTATTTGACATCCAATCTGTTGATTAGGTCATACAGTCAGATGAAGGGAAAAAACAAAGATCAGCTTGATACAAAACTTTTATGGCCCCCAAAAAGTTTTTAATGGTCGACATTCATTCAACACACGTTTCCTGTAATGTGGTTCACTTCAGATTGGTATATACCTCATTTTTGGTCTCACTACGCCAAAATCGCGAATTTGCGACAGCCTTCGCCAGTCGCCAAAATCTCTTGGTTTAACGACGGATTAAATCCATCACTAATGGAAAAAGTCCGTCGCTAAGCTCGTCTTTCCCGAAAATCCAGTCCGAACGATGCGAAAATTCGTGACGGACCAAAATTCGTCGATAAAATCTGATTTACGACGGATTTTTGTCCGTCGTAAGTAGGCGACGGACTAAATCCGTCGCAAATTTTGATTTTGCGACGAAATATGATCAGTTGCAAATTCCCGCCCAAAATACCAAATGGTGCGCTTTTCAGTTCCTTTTGCGATGGATCATGGTCCGTCGTAAAAGGACTTTTGCCTAAACATTATTTTTAAAATTTTTTTTTAAGAATATGGTGGAAAATTAAGTTTTTTTGTACTATAATAATTGTTTTTTAATAGAATTTCAATGGTTTAATTGTACATATTTGTATATAAGATTATTTTTAAACAATTGATTAAATGCAAAAAGAAAATTTATTTTGTTTTTATATCAAATGAGTGGAATTTTTATTTTTATTTTTTAATTTAAAACTAATATTTAAATGATTTGTAATATCACATGAAAAAGAATACTGAGAAGTTTAAAAAATTTAGCAATATTTGAGAAAAAAATTAGATTTTAAAAAAATAAAAATCGTGATTTAATAAAAATCTATTTTGTGGGAACAAAAAAGAATATTTAATAAAGTTGAATTTATTTTTTTTTTTAAAAAAGCATTTGATTTTGAGAAAAAAAATAATATCTTGAAAAAGAAAATTAAAAATATTTTAAAAAATGCGAAAATTTTCACAATGTTGAAAAATGAAAATATTTTTAAAAAGAAAATGAGAGTTTGAAATTTGAAAAATAAAATAAAATTGAGAAGTTCAATAAAAATTGACAAGTTCGAATAAAATGCTTTTAGAAAAAATGGAGAAGTGAAAAAGAATTAAAATTTTTAAAATAAAATGATATTAAAAAATCGATACTTTATCAAAAACAAACATTTTGAAACGAAAAATAAATAAGTTGAAAAATTTTGTTATTTTGAAAATTAATTGAAAATGTTTAAAATTCGAAATTAAAAGAAAAAGTTATTTATAAAAACACTAAGATTTTAAATATATATATATATATATATATATATTTAAAAAAATAAAAATTGGAAAGTTGAAAACAAAATGATGCTTTTGAAGAAAAAAAATTGGCATTTTGGAATTTTTGGGAAAAAAAATAAAATTTGTGAAAAGATTAGAGATTTTAAAAATAAAAATTCAGAATTTGTATTTTATTTTATTTTTTGAAATATTTTATAATAAAAATGATATTTTGTTAAAAGTTTTCAAAGAAAAATTAAGAGTAAAAAAATATACATTTTGAAAAAAATGTTATTTTTAAATGGAAATTGAAATTTATTTGTGAAAAAAAATATTTTTTTAATAAATTATTAGGCACATCCACTAATTGAACATTTAACCGTTTTTGGACAATCGAATTAATCCAGATTAAAAAGTAAATAACTTTAGATGTTTAAATCAAATTTCACTCAAATTGTTGATCAATCTTGTATGCACGATATCTTTCTCATATGTAGTTAGTCTGATCGAGGCGAGTAACTAGTCAAATTGAGGGTATTGATCAGTTAAATAGAGTGAATGGACCAGACGTATAAAATGGGCCAAATATTCTTATCAAAATTGTGACCCAACTTATTGACCTTGTGAGAACCTAAGAATTGATGTTGATAAGTTTTGTGGGCCCCATCATGATATGTGTCGAACATCAACACCGTGCATTTGATGTGTCCCCTTTAGGTTATGAGATATCTCAAAAATCATTCATATGCGAAACTCAGGTGGGCCATACCATCTAAAACCATGTGAAGACATCCAAAAAAATATAAAAGCACTTCGTGGGGCCCAAATGAGTTTTGGATGCGGCTAAAACTTGGTCTGACCTCTCATCCAAGTGGGACACACATAATGAGTGGGTTGGATATGTGAATCACATTTAGGCAGGCCCAATATATGATTATGAATGTTTTAAGGAAACCCCTCTCCACTACATTTAAGTGAGTTACTCATTACCCTTACCAGAGTAAACTTTGTGGGGTCCACCGTTATTTATTTATTTTATCCACTCCATTCATCCATGTTAACAGATATTTTGAGATCTAAAGAACAAAAAGAAAGCATATCCAAAGCTCAAGTAGACCACACCATAGGAAATTAATAGTCTGATTGAACCTCTATCATTGAAAAATTCTTGGAGGCCATAGAAGTTTTCGATCAAGCTGATGTTTGTGTTTCTCTTCATTCATATCCTTTTAATATTATGAACATGTTGGATGGCAAATAAACATTGTTGTGGGCCCAAGGAAGGTATCAATGGTGGAAATCATTATTCCACATTATTTCATGTGGCATGGTCCACTTGAGTTTTGGATTTACTGAAAATTTGGAATCAACGCACATCGTTCATCCATTTTTTGAGATCGTTTTAGAGAATTATCCAAAAAATGAATCATATCCAAAGATTAAATGGACCACACCAATACTCCCCCTAACACCAAATGGCTGGTCGGTGCTTTGTGGGCCCCACCATGATGTATGTGTTTCATCCATGTCGTCCATCTAATTTTAAAGATCGTATTACGACATGAGACCAAAAATGAGGTATATCACAATCTGAAATGGACCACATTACAGGAAACAGTGTTGAATGAGCGTTAACCATTAAAAACATTTTGGAGGCCATAAAAGTTTTGGATCGAGATGATTTTTGTTTTTCCCCTTTGTCTAGGCATGTATGACCTAATAAATAGATTGGATGTCAAATAAACAGTACAGTGGGCCTTAAGAGGATTTTAGTGATGGATATCCAATCACTATTGTTTTCATGTGGTGTGGTCCACCTGAGATTTATATACCTCTCATTTTTGTAATAAATCCCTAAAATGATCTTTAAAAATGGATGAACGTAGTGGAAGAAATACATACATCACGGTGAGGCCCACTCGAACTTTGGATCAGCCTCTTATTCCGACTGAACATAATGGATCAAATAAATAGTACAGTGGGCCTCGTTCAATCCCCACCGTATCCTGTGGTGAGGTCCACTCGAACTTTGGATCAGCCTCTTATTCTGGCTCATGGTCTAAAATTATGTAGTAAAATAGATGGATGGAGTGGGTAAACCCGAAGCATACACGGTGGACCCCATAAAGTCTACTCAGTACGCCATCCGTACTTAGAGGTGGAAGCGGAAGCGGATTGCGTAGTAACTCATTACGCTTAGGGTACTGAGTAAACTCTGTGAGATCCACCATGATTTATGTATTTAATCCACTCCGTCCATCCATTTTAACAGATAATCCATCCATTTTAACAGATAATTTTATCTCTTGAGACCAAAATTGAAGCATATACAATGTTCAAATGGATCACACCACATGAAAAAGTTGAACTGAACATCTACTGTAAAAACTTCTTGGGGGCCACAAAAGTTTTGGATCAAGCTTATATTTGTTGTTTTCCCTTCATCCATGTTTGTAAGATCTTATGAAAAGTTTGGATGACAAATAAGCATCACTGTGGGGCCTAGAAAAGTTTCAACAGTGGAAATCATTAGCCCCACTATTTCCCATGGTATGATCCACTTGATTTTTGGATATGCTTCAATTTTTGGATCAACCCATTAACTTAGCTGGAAAAACGAATGGACGGCGTGGATAGACTACATACATTCTAGGTGGGCCCAACTGCGTTTACTCGGTACGATAAGAGCGTACCAAGTAACTCAATACGCAATTCGATTTCTACGCGAGTGCTCAGCTGTGCATAGTTCGCACCGAACTCTTGTGGACTTTTTGATGACTCATCATACGTGATGTGAGTCCAAAATATGAACGGTCCACATGATGTAGCATCCCATTAAATCCCCAGGGCCCAACCTTTACTTTGATCCAAAACTTTTGTGGGCCATGGAAAAAGAAAATTGTTTCCTCCCTTGATTTGCATCTCTCTTTCCTATGGTTTACTAGAGTATTAGATCAGGGTGAAAATTGGTCCATATAAGTTTCATGGGATGCCACATCACATGGACCGTTCGGATTAGACACCCATGACACGTGTACAAAGGTCCGCATGTGCGCGGGTGAGCATTCCTAAAGTTGAAATGCCCTAACTTCTCTCCTCTCCTTCGTCTCTCTCTCGTACCTACTCCAGTCTCTCCATATCTCTCTCTCTCTCTCTCTCTCTAGATCTCTCCCTCCTCTCTCTCTTCCCTCTCTCTCTCTCTCAATCTCTCTTCCCGCTCTCCCTCTCTCTTTCTCTCTCTCTCCACCCACGCTCTTATTGTCGAAGCCCTACCCACCCATGCCCTCTCTCTCTCTCTCTCTCTCTCTCTCTCTCTCTCTCTCTCTCTCTCTCTCTCTCTCTCTCTCTTTCTCTGAGGCTTCGTTGAGGTATTTCTCACTCTCTCTCTCTCTCTCAATCTCTCTCAATCTCAATACCGATTTAGGGATTTGGGGATTTTAGGGTGGATTGTCCAAAATAGGAATTTGGGGATTTTAGGATGGATTGTCCAAAATGGGAATTTGGGGATTTTAGGGTGGATTGTCCAAAATAGGAATTTGGGGATTTTAGGGTAGATTTATCAATGCATATGGCCAGGAAGTGCTTATGAGCAGCACTCAACACAATGCCCTGATGACTAGGATTGCTCGTGTAGTCGATTTTTTAAACAAGCTAACCATCTATGAAGACAACCAACTAGATGGACACTCCACTAGATTGAGTTATTGCAGATCAATTCCTTTGAGCATCCAAATGCACTTGCAAACGTAAATTTAGATACCAAATCATGAATTAATTTTGATTTATTTCCTCTCTAGCCTTTCGTAATTTACTGATGAAGGCATTGCCTTTTTTTTTTTTTGTGATTGGTTCATATTTAAAGATCCTTCTGGTGTTATTGTTGTTGCAATCCAGGCTGAAAATGTAAAGATTCTTCTTTTGTAGGTCACAGATATCTGATGTGGCTAATGAGGAAGTCTATAAGCTGGATAAAAAGTTCAGGAAAGGGAGTCATGTTTGAGTTCGTGTTCTAGGCTTTAGTCATCTAGAAGGATTGGCAATGGATGTTTTTTGTATGTTTTATTTTTTATAATAATTTATTTTTCTATCACTTTCCATGTAGTATATGACCTTTTGATCTGCTCGGGGCATTTTTTCTCTGTTTTTTCATCTATTTCATTATTTATTTATTTATAACTTGATTATTTCTTCATCTCTATCTTTAAAATCTCCATATAAACCTTTACTGTTGTCTTATAAAGCACACTGAACCCTCCATTCTCTGCAGGTAGAGCAGCTCTTTTAAGGATCAGAGCATCCTAGTTGCATATGATCTATTGGACCACTTCTGTGAAATAAACCTTCCTTATATTCAGAGACAAATATAATTCTATTGGACCACATTGTTATTTTACTTTGTAGTTTGTGAATTTTAATTGGTTGGCTTTCGTTTCATATAGACATTGAATTGGAGCAGCTAGTCTTCCCATCTTTGTTAATATAGCAGTTAATAAATCCATTTAATTCATTTTAAAAGTTTGGAGAAAGAAATACTTGACCGATTTAATCTGTATATGTGTGTGCATGGATTGTTTTTATTTTTATTTTGAACATTTAATTAGATTCTGTCTCTAGTTAGATTCTTTTTTCTTTTTCTTTTTTTCTATTCCCATAAAACTAGTTGTGCAACCCGTTTACATCCCTACATTCAAGTGATGTGTAGTTTGCTTAGGACTTCTTTAGTTGATAGGTAGAATGGCTTTCTTTCATATTTCTTCTTTGGGTCCATTTCACATGACCTACATTGCATTGCTCATGTAGCATGGATACCACGGGCCCCATATGTGGAGATGATCTGAACTGCCCATCTGCTTGGTGCTGTTGGGGATGGGGCATGGTACAAAAATCATGTGGAGTGAATTATCCTAATGATTGATTGGAGTTAAAAATGAACCTTTGATGATTTATGGTTTTTGTTTTTTTAACTGTTTACATTTCCAGCTCGACCGTTTTTGTTTACGGTAGTTTTTGTGTCATGGCTTACCTGTGGTATACCATGGCAGATAGACCGTTCTAATCTCAAGCCTAGACAACTCACTTGATTAGAATTCTAGCCAATTCATTGTGAAAACTATGTGAAAAGATAATATGTTGATTGCAGTATGAGTTAGTAGAAATACCAGAAAGTCAGAAATGTTCTGATTTCCCATTAAGACGATCTACATAGGCTTAAATCCTTTAAATTCTTGATGGCACTGATGTTGGATTGTTTATTTATTTATTATTATTATCAAGAATATAATTAAGACCTGTTTGGTTGACATGAAAATGATTTAATCTCATTTTATGTGATATCTAATATATATTTATGATTAACGAAAATAAGATGAATTCATTTTCAACCATCCACCAAACATGCTCTTAAACATTATGTACAAGTATTCAAATTTTAAATCAACCTAATCTTTGTAGCATTGCTCAATTTCATTTTCCATTTGAAATATGTTATAAGTTTCACTTTTAATTTTGTTGCTTGCAGCTGAGCATCATTGTTCTACTGATAAGAACTCCAGAAATCCATTTAATTTCAGCCCAGTCTTTTTTTTCTTCTTGGAATTTTAATCCACCTGAGAATTTTATTTTATCTACTAGGATTTCAACCAAGTCTTTTTTCTCATTAGTCCTTGCAAATTTCCAAACCATTCACTACTTAAGTTCTAAGGCTCCTTATGTAGGAGAACTACAATTGATACATTCAATTTTTGTTTCTTTGTAATTTGGATTTCACATATTTACTGGGGGAAAGAAGGGATAAATAGCAAAGTTCAGCATCGCTTGTTCTTGTTTGTTGACCTGGAATCATATTCCTGACATATAAATTTCTCGTTGTATCCATTAAAACCGGTCTCTCATGTATCTTCCCCCTCTTAATTAATAGAGATTCTTTTTTCATGACATTAAAATGATCTTAAAATATTTTCTTCAATTTTTTTTCTTCATTATGTTTTTTCTTTCAATTTTTTATTTGTACATGTTCCAATCATGCTTCTTCAAACTATTTGCAGGACGAAATGCCTTTTTGCAAGGAATTTTCCCACAAGTTTTTGGACTCTTCACAGTGAAGCTTGCAGGTGTGCCAGCTTCCCATATTAGTTGTTTATTTCTTTTATTATCTTTTATTGTTTTGAAGATTGGAATCTCATTGGTTTGTTTACTATGTTAAAGTTAAAAAGAAAGTATTGAGTGCTTTAGGAAAGAAGACTTGTGATGCATGAAATGAAGCCTTTAGCAAACTCTCTTCCCTGCTTCCTTTCTCTTTTTAGCCTTATTAATCTGCAAGGTTCCCAATTCCTGTTTTTTGCATGTATCGGCATTGGGAGATATCGACGAGTGGGAAAATTATGGTGCGAGTTTCTTGGAGCACATGTATGTGAAATGTTTGTTCCGTGTCACCTAGATGCATAGATTTTGAATTGAATGGGAGATATTGATGAAGCTTGGTCAAAGGACAAGGTTCTTGTATAATCAAACAAAGACCTCATTTGAGACTGAGCAAATACACATCCATAGAATACACAACATTGGTGGCGGTCTTAGCATAACAGCATGAATCTCTCTCTTGTGTTCTATATGCTTCCCACCCTTTACTGTGAAATGAAAGTTCACATTGCAGGATGCAAAACTATTAGCGTAGAAATTGTCTTTTTTGTTCTTTCAGCTGGTATGTGGCTTTATGATTAGGACAATCAATAGTTACCTATCTAGCTTTGTAATTAGGACCCACGGATCAGATCTGATTTAACATGTCTAGTCTATGTTTTGGACCTATCTCAAATTTTGGACGGGTCTAGCTGGGTTTAGGTTGGGTTCATGTGATGGACCCGGTTTCAAGTCGGGTCAAGTCCATGTGATGGACCCAGTTTAAGGTTGGGTTGTGTCTTGGATCAGAAGGTACACAAATTTCTATTATGATTTGTTTTGATTTTTTCTCTACTTATGCGTAAAATGTTCTGATTTAAATATTCAGAACTTCGTAGTGGCTTGATCCCAATCTTCCGAACATTTGGTACATAGGCAGCCGTTCATACTAGACCGTATCGATACAGTCACAAAAAAAAAAAAAAAAAAAAAATTTTAAAAATAATAAAAAAATTCCCTTGTAGTGTGGATGCATTTTCGTTAGGACTACTTGACAGTAAGAGTGAGGTGGATAAGTTCTTGAAACCTTAAATTAATCTTAAATCATTTATATCTTTATTGCTTCATTTATATGCTATCGTTAGGGTTAACTTGTAACTCCTCAGAACCCGCTCTACCGTAAGACATTACGGTGCATGACGGTTCCCAGTAGGTTAAGTTGCAAATTATTATTAAGAGTTGGTTAGATATATTTTATTTTTTGTAAATGTTGTCAATAGTTGGATGGATGATGAATGTACTTGCGAATGTAAATGAAAATAAAAAACTTAATAATATATATATATATATATATATATATATATATATATATATGGTGCCCCAATATTGGTTATATGTTACTAGTATGTAGTAGATAATACTAGGTCCAATATTTTTTATATGTGAAATATTAGTTTGTGTAGCCCACACGTGTGCGTTGGCCATGCCATTAGTGCTTGATCATCTCTCTCCAGTAGGTGGGGCGCGCTGTTTAGATCTTGTACTCTAAAAATCAAGCCATTTCACACATGAGGGGGAGCCATATCATACGAAACAAATGGATGACTAAAAAAGTGTTTTAGTTTTAATGTAGCTAGGGTATGATGAAACTAGTTGCAGAAAATTGAATAATACATACCAGATTTAGAGCTACAAAATATCAGAAAAAAGAAGAAAATGTTAGTGCATAAATCTCTATATATAATGATAGCGGTTTTAGATAATTTTGCCTCTGCAATTAAATTTTAGGAGAGTCCTCGAATTAAAGATTTGAAAGGGCGTACAAGGGAATTCCAATATAGGCGGTATTTGGATTAAAAATGTGAGTCATTGAACCATGGCTATTTCTGTCATTTCAGCCCAGCGCCTACTTTCTCTTTCCATGGTTCTCTAGCCATTACTTTCTCTTTCCCAGTCTCTCTTCCTTCATGGTTATACTTTGATGGCGAGTTATCTCCCTGACATCTTGGATTGCCACTGTATGATGGTTACCCCCCCTTGAAATTAGCCACTGTAAAGAGGCCTTCTCAGGATAATTTAATTCAAACTTATCATCAAAAGGCCATGCATGTGGCCAAAAAGCCATTTTTACAGAGAACCTAGTCACAATATGTCCTAAATTCATCAACAGAACATGGAATTCTAAGAAAATAAATGGCAATTAATGAAAGGGCACAAAACTACGAGAAGATATAATAGATTGCATACAAATGGAAATATCCCTGTGCATAGAATGTTGTGTTTGCAATCACAACAAATTTGGCAAAGCAGCATTGAGTGGGTGTGAACTAGGCTGTTACACGATGGGCCTCATCGTGAATTTACCCTGGACCTAAATCAAACAATTTGGTCACCGCTTGGGCCACATATGTACCTTGACATAGTTCAAATGTAATTCAGCTTGAAACACACAAGAACACACGCACACACAACTGATTGTACATCCAACTAGTTGGTATGTGGAGGCCACAATGTTGTTTGTGTGGTATCTCGCTGCCCCAACAAGGTTGTCTCACCATGAAAGTGGGATGCCCCAAAGATCTAGTTAGTCCAACCATGAGAATGGGATCCCAAATGAATGTGGAGTTTTTTGGTTGGTTGTTCTTGGTTTTCTATGGTGTGTCCCACCTGATAGTTGGATTAACCTGATTTTTGGGGGATCCAATTTTCATAAAGGGACAACCTTGCTGGTTGGCGAGATGTCATGATACAAACACTATGGTGGGTCCCACATGCCAACTAGTCGATGTACAACTATTTGTGTGTGAGCATTTCTCTATATATATTTTAAGGCAACTAAGTATCAATTTATCGTGAAGGCTAGCAGCAAGGCCAGATTTAAGCAAGACTTTAATGTTTTAGTCAAGAAAATGATGTACTAGTAAAAGAAACAAATGTATATGACAACCATAAGCATTGTCATAGAAGCAAGTGGATAGAATTGACATTGACTTCCAACATGCTACTCTTGCGCACATTGTCGTAATCTGTGGATAGAATTGACATTGACTTCCAACATGCTACTCTTGCGCACATTGTCGTAATCTACCAACTTACCGACGTCTTGTTGATGCAATCGATGGAACAATTGTCCAACAGAACCAAACTCAACATTCTCTTCTAAAGGAACACTAACAGAATAACAGCTTGAGGTTAAGAAATATTCGATGAGAAATTAACTTAGAGGGTGTTTGGATGGAAGGAAATAAAAATATGCATAGCAAAATGTAACTTGGAATCCTCAAGAAATGGAAAGCCATGGATTCTAATTTTCATCTGTTGTTTGTTTTAAATTCCAATTGTACATGAATTTCATGTTGGTTCTCTCATTTCATGTGTTTTCTCAACCTTGAAAATAAATGTAACATCATTTTTAGGAGAAATGAATGTCCTCAGGTTTTTTAGGAGGTGGATTTTTCACTGAAATTGATGTCATGTCTAAGGTTTCCCACATTCCCAAGAAACCCTGTAGAAAAGTCATATTGGGTCACAGGTTTTTCATATTATTTATTAGTGGGTCAATACACCAATACTCAGTATTTCCATAATATGAAACTTCAACTATATTGTAAGTTGTTTTTATTATATTCAAATGCGATGTGTGATGCTTACACATCCAGCATGAGTACTTCAATAGTAGACAATCAACCACTAGAATTGAAGTTTTGTTAACTGCAGTTTTCTACTGTTGAAGCTCAGACGATATAGTTTAGAGTATCTCAACATGCCAACATGTCCATCCAGTCACATGATGATGTTCAAAAATAGTGTTCTCATAAAACTCTATTCATGGTAAATATAAATGCAAAAAACGTGTAACCATGTAATCAGGAAAATGAGTTAACAAGGGATTTTTTTTTTTTTTTCTTTTTAGGATATCTATGAGACCAGCCATGCTTTATCGTATAGAATGTTGAGCAGTCAAGGAACAACATGTTCATAGGATGAGCGTAGTAGATACGCTGATCTTGAGATGGATGAGTGGCACGACAATGAAGGATAGAATTAGGCATCAATTCATTCGAGGGAACTTTAGAGTAACACCAATAGGTAATGACATGAGGGAAAATAGACAGAGATGGTTTCATGTGCAGTAGAAACCAAGAACTGCGACAATTAGGAGTGAGTCAATTCAAGTTCAAGGCTCTAAGGGAGAGGCCGGCCCCAAAGGATGTGGGTGGAGGTAGCAAGAAAAGACTTGAGGAACTATGGTTTAACTAAGGATATGGTCCTTGATAAGTTGGAATGCGTAACAGGATTTGTGTAGGTGGCCTCAGTTATTCAAGATAAGGCTTAGATGATGATGATCTAATCATAATAACATCAAAACTACAATTATAATACCGAAAACAATGAAAATGGTTGAAGTATTATCCAAGGTTCTATGTCAAATTGCAGCTACATGTCCATTGCAGTTGCTTAAATACCTGAAAATGAATGAAACCAAACTGTGAGTTATTCTCATGGGTAATTTAAGTACCTCATTTATTGCATTTGTTTAACAAATCGTTATCTTATACACTGCTATGTTTCATGTGTGATTATCCGTGTTAGATCCTGAAAAATTCCTTCCTGATTTAGCACTAGGTCTTCCCTGTCAATGACCTTTACCACTATGTTGTTTTTCATTCAAACACAGTTTTGACACCTTCGTAGGAAGTAGCTGAATTAGTAAAACATGACTTTGGGAGCATTGACATCCTTGTGCACTCTCTCGCCAATGGCCCAGAGGTACCGTAGTAACTATATTATTCATACCCCTTCTCATGTTTATGTTTGTTGTTTTCGTCTATCTTGTAATTTCCCTTATAGGTCAGTAAACCTCTATTAGAGACATCCCGAAATGGATATCTTGCAGCGATTTCAGCATCAAGTTATTCCTATTTGTCATTGCTCAAGCATTTTGTTCCAATAATGAATCCAGGCAAGCTTCTCAAAAAATGAAAAAAAAAAATGGGCTGCCTAATTTTTTGGCTATCTAGGGTCATTTGCACTGTGGGACCACTTGATGAATGGCTGAGATTGGCACCATGTGCCTTGTTGGAACTCGTGGCTTGGTGTAGATGGGCTGCCTAGCTAACCTCTATATTTGTATGTATGTGCAGTCAATTTACCATATGAACATGTGGTCCATGTAATGTTGCAAGTGGTGCATCAATTTCTCTCACATACATTGCTACCGAAAGGATCATTCATGGGTAACTTGATTTACACACCCTGTGATTTTAGCAGCCCATGTAAACCAAAACTATTAAAGAAAGGATTCTTATTGTTGTGTTGTTCTTTATATATTAATGCATACAGATATGGTGGGGGCATGAGTTCAGCTAATGTTGCTCTAGAGAGTGATACTAAGGTGAGATTTTTGTAGTAGGTTGGTCTGCTGCCTTCAATGCAAAATATATATTTTCCTGAAGCAAATGGGGCTGTATTTATAACATTTTCCGATCTGGTAGGTGCTTGCATTTGAAGCAGGAAGGCGCCACAAGATTCGAGTTAATACAATATCTATTGGTATGACTGTTATCTTCATACTTTTATTTTCTGAGACATGGTACTTGCTAGAGTATCTCCCTGTTGTGACATTTTTCACATTGATGAAAACTCTGAGGTCCATTGAGAAGTCGTGCAGCCAAGGCCATTGGATTCATCGACATGATGATTGACTACTCATCAGCCAATACAGGATTATATCATGGTGATTTCCTGGCAACTACTGAAACTCCATTAGCTTTTAACAGACAATTAAATTGCATTCCCCAACTAGTGAATTTATTTTATTTTATTGCAGTGAGATGATAAGAGTTGGCCATGAATACATGGAAGAGTTCTTCGGTTGTTACGAATCCGTTTTGGCTGAAGATGGTTTGTTTGTCCTACAGGTTACATATTGTCTATTATAATTTTTCTTAATTATGGTTTGATTTGAATTATCTGAAAAGAAAGGTGTACTTGTAGTAGTCCATTCAAATGGCCCCACTTGGCCATTTCATCTTTATTGAATTGAGTTGTTACCAATTTTGTGAATGGGATCCTTATTAAACAATCATGTGAATTATTTTTTGAATGACTATCAGGTGTAAGATTAAAATATTAAAATAATAATAATAATAATGAAATAAAATTTGATGATATTTTTTTAAAATTTACATATATTTTAGCGACGGACCAAATTCGTCACTAATTTCTCAACAAGTAGCATATCAACGACGAATTTGAGTCCGTCGCTCCCTTCTATTAGCGACGGACCTTATCCATAGGTAATATTTTTAATGACGAATAATTCGGGTGGTTTTTTCAGAATTTCAGCGACGAATTTTTAATTTTTTGATCCGTCGGTAATCTGCTACGGACCTTATCCATCACAGATTCAACAATGGATTTTATTCATCAGAAAAAAAAATGACCCAGTAAACAGCGGCGGACCTCTGTCATTTTTCTGGTTTTATGACGGATTTGGTCCATCGCAAATCCGCGATTTTGGCATAGTGTATGATACCATAAAATGATGTAGAAAAATAGATTGATGACATAGATGAAATACATTCATCATGGTGGGGCCCACATAGCACCAACCATCAGCCATTGGCTGGTGGCAGGGAGAGTACCCAATCCGTTTCCCCACTTTTAGTCCTCAACTGCGCTTTAATTTGATCAAATGAGTGAAAGAGACAGAGGCCTATGGGATAGAAAAAAGGATAGGGATGGAAAGGATGAGGCTAAACACAGGTGTGTATACACACAGAGAAAGAGATAAGGGTTTCTAGCCAACTCAACTCAACTCAACCGTGTTTCAAGTCAAGTCACTGAGTTTTAGAATTATGGGCTTGATACCATGAGTCACCTCCAATCAGGCCAGTCAGTCCGATTCAACCACGACTATGATGAAGAGTTACGAATCAACTAAAGGCAGAATGAATTAAGAAGAGTTGACAAGTCTTTTAACTATGGGTCTATGGGTCTATATCTCTCTTTTTTCTATTTTTTTTCAATTTAACCCCATTTTTTAAAGAAGATTTTATTGTTGATCGATGGATTACAGACATTCAGGCTAGACCCCACAAAAAATGTTAGGGTTACGCCTATCATTTGACTCCTATACAAATTTTAAACCACAATCAGAGGAAGAAGCTAAGACTACAGCCACTCCCGCATTGTCTAGAGCTACCAACCCTCTAATATATCATGCCCGCTTCTGCATTATCTAGAGTTACGAATCCTCTAATATATCTAGGAAGCCCATCACGACTACCATAAATCCTGTTTGGGCAGCCCTCACTCGTCATTTTGGCTAGGCCATCTGCTAACGAATTGCCCTTAAGGTATAGAGAAACAGAAAAGGTTTAAGGAAGTTTTCTTACTGCGGATGATCCCCACTCGATACCAAACATTCCACGGGCTAGGGCATGAGGGGTTAGACACCGCATCTACAATAATGTGAGAATCAGTCTCCACTAAAATATTGTTTATACCCATCTCTTCACAAAGTTCTGGCCCATCTAGAATAGCCTGAGCTTCAGCAATAGTGTTGGAGACCGTGCCATAGAAGGTAAAATGAGACACCCTCGATGGTCTCTACAGATTCCCCATTCATATTAGGTTTCTTCCACTTGACAGTTTGAACCATATCTCCTATCCCGGAATGTTTGGGCTAAGGCCCATAACCTGAAGCGGGGAGATTTCAAATAGCGAGTTTTTGTCAGGTTCCATAAGCCAGTTTCCCACTTCTTTAAGCCAAGACTTGACCTTGTTTATCTCTTTGACCACCAAGAAAATTTGACTTTCAAATCGAGAAGCATTTCAACCCAACCAAAGTTCCTAAAAAATAAAGTTTGTAGTGAGACCCAGGATCATTAGCCATCGAGAGAGAGAGAGAGAGAGAGAGAGAGAGAGAGAGAGAGGATTGGCAAACCAACTTTATCCATTGATCTACCTGACTGAATTAACAATGAAGGGAACATCAAATAGGCAGTGAAATAAGACCATACCTTTATTGCGACTATTCCTTTGCAAAAGAGGTGGTCAAGGTCCTCTACATTACAGGAATGTTGAGTCGAAGCTATGGTGAATTAAGTTGTAGACTCTCAGCTATGTGGACCACGATATATAACAAGGTCAAGGTCCTCTACATTATAGGAATGTTGAGTCGAAGCTATGGTGAATTAAGTTGTAGACTCTCAGCTATGTGGACCACGATAACAAAATTATAAGCAGATGACTTTGAATATCATGTATTTAAATCAATTTTAAGCATTAAAAAGAAAATTGTCAATGGCTCTTATTCAACACTAAAATGTTGGGGAATCATGGGAGCATGCAGAGATGAATCAAGCAAAGTACTCCAATCTCAACAACTAAGTCCAATCACAAACAAACCGAATTTAATGTGGAAAAACACTTTCAGGAAAAAAAAAAAAAAAAAAACCTATGCACTATAAAAACAGAAATTATAAGAGATAGAAATTACCCGATTCAAACAAGCCTCGAATCACCCAAGCTACACCCTTGAAACCCTAGGAACGAATTAGAAAGCTTTGAGATACCTTTATATCCTCCATATTCCCAATTACACGCATATATATAGCTTTATGAGAATCACAATCAAAATAGGAAACAAATCCTGTACTTACGCAACTCTGCGTGACTCTATGCTATCGTTCGATGGCACGTTAGATGGGACTTTGATGGCATCGACAAACTGTCGATGGCATTGAACCCCTTCGATGTCATCGAACATAACACCAAATCGTTCCAACAACTAAACATGTATTTTTGAGATTTTTTCGATGGTACTTCGATGGAACTTCGATGTCATCGACAACTTGTTGTTGGCATCGAACCCTTTTTAATGGCATTAAGCAGGACACCAAAAGTGTCTAGCAACCAAATGTGAAATTCCTGAATTTTTTCGATGGCATCGAGCAGCCGTCGATGACATCGAATAGCTCTCAATGACATTAAATGGTCTATCGATGACATCGACAGACCCTGTTGTTGAAAGGATTTGAGACATCAACAACAATCTCCACCATATCTTCAATCACCAATATTTGTAGCTTCTTGTCCTCTTCTTTAATTTCGCCTTACATCATAGCTCCACCATTGCTTCTCATGCATCATCTGTCTTTCGTTTATGCCTTCGCCAAACCTAGAGAAGTTGTACATAACTTGAACTTCTCTGAGTGAACCACATTAATGAGCATGTCTGCCAAATTTATTCTCGTGTGAATCTTCTCCAGAGTCACACCTCATTCCTCAAGCACCTATCGAATAAAATGGTGGCATACATCAATGTATTTAGTACGTGAGTGATAAATAAAAATTTTAGCCAAATTATATCGCTTTCATTGTCATAATTAACCAACACGGCCTCTTGTTGAAGCCCTAACTAATTTATCATCCCCCTCAAGTAAATGCCTTCCTTCAATGCCTCTGTCATTGCCATATACTTAGCTTCGGTCGTGGATAGAGCCACCACAGACTGAAGCTTGGACATCCAACCGATCACTTCACTCGCTAGTACAAACCTGAAGTCGACCTTCTATTGTTCACACTGCCCACATAATCAAAATCCACATACCGAACTAACTTGGCCTCTTATTTCTTAAAAGATAAGACGTAATCTTATGTACCTCAAATATATCAAAGTAGCCATTTCACTGCCTTTCAATGTTGATTTCTAGGGTTAGACATGTATCTGCTAACAACACTCATCGCATGTGAAATATCCGGTCTCATACAGATCATCGCATACATCAAATTGCCAACCACGCTTGAATAAATCACACGAGAAATATCCTTCTTTTCTTCATCTGTTTTAAGACACTGTTCTGAAGAAAGTTTGAAGTAAGCCACGTGGGGAACGCTGACTGACTTTGCATTTTCCATCCCATACTTAATCAATACCTTCTCAAGGTATTCCGCCTGAGATAACCAAAGCCCGCTCCTCTTCCTGTCTCTGTGTATTTCAATGTTGAGAACTCTCATTGCAGCCCCCAGATATTTTATCTCGAATGTCCTTGATAATTGAGTCTTTACTAAATCAATCTTAGACATGGTATGACCGGCAATAAGCATGTTATCGACATACAATACCAAGATAATGAATTTCTCATCACTTAGTGTAACTGACGCAGGGGAGGACGTGAGGTCGAGCACTGTCTTCCTCAAGAGGATAACTATTCCGAAACCGTGGAACTTCTCTGGACTCCTCACAGAGAATTCTCAAATCCACAAGGAAAGAAAACAGAAAATAGAAATAAATTCTAATAAATTCAAAATTGATTAATGAATAATTGATAATTCTCTAATGTGCCTCCTTACACCATTAATAAAGAAAAACATAAAATAAAATTCATAATTACCAAAAATAGCAAAATTCTAACTCTAATAAAAATCTTAATTCTAATAAAACTCTTCTAAAGCCTAGTTTCTAAAAATAAAAATTGTAAATAAACTTTCTCTAGAAGAGTCCTAGTATAACTAAAAGTTATTTCTAAAAGGAAAGAAAATCTAAAACTCTAAAAATATTTTAAAAATTGGAATTACTAAAAATAGTAAAATTTTCCTAAAAATTCGTTTTTGAGTTGAAAGAGCGCATGTTCTGACGAAACAGACAGATACGACCCACTTTATGAGTCAGTTCACCTCGGATGGCCTGTTTCAGTAAAGATTGATAGGTTGTGCGCCCCGTAACGATACCCGGATCAAAAGTCATAGTCAATTTACGGTCCATCTTCTTTTGGCCCAACCATGCTAGGAACGTATCTGTGACACGTTTTACATCAGACTCCTCCAGTTGAAAAAAACTCGTCCTCGAGTTATACAAGAGACTTGGCACATGAGTCTGAGATAACTTCCGACGTCGATGTTCATTAGCTCTTTTTTTGTACTTGGCATTAAGCTCTTGAGTTGACACAATACATGTACTCATGCTTTCCTTGACTAATATCGATTAGTTCCTTCACACCTGCCTTCAAGATCTCATATTTTTTCTGATAATGTGGGCAATTAGGCGGGCTTGCCCTTAGACGGGATCAACGTGATTTTGTATATCTCGTATGGGAGGTAATTTATTAGGGAGTTCATCGAGCACAACCCTCTTAAACTCCTGCGATACTGGTTCCAAATCCTCTAGGATATTCACAGGCTCCACATATTTTTTCTTTTCAACTAATGGATATATATTTCCCATTTCCTCATATTGTTTAACAAAGGCCTATTCAGTAATGAGATATTGTCCCTCCACTTTAGAAGTCTTGGGTTGGTTCTCTATTCCTAAGAGGTCACATGTTCACCACTGATGAATCCTTTGGTCTGTTGCAACTCCGTTTTAATGAAGTCGTTTCTTGCGGACCAATGATAGGATTTTTCTACATAACCTTCTACTGATCGACTATCCTGATAATAATTTTGGTTTTGTTGGAATAATACCTGATCGTAATCTCAATGGAGGAATCGCATGCACAATAACTTCTTCATCCGCGACCACATGCGGATTGGCGCCTTCATCTGTCTCATCCGCTCGAGTTGAAGTTGTTCCCACCAATCTGAAGCTCTGCCCGTCAACTTGTGGCCATGAGTTTAACTTTCTTTTCTTCTACGATGTTCATGTAGTCGAAGAAACGTTCGACTTCAAGCAACCAATCGAGGAAGTCTTTAAAGTAGAGTTGGCCATTAAAACTAGGAAGATCGACTTTCATCTTAAATTCTTGAATCATCCTGTGGTTCATTGATAGCATCGCCCTACGATTAGTATAATTACGAATTTCAGCAATTGCTGGTGGTGGATCACCACCATGAATACGGAGTTGCCTTAGGTTTTCCGCCAAGAGATCTGCTATGCGATCGATGGAAGCCTGCAACCCTTGCATGGCTTGCTGATTCTCTCATTGCGTTACTTCGAAAGTTGTCACCGTTAAAGGTAACTTCCCTAGAGTACCGCCCATGGGATTGTTGCCCAACCCATCGTTAGAAGCCATCGATCCGAGGAGAAACCTCACTTTGATACCAAACTGACGCAGGAGAGGACGTGAGGTCGAGCACCATCTTCCTCAAGAGGATAACTATTACGAATCCACGGAACTTCTCTGGACTCCTCACAGAGACTTCTTGAATCCACGAGGAAAGAAAGCAGAAAATAAAAATAATTTCTAATAAATTCAAAATTGATTAATGAATAATTAATAATTCTCTAATGTGCCTCCTTACACCATTAATAAAGAAAAAAATAAACTAAAATTTGTAATTACCAAAAATAGCAAAATTCTAACTCTAATAAAAATCTTAATTACAATAAAACTCTTCTAAGGCCTAGTTTTTAAAAATAAAAATTGCAAATAAACTTTCTTTAGAAGAGTCCTAGTATAACTAAAAGTTATTTCTAAAAGGAAAGAAAATCTAAAACTCTAAAAATATTTTAAAAAAATCAGAATTACTAAAAATAGTAAAATTTTCCTAAAAATTCATTTTGAGCTGAAAGCACGCGTTTTCTGACGAAACAGATAGATGCGACCCACTTTATGGGTCAATTCACCTCGGATGGTCCGTTTCAGTAAAGATTGATAGGTTGTGCGCCCTGTAACGATACCCGGATCAAAAGTTATGGTCAATTTATGGTCCATCTTCGTTTGGCCCAACCATGCTAGGAACGTATCTGTGACACGTTTTACATCAGTAACACCCCAAACTTTTCAATACCGAGTATTGAAAGTTCTCGAGTGTTATCATAAAGTTTAACTTGATGTATTCATGTGTACGATACCAATCTAATTATCCTAACCTTACATCTAATCTCTAACATGAATCTGACCATTGGAAACGATCGTCGTCGATGGATCAAGCCATTCGACTGTGGATTTTAAGACAAGATCATCATATATCCAAATAAACCCACTTACGATCATCTGTTTACAAAACTGACCATACACCCACCTATATACATGACTAGATTACTAACCATCAATTTTTTCTGTTCTAAACATGTCATTTGACCATCCATTGTGTGGTTTGATATATGTACATTCCCTAATTAATTTGGTGAATAATTCTTTATTCATAATGATTTAGATATAAGTCCTTTTGTAAGAATTACATAGAAACATACCTACAACCATGCAGACCCATTAGATTTCATAAAACTCTCAAATCAGCAATAATTATGAAAATGCCATTAACTTAGACCACTGAATTCTAGATCACATGGTTTGCACGATTCGTTTAATGTGAAATTTCACACCATATCTATGTATCTTAAATTAGCCGTACACGTTGAATTTCAGTCCTTAGATCATTGTAAAAGTGACCCAATTGACAGATCAGCCCCTTAACCGTTGATTTTGGTGTTCATCGATTAAAGAAGGCTCATGGGCAGTTGTAGTAAGATATATCTCTTCATTTATGTTGGTATGATCTTATGAATAGGATTTAATGACCAAAAAACATCACTATAGGGCCTAAACAAGTTTCGATGGTGGAAATCACAAATATCCAATGTTTCACGTAGTATGGTCCACCTGATCCTTTGATATGCATCAATTTTGGGCTCAACCCCTTAGGTTAGATGGAAAAATGAATGGATGGTGTAGATTCTCAGAACATCACTGTGGGCCCCATAATCAATCCTAAGGTACACAACCCATGTACACCTATGGTGCACCAAATGGGTAGTCAAGTCAAACAAGGTTTGACCCAATAAAAATCTCAAAGCGGAACCGTTTTTCCCGCTGTTTGGATTTTAAACAGACAGCGTCTGTCCACTCTGATGGATCTTGGGCCCCACCATCATTCACATTGATGATCTAAGCCATTCATCATGATCAAAGGGTGAAAAAGACCAAACCCTAGTCTTCCCTCTCCTCCAACCCGATCAAGAAATCGGATGAATCATCGTCCGAAATCTGTCCACAAGAAAAGCGAAACTGACACAGTTTCGGTTGCCCTACGTAAGAGATCTTAACGAAGGACACCTGAGTCGATCAGGACTGTCCGAAATGGAGAGAGGACTCCTCCGACCACGCCCACGTCCTCTGAAAGGAATGCAAGGTAGAGGAGGACACGACACTTCGCCATTTTCCCTTACACAACTGCACTTCCGGAGACTTCATCCGCAAAGCTTCCAAAAATCCCTTGCGTTGGAAGACTGTATGACCTGATCAAGAAACTGACAGGCCAGGGGTCATCGGTTAACAAAATCAAATCATCCAAAGGGACCATCTCAGTGGAAGGAAACTGGGAAGCAATCCGCCAACGGATCAACACTTTTCTACCCGATCACACACAGATCATCAGAACTCGAAAAATGGTAGATTTGAAAGCCAATCGGGGATGTCCGTTGGATGACTTTACCTCATAGGGACCTCTCCCTGGAGAAGAAGAAGAAACGAGAGAGAGAGAGAGAGAGAGAGAGAGAGAGAGAGAGAGAGAAGGAGAAAAAGTACGGACGTCCTACCAAGTTAACTCGATTTGGTTCAGGCTGACTGATAGCCTAGTATACCCAGATTCCCTACCCAAGTTTCAAGGGAAAAGAAAGAAGAAGAAAGAAAGAAGATGAAAGAAAAGAGAGAGGCATCGGCAGAGTTAAGGGATCGACAAGTTGACGACAAATGTCGAATGAGGATAAGATTGAACTTGAAGGTGTGTACAGGAACATCTAGCATCGGATGAGGATGACTCAACTTTAGATGTGAGGGTTTTATCTTTTAAGCTTACATTAATTTAAGTTATTATATTATCTTGCCTTTTACATGCCTTCATGTTATTATGAATCCTCCTTGCAATTATATGTTTTACCATCAATTATTTGCCCTTCGGGATTATAGTGCAATATTGATTACAAATGATTTTTATGAATTGTTGCGGGGCGAGTCGGATAACTATAATCGTATTCCACATTGTGGCAATTGCTAAGTATGATAAACTGCATATACTTTATTAAGCATAATCTCATGTAGATTGCTTGTGCATATTGATACATCTTGTAGTTGTGGAATACGAGACGTATCAGAACCTTTACAATGCTTTTATGAATCTCTTGAATTATTGTTCATCTTAAAGGATGACCATCACTATGAGTAGGGCATTGACCCTCTCCCAACCATATAGATGATGCAAGTGATGTACAAATTGAAGACCTAGAGAACCATCTCCCTATAAAAGACTATATTGAACGAATACGAAGATAGTTTTATTATTTAGTTTTATACTTCCGCTGCGAACTCGATTAATTTAATAAACTTCCATTGAGAAGGCATTTGATTATTTAGTAAATTTCTTTACTCTGATGAAATAATCAATACAATTGATTTTATTCTCGTGAATGATTACCTTCATGAATGTACCTAAATGTGATCCAAATGAAAAAAAAAATATGGCGTGATTTTTCTAAAGCATCCAAGTTTTACATTATTAACACCCGATTTTCTCTGGCACAAGTATAAACTCTGGCTATGAAAATTTGGGGCGTTACACTCAGTGTCTTGTAATAGATACAATGATCATATTCACTCTTGGTTAACTTCTGACTCATCATGAAAGAATCAAACTTTTTGTACTACTGATTATGCAACCGTTTCATGCCGTACAACGACCTCTTTAACTTGCAAACTTTGTTCTCTGCCCCTTTTATTTCAAATCCCTCTGGTTACTTCATTTAATATGTTCATCCAATTCCCTATGCAAGAAGTTAGTCTTCACATCCATTTATTCCAGCTCGAGATCGTATTGAGCAACCAGTGCCAACACAAATCTAACAGATACTTGCTTCACAACCGACGCGAATATCTCAGTGAAGTCGATACATTCCCTTTAAGCGTATCCTTTCACTACCAACCTTGCCTTATACCGATCTCGTTTCTTCTTAAAGATCAACTTACACTTGATCGATTTTTGGCCAATGGGAAGCTCCACCAGCTCTCACTTCTCATTCTCGTATAAGGAGTCCATCTCATCATCCATTGTAATTTTCCACTTTTTAGCATCCGCTTCACCAAGAGCCTCCTGAAGAGTAATGCATTCTACTTATTCGTAATAAGGACATATGCGACATTTGAATCATCCTGGTATCTTACCGGTGACTACAATTCAGCAACAGATTTCTTCTTATAGGTGGCTGCTTCACCCACTTTTATACCTTCGTCTACGTATCAGTATCAACCTGAGTATATCTGTATCTGCCTGAATGTCCATAACCAACTTTTTTGGTTCATCGTGCTTATCCTTATGGAATAAGGATCCTTCGTTGAATTTGACACCACATCTAATTATGATTTTCCTTGTAACCCAGTCATACAGTCTATACCCCTTCACACCCCTAATATAGCCAATAAAGATGTACTTTTTGGCTCTTTAGCTTAACTTACCTATCTCAACCGAAGATACATGAGAGTAAGTTTCGCAATCAAATACACGCAATCCCGAGTACTTTACCTGCTAACCACTCCATACTTCATCTGGATTCTTGCAATCAATTGTCATAAAAGCGGACCGATTCACCAGATAACAAGCCATGTTAACAGCCTCAATCCAAAGTTCCTTTCCTAATCCAGCATTACTAATCATGTATCGTGCCCTCTCCAAGAGACTCTAATTCATTCACTCAGCAATACCATTTTGCTCTGGTGTGTGGCACACTATGTTGTGCCTCACAATCCCTTCATTCTTATAGTATTGATTAAATTCACCTGAAGTAAATTCTCCACAGTTATTTGTCCTTAGTACCTTCACTTTTTGCTTTGAGTGTTTTTCCACCATCGTTTTTCATTGCTTGAAATTGGTGAAAACATTGAATTTATTTTTCATTAAATAAACTCATACCTTCCTAGAATAGTCGTTAATAAACGTGATGAACCATGACAACTCTCAACCAAAAACCACGAGCACAAGCCCCAATACATCATAATGCACATAATCAAGAACACCTTTACATACATGTTTACTTAATTTAAAAGATAACTTTGAATGTTTACTATATATACAATACTCGAATATACTCAAATTAAAAATTTTAAAAGCTGGAATTAAACAATAGTCAGAAAATACCTTCACATCATACTCGCTCATGTGGCTCGGATGTGCATGCCACATACATGAAGACGTGAAAATTGCTACATTTGTTGCAGATCCACCCAATGAAGTGCTCCCGAGCAATCTGTAAAGATTTTCATTCCTCTGTGCCTTCATAACAATGAGTGCCCCTTTTGAAACTTTAAGAACAAGATCAAAATTGGTGAATTTGCACCCAAGCGCCTCGAGTGCTCTGAGAGATATTAAGTCTTCCTCATATCAGGAAAGTGTCTCAACTTAGTCAAGGTACGCTCCATGCCATCAAACATCTTGATGTGCACTGATTCAACACCAACAACATTACAGGCATTGTCATTGCCCATAAATATCTAGCCACCATCGTACTCTTTGTAACTAGTGAACTAACTCTAAAGAGGAGTCATGTGATATGATGTCATAGTATCCAAAATACACTCATCCTTACGATTATTGTATAAGTGTCCGATCACGTACACTGACAATATGTCACTTGCACTCGTACCTTCCTCAGACTCAGCAATGTTGGCTTCCCTAAAAGAAGCCTCTGAGTTCTCTTTTCTTGTCTTAGGATTTGTACAATCCCTCTTCATGTTTCCAAACATTCCGCAATTCCAACACTTCAACTTTCTTTTGTCCTTGCCCTTGGATTTGAATCTCGATCGAGGAGATCCACTGTCCCACTCAGAATTCCGCCTCATTGTAACCAATGCATAAGTAGAAGCGCCCACATCATCATTTTTATTTTTCATCACTTTTCCATGAAGAGTTGAGAGAGCGATATCGACACTAAGGGTCGATCTACTAGTGCACAATGAGTCTTTGAATGACTCATACGAAGCCAAGAGAGAATTCAATAGGATGCATGTCTGATCATCATCTTTAATTGTTTCCTCTACATCTAGTAATTTACAAATCGTCTTGTTGAAGTTACTAATGTGCGCCTCAACATCATCTCATTCTGTCATCTTCAAATTGAACAACTGAAGCTTCAAGTACAAGCGATTCTCAAGAGATTTCTTTGCATAGTTGTCATTTAATTTATCTCATGTACTTGTTGTAGTTTTCTCTCTCATAACATTGTAGAGGACCTCATCCGTTAGACACAATTGAATAGGTGTTCTTGCTTTCTTATCCATCTTGTTTCATTCATCATTTGTCATATATTCCAGTCACTTCTCAAGAAGTGCATCATCCAATTCTTTTTGAACTAAGAGACCAGTCATCTTGACCCTCCATAATCCAAAATTACTTTTCTCGGAATATTTCTTAACATCGAACTTAGGATTAAAAGTCATTGATATTATGTCTTCAAATTCAAACTACATCCCAATGTTACTCTCTGATACCACTTATTGGGGAATCACAGAAGTATACAGAGATGAATAAAGTAAAATACTTTAATTGCAATAACCAAGTCCAATCACAAATAAAACCGAATTTAACTAGGAAAAACCATTTCGAGAAAAAAAAAACTAGGGCACAAAACGACAATAATGCACTATGAAAGCAGAAATTATAAGAGATATAAATTACCTAATTCGAACAAGCCTCGAATCACCCAAGCTAGACCCTTGAAACCCTATGAACAAATTAGAAAGCTCTGAGATACCTTTATATCCTCCATATTCCCGATTACACGTATATATATACATATATACACACACACACATATATAGAGAGAGAGAGAGAGAGAGTCATGCTCCCCTGCGCACCTACGCATGTGCGCACCTTTGCACACGTGTCATGGGTGTCTAATCTGAACGGTCCATGTGATACAGAATCCCATGAAACCCCATGTCACAAATTTTCACCCCGATCTAAAATTCTGGTGGGCCAGAGCAAAGAGAAATGCAAATCAAGGGAGGAAACTATTTTCATTTTTCATGGCCCATCAAAGTTTTAGATCGAAGTAAAACTTAGGCCCGGGGGGTTTCACAAGGTGCTGCTTCACATGAATAGTTCAGATTTTGGATCCACATCACATATGATGGGTTCTCAAAAAAGTTCGTATGTAGTACGTACGAACTGGTTCACAAGTGAGCGTTTACGTGTGTGTGTGTGTGTGTGTGTATATATATATATATATATATATATATATATATATATATATATATAGAGAGAGAGAGAGAGAGAGAGAGAGAGTTTATGAGAATCACAATGGAAATAGGAAACAAATACTGCACTTACGCAACTCTGCAAGATCGTTCGATGGGACTTTGATGGCATCAACAGTCTATCGATGCAATTGAACCCCTTCGATGTCATCGAACATAACACCAAATCGTTTTAGCAACTAAATATGTATTTTCCAGATTTTCTCGATGGCACTTCGATGGGACTTCGATGTCATTGACGGTTTGTCATTGCATCGAACCCTTTTCAATGGCATCAAGCAGGACACCAAAAGTGTCCAGCAACCAAATGTGAAATTCTCAAATTTTTTTGATGGCATCGAGTATCTATCGATGGCATCAAATGGTTTGTCGATGGCATCGACAGACCCTGTTGCTGAAAAGATTTGAGACATCAACAACATAAAAAATCAAAGAACATAGCTCATTTAAGGAAGTAATGATTACGAACAAGTGGATTCTATAGCTAAATGATTCAAAATATGGTTTCTCTTTTAGTCCCCATGGTAGGTAGGAATGTTTGATAGTCTTTTACAATAGAAGAGCAACATCTTCTTAAGTGGAGTGTGGGCTTCGATTATATCCAAAGTGTCAGTTCCCTGATGCAATGTCTTCTCAAGTGGATACGCACCCACTCGTAGTTTAGTTAAAGCATTCAACGTGCACTCGAATTGGTTACAATGCAAGTCAAGGTGGATCGGTACTATTTTAGGGGTTCGGTATCAATCAATGTTCATCGGTGTGGGTTTCAAGTATTTCTGGACTGTCTAAACCATAATGCAGTGCCTTTTCAAGTGGATACATACCCACTCATAGTTTGGTGAAAGCATGTCCGACGTGAGCTCAAAGGGGCTGCAGTGCAAGTTAGAGTAGATCGGTGTTATTTGAGGGGTCCGCTGTGTGTCGCATTAGTATAGGCTTCGATTATTTTCAAAGTGTTTGTATCCTAATGCAGTGTCTTATCAAGTGGATATGCACCCACTCGTAGTTCGATCAAAGCATTTGACGTGCACTCGAAGAGGTTGAAGTGCGACTTGGAGTGGATCCATGTTATTTTAAAGGTTCCGCGGTGTATGTCGGTCCAAGCTTTGAGTATTTTCGGAGTGTTCAGACCCTAATGCAACCTCTTCTCAAATGGATACACACCAACTCGTACTTCGGTGAAAGAGTTTCGATGGCTTTTAAACATGAAGTTAGAGCCCATGAAGGTTTCAATGGTAGTCATTTCTTTTCCCATGTTTCCCTATCACATGGCCCACTTGAGTTTTGCATCCACCTCTTTTTTATTTTGTCCTAAAATGATCTCTCAAAATGGATAAACAGGGTAGATTTCTCACAAACATCATGGTGGGCCCCACCTAGCATCCCAGTGTAGAATTTCATGCTAATTTCATGTCCGGCAATCCACATCACATCTAAAGCCGGTTATGTAAGACCCAATATCCATCGTGGTGGGGCGGGACGCCTGATTGTGGGGCTCACAGTGATGTATTTGCCTTAAATCCACACCATCCAACCATTTTCAAAGCTCATTTCAGGGAATGATCCAAAAAATGAAGCATGCCCAAATCCTTGGTGGACCACCACAGGAAACGGTCCTGATTGAATCCTCACCATTAAAAACGTCATAGAGTCCACTGGAATGTTTATTTGCTGTCCAACCTGTTGATAAGGTCACAAAGACCTATAAGAAAAGACTACACAAATACCATATTTATTTAAAGCTTTCGTGGCATATAAAAAGTTGTTAATAATTAATTACTACTGTTTCCCGTAGCATGGTCGATCTGAAATTTGGATCCGCTAAGTTTTTTCAATCAAGCCCTAGAATCAGTTTTCAATTCAAATGGACTACGTGGAAGTAGTCACATACATCAAGGTGGGCCCATAGTCCGGGGTCTCACCTAACCCGCGCGGACTAGGTACTTCCCCGCCTCTTTGGAGCTCGGGGCAGGCCGAGGCTCAGAGGGCCAATGAGGGGTAACCTTGATGTATGAATTCTATCCACACCATCCATCCATTTTTTCCTAACATTCTAGAACAATATACTAAAAATAAGACATATAAATTGTTATGGGAAGATCCGAGCTACTTGTAATCCCTAGGCCGGGTGTCATGTTGGTCCGATCGGACGGGTGACTACCAGCTCGGCTCAGATTTCAGAAGAAGATATGGTCCGAGAAGCTCCATAATCACTCTGATCAAGACCTTTTTATAGAAAGACCGACCCGAGTTTAAATTCTGAGGCGGGCGCTTCATGAGTCATGCTTAGAAACTACCATAAGTGGACGTGGCCGGTTACTTCACCCGTAGATACACATGATGCACACGATATATTACACGATCCTTGGATTGCGTAAAATATCTCCATGATCCGAAAATCCTCCTGATTGAGTGAATCGTGACGAGATTAACGGACTTAGATCATCCGATAGTCAAGTATAAATACACCAGGACCCCATTGCTACAGGTACACAATATCTTGCACTCTCCATCTACCTTTCAACTTAGACCTTGATTCCCTTGACCTGACTTAGGCATCGGAGGGTCCCCCGACTTAGCCAGGGTCTCCTTTACTAATCCTTTGCACAGGGATAAGGTCCTTCGGAGGCACATCACACGAAGTGGAGGGTGATCCAGATTTTATCCTCAACATTTTTGGCGCCGTCTATGGGAATCTAGTACAAAAAGTCAGATTCTGGTTCTCGAGTATAATGGCTAGAGGAAAGAAGAAAGCAGTAGCTGCGGAACAAGAGCTAATTGAGAAAACTCGCTCCTCTTCGCTACTTTACGCCGAATCAACCCCAGGGCCCTCCTAGCGTTCTCACAATCGGGCGAGTAAATATTGCACCATGCAGAGCGAGATACAAGCCCTACGTGATGAGGGGAACATGATGAAGCAACAACAGGAGCCGCGACTGCACCCAAATCGAAAAAATCATGTTCCTGAACCGGTCGGTCCGGTCATGGAAGCTCACTCCACGCCGAGGGGTGTGAGACCCGAGGCATCTCAACACCCCCAGATGCCGCTCTTGGGTCAGAATCCTCCTCCGACCTAAATTCAAGCCTCGGCTCGGAACACGGTCACGCGATCTCCAACTAATATTTCGGTCACCTCAGCCCTGACACCGACGGATCTCCGCCATCGGCTAGAATGGAGGAGAGCGAGAAGAACTCCAGAAATCGAAAAAAATTAGGAGATCGTTGTAGAAAATAAGGACCCATGGGAAAAATGGTTCGCGGAGTTCAATGACAAATTCTTAGCCCTGAAAAAGAAACAACAATCAACGTCAGTTCCCTCCGCCGTTTAGGCGATGATGGAAGAGACCAAGCTTCCCATCATCAAGAAAATCATGAATGAGGTGATGCCACTGAGTTTCAGGGTACCTCCCGTCATCCAATACTCCGGATCTGGAGACCCATCCAGACACGTGAAAGCCTATCGCTCATGGATACAGATCCAAACAGCGACGAATGCTATGATGTGTCGAGGCTTCTCAATCACGCTCACGGGTTCTGCTCGGAGTTGGTACCGGCAGCTCAAACAAAATTCCATCAGTTCTTTCGCAGAGTTGAGCCGACTATTTCTTACCCAGTTCATAAGTGGTAAGAGAAGTCGCAAGCCTAGCACACACCTGCTCGCTATCAAGTAAGAGCTGAAGGAGTCGTTGAAAGACTATATCGCTCGCTTCAACGAGAAAGTGTTATTGGTAGAAGACTACGACGACAAAATGACGCTCGCTGCTGTGTTCAGTGGCCTAAAAGAAAAGAAATTCACCTTTTCCATTGGAAAGAACCCTCCAAAGACACTAGCTGAACTTGTTACCAGGGCCTAGAAGTACACCAACGTGGAGGAATTCTCTAATGCTCGTAAGAGTGTCCAAGTGACAGAACCGAACGGTAAAGGGAAGAAGGCTAGGAATGAGGAATTCCAGCCACCCAACAGAGGGATCGATGACCGCGCTCCTCGCGATCGTCGTCCGAGCAGAAGGTCAGAGGTAAAGTTCCGCTCCTACACCCCTCCTTAACACGTCCACCGAGCAGATTCTATTGGACATCTGAGGAGAAAATTTGCTGAATTGGCCTGTTTGCATGAGGGCCGATCCAAGGAAGGAAAAATCACTCGGAAAGGAGAAAGGGAGCGAGAGCAGCCAAACAACGCCACGGAGGAGCTAGCCGAAATCCATACCATCTTTGGGGATTCGTCTGGCGGAGGAGATTCAAATAGGGCGTGAAAGGCTCATTCCCGAAAGTCTGAGCTGGAACACTACGTTCATTTAACCGAGCAGCCCGCAAGGAACTTCGGGTCAGCCCATGCACTCTGACCTTCATAGAAGAAGATCCAGCACCCACACGATGATGATCTAGTAGTAACCATGACCATAGTGAACCGAAAGGTATACCGCATCTTTGTCGACACCGGGAGCTTGGCCGATGTGATCTATTCCGAGGCTTTTGAAAGAATGGGAATTCCGAGGTCTCATCTCAGACTTGTGAAGACCCCCCTGCATGGCTTTGCCGGGGAAAGAGTGATATCCGAGGGAGTCATCTCTCTCCCCGTGACTGTGGGAGAAGGACAACAGAAAGTCACACTTATGGTGGACTTTCTAGTTGTCAATGTATCATCAGTACACAACGTCATCCTGGGTGGACCGTCCCTCAACGTAATGAGAGCAGTCGTCTCCACCTATCACTTGATGATGAAATTCCCCGCCGAAGGCAGGATAGGCCTCCTCCGAAGCGATCAGCGAGAAGCTCGGAGATGTTATGCGGTGGCAGTAAGGAATGGGTCTATTAAGAAGGCGCTCACCATCAAGGTTCTAGACCCCAGAGGGCCTGAGGAAGGCTTATCCGTGGAAGACCTAGAAAAAGTCCCACTCGATGAGGCTGATCCGAGAAGGACCGTTCAGCTCGGGACATCATTGAATCCTGAGCAACGGCTTGAAATTTTAACATTCCTATGACAACACAGGGATGTATTTGCATGGTCCCACCAAGATATGCCCAGAATTTCTCCGGTAGTCATGGTCCACCTGCTGAATGAGGATGCAGATCACAAACCTGTCAAGCAGAAGAGAAGGTTATTCGATGTCGAGCGATACGAGCAATAGCCGACGAGATCTCCGTTTTGCTCGACGCCGGATTTATAGAAGAGGTACATTATCTCAATTGGACCGTAAATGTGGTCCTTGTGAAGAAAGCCAACGAGAAGTGGCGGATCTGTGTGGATTACTCATATTTAAAAAAAGCTTGCCCGAAAGATAGTTTTCCGATGCCTCGGATCGATCAGCTGGTGGACAGCACAGCGGGGCATGAATTGCTTTCCTTCCTTGATGCATACTCCGGATATAATCAGATCGTGATGCACCCCCCAGACAGTAGAAGACTACCTTTGTCACAAATAAGAAACTCTACTGTTACCGGATTATGCCATTTGGCCTGAAAAATGCTGGGGCCACATATCAAAGGCTAGTGAATCAGATGTTCTCTAAACAGATCGGACGCACCATGGAAGTGTATGTTGACGACATGCTGGTGAAAAGTATTAAAGCATCCAATCACCTGACGGATCTCGGAGAAATGTTCGCTGTCCTCCGAGAATTCTAGATGAAGCTAAACCCCACGAAGTGTGCTTTTGGAGTCGGCTCAGGAAAATTCTTAGGTTTTCAAGTCAGTCAGAGAGGTATCGAGGCGAACCCCGACAAGATCAAAGCACTCCTCGACATTAGTTTGCCTCGGACTATCAAGGAAATACAATGCCTTACAGGTCGAGTCGCAGCACTCGGACGTTTCATATCCAGAGCAACGGATAAATGTTTCCCTTTCTTCCAACAGTTGAAAGGTTATAAGAAGGCAGAGTGGACGTCAGAGTGCGAGCAATCCTTCCAACAACTGAAGAAGTATCTAGACTCACTCCCTCTATTGTCCAAGCCTGAAGAAGGTGAGCCCTTGTTCCTCTACCTCGCGGTCTCAGCCTTGGCCGTCAGCTCGGCTCTGATCAAGGAGGTCGGGGGCAAACAACACCCTGTTTATTACGTGAGCAAGGCTATGGTACCGGCAGAAACAAGATACTCTCCCCTGGAAAAGCTAGCTCTCAGCCTCGTTGTTTCAGCTCGGAGGTTACGTCCATACTTCCAAGCTCATTCTATGATTGTGTTGACAGACTCCCCTCTCAAACAAGTTCTTCAGAGGCCCGAGGTGTCGAGTCAGATGACCAAGTGGGCCATCGAACTTGGTGAGTTCAACATCCAGTTTCGTCCGAAGATGATAATCAAGGGCCAAGTTGTGGCCGACTTCATCGCCGAATTTACCATTCCAAGCGCAGGAGAGATTAGCATGAAAATCGAAATGATTCCGCCTGATGACTAGAAGGCTGTATCGGACCAGGATGGGTTCTCTACGTGGACGAATCATCCAATATCAAAGGGGCTGGAGCCGAAATTGTCCTGATCGCTCCAGATTCTACGACCATTCAATATGCAATCAAACTCGGGTTCAAGGCCTCAAACAATGAGGTGGAATATGAAGCTTTGCTAGCCGGACTCAGATTGACGGCAAGTCTGGGTGTCCAATCTCTTCAGGTTCTGTGTGATTCTAAGCTAGTAGTAAATCACATCTCTACCGAATACGTGGCTAAGGAAACAAGGATCATCAGTTATCTTGACGAGGCGAGGAAACTGATCGAAAGATTTTAGAATTGCACTATCCATCAAATCCCAAAAGTGAAAAATTCATGGGCCGACACCCTAGCAAGGCTCGCCTCGGCCGCGGAAGGGAAGATCCCGCGAGTCATCCCCGTTGAATTCATAGGCATCTAAGCATCAACAAGTCAAAAGAGAAGGAAGTTATTTCTGATTCATGTCAATCCAAGCTGGATGGATCCAATCTTTAACTACCTCACGTCCGGCGAGATCCCCTCAGATAGGCTGGAAGCCAGGCGACTGAGGGTCCAAGTAGCTCGATATACCATCTTGGACGACATCCTATACAAGAAAGGACATTCTTAGTCCTACCTCAGGTGTCTCCGACCCGACGAGGCAGAATATGTCATACGAGAGATTTATGAAGAAATCTTCGGAAGTCATTCCGGCAGTTGAGCCTTAGCCCTGAAGATACTCCTACAAGGATATTTTTTGCCAACTATTAGGGAGGACTCCAAGGACTACGTTTCGGAAATGCGATAAATGTCAGCGCTTCGTAACCGTGCCGAGACAACACGCGGAAGAAATGACTCCTATGAGCGGCCTTTGGTCGTTCGCTCAGTAGGGAATCGACATCATTGACACTCTGCTTACAGGAAAAGGGCAAGTCAAGTTCGCCATCGTTGCTGTCGACTACTTTACCAAGTGGGCCGAGGCCGAGCCAGTTACCAAAATCACATAACAGAATGTGATCGACTTCGTCTGGAAAAACATCATTAGTGGGTTCGGGATTCTGCGCACCATCGTGTCAGACAATGGCCGGCAGTTCGACAACGACAAATTTCGAAGCATGTGTCGAGGACTCGGCATCATAAATGCATACTCTTCTCCCCGACATCCCCAGTCCAATGGACAAGTGGAGGTGGTCAATAAAGTTATCAAGCATCATCTCAAGACGAAGTTGGAGAAAGCTAAAGGCAGCTGGGCCGAGGAACTTCTATTCGTCCTCTGGGCCTATAGGATCACAGCTTAGTCCTCAACTGGAGAAACTCCGTTCTCACTCTCTTATGGCTCAGAGGCGATGGTACCAGTTGAAATCGGTCTCCCTACGGCTCGGGTAGAGAACTATCAAGAAAACCAGAATTCTAAGCAGATCGCAGCCAACCTGGATTTGCTCGAAGAAGTCAGAGATGTCTCACCAAGTCACGGGTCGGCACCAGCAAGTCGCACGATTCTACAATTCGAAGGTCAAGACGAGGTGGTTCCGACCAGGGAACTTAGTCCTTCGCCGAGTATTCTAGAACACCTTTGAGCCGGGGGCTTGGACACTCGGGCCTAATTGGGAAGGGCCTTATCGGGTTGTCTGGTTGACCAAACCAGGCTCCTACCACTTAAAAGACCTCGAGGGCCGTTAGCTCCCTCACCCCTGGAATGCCGAGCACTTGAAGGTTTACTACCGGTGACGAAATAACCTTTAAGACTCTCAATAAATGTACACCTCCGAGCGACAGGTCTTTAAGGCTCTCAGCAAATGTATGCCTCTGAGTGACAAGCCTTTAAGGCTCTTAATAAAATTCGCCTCCTCTCATCTACATGAGTGCATTATCTACTAAGCAAAAGTTGCCTCTCACATGCAAGGGCGGTCTCAATGAACTAATCCCTTAAAGAAAAGGTTAGTACATTATCCCATAAAAATGCTACACGACATCCCCTCTAAGTCAGGGGTAAAGCCAAAAAACTAACCCAACTCTCCCAACATAAGAGTCGGCTCACAGACTAACGGGTGAAACGGAAGGTTCTCTCCAATTGTGGCATGGGCCGACCCCCTAGGGGTCCGGACTCAACAAACAGGCTATAAAGGCATCAAACTTTACAAGGCAGCATTGAAAGAAGCTAACCCACCAAAGCGTCTGCTCAGTCATGCCTTAAAGAAAATCGATCCACCAACAAATCGGGTCGGCGATCAACTAAGTTACAGTCAACATTCAAAAATCAACTACGGGTTAACATATAAGAAAAATCATCATTCATACACCCTCCTTAGAGGGTCAAAAATCATCATCCATGGACCTTTCCTAATAGGAAAAAAAAAACTATGCAGGCGGAGGTGCTTGGAAGTCTGGGGCTTCGTTGGAGAAAACGCCCTCGGCAAGAACATCTTCGGGGTCTTCTGGTAGTAAAGGATTAAGGTTAAGGTCTGGATACAAATCCATGACCGCCTCGATGCAAGCGTTGAAACCGTGATCGTAAAACTTGGCGGCCTCAACGTCCCTCTCCTTTGAGGATTTGTATGTGTCCACCGCAACACCCACCGCGGCTGCCAAGGAGGCCTCATCCTCAGCACGTTGAGTCTCCATCGCCTGAGCAACGGCTCGACTCTACTCTTCCGTTGCCTCAGCCTTAACCTGCTCCAAGACTTCACCTAACCGAGTGGTCTCCCTGGCCAGTGTATCCGCATGAGCCCTGGCTCGTGTCAGCTCAGCCGCAGCTGCACCGTACTGCCCCTCTAGATCGCTCACAACCTTCTGCATCTAGAGCATCCGGTCTTCTCGTCCTTAAGTTGCTGGCGCAGCTCGTCCTGCTCCAGTTGGAAGAGAATCGCCTCGTCCCACAAGATTCCCACCTCAGTCCTGAGTCCCTCCACTTCGACGTCTATTTTTTGATGTTCGCGCACTCTCTCCCAGGTTAGGAGGAGCCTCGGAACAGACTAAATAAAAATAAAAAATAAAGAAATAAGAAGGTGCATACAAAAAATGGAGGTTAGGAAATACAAGGAGACGAGGAATACTTTGTAAAAGACCGCTGCCAGATCATTCAGGAAGGAGTCATCCGACTTGGAAAGCAGATTGACGATCTCTTCTTCCGGAGCATGTTTGGCCGCCCAGTGGGCCAAACAAGACATATGGAAGCCCAACTCGTAACTTGCTCCTCTCGTCCCCACACGCGTCGAGCTTCCCTCCTCGGTGGCCCCAATCTTGCTACTAGCCGATTCCCGAGCCTCGGACCTGAGGGCATTCCCTACCTCAAGAGGGGATATCATCACATCGGCCATCCGAATGGCCTCCTCCCGCTCGGAGGATGAAAGAACAGTTATGCAGGGGGCTGCAAGGTGATCCTTCGCACTAAGGGGAGCAACAGTAGGAGGAAGGGCAGGAGTCATGGTTGCAAGGGAAGGAGTTAGGGTTGTTGTTGGAGCAGGAACAACAACTGTTAGGACTCCAGTAGTAGCCAGTGCTGCAACGGCAACTGCGATAATAGGAAATGAAGCTGTATCCAGGGCCCCAACGACCAAAGTCAGGTCTAAGGGGACCTCCCTACGAGGGGGGACCTGATTCTTTCAAGCAGTCTTCGTTCAATGTTCAGTCCTCAACATCTCTTCTGTCGTTGGGGCAACCTTCCCCCTCCAAGAACCAGATGCCTCGTCCATGCCTACGTAAAGAACAACGAATTAGCAACTAAACGGATGAGTCCGATCCCACCAAAGGAACAGAAGAAGAAATTACTGAAAGACATCAGGAGAGGCGCCAACATGCAAAGCCCAGACCAATGAAGGTTGGCGGCGGTGATCAGATCTGACCAAGAGCGAAACTCTCCCGATTGCGCCTTTGCCTTGGCAATGCAGTTCTTTTGGTCTGAGTCAAGGAGGGGCATGCCCCTTGGAAAGTCTACAAAGGTAAAGAACAATGGTTTCAGTCCGACTGACGTAATAGAGGAGAGTATAAAGATAAGGGGAATTAACTAGCCTGACCTGGTTTTGAAAATTAGGTCAGAACTCGAGTCGTTAGAGTCCCGACTTCAGCCGTCGATGCTTCCCATTCGCCCACAACCTACAACCACTTGTTCTTTCAGTCCTTGTTGGAGGACAGAAGGTTCATTACTAGTCCCGATCTCTTACTGCCTCGGGTGGCAAATTAGTATCATGGTTCCTGACTATCATGCTTAACCAGGTACAAGCTCATCAGCTCCTCTGGGGTCAGTTCCGAGTTCCCGACTTGACGTCATGTAATATAGGAAGACATCAAAACCCTCTAGGCATTGGGGGTGAACTGTCCTGGAGCTAGTCCGAGGTAGGTTGTAGTGGCTCGGACGAAGGGATGCAGAGGAAGTCGAAGCTCACATTGCAGTGCACAGAGAAAAATTGCCACTTCTCCCTCGGCAGAAGCGCCAGCGGTGTCGAGGGGCTCAAGGGCCCTTATCAGCACGAAGTTCAAAATCTGGAACTCCGAACAGATCCACTCCATTTAATACTCTGACAGAACGGAGCCTCCTGGGACTATCTCCAAGGCCCGCCCACTCGCAGGCATCTCAGTGGCCTCGGCAGTTACGGCTTCAGGGGTTCAAGTGACCTTCTTTTTGCCAACCCTACGAGTACGAGCCCCCGTCTACTTCTGCTTTCGGGGCGGAGGGTGTAAAGGTATAACTTCATATGGGCCTTCAGAGGCTCCTCTCCCATTATCAGAGCTCCCTGACTCGGAGTTGTCATCATAATCTCGAACAGTCTCCAGGTCGTACGACATCTTAAGAAGAAAGAATGCAAAGAGACACAAGGGGACTCACCGGATGATCACTGGAAATCATTCCTGTCGGTCGGAATTGCTTAATGGAAAACTCTGATTGGCCGGAATCGCCTACGCCGGAAATCGCCTCCTCCGGTACCAACTCAAACACAAAGCGCGGAAGTAAACCGAAACCTTCAAAGAAGGGTTTATATAGATCTCACCAGATCCCCTCATTAATGACCAGCTATGATGGCTCCAGCCGAATCGTCGTGAGCCGACCTCAGAGATGACGTGGCTACATACCATTGGCTCAGACTCTGTCGAGCAGTACGCCTCTGAGATCGAGCGACGTGCTTCAAATAAATGAAGCGATGTCTAAATAAGGAAGGGTTCTGTCTAGCGCATTACTCCAAGTATACGCGGCAAAGGATCATAGGCGGACGGTAATTCAAAATCTTAACCATCGCCACGCGTCTACCAGGCGTGGACCCGTAGGCGGGAAACCCTAAGAGCGTGAAGTTTCAAAACGTAATAACTCTGGCATGTGCAGAAGAATCGACGGATGAGGGGTTTGATTTTCCATATGTCTACTCTCCAAGTCCTTAGCAAACCTCAAAAAATAGAGAACTTCTGTTATGGGAAGATCCGACCCCCTTGTAATCCCTAGGCTGGTTGTCATGCTGGTCCGAGTGACCACCGGCTCGGCTCGGATTTCAAAAGAAGATATGGTCCGACAAAGCTCCATAATCACTCTAATCAAGACCTTTTATTAGAAAGACCGAGCCGAGTTCAAATTCCGAGGCGGGCGCTTCATGAGTCATGCTTAGAAACTACCAGAAGTGGACGTGACCGGCTACTTCGCCCGTCGATACACATGATGCGCACGATATATTACACAATCCTTGGATTGCGTACAATATCTCAATGATTTGAAAATCCTCCTGATTGAGTGAATCGTGCCGAGATTAACAGACTCAGATCATCCAACAGTCAGGTATAAATACACCAGGACCCCATTGCTACAGGTACGCAATATCTTGCACTCTCCCTCTACCTTTTAACTTAGACCCCGATTCCCTTGACCTGACTTAGGCATCGGAGGGTCCCCCCGACTTAGTCAGGGTCTCCTTTGTTAATCCTTTGCACAGGACCAGGGTCCTTCGGAGGCACATCACACGGAGTGGAGGGTGATCCAGATTTTGTCCTCAACATAAATCTCAAGTAGACCACACCATATGAAACAGTTGTGCTAAGGTTGCCCACCATTCAAAATTTTTTAGGGTCCACCTTATTTTTTATTTGGCGTCCAACCTGTTGATATGTACATATTCACCTGGATTAAGTGAAAAAGAAAATATTCTCTTGATCCAAAACTTCCTTGGCCCCTCAGAATTTTTCAACAGTAGGAATTTAATTCACACTTTGTGGTCTATTTGATCCTTGAATCTTAGTTATTTTAGATTCATAATCTAAAATGATACGTCGAAATGGATGAAAAGTGTGGATAAAATTCATACATCATTTTGGCCCACCAGTGGTCATCGGAGCCGTCCCGAACTCGGAACGGGCGGCGTAGTACCTAGTCGGCTCCCAGTCAAGTTACAGGACGCGGATTGTGTCCTGCCGAGCCCACCGTGATGTAAGTGTTTTATCCACGCTGTTAATCGCTTCTCTCGTATCATTTTAAGGTATTAACGTAAAATTGAAGTAGATCCACAGCTCCAGTGGATCACACCAGAGGAAGCTGTAGTGATAATGATACTCACGGTTGAAACCTTTCTAAGGGCCACCGAGAAGTTTTTTTGAATCATCCAACCTATTAATAAGGTCATGTAAACGTGGATGAAATGAAAAAACAAATATTAGCTTGATCCGAAACTTCTCCAGTTCCCAGGAAGTTTTTAATTGTGGACATTAAATCCCCACTTTGTGGTCCACTTAAGCCTGTACCTTCCTCAGTGTTTGGCTCATATGTTAAAATGAACTGAGAAAAGCGATTAACGGCTCGGATAAAACACTTACATCACGGTGGGCCCCACAAAGCCCCACCCGGACGGAGCAGGACGCAATCCGCGTCCCACGTCACAATGTCACGGCGTTAAAATGCGGGATCCGTTCCAACCGAAACGGATGGGCTACTCCCCTGCACCGGCCCCGTGGCTGATGGTCGGTTCTCTGTGGGCCCCACCATGATGTATGTGTTTCATCCATTTTATTAATTCATTTTTTCATATAAATTTAGGGCATCGTACCAAAAATTAGAGAGATATAAATCTCAGGTGGACCACACCACAGGAAAACAATAGTGACTGGATATCCACCATTAAAATCATCCTTAGGGTCACTGTACTGTTTATTTAACATCCAAGCTGTTGATTAGGTCATACAGACCCAGATGAAGGGAAAAAAACAAAGATTGGCTTGATCCAAAACTTAAAAACTTTTAATGGTCGACGTTCATTCAACACTGTTTCCTGTAATGTGGTTCAGTCGAAATTGACATATAACTAATTTTTCTTACCATATCATAAAATGATCTAGAAAAATAAATGGACGGAATGGATGAAACACATACATCATGGTGGGACCACAGAGCACCGACAACCAGACATTGGTTGGGGGCAGGGGAGTAGCCAATCCGTTTCCCGTTCCAACTGTTTGTGGGGCCCACCTGAATGTTTTGTAAGAAATCCCAAACGTTCATCAGTTTTTTTCTAATAATGTTTGGACATGGGACCAAAAATTACAAACATCTAAAAATCAAGTGGGACGCACAACTAGAAACAGTGGATAGGGAAATGCCTACTGTTGAAACCTCCCTGGGTTCCACCGTAATGCTTATATGGAATCCATACCGTTGATAAGGTTATTACTACTTAGATGGACTGAAAAAAAAAAAAAATGTATTAGCCAGATCGAAATAATTTCTAGCCCTACGAATGTTTCAATGGTAGACGTTCAATCTCACTGTTTCCTGTTGTGCGGCCCATTTCTGTTTTGGATCTGCCTCATTTTTCGTCCCATGTCCCGTAATAATCTGAAAAAACAGATGGACGGGGTGGATTTCTCATAAACATCACGGTGGCCCCACCTAAGTTCCCGCCAAACTAATTTTTGGGCGGGAAATTTGTGCACGTAGGGAGTGTGCGTGTAGCGGTACGAAACAGATTTTCGAGAATACTTTTCTTTTTTTACAAAGCCACGAAACTGCCCAACCAAATAGTAAAGAAGGGTGAGGATGTTGTCTTCTGTGGGGTGGCTCACCTGAGATTTCCACTGGAATGAATTTTGGCCACTAAGTAAAACATCATTAGATGTACGTGATAGACGGATTGGATTTTATATATACACTAGTATGAGACCCATAAATTGCAGTGTACATTTACTTTAACCTACATGTGGTTGCCCTAGATTTTATATATAAACCTTTTTCTTTTATACTATTCACTTTAGTATAAACCCTTTTCTTTTATCGGTTTCGAGGCAACTACCTGTCGGGATGACTTGGACCATTTTCATGGTTGCTTGTGTATCTCAGAATCACTTTCCGACTGGTTATGTCTTTCTCGTGTCCATTCACCCGTTTGGATCGATGGAGCTAGTTTAGTTTGGCTAAGCAACGGATTGAATAGTCGCACCCGACCCTTTTCTTTTTAGTTGGAGTAAATTCATGGTTGCAGATGTGTAAGCACGAAAACATCATTCCTCTGAAAGCAATCAAATCTTTTTTCTTTTGTTTTTGGTGCCTTTGGAGGTATGAAATCAGCCCTCACGGTAGAATACCTGGAATGAGAGTGTATTCCGTGTTCCAAGAGCAACGGTATTTTCCTTACCTTCATGTCATTCTGAAAATGTGACATAAATGGAACAGATGATCAGAACCGTCAGTTTTGTGATCACATTAGTGAATGGGCCATGAACCAATAACTGTAATGATTGGACGATCCCAATTCTTTAATTAGTGGTTGATAGTTAAAAACTAAATGACAAAAAAGCAAATGCTCGTGTTAAACAATGAAATTGTGCTAGCTTGGATATCCATTTACTCTGTTTACCCAACAGATCCAACCCAAAAAAGTCAGATACGGATATGAAATTTTTATCCAATTAAAAAAATTATCCGGCTTCTAAGTGAATCAAGTATGCATGTTACCATATCGGTGTTGATGTAGAGTTGGTCACCGGTACTTTCATGGTCAAGAGGAGCAAGAAAAGGTTAGATTGGAGGCGAAAGTGATCAAGACTGGCAGAACCTTAAAACAGTACTCTATCTCACAAATTAGAATGAGTTTTTCGACATACTATATATGATTTTGGGTTGGAAAAACTACTTTAGCCAACTAACCTTGCTATGCCGGGTTAAACATATTGGATTTGCAAGATTTCATGAGATTCCATCAGATCATTGGTCGAAAGTTCATTTTAATTTCATTTTTACTATATATAATAAATTTTAGTTCAATCACAATTCTTGATCCTTTGAGCATTAGGAGTTATGCTTAACATGAAAAGGGCTTAGAAAAATTAGGATAAGAAAATGGTTACGCCAAATTGGACACTTACTATTTTTGGCCGAAAACCATGAAGTCTAGTAGAAATTATGACTGTGTATAAATAGTAAGTTACATTTTTTAGGGAGTTTGAGTTGGAGTTTGATTTTGAAACTTCTTTGTAGGTTTGATATCACTATTTAAATGATTGTAAATTCGTTTTTATCATCAATCAATTTATATTTCAAATTTATTTATATTTTCTTATTTTTTCGTAGATTTGAGGAATCTTTATGAGGAGTTCAAAGAAGCTTTGTGCATTCGGAGTAGTTATCCCCAAGGAAGATGATGATCAACCTCATGATAAGACTCTTCTAACAAAAGTTTATTTGAAATTTTTATTTTTAGAAATTAGGCTCTAGAAGAGTTTTATTAGAATTAGAATTTTGCATTTTTGGTAATTACAAATTTTAGTTTTTTCTATATTAATGGTGTAATTGACATATACACGTTAGACATCAATTAATTTACGAATTTTCTAGAATATTATTTCTATTTTCTTGTTTGTTTTTTTTTTTTTTTTTTTTTCTCGTGGATTCGAGAAGTCTCCATGAGAAATACAGAGAAGCTTCGTGGATTTGAAGTGGTTATCCTTGAGGAAGACGGTAATCGACCTCATCATGTTCATTCCTATGTCAGTCAGGTATCTACTTACCCAACTATGCAAGGACCTTCTTAGTAGTCAATTAATAATATTTTTAACTAAAATATTATATACTTATATATAATATGCCAAAATTCTATGGTGTTGAATGACATGGACATGGATGATGAGGTTGTTGTGGTGACTATTGCTATTAATTAACTTTACGTTTCTGTCAAAATTGAGAACGGCCTGTTTCCGAGACACCAAATGATCATTTTTCTTCATCATTTAGCTGAAATGAACTAATTCTTTGACAAAGAGCTCAGCACTATCTTTTACAAAATGAGTTTGGAGACAGGATTTGATCACTAATTAGCAGACGTGGGAGGAGGATCCAAACTGTTAGATGTGCCGTGACAACTATTGGCAAGTCATGGCGAGTGGGAAAATGAGAAAAATATGGTCTTTTAGTGTCATGCATCCAAATAAGCATTGAGTTTTTGTCACTCTAGCCTGGTGCATTACACTTAATTAATGGGTTTGATCATGAAAGACAAACGCCATTGTGTGCTCCACAATCCTAATGTATCCATGTGATGTGACCCATTGGAATTCTTGACTTAGATGATTTATTTATTTATTTATTTTAGTTTTTCCTTTTCCTTTTTGTTTTTTTAATCTTAGGGTCTTACATAGATGATAAATCCTGATAGATAGATTAAATTCGACGTGTACAACATGGTGGGCCCCACAGACTTGGGTGTTTTACAATTCCAGTCTGCGTTAGCCTCTGCCATTTCTTTCAGTTATCTTTTATTGGTACAACGAATCTCTTTTGCCAACCTAATTTCATCTTATTTGTTCCTCTAAACCCAGGTGTGTATAAATGGAACACATACATTATGGTGGGGGAAGCTGATTCCCTACTATAGGAAGCTAGGTAGTGCCCACCGTTATGTTTATGGGAAATCCACCATCTCTATCAGTTTTACAAATCCTTTTATAAAATGGGCAGAGAAATTACTAAATCCAAAACTCAAGTGGGCCGTATGTCAGGAAAACGTGTGTAGGTAAATTCGTACGGTGGAAACCTACCTGGGTCCACCGTGATGTTTATATACCATCTATACGGTTTATAAGGTCATTCCTACTAAGAAGAACTGAAAACGTAAAATTAGCCTGTTTGAACATTTTGTAGCCCTATGTATGTTTCAACGATGGGTGTTCAATCCTCTATCATGTGGTTCACTTGAGTTTTGGATTTGCATTAATTTTGGGCCATGTCCTGACATGATCTGGAAAAATGAATGCCATGGGTGGATTTCTCACAAACAACACAGTGGGCTCTACCTAGCTTATGGTCATTGACCATTTTCGATGATTTCATCTGTCCATAAATCAACACTTTTTGTGTAATATAATTCTCATTGTTTGTAGCCTGCATATTGAACAGTTCTGATCATCCATAAGTATGAATTACAAGTAGTGTAATCTTACATATTCAGTATAGTAGCCAAAGAGTCCACTACTTCATTCGCTGCTACACAAATATAGGCATAATGCGGCCTTCGCCCATGTGTATGATAATCCGTCCAGGCAGTGGCTGTATGGAGCCCACTGTGATGTATGGGTTTTATCCACACCGTCCATCCACTTTTCCACTATTATATTTAAGGTAAAAGAGGCAGATCACCACAGTAAGCAATGGCAATAATGACACCAAACGTTGAAACCTTCTAAGGGCCACCATGATGTATATTTGCCACCAAACCTATTCATGAGGTCATGACCTGGATGAAGGGAAAGCACAAATATCAGCTTGATCCAAAACTTGTGCGGTTCTGATGTAGAGCGGTGCGGATAATTTCATGGCCAAGCTGGATCAAAAAAGGCCTGACTGGAGATGTAGGTGATTCGGACCAGCGGGATCTTAAAACATACGTATCTCGTAAACCGGAATGAGTTATCAGACATGCCATTTTGGGGTAGGATGAGCTACTTTAGACACCCAACCCTGCTATGCTATGCTGGATTGTCCACACCGAGTTTGTGAGATTCCATCATATCGATGATCGAAATTCCGTTTATTTTTGTTTTTACTATTTTTAGTTAGTTCTAGTTTGATCGTAACTCTTCGTATGTTGGGCTTTAGGAGTTGTGTCCAACACTAAAAGTGCTTAGGAAATTAGGGGAGCGTCATGGTTCGGCCAAATAGGGCACTTACTATTTTTGGTCGAAAACTATGTGCTCTAGTAGAAATCCGACCGTCTATAAATACAAAGTTTACTACTTATAGTAAGTAACGATTTTTAGGGAGTTTTAGTTGTAGTTAAATTCTGAAACTTCTCCCTAGAGTTTTCATCATCAATAACATTATTTCGAATTTTTTAGAATTAATTTCTATTTTCCTTGTAAATTCGAGGCGTCTCTGTGAAGAGTCCACAGAAACTCATTGGATTCGGAGTAGTCATCCTTGAGGAAGACAGTGATCAACCTCTACACGTCCTTCCAAACGTCAGGTTCTAAAGAAGTTTTTAAGGTTGTCGTTCCGTCCCCACTATGTGGTAGATTTGAGCATCGGATTTGACTCATTTTGGGTTCTTAACCTAAACTGATATGACAAAATAGATAGTGGGGGTAAGACCCAGACATCATGGTGGGCCTCACAAAGGCTTACCTAGATAGATTATCATCTTGGTTGGTCACAATGGGCTTCCCTAGTTAAGCCTGCCCATGCATCTGATGCATTATAGAATATGATACAATAGAACCTTCCTTTGGGGAATTTTGGCATCTTATGCAATATAAAGAAAGTGTTAAGAATTTATGGGGAATTATGCCATATGATGGAATGGAAAGAAAGTGATAAGATGTTAACCACTATGCCAAAAGGACCAGAGAAGATGGAAGGTGATCGTGCTACTCACAGCTTCTTTTCTAAGTAGCTAGCCCTCTCTCTCTCTCTCTCTCTCTCTCTCTCTCTCTCTCTCTCTCTCTCTCTCTCTCTCTCTCTCTCTCTCTCTCTCTCTCTCTCTCTCTCGTACAAGCTGCTCTTTATATAGGTTATCCTTTCTGTGACTTGAAGACAGGATGTGGTATTAGCTCTAATACTAATTGTTAAAAACCTAACTTATGCACCAGAAGCTCAAAGACTAACGGGGGTGTAAAGTTGAGCTATTTAATCATTTGGATTGTAACAAAAAAACAACAACGCCCATACAGTAGGACCTCAGCACTAAGCAGCTTTACACAGACTGTTTAGCTCATGAGCACACCGCGTTTGTAGGAGAATCCAAAACCCTCAACTATAAGAATATGATAGCGTGGAATCTTTGGCACCTTCTAGACCGTTGCTTTTTTTCTTTTTCTTTTTTCTTTTTCTCTTCAGAGAATACTTGTACTACTCGGCTCAAAAGTTATGAAGTTTTGGGAGATTTTTGTGTCATGGACCATCCACGGTGGAGGCCATCAGAACAATGGTTGGAAGTGCATGGCACTTGCACTAGTGTGGAAATAGCGAACCCAGTAGATCGTTCAACACAGGCTTCCCTCTTTGGCAGCGGACTAAGTGTTACTGGGGTAACACGTTAGTGGCTTTTTTCTGACCGTGGGCCCACCTTGATGTATGTGTTGTATATCCACACCGTTCATCAATTTCTCTAATTCATTTTAGGATATGGTCCGAATAAGGAAACAGATTCAGATCTTAAGTGGACCACACAGTAGGAATTAAATGCCTAACATTAAAAACTTCTCTGTGGCCATGAAGTTTTGGAGGAAGCTGATATTTGTGTTTTCCCTTCATCCAGGTCTGTGTGACCTTGCCAACAGGCTGGATGGAAAATAAATATTGTGGTAGGCCATGGGAAAGTTTTTAATGGTGGGCATTCAATGACTTCTGTTTCCTATGACGTGGTCCACTTGAGATTTGGATCTTTTCATTTTTAGGATCATGCCCTAAAATGAGCTGGAAAGACTTGTGGAAGGCATGGATGTGTGGCCAGGAAATTGTTGAAAGTTTATACAGATTAGTGTAATTTCTGTATAATATAGAAACCAAAAAATCACTTTAATCAGGAATAAGGACAGGCTGAAGCACGTCTGAAAAATGCTGTCCTTAAAGCGTTATTTGCCCCTATTCAAGTGAATTGAGTAAGCTGATAGGTTACAAGCAAATAGCTTCTAGAATACGACGAGCCTGGTGTGGGTCTGCGTTCAGCAAACACAAATGCCCACCTATTGGAACTCAATTACACAATTTCTGATAGAAATACAATAAAGAAAAAATTCCAGAAGAAAAGAAGTAAAGAAGAAAATTTGGTTTTAGACCACTGCTTTGGTCAAGTCTTCAGCCACTGGTTTAGTGAACCGTCCTAAACCACACCGTTGGTCTGTTCTTCTTACAATGGTTGAACCCTTGCTGTTTTGTTGCTGGAATTATAGGAGTATTAGAGAGGATTAGTGGGCTTTCTTAATTCGTATGGTAGTGTTGGATTGGTTTGTGAGATGGTTTAGAAACTCATCCAGGCCCTCCTTTTATAGGCTATGGTGGCTAGGGGGTTATGGTCCAGAGACTTAAATTCCATTAAGCCATTTTTGGCTGTTGAAAAACTAGTGTTTTATGGTCGTTTTCTGATTGTTGTGCATGGACCATTAATCTACTGCATGCTAACTGTTGTGAGACAGCAGCTAGCCGTTTTCTAACTGTTGGGCTAGCCATGCAGCAGTTACAGCTGGGCCCTTCACTAATGGCTCAGCTGTTACAGTTTCTGCTGCAACAGCTCTTTTCAGTCAGTTTATATATACTAGGAGATCTCTCTCTCAGTTCTTTAGTCTCTCTGCCAACCAGCTACTCGCCTAAGCCACATAGTCGCACTACGATTCGCACACGTCTCGCTTCAGTTCACTCAAGGTTACGAAGGAGTGACTCTCTGCGACACGATACGGACGTGCGAAGTGCAAAGTGCGCCACTAGCGCCTCTACAGCCACACTGCCTTACATGCCCACACCCTCGCACCGAGCCCAAGTCCAAGACCGAGACCGAGACCGAGACCGAGTCCGAGTCCGAGTCCGAGACTGAGATCGAGACCGAGCCCGTGCTCGTGCCCGATCCTGATCCCGAGCCCGAGCGCGAGCGCGAGCGCGCGAGCGGGTGTTCCAGTGCTTCGCACTGGAACTCGCAAGGTTCATAGTCCACGGACTACAAAGGTAAATATTATAATACTCCACATCTTTCATATAAACCACATTTTCTTCTCTTCCCTTTCCCATGTGGGACTATTCCCAAAACCTTGAAAAACGTGTTTTTTAAAGAAGTTTTTCAAATACTTTATTATAATATATTATTAAAATATATATAAAATCAATATATTTGTTACAATCCCCCACTTGATTTTATAAAAATATTTTATCGGTTAAACAATACTGCCAGAATAATCAATTTATATGCATAAAGAAAGATATCTTTCGATTTTAATCTTCCCTTAGTGTAAGTATCTCAAAACTCTATCGAAATTACTGGTAGCCGCAGCTTTGAACCAGTTATTCCTAGATAATAGAGTTGGAGAAACCATACACATATTCGTTATGTGTTTGTTAGAGTTCCTACAATCTTGCTCAGCACATTTAATAGTCATGTGCTTATCCTAATTCGTAAACGATTCCGAGAGAAAACTCCTAACTCTCATGAGAGACGGCACCATCTCTACGTTTATATAAGTGAAATCCTTCCAATGTCTTTGTTACTATAAGACACTTGTCATATAGACTGGATTTCATTAAGAATTCTTAGACTCAACCCTCTTTCGTAACGCTCAGCACTTTATCTATTATGGATGAGGTTTTATAATTTAGTGCTGAAAAACTTTCCACATATCAGTGACTTGTTATTACCCATTAAACCCAAATTTAGAGATTTTCTAACTTCAGGTTGGGTTACCATCACTGGTGGAACTTTGGTTGAAGAGTTTCAACCCCATCCCTCTAGATGTAGCCTTTACTACCTCTCTCGGTAGAGGTTTAGTGAAAAGATCTGTCAGGTTGTTACTTGATTTCACATAGAAAATAACAATGATTCTATCTCGAATCAATTGTCTGACATAATCATGTCGAAGACTTATATGTCTAGATTTACCATTATACGTGCCGCTATAAGCTCTAGCTAATGTGGCTTCACTATCACAATGTAGTGATATAGCCGATATCGGCTTTACACAGAAATGAATTTCTAATAGAAGATCCCTTAGCCACTCAGCCTCTTTGCCTGTTGCAGTCAGGGCTATCAATTCAGACTCCATAGTCGAGTGCGTTATGTAGGTCTGTTTCTTGGATCCCCAAGATACAGTTGCACCTCCTAGGGTGAATACCCACCCTGTAATAGACTTGTTGTCCCCTGCACTCGATATCCAGCTCGCATCGGTATATCCTTCCAATACGGCCGGAAACTCTGAATAAAATAGTCCTAAGTCTTTGGTTGCTTTTAAGTAACCAAGGACTCTACTAATTGCATTCCAGTGTTCAGTACTGGGGTTACTAGTAAACTTACTAAGTTTACTCATAGCATATGCGATATCAGGTCTAGTGCATTGCATAGCATACATAAGACTCCCTATGGCACTCGCATATTCTAATTGTGCAACGGTTCTTCTAATATTTTCTTTTAGCTTGATACTTGGATCAAATGGGGTCTTTGCTTCTTTTATATTTAATGGTTAAACTTGTTTAGTATCTTCTCAATATAATGACATTGACACAAAGCATAACCCCCACAATGTTTTTTAACTTTGATACTTAGGACGGTATCAACTTGTCCAAGATCCTTCATTTGAATACTGAAGATAGAAACTTTTTTGCTTCAGTTATACCTTCCATTTTATTACTTATTATTAACATGTCATCAACATACAGACAAATAATAATGATACAACTACCATCTACTTTAGAATATATGCATTTGTCAGCTACATTATGCATGAAACCATGAGAAAGTATTTTGGAATCAAACTTCTCATGCCATTATTTTGGTGCTTGTTTTAATCCATACAATGATTTGACTAATCTACATACTTTGTTTTCATTTCCTGGTAGAATGAACCCTTCAGGTTGTTCCATGTATACCTCCTCATTGAGGTCACCATTCAGGAAAGCGGTCTTTACGTCCATTTGATGGATGTGAAGATATGGAAGCTAGCGCAAATAATATCCTAATGGATGTTATCTTAGCTACAGGTGAGTATGTGTCAAAATAATCTATCATTTCTTTTTGTTTAAAACCCTTAGCTACTAGTCGAGCTACTAGTCGAGCTTTAAAGGTTTGGATAGTCCCATCAGTGTGATATTTCTTCCTAAATACCCACTTGCAACCTATGGGTTTAGAACCTAGAGGTAAGCTTACTAGTTTCCATGTTTGATTTGATAGTATGGATTCCATTTCATTGTTTATAGCTTCTTTCCAGAAAGCTGAGTCTCTAGAGGATATAGCCTCTTTATATGATTTAGGATCATCTTCTATATTCATCACTATAGGTATTTGTTTTATAACATCTTCTCTATCTGCTTCTACTAGATGGAAAATTATACGTTGTAAGTCTATGTAGTCATCTCCTATACTCTTCTCTATTCTTGTTCTTTGACTCCTACGAGGTTCAATAGGAGCTTCCATTATATGAGGAGCTGTGTTATCTGATTCTCTATTAGGAGTTTGGATTTCATTATCCTTAGACTCCAAGGATAGTGAGTTCTCAAAGAACTCAATGTCTCTTGATTCTATTATTGTATTAGACTCCATGTCTAGAAGTCTATAAGCTTTACTATTTTGTGCATACCCTACGAAAGTGCACTTAATAACTCTTGGTCCTAACTTAGTTTTTTTTGGGTCAGGGGTTCTACAGTATGCAAGACACCTCCACACTTTTAGATATCGTAGGTTAGGTTTTCTACCTCTCCATGTTTCATATGAAGATATTTTATACTTTTTAAACAGTATTCTATTTAGAATATGGCATGCTGCAAGCAGTGCCTCACCTCATAGACTTAGTGGTAACTTTGCTCTTATCAGCATTGAGTTGACCATTTCTACTAATGTCCTATTCTTCCTTTTAGCTATTCCATTTTGTTAAGGTGTGTATGGAACAGTACATTGATGTATCAGTCCATGTTGTTCACAGAAGTTATCGAATTCATTTGAGAAGTATTCTCCTCCTCTATCGCTACGGAGAATTTTTATCTTCTTATTTAGTTGATTCTCTACTTCTGCTTTATATACTTTAAACATGTTCAATGCTTCATCTTTTCTCTTTAATAGGTACACATGCACATATCTAGAACAATCATCTATAAAGGTTATGAAGTACCGTTTACCTCCACGAGTAAGAATGCCGTTTGACTCACAGATATCACTGTGCACAAGATCCAACACTTGGGACGATCTTTCAACACTTGGAAAAGGTTTTTTCGTCATTTTGGATCGTATGCACACTTCACATTTTTCGGTTTCATTATCTGTATATGAGATTAAACCATTCTTAGCCATGAACTTTAAGGTACTATACCCTATATGGGCTAGTCTATCATGCCACAATCCAGCGGATTCAACCATATACGCAGAAGTGCTACTTTTATTTAGAGAAAACTTGACCATCCCGTTACAAGCATATCTATTTCCGACAAAATTCTCATTCCTAGACAGAATCAGTTTACCTGACTCGTACACCGCCCTTATCCCTGGTTTTCCCAGAAGATTCTCAGAAACTAAGTTTCGCCTCATGTCTGGGACGTGCAGTACATTAGTCAGAATCACTTTCTTCCCAGAGGTGAATATCAGTTCAACAGTTCCTTTGCCGATGACTTTCGATCGGACTTCATTACCCATTTGGACTTCTTGACCATCGGTCAATTCCTCATAGGTTTTGAAGGCTGATTTGTCATAACACACATGTACTGTAGCGGCAGTATCATACCACCATCCTGGAACTTTGCCTTAGATGGTATTCACCTCAGTGATCATGGCTACTATATCGCCTTCTTCTACTGCACTTACCTCTTGTTTAGACTTGCGATATCGGCATACTCGAGCATAGTGCCCGGTTTTCCCACAGACATGGCATGGGCCTTTGAACTTTCCGTTCTTCTTTTGGGTGTTTTTCTTGAATTTCCCTTTATTGGGTTTCAGGGAATTGTCCTTCTCGGGATATTTGTTATTAGAGTTATCTACTGCATGTACCTTGGACGAGGTATTTCCGTTATCATTCTTTCTGTCGCGGTTACGGGATTCTTCCTCAATTCTGAGGTATTTCTGGATTTGTTCCAGTGTGTAGTCCTTAGTTTTATGCAACAACTTCTTTTTATAGTCTTTCCACATCGGTGACAATTTGGCGATTATAGCCCCGACTTGGAATGATTCAGGAATATCTATCTTTATCGCTTTGATTTTGTTTACTATTAGCTGCAATTATTGGATTTGGGGTAGCAGCAGTTTATTATCTACCATGTTGAAGTCAAAATACCTGACGATGAGAAACTTGTTAGTACCTTCTTCTTCAGCCTTGTATTTGAACTCCAGAGCGGCCCAGATCTTCATTGCTGATGACATCTGTTGGTACAGATCGTAGAGACGGTCGGAGAGTGCATTCAGAATGTGTCCTCGACACAAGAGTTCATCTTCGGCTCATTTGGTGTGGGCGGCCACCTGTTCAGGTATGTCGTCGTCGGTTGCTTCAGGTAGCGCTTGCAAATTTGGATCTAATATATAGTAGATCTTCAGCGCCGTTAAGAGAAAATCAAGTCCTAATTCATCAACTTGATGAGATGAAACACTGTTGGCTTCCATTAGGAATAACGCTTTAAGATTGTTGAAAGTTTATACAGATTGGTGTACGTAATTTCTGTATAATATGGAAACAAAAAAATCACTTTAATCAGGAATAAGGACAAGCTGAAGCACGTCTGAAAAACGTTGTCTTTAAAGCGTTATTTGCCCCTACTCAAGTGAATTGAGTAAGCTGATAGGTTACAGGCAAATAACTTATAGGATACAACGAGCCTGGTGTGGGTCTGCGTTCAGCAAACACGAAGGCCCACCTAATGGAACTCAATTACACAATTTCTGGCAGAAATACAACAAAGAAAAAATCCCAAAAGAAAAGAAATAAAAAAGAAAATTTGGTTTTAGACCACTGCTTTGGTCAAGTCTTCAGCCACTGGTTCAGTTGAACCATCCTAGACCACACCGTTGGTCTGTTCTTCTTGCAATGGTTAAACCCTTGCTGTTTTGTTGCTGGAATTACAGGAGTATTAGAGAGGATTAGTGGGCTTTCTCAATTCGTATGGTAGTATTGGATTGGTTTGTGAGATGGTTTGGAAACTCATCCAGGCCCTCCTTTTATAGGCTATGGTGGCTAGGGGGTTATGGTCCAGAGACTTAAATTCCATTAAGCCATTTCTGGCTGTTGGAAAACTAGCCGTTTTATGGTCGTTTTCTGACTATTGTGCATGGACCATTAATCTGCTGCATGCTGACTGTTGTGAGACAGCAGCTAGCCGTTTTCTAACTGTTGGGCTAGCCATGCAGCAGTTACAGCTGGGCTCTGCACTAATGGCTCAACTGTTACAGTTTCTGCTGCAACAGCTCTTTTTAGTCAGTCTATATATACTAAGAGATCTCTCTCTCAGTTCTCTAGTCTCTCTGCCAACCAGCCACCCGCCTAAGCCACATAGTCGCACCGCGACTCGCACACGTCTCGCTCCGGTTCGCTGAAGGTCACGAAGGAGCGACCCTCTGCGACACGATGCGGACGTGCCAAGTGCAAAGTGCGTCACTAGCGCCTCTACAACCACACTGCCTCACATGCCCACGCCCTCGCACCGAGCCCAAGCCCAAGACCAAGACCAAGACCAAGACCGAGACCGAGACCGAGACCGAGACCCAGTCCGAGTCCGAGTCTGAGACCGAGCCCGAGCCCATGCCCGTGCCCGTGCCCGAGCCCGAGCGTGAGCGCGAGCGCGCGCGCGGGTGTTCAAGTCCACGGATATTGAAGGTCCAGAGCCCGTGCCAGAGCGCGCGCGTGCCCGTGCCCGTGTCCGTCCACGTATATTGAAGGTCCAGAGCGAGCGCGTGCCCAAGCCCGTGCCCGTGCCCGTGCGCGAGTGTGCCCGTGCCCTTGCGCGCGCATGCCCGTGCCCATCCACTTATATTGAAGGTCCAGAGCGCGCGCGTGCCCGTGCCCTTGCCCGAGCCCGTGCCCGTGCCCATGCCCGAGCGCGCACGCACTAAAACACGCAAGGTCCATTGTCCACAGACTATGAAGGTAAATATTATAATACTTCACATCTTTCATATAAACCACATTTTCTTCTCTTCCCTTTCCTATGTGAGACTATTCCCAAAACCTTAAAAAACGTGTTTTTTAAACAATTTTTTCAAATACTTTATTATAATATATTATTAAAAAATATATAAAATCAATATATTTGTTACAGAAACACCCTCTAAATTGTTACCCAGGTAACACCTAATCCGCTCCCCTTTTCTTTCTGGTCATGATTAAGTAAGTGGCCCTTTTATGATGTACCAAAATACCTCTTGGTGATTGCATGTGTGAGAGATCTCATCCTCCGCTCATCGGTTAGGATATATCATGAACTTATTCTAAGAGCGTCCATCTATTTTTAAAGATCATCCTCCAATCCGAGAGATGGATATTATAATGTATTTATTATATCCACACCGTTAATATATTTAGCGATCCCAAAAATGAGGAAGTCGGATTGCGTACTGAGTTCATCAGTAGGCTCTTATGGTACTGAGTAAACTCAATTGGGCCCACCTTGAAAGTATGCAGTCTATCCACACCGTCCATCCGTTTTTCCATCTAATTTAAAGGGTTGATCCCAAAATTTTATCATATCCAATGATCAAGTGGATCATACCACAGGAAACAGTGGGGATAATGATTTCCACTGTTGAAACCTTTCCCCACGGTGATGTTTATTTGTCATCCAGCCGGTTCATAATATCATACATACATGGATGAAGGGAAAACAAAAATATAAGCTTGATCCAAAACTTCTGGCACCCTCAAAAAATTTTCAGCGGTAGATGTTCAATGTTTCATGTGGTGTGGTCCATTTGAATATTGGATATCTCAAATTTTTGGGCTCAAGCCCTAAAATTATTTGCTAAAATGAATGAACGAAGCGGATAAAATACATAAATCATGGTGGACCACACAGAGTTTACTCAATACTCTAAGCATAGTGAGTTATTACGCAATCCGCTTCCAAAAATGAGTGACAGCCAAATATTAAGTGGATACCTCCACAAAAAGCAGTGCGGACAATGATTCTCACAGTTAAAACAATCGTAGGATTTTTTCATGGTGATCCATTCGTCTCACGAAATTCCACTTGAACGGTCTGGATCATCACATAGTATGGCACAAGGACCGAATCTACAGGAGTGGACCTCCTCCCCATTTCACTGGTTACCGCATCTTATTCAAAAAAAGGAGCGTTGAGGTGCTTCCTTTGAATTCCGGTTTGTTTGAAGTTCAGACAGCCATTTCAAAGAGCATCCCTTCAATTTCATCAGCCCTTCCATTGCAATTTAGTGCTATTCGCCTTTAAAGAAAAAAAAATAAAAATCCATGGAAATTCTTCGAATCCCGGCTGCGCTGATGACCGAAGTTGGGAAGTATCTATTTCTTCTTCTCAAGCGTGAGATTGATTATCTTGTTAATTACCCAAGGAACATTGAAAATCTGAGAAGCCAAGAAAATTATCTGAAAGCAAGGAGAATCGATATACAAAATTCAATAGATGAGGCACGTAGGCAATTGGAAGAACCGACCGAGGAAGTGATGGAGTGGCTGAAAAGGATGGATGATATAGAAGTAGACTTGAGGAGATTAGATGAAGCCATTGAAGAAAATAGGAGAAGTTTGGAAAGGTGCTGTTGCTGGTGCCCAAGTTGGGGACCTCGTTACCGACTAAGTAAAGAAGCCGCCCAGAAGTTAGTTGTTCTAATACAACTCCAAGAGAGAGGGAATTTTAATGCAATTTCACGCCATCTTCCTCTTCCCAGCATTGAGTCCATGCCGGTTGGAGATTTCGAGGTTTTTTCGTCGACGGAATTGGCTATGGAACAGGTCATGGAGGCATTACAAGATGAGGAAACTGATGTTGTTGGGGTATTTGGTATGGGAGGTGTTGGTAAGACGATGTTGATGAAAGAAGTCGGCAAGCGGGTTAGAAGAGAGAAGCGTTATGATGTGGTCTTAATGGCTACTGTGTCCAGGAATCTTGAGTTGAAAAGGATTCAAGGAGAGATAGCAGAGCAACTAGGCCTGAAGCTTGAGGAAGAGAGCGAATCTGTGAGGGCACGCAGGTTGTTGGAAAGATTCAAGCAGGAGAAGACGGTGCTCGTCATCTTGGATGATTTATGGGAACGGGTGGAGCTCGCTGATGTGGGAATTCCTTATGGAATCGACCACTCAGGTTGCAAAATTGTTGTGACATCTCGAAGTGTAGATGTATGCGGATTGATGGAGAGCAGAGCGAAGACCGTAGTTGATGTCTTATCTGAGGAGGATTCATGGAATTTGTTCAAAAAGAAAGCAGGCTGTGTTGTTGATTCCCTTGATTTTATCTCCATGGCGAGAGATGTTGCTAGGGAATGTGGGGGATTGCCCCTCGCTATTGTCACCGTCGGAAGGGCTTTGAGAGATAAGGGTCGTTTGATTTGGACGAATGCATTGACGCAATTACAGAAATCTGTCCCAACGGATATTGAAGGTATGCATACAAAGGTTTTTTCATCTCTAATGCTGAGTTTTAATAGCATAGAAAGTGAGGAAACCAAGCTTTGCTTCTTGTTTTGTTGCCTATTTCCTGAAGATTACAACATTCATATCGATAAATTAATGCGATATGTGGTGGGGGAAGGTTTCCTAAATGACGTGAGCTCTTTGGAAGAAGCATCACAAAGAGTATATATCTTCGTCGACAAGCTCAAATCTTCTTGCTTATTGTTGGATGGTTATCGTGACGGGTTTGTAAAAATGCATGATACTATTCGAGATGCTACCATCTCGGTTGCATCGAAAGATGGACATGGGTTGCTAGTAAAGGTTGGATTAGAATTGAGGGAGTGGCCAAAAATGGAGAAGTTGAAAGAATGTAAGCGCATTTCATTGATGAAAAACAGAATTAGTATACTTCCCGATCGGCCAGAATGCCCTCAATTACAGACCTTGCTACTGCAAAAAAACTGGCAATTGACAAATATCCCAGATAGTTTCTTTGAAGGGATGGACGCTCTTGCTGTTTTGGATCTGAAAGATACTCGCATTTCATCACTGCCGCCATCCTTACCATGCCTGAGGAATCTACGGACGCTTTCTTTGGAAAAATGCCGATTGTTAGAAGACATCTCTCTAGTGGGAGAGTTGAAGAAGCTTGAAATACTTCTCCTAAATGGGACTAGGATATCTGAACTCCCAAAAGAAATAGGAAGATTGGCCAATCTAAAGCTCTTGGATTTGTCAAATACCATCTATCTCGAAAGGGTACCGTGTAATGTGATATCAAGGCTAACCCGCTTAGAAGAATTGTATATGGGAAGAAGCTTTAGGAAGTGGGAGGTTGATGGAAAAGGAGATGAAAGCAATGCTAGCTTTGGTGAGCTAGCATCCTTGGTTTGCCTGAATGTACTACAATGCCATGTAGAAAACGTCGAATGTCTGTCTCAAGATGTTCCCAGGCATTGGAGAAACCTAATGAAATTCTGCATCTGCATTGATGGAAATTATGTCGACAGTGCCTTTCCGAAGAGTCTGCGCCTCAATGTATCGAATCAGGTCCCGAATTGGGTACATCTGCTACTGGGAAAAACTCAGGAGCTGAATTTGCAGTCTTGCAAGGGTGTCAAGAATCTCATCCAGTTACATGAAGGCGGATTCAATGACTTGGAGAGTCTCTCAATCACAAATGGTGATGAAATTGAATATCTCGTAACTGAAATAGAAGAGTCCTCGAAGATTGGATTCGAGAGATTGAAGGAGCTATCGATTGATCACATGAAGAACTTGAAGGAAATATGCAATGGGCCGCTCCCAGCTAACTTCCTTATAAACCTGAAGGTCCTAAGAATCTACCATTGTGAGAAATTGATCAACATCTTGCCTTCTTATCTGCTGCAAAACATACACAATCTGGAACAGCTTGAGGTAGGCGTATGTGATGAGCTGCAAGAAGTATTTCACTACGATGGGCTTCTGGAAGGGTGTGCATTGGTCTCCAAATTAAGAGCTTTGCAATTGAAACGTCTGCCGAAACTAACGACCATCTGGAATGGGGAAATACCACTTGGGACGCTCGGGAACATAGAGGAACTACACGTTGGCGGGTGTAAGGCAATGAAAAACCTCTTCTCCCCTTGTCAAGCTCAGAGGCTCGAACGAATGGAGCGACTTGAGATAAAGGCCTGTGATATGTTAGAGAAAATAATCTCGAACGTGGGTGAGCTGATGGTGAGGGGTGAAAGAAGTGCATCCCCGCCAGCTATCAGAATGCAACCGTGGTGAGCCTTCCGTAACCTGCAAAAGCTGAGCATATATCATTGTATTGGCATGAAGAAACTCTTATCCATGAAACTGGCTCACAGTCTCAGGCAATTAGAAGAACTCAAGGTACAAAGATGTCCTAACATGGTCGTGATAGTTGCAAAAGACGAGGACGAGGACAAAGAAGAAGTAGCAGATCAGGGCCCACTCCATCAGCTGAAGACTCTGACTCTACATAAGCTCGAAAAGCTCACAAGTTTCAACCAAGACAGGTTGGTTCTTGATTTGCCATCCTTGGAGTACCTCAAGGTGTGTGATTGTCCAGATCTGAAGAAGCTTCCGATCGGACCTCGTTGTTTACTGAAACTGGAGAAGATTGAAGGAATGGATAGGGTACGGATTGACAGATTGGAGTGGGAAGATGAAGCCATCAAATCAGGCATCCATGAACTCCTTCAAGACTGAACAGTGACTTTACTAAGGTAAATGTTCAAGCCATAGGCACTGTCTGGTAGACACCTAAAATTGAGTTGATTTCATTTTAGTTAATGGTAATTATATATTAGAGATCTTGATTTCTAATGCACAATCACTGTCAACATGAACTTTTTTTGTATTAGAGATCAAGATCTCTTAATACAAAATCGTTGTTAACTAAAACAGGATCAGCTTCATGCATCTACCAAACAGGAACTTACTCTGTTTCAAGATGCATTTTCATTTGGACTTCTGATAGGCATTGGTCATTAGGTAGAGCATGCAACAAATCTAACATGCTCTAGAGTTAGGTGGGCCACATTGGTATGTAAAAAATCATCTTTTAAGGAAAGCACAGCTGTTGTTTTTTTTTTTTTTTTTACACACACACAACGGGCACTTGAAACTCAGTCTACTACTGATCCTGAATTTTAGATTCCTTCCTACTTTCTATTGTTATTCTAGATTTCAGGAAGGAAGATGTATTACGGGTCATTGCTCATAAGTTTTTAAGCTGTGACCTTTTTTAAAAAAGTGATTTTCAGTTGTAAGTCACTTGCAGAGATCTCACCCCTAGCTCCATGAAAGCTTCTGGATGTTTTGCCTGTGACTTATAAATTGCAAGTGACTTGCGTGTGAATTTCCTCCCACACCATCCAAACAACCACTTTAAGATATTCATGAGTGTAACTTCGTTCTTCTTCTCAAATGCAGATTGAGGCCTGTGTATCAATTAAAGGGAAATTGATGTAGAGCAGGTCGCGGATACTTTCATGGAAAAGATGGACCAGAGTAGGCCCAATCAGAGGCGGAAGTGACCAGGACTGTCAGAACCTTAACAGTCGTATCTCGCAAATCGGAATGAGTTTTTGGACGGCTTTGGGGTAAGAGAAGTTATTTTAGCACTATTTTAGCCAACCAACCCACTATGCCAGGTGGACTACATCAGATTTGTGAAATTCCATCATATCATCGAAATTCCATTTTATTTTCATTTTTACTATTTAGTTTGATTATAAATTTTTTATCATTTGAGTTTTAGGAGTTGTGCCGAACATGAAAAGAGCTTAGATAAATTAGGAGAATAACATGGTTAGGCCAAATTGGACACTTACTATTTTTTTGGCCCAAAACCATGAAATTTAGTAGGAATCATGACAGTCTATAAATAGGAATTTACTATTTATAGTAAGTCATGTTTCTAGGGAGTTTGATCTGTTGGAGTTTGAGTCTAAAACTTTTTCCTAGGTTTGAGTTTGCTATTTGAAGGATTGTAATTCTTCTTTTATTATTATTATTATTATTATTATTATTATTATTATTATTATTATAATCATCAATCAATTTATTTTGAATTATTAAAAATTATTTCTATTTTCATCCCTCATGGATCCAATAAATCTTTGTGAGGAGTCTGGAGAAGTTCCATGGATTTGGAGTAGTTATTCCTGAGTAAGACGCTGATCGATCTCATCACATCCTTTCCTGCGTCAGAAAATGAACACCAACGGTGTTTATTCGACCTCCGCAACTGGCCCACTTGATCAATGGACTGACTTAATTGTTTCACCATGAAATGCTTGTGGTGTCCTACTTTATGAGTGTCCAGATCAAGTGCTTGGCAAGAATCAATCCTTCATATCTCTCTGGGCGCAAATGGCCTTTGATTCAACTATTCTTCTCAATAAGGTATGCTTCGTTAGGGGTAGTACCTCTAACCAGCCAAACTGCTCCATCAGGTTTCAATTCTGGACTCATAAGGGTTAGGCTCAGGCCTGTAATAGAGGCCAATGTTTCGGACATGAGCCCATCGGCTCACTATTTCCTTTTGAAAATTTGTCTATTAAGGCCCAAACCGAACCCAAGAAACTCACATGTGAGGTGAACAGCCAGAAAAATTGAGTTGATTTCATTTTAGTTAATGGTAATTATATATTAGAGATCTTGATTTCTAATGCACAATCACTGTCAACATGAACTTTTTTTGTATTAGAGATCAAGATCTCTTAATACAAAATCGTTGTTAACTAAAACAGGATCAGCTTCATGCATCTACCAAACAGGAACTTACTCTGTTTCAAGATGCATTTTCATTTGGACTTCTGATAGGCATTGGTCATTAGGTAGAGCATGCAACAAATCTAACATGCTCTAGAGTTAGGTGGGCCACATTGGTATGTAAAAAATCATCTTTTAAGGAAAGCACAGCTGTTGTTTTTTTTTTTTTTTTTACACACACACAACGGGCACTTGAAACTCAGTCTACTACTGATCCTGAATTTTAGATTCCTTCCTACTTTCTATTGTTATTCTAGATTTCAGGAAGGAAGATGTATTACGGGTCATTGCTCATAAGTTTTTAAGCTGTGACCTTTTTTAAAAAAGTGATTTTCAGTTGTAAGTCACTTGCAGAGATCTCACCCCTAGCTCCATGAAAGCTTCTGGATGTTTTGCCTGTGACTTATAAATTGCAAGTGACTTGCGTGTGAATTTCCTCCCACACCATCCAAACAACCACTTTAAGATATTCATGAGTGTAACTTCGTTCTTCTTCTCAAATGCAGATTGAGGCCTGTGTATCAATTAAAGGGAAATTGATGTAGAGCAGGTCGCGGATACTTTCATGGAAAAGATGGACCAGAGTAGGCCCAATCAGAGGCGGAAGTGACCAGGACTGTCAGAACCTTAACAGTCGTATCTCGCAAATCGGAATGAGTTTTTGGACGGCTTTGGGGTAAGAGAAGTTATTTTAGCACTATTTTAGCCAACCAACCCACTATGCCAGGTGGACTACATCAGATTTGTGAAATTCCATCATATCATCGAAATTCCATTTTATTTTCATTTTTACTATTTAGTTTGATTATAAATTTTTTATCATTTGAGTTTTAGGAGTTGTGCCGAACATGAAAAGAGCTTAGATAAATTAGGAGAATAACATGGTTAGGCCAAATTGGACACTTACTATTTTTTTGGCCCAAAACCATGAAATTTAGTAGGAATCATGACAGTCTATAAATAGGAATTTACTATTTATAGTAAGTCATGTTTCTAGGGAGTTTGATCTGTTGGAGTTTGAGTCTAAAACTTTTTCCTAGGTTTGAGTTTGCTATTTGAAGGATTGTAATTTTCTTTTATTATTATTATTATTATTATTATTATTATTATTATTATTATAATCATCAATCAATTTATTTTGAATTGTTAAAAATTATTTCTATTTTCATCCCTCATGGATCCAATAAATCTTTGTGAGGAGTCTGGAGAAGTTCCATGGATTTGGAGTAGTTATTCCTGAGTAAGACGCTGATCGATCTCATCACATCCTTTCCTGCGTCAGAAAATGAACACCAACGGTGTTTATTCGACCTCCGCAACTGGCCCACTTGATCAATGGACTGACTTAATTGTTTCACCATGAAATGCTTGTGGTGTCCTACTTTATGAGTGTCCAGATCAAGTGCTTGGCAAGAATCAATCCTTCATATCTCTCTGGGCGCAAATGGCCTTTGATTCAACTATTCTTCTCAATAAGGTATGCTTCGTTAGGGGTAGTACCTCTAACCAGCCAAACTGCTCCATCAGGTTTCAATTCTGGACTCATAAGGGTTAGGCTCAGGCCTGTAATAGAGGCCAATGTTTCGGACATGAGCCCATCGGCTCACTATTTCCTTTTGAAAATTTGTCTATTAAGGCCCAAACCGAACCCAAGAAACTCACATGTGAGGTGAACAGCCAGAAAAATTGAGTTGATTTCATTTTAGTTAATGGTAATTATATATTAGAGATCTTGATTTCTAATGCACAATCACTGTCAACATGAACTTTTTTTGTATTAGAGATCAAGATCTCTTAATACAAAATCGTTGTTAACTAAAACAGGATCAGCTTCATGCATCTACCAAACGGGAACTTACTCTGTTTCAAGATGCATTTTCATTTGGACTTCTGATAGGCATTGGTCATTAGGTAGAGCATGCAACAAATCTAACATGCTCTAGAGTTAGGTGGGCCACATTGGTATGTAAAAAATCATCTTTTAAGGAAAGCACAGCTGTTGTTTTTTTTTTTTTTTTTACACACACACAACGGGCACTTGAAACTCAGTCTACTACTGATCCTGAATTTTAGATTCCTTCCTACTTTCTATTGTTATTCTAGATTTCAGGAAGGAAGATGTATTACGGGTCATTGCTCATAAGTTTTTAAGCTGTGACCTTTTTTAAAAAAGTGATTTTCAGTTGTAAGTCACTTGCAGAGATCTCACCCCTAGCTCCATGAAAGCTTCTGGATGTTTTGCCTGTGACTTATAAATTGCAAGTGACTTGCGTGTGAATTTCCTCCCACACCATCCAAACAACCACTTTAAGATATTCATGAGTGTAACTTCGTTCTTCTTCTCAAATGCAGATTGAGGCCTGTGTATCAATTAAAGGGAAATTGATGTAGAGCAGGTCGCGGATACTTTCATGGAAAAGATGGACCAGAGTAGGCCCAATCAGAGGCGGAAGTGACCAGGACTGTCAGAACCTTAACAGTCGTATCTCGCAAATCGGAATGAGTTTTTGGACGGCTTTGGGGTAAGAGAAGTTATTTTAGCACTATTTTAGCCAACCAACCCACTATGCCAGGTGGACTACATCAGATTTGTGAAATTCCATCATATCATCGAAATTCCATTTTATTTTCATTTTTACTATTTAGTTTGATTATAAATTTTTTATCATTTGAGTTTTAGGAGTTGTGCCGAACATGAAAAGAGCTTAGATAAATTAGGAGAATAACATGGTTAGGCCAAATTGGACACTTACTATTTTTTTGGCCCAAAACCATGAAATTTAGTAGGAATCATGACAGTCTATAAATAGGAATTTACTATTTATAGTAAGTCATGTTTCTAGGGAGTTTGATCTGTTGGAGTTTGAGTCTAAAACTTTTTCCTAGGTTTGAGTTTGCTATTTGAAGGATTGTAATTCTTCTTTTATTATTATTATTATTATTATTATTATTATTATTATTATTATAATCATCAATCAATTTATTTTGAATTGTTAAAAATTATTTCTATTTTCATCCCTCATGGATCCAATAAATCTTTGTGAGGAGTCTGGAGAAGTTCCATGGATTTGGAGTAGTTATTCCTGAGTAAGACGCTGATCGATCTCATCACATCCTTTCCTGCGTCAGAAAATGAACACCAACGGTGTTTATTCGACCTCCGCAACTGGCCCACTTGATCAATGGACTGACTTAATTGTTTCACCATGAAATGCTTGTGGTGTCCTACTTTATGAGTGTCCAGATCAAGTGCTTGGCAAGAATCAATCCTTCATATCTCTCTGGGCGCAAATGGCCTTTGATTCAACTATTCTTCTCAATAAGGTATGCTTCGTTAGGGGTAGTACCTCTAACCAGCCAAACTGCTCCATCAGGTTTCAATTCTGGACTCATAAGGGTTAGGCTCAGGCCTGTAATAGAGGCCAATGTTTCGGACATGAGCCCATCGGCTCACTATTTCCTTTTGAAAATTTGTCTATTAAGGCCCAAACCGAACCCAAGAAACTCACATGTGAGGTGAACAGCCAGAAAAATTGAGTTGATTTCATTTTAGTTAATGGTAATTATATATTAGAGATCTTGATTTCTAATGCACAATCACTGTCAACATGAACTTTTTTTGTATTAGAGATCAAGATCTCTTAATACAAAATCGTTGTTAACTAAAACAGGATCAGCTTCATGCATCTACCAAACGGGAACTTACTCTGTTTCAAGATGCATTTTCATTTGGACTTCTGATAGGCATTGGTCATTAGGTAGAGCATGCAACAAATCTAACATGCTCTAGAGTTAGGTGGGCCACATTGGTATGTAAAAAATCATCTTTTAAGGAAAGCACAGCTGTTGTTTTTTTTTTTTTTTTTACACACACACAACGGGCACTTGAAACTCAGTCTACTACTGATCCTGAATTTTAGATTCCTTCCTACTTTCTATTGTTATTCTAGATTTCAGGAAGGAAGATGTATTACGGGTCATTGCTCATAAGTTTTTAAGCTGTGACCTTTTTTAAAAAAGTGATTTTCAGTTGTAAGTCACTTGCAGAGATCTCACCCCTAGCTCCATGAAAGCTTCTGGATGTTTTGCCTGTGACTTATAAATTGCAAGTGACTTGCGTGTGAATTTCCTCCCACACCATCCAAACAACCACTTTAAGATATTCATGAGTGTAACTTCGTTCTTCTTCTCAAATGCAGATTGAGGCCTGTGTATCAATTAAAGGGAAATTGATGTAGAGCAGGTCGCGGATACTTTCATGGAAAAGATGGACCAGAGTAGGCCCAATCAGAGGCGGAAGTGACCAGGACTGTCAGAACCTTAACAGTCGTATCTCGCAAATCGGAATGAGTTTTTGGACGGCTTTGGGGTAAGAGAAGTTATTTTAGCACTATTTTAGCCAACCAACCCACTATGCCAGGTGGACTACATCAGATTTGTGAAATTCCATCATATCATCGAAATTCCATTTTATTTTCATTTTTACTATTTAGTTTGATTATAAATTTTTTATCATTTGAGTTTTAGGAGTTGTGCCGAACATGAAAAGAGCTTAGATAAATTAGGAGAATAACATGGTTAGGCCAAATTGGACACTTACTATTTTTTTGGCCCAAAACCATGAAATTTAGTAGGAATCATGACAGTCTATAAATAGGAATTTACTATTTATAGTAAGTCATGTTTCTAGGGAGTTTGATCTGTTGGAGTTTGAGTCTAAAACTTTTTCCTAGGTTTGAGTTTGCTATTTGAAGGATTGTAATTCTTCTTTTATTATTATTATTATTATTATTATTATTATTATTATTATTATAATCATCAATCAATTTATTTTGAATTATTAAAAATTATTTCTATTTTCATCCCTCATGGATCCAATAAATCTTTGTGAGGAGTCTGGAGAAGTTCCATGGATTTGGAGTAGTTATTCCTGAGTAAGACGCTGATCGATCTCATCACATCCTTTCCTGCGTCAGAAAATGAACACCAACGGTGTTTATTCGACCTCCGCAACTGGCCCACTTGATCAATGGACTGACTTAATTGTTTCACCATGAAATGCTTGTGGTGTCCTACTTTATGAGTGTCCAGATCAAGTGCTTGGCAAGAATCAATCCTTCATATCTCTCTGGGCGCAAATGGCCTTTGATTCAACTATTCTTCTCAATAAGGTATGCTTCGTTAGGGGTAGTACCTCTAACCAGCCAAACTGCTCCATCAGGTTTCAATTCTGGACTCATAAGGGTTAGGCTCAGGCCTGTAATAGAGGCCAATGTTTCGGACATGAGCCCATCGGCTCACTATTTCCTTTTGAAAATTTGTCTATTAAGGCCCAAACCGAACCCAAGAAACTCACATGTGAGGTGAACAGCCAGAAAAATTGAGTTGATTTCATTTTAGTTAATGGTAATTATATATTAGAGATCTTGATTTCTAATGCACAATCACTGTCAACATGAACTTTTTTTGTATTAGAGATCAAGATCTCTTAATACAAAATCGTTGTTAACTAAAACAGGATCAGCTTCATGCATCTACCAAACAGGAACTTACTCTGTTTCAAGATGCATTTTCATTTGGACTTCTGATAGGCATTGGTCATTAGGTAGAGCATGCAACAAATCTAACATGCTCTAGAGTTAGGTGGGCCACATTGGTATGTAAAAAATCATCTTTTAAGGAAAGCACAGCTGTTGTTTTTTTTTTTTTTTTTTACACACACACAACGGGCACTTGAAACTCAGTCTACTACTGATCCTGAATTTTAGATTCCTTCCTACTTTCTATTGTTATTCTAGATTTCAGGAAGGAAGATGTATTACGGGTCATTGCTCATAAGTTTTTAAGCTGTGACCTTTTTTAAAAAAGTGATTTTCAGTTGTAAGTCACTTGCAGAGATCTCACCCCTAGCTCCATGAAAGCTTCTGGATGTTTTGCCTGTGACTTATAAATTGCAAGTGACTTGCGTGTGAATTTCCTCCCACACCATCCAAACAACCACTTTAAGATATTCATGAGTGTAACTTCGTTCTTCTTCTCAAATGCAGATTGAGGCCTGTGTATCAATTAAAGGGAAATTGATGTAGAGCAGGTCGCGGATACTTTCATGGAAAAGATGGACCAGAGTAGGCCCAATCAGAGGCGGAAGTGACCAGGACTGTCAGAACCTTAACAGTCGTATCTCGCAAATCGGAATGAGTTTTTGGACGGCTTTGGGGTAAGAGAAGTTATTTTAGCACTATTTTAGCCAACCAACCCACTATGCCAGGTGGACTACATCAGATTTGTGAAATTCCATCATATCATCGAAATTCCATTTTATTTTCATTTTTACTATTTAGTTTGATTATAAATTTTTTATCATTTGAGTTTTAGGAGTTGTGCCGAACATGAAAAGAGCTTAGATAAATTAGGAGAATAACATGGTTAGGCCAAATTGGACACTTACTATTTTTTTGGCCCAAAACCATGAAATTTAGTAGGAATCATGACAGTCTATAAATAGGAATTTACTATTTATAGTAAGTCATGTTTCTAGGGAGTTTGATCTGTTGGAGTTTGAGTCTAAAACTTTTTCCTAGGTTTGAGTTTGCTATTTGAAGGATTGTAATTCTTCTTTTATTATTATTATTATTATTATTATTATTATTATTATTATTATTATATCATCAATCAATTTATTTTGAATTATTAAAAATTATTTCTATTTTCATCCCTCATGGATCCAATAAATCTTTGTGAGGAGTCTGGAGAAGTTCCATGGATTTGGAGTAGTTATTCCTGAGTAAGACGCTGATCGATCTCATCACATCCTTTCCTGCGTCAGAAAATGAACACCAACGGTGTTTATTCGACCTCCGCAACTGGCCCACTTGATCAATGGACTGACTTAATTGTTTCACCATGAAATGCTTGTGGTGTCCTACTTTATGAGTGTCCAGATCAAGTGCTTGGCAAGAATCAATCCTTCATATCTCTCTGGGCGCAAATGGCCTTTGATTCAACTATTCTTCTCAATAAGGTATGCTTCGTTAGGGGTAGTACCTCTAACCAGCCAAACTGCTCCATCAGGTTTCAATTCTGGACTCATAAGGGTTAGGCTCAGGCCTGTAATAGAGGCCAATGTTTCGGACATGAGCCCATCGGCTCACTATTTCCTTTTGAAAATTTGTCTATTAAGGCCCAAACCGAACCCAAGAAACTCACATGTGAGGTGAACAGCCAGAAAAATTGAGTTGATTTCATTTTAGTTAATGGTAATTATATATTAGAGATCTTGATTTCTAATGCACAATCACTGTCAACATGAACTTTTTTTGTATTAGAGATCAAGATCTCTTAATACAAAATCGTTGTTAACTAAAACAGGATCAGCTTCATGCATCTACCAAACAGGAACTTACTCTGTTTCAAGATGCATTTTCATTTGGACTTCTGATAGGCATTGGTCATTAGGTAGAGCATGCAACAAATCTAACATGCTCTAGAGTTAGGTGGGCCACATTGGTATGTAAAAAATCATCTTTTAAGGAAAGCACAGCTGTTGTTTTTTTTTTTTTTTTTTACACACACACAACGGGCACTTGAAACTCAGTCTACTACTGATCCTGAATTTTAGATTCCTTCCTACTTTCTATTGTTATTCTAGATTTCAGGAAGGAAGATGTATTACGGGTCATTGCTCATAAGTTTTTAAGCTGTGACCTTTTTTAAAAAAGTGATTTTCAGTTGTAAGTCACTTGCAGAGATCTCACCCCTAGCTCCATGAAAGCTTCTGGATGTTTTGCCTGTGACTTATAAATTGCAAGTGACTTGCGTGTGAATTTCCTCCCACACCATCCAAACAACCACTTTAAGATATTCATGAGTGTAACTTCGTTCTTCTTCTCAAATGCAGATTGAGGCCTGTGTATCAATTAAAGGGAAATTGATGTAGAGCAGGTCGCGGATACTTTCATGGAAAAGATGGACCAGAGTAGGCCCAATCAGAGGCGGAAGTGACCAGGACTGTCAGAACCTTAACAGTCGTATCTCGCAAATCGGAATGAGTTTTTGGACGGCTTTGGGGTAAGAGAAGTTATTTTAGCACTATTTTAGCCAACCAACCCACTATGCCAGGTGGACTACATCAGATTTGTGAAATTCCATCATATCATCGAAATTCCATTTTATTTTCATTTTTACTATTTAGTTTGATTATAAATTTTTTATCATTTGAGTTTTAGGAGTTGTGCCGAACATGAAAAGAGCTTAGATAAATTAGGAGAATAACATGGTTAGGCCAAATTGGACACTTACTATTTTTTTGGCCCAAAACCATGAAATTTAGTAGGAATCATGACAGTCTATAAATAGGAATTTACTATTTATAGTAAGTCATGTTTCTAGGGAGTTTGATCTGTTGGAGTTTGAGTCTAAAACTTTTTCCTAGGTTTGAGTTTGCTATTTGAAGGATTGTAATTCTTCTTTTATTATTATTATTATTATTATTATTATTATTATTATTATAATCATCAATCAATTTATTTTGAATTATTAAAAATTATTTCTATTTTCATCCCTCATGGATCCAATAAATCTTTGTGAGGAGTCTGGAGAAGTTCCATGGATTTGGAGTAGTTATTCCTGAGTAAGACGCTGATCGATCTCATCACATCCTTTCCTGCGTCAGAAAATGAACACCAACGGTGTTTATTCGACCTCCGCAACTGGCCCACTTGATCAATGGACTGACTTAATTGTTTCACCATGAAATGCTTGTGGTGTCCTACTTTATGAGTGTCCAGATCAAGTGCTTGGCAAGAATCAATCCTTCATATCTCTCTGGGCGCAAATGGCCTTTGATTCAACTATTCTTCTCAATAAGGTATGCTTCGTTAGGGGTAGTACCTCTAACCAGCCAAACTGCTCCATCAGGTTTCAATTCTGGACTCATAAGGGTTAGGCTCAGGCCTGTAATAGAGGCCAATGTTTCGGACATGAGCCCATCGGCTCACTATTTCCTTTTGAAAATTTGTCTATTAAGGCCCAAACCGAACCCAAGAAACTCACATGTGAGGTGAACAGCCAGAAAAATTGAGTTGATTTCATTTTAGTTAATGGTAATTATATATTAGAGATCTTGATTTCTAATGCACAATCACTGTCAACATGAACTTTTTTTGTATTAGAGATCAAGATCTCTTAATACAAAATCGTTGTTAACTAAAACAGGATCAGCTTCATGCATCTACCAAACAGGAACTTACTCTGTTTCAAGATGCATTTTCATTTGGACTTCTGATAGGCATTGGTCATTAGGTAGAGCATGCAACAAATCTAACATGCTCTAGAGTTAGGTGGGCCACATTGGTATGTAAAAAATCATCTTTTAAGGAAAGCACAGCTGTTGTTTTTTTTTTTTTTTTTACACACACACAACGGGCACTTGAAACTCAGTCTACTACTGATCCTGAATTTTAGATTCCTTCCTACTTTCTATTGTTATTCTAGATTTCAGGAAGGAAGATGTATTACGGGTCATTGCTCATAAGTTTTTAAGCTGTGACCTTTTTTAAAAAAGTGATTTTCAGTTGTAAGTCACTTGCAGAGATCTCACCCCTAGCTCCATGAAAGCTTCTGGATGTTTTGCCTGTGACTTATAAATTGCAAGTGACTTGCGTGTGAATTTCCTCCCACACCATCCAAACAACCACTTTAAGATATTCATGAGTGTAACTTCGTTCTTCTTCTCAAATGCAGATTGAGGCCTGTGTATCAATTAAAGGGAAATTGATGTAGAGCAGGTCGCGGATACTTTCATGGAAAAGATGGACCAGAGTAGGCCCAATCAGAGGCGGAAGTGACCAGGACTGTCAGAACCTTAACAGTCGTATCTCGCAAATCGGAATGAGTTTTTGGACGGCTTTGGGGTAAGAGAAGTTATTTTAGCACTATTTTAGCCAACCAACCCACTATGCCAGGTGGACTACATCAGATTTGTGAAATTCCATCATATCATCGAAATTCCATTTTATTTTCATTTTTACTATTTAGTTTGATTATAAATTTTTTATCATTTGAGTTTTAGGAGTTGTGCCGAACATGAAAAGAGCTTAGATAAATTAGGAGAATAACATGGTTAGGCCAAATTGGACACTTACTATTTTTTTGGCCCAAAACCATGAAATTTAGTAGGAATCATGACAGTCTATAAATAGGAATTTACTATTTATAGTAAGTCATGTTTCTAGGGAGTTTGATCTGTTGGAGTTTGAGTCTAAAACTTTTTCCTAGGTTTGAGTTTGCTATTTGAAGGATTGTAATTCTTCTTTTATTATTATTATTATTATTATTATTATTATTATTATTATAATCATCAATCAATTTATTTTGAATTATTAAAAATTATTTCTATTTTCATCCCTCATGGATCCAATAAATCTTTGTGAGGAGTCTGGAGAAGTTCCATGGATTTGGAGTAGTTATTCCTGAGTAAGACGCTGATCGATCTCATCACATCCTTTCCTGCGTCAGAAAATGAACACCAACGGTGTTTATTCGACCTCCGCAACTGGCCCACTTGATCAATGGACTGACTTAATTGTTTCACCATGAAATGCTTGTGGTGTCCTACTTTATGAGTGTCCAGATCAAGTGCTTGGCAAGAATCAATCCTTCATATCTCTCTGGGCGCAAATGGCCTTTGATTCAACTATTCTTCTCAATAAGGTATGCTTCGTTAGGGGTAGTACCTCTAACCAGCCAAACTGCTCCATCAGGTTTCAATTCTGGACTCATAAGGGTTAGGCTCAGGCCTGTAATAGAGGCCAATGTTTCGGACATGAGCCCATCGGCTCACTATTTCCTTTTGAAAATTTGTCTATTAAGGCCCAAACCGAACCCAAGAAACTCACATGTGAGGTGAACAGCCAGAAAAATTGAGTTGATTTCATTTTAGTTAATGGTAATTATATATTAGAGATCTTGATTTCTAATGCACAATCACTGTCAACATGAACTTTTTTTGTATTAGAGATCAAGATCTCTTAATACAAAATCGTTGTTAACTAAAACAGGATCAGCTTCATGCATCTACCAAACAGGAACTTACTCTGTTTCAAGATGCATTTTCATTTGGACTTCTGATAGGCATTGGTCATTAGGTAGAGCATGCAACAAATCTAACATGCTCTAGAGTTAGGTGGGCCACATTGGTATGTAAAAAATCATCTTTTAAGGAAAGCACAGCTGTTGTTTTTTTTTTTTTTTTTACACACACACAACGGGCACTTGAAACTCAGTCTACTACTGATCCTGAATTTTAGATTCCTTCCTACTTTCTATTGTTATTCTAGATTTCAGGAAGGAAGATGTATTACGGGTCATTGCTCATAAGTTTTTAAGCTGTGACCTTTTTTAAAAAAGTGATTTTCAGTTGTAAGTCACTTGCAGAGATCTCACCCCTAGCTCCATGAAAGCTTCTGGATGTTTTGCCTGTGACTTATAAATTGCAAGTGACTTGCGTGTGAATTTCCTCCCACACCATCCAAACAACCACTTTAAGATATTCATGAGTGTAACTTCGTTCTTCTTCTCAAATGCAGATTGAGGCCTGTGTATCAATTAAAGGGAAATTGATGTAGAGCAGGTCGCGGATACTTTCATGGAAAAGATGGACCAGAGTAGGCCCAATCAGAGGCGGAAGTGACCAGGACTGTCAGAACCTTAACAGTCGTATCTCGCAAATCGGAATGAGTTTTTGGACGGCTTTGGGGTAAGAGAAGTTATTTTAGCACTATTTTAGCCAACCAACCCACTATGCCAGGTGGACTACATCAGATTTGTGAAATTCCATCATATCATCGAAATTCCATTTTATTTTCATTTTTACTATTTAGTTTGATTATAAATTTTTTATCATTTGAGTTTTAGGAGTTGTGCCGAACATGAAAAGAGCTTAGATAAATTAGGAGAATAACATGGTTAGGCCAAATTGGACACTTACTATTTTTTTGGCCCAAAACCATGAAATTTAGTAGGAATCATGACAGTCTATAAATAGGAATTTACTATTTATAGTAAGTCATGTTTCTAGGGAGTTTGATCTGTTGGAGTTTGAGTCTAAAACTTTTTCCTAGGTTTGAGTTTGCTATTTGAAGGATTGTAATTCTTCTTTTATTATTATTATTATTATTATTATTATTTATTATTATTATAATCATCAATCAATTTATTTTGAATTATTAAAAATTATTTCTATTTTCATCCCTCATGGATCCAATAAATCTTTGTGAGGAGTCTGGAGAAGTTCCATGGATTTGGAGTAGTTATTCCTGAGTAAGACGCTGATCGATCTCATCACATCCTTTCCTGCGTCAGAAAATGAACACCAACGGTGTTTATTCGACCTCCGCAACTGGCCCACTTGATCAATGGACTGACTTAATTGTTTCACCATGAAATGCTTGTGGTGTCCTACTTATGAGTGTCCAGATCAAGTGCTTGGCAAGAATCAATCCTTCATATCTCTCTGGGCGCAAATGGCCTTTGATTCAACTATTCTTCTCAATAAGGTATGCTTCGTTAGGGGTAGTACCTCTAACCAGCCAAACTGCTCCATCAGGTTTCAATTCTGGACTCATAAGGGTTAGGCTCAGGCCTGTAATAGAGGCCAATGTTTCGGACATGAGCCCATCGGCTCACTATTTCCTTTTGAAAATTTGTCTATTAAGGCCCAAACCGAACCCAAGAAACTCACATGTGAGGTGAACAGCCAGACTTGCCCTTAAATCAGAGGCTTGATTAGTCCAAAGGTTGAGCCCAGGCCCAACTTTTAATATAACGGGTAAAGATAGGTCTGTGTCCACCTGATCGGTTGCCACACCACTCGGGCAATTCATTGTGAAATCTATTATTTTTCTTCTCTTTTTCTATGTTTTTTTTACTACATTGAAAGAATTTGGACCATGGATGTTTGGGATGAATAAGAGGATTTGATGTTCTGTTGGATTGCGTATGTAAAGCATCCAGCAACCATATCCCAAAATTTCCGAAAATTTCAGGGTTCTTTTTCTCATATCCATTGGTTGGCAAGGGAAACAACAAGTTACAAAACATAGATGGGCCTATCTTCTACCATTGGCTGGCAGAGTTAGCCCAGCCCAACCATTTCTAGGCCAAATTAAACCACTGACCAAGTACATTCGAAAACTCTCATATTAAATTTGTTGTTATTATGAAACCTATCTTATTTGAAAATTGCCAATTTAGGATTATTATTATTGTTATGATGCATTTTTAGTGCAATTATATTTGAAAACTTACCATTTTTTTATTCCTATTTTTGTTAAGTACTTATTTTAAAAATTAGTTTGGATCTTTCTTCTAGCTTCGCAGTTCACTCATATTTGAGACATTTCAATTTCAGGATCAAGATTAATCAAAGAGTGAAGTTGAAGCGGAGTTATAGAAGGTTGATTTTATTTAGCTATTATAGTTTCCTTTTTAAGTTTATTGTAATACAGTGGAAGAATGATTGAGTTCTAACCAGGGTCATTGACTATATTTTTGTTTTAATTGAAAAATGTATGTGATGTAGAATGATAATGCTTGGTTTGATGTTTTGAATTGTAATTATTGTTCTTATCTATGTTGTATATATGAATCATCTCTAGGGATGTGGGATTGAGGTTGACCTCCGTGATGGATTTTAGTGCGTGACATGAATAAATACTACTTTTGTGTAAAAGTATAAATATAAGTGTGCCCATCAAATCTTTATATAATTAATAATTCAAATAGAGAAAACAAAACATTAATACATAAGAAGTGAAAAGACTAATCTACCCTTAGAAAAATGAGCCACATGTTACATCATTGTAATGCTTCTTATTATCACCGTTGTCATTGTAATCCTCCCCCTCAGCATTAGCTCCTGCCCGGCATCGTACATACTTCGATGAAGCATGTCTCTCTTAGCATGAACATGATCAGTCATTGTAGCCTTAGGTAGCAGCGTCTGCCGATCATATGGAAAATACAAATCGAGGTGTGTCCGATTGCAAGGTGTCTCACTTGTATCCTGCTAAGCCTGCCGTCAACTGAGCCGGATGCATCATACGGCCAGCTAATCTGCATAGATAGAGGGCTAAGGGGGATGAAAAAGGATTATGGATGCCCCAGTTGTCACAATAAGCGCCCCCCTAGATATCAAACTATTGCCGAGAGGGATAACAAGATCAAGTACTGAGCCTTTTTAGTCACGACATATATCACATCACCATGACTGGCTATTGGCATAATACGGTATAGGAAAAAGCTAAAACGTAGAAATCACATCCTAGTCCACGAAAAAGAAACAATTATATATATATATATATATATATATATATATATATATATATATATATATATATATATATGGAAAAATGTGTTAGAAATACCGAAAAATGAAAAATAAAATGAAACAAAGTTTGATTATTTGGTTTCACTAGGCTACATCACATAAAAATATATGTTGTTCTTAAAGCGTGATTCACCCCCTTATCAATTGCTAATGGGTTACCGGCGAATTGCCTCCAGGATAAGATAAGCCTATCCGGATCCAGCATGCATCAATCATGATGGGTCCACTTAGGAACAATGCAATGCAACAAATCTTCTACCAGAATCAAATAGCGGATTCATTTACAATATTCTACGAAGGAGATACTGTGGAGGATCTGATGGAAGGGGTGAGGTTTCTGTTTGAGATGATGAAATTTGGACCAGAATGGTCTAGTTTATATAGGCACCAGTGAGTGGACCATTGCTTGGTGGCTATTAATGGTTTAGAACGTTTGAAAAATATTTTTGACCATTGATCATTAATTTCAGCCCTTTTTAGTCGTTGGATCGGAAGATCTAACCGTTGGATCATCATGGCCCGTCCGTCTTTAGACCATTGTGGCTTTCAAGTGCAAAGTGCGCCAACTAGCGCCACTGCAGCCACACTGCCCACGCTTTCGCCCTCGCCCATGCCCGTGTGCGAGCGTGCACGCATGCGCGTGTGTGTGTTCCAGTGCGTGCGTGTGTGTGTTCCAGTGCGTACGCACTGGAACACGCAACATAAACGTCTCGATCTCCAAAGCTCCACGTAAGAATACTACACACACATCCATACACATATAAACCCCAAATCTTCTCCTATCATTTCCGATGTGAGATAAAAGCACACACTGCACTTTTCTATTTGAAAATCTTAAAAATCGTTTTGGCGGCAAAATTCTGAAATTTTAAAATATTTGAAATATTTTTTCAAAAAACCACAAATCTCAACAATTACCCACTAGTTTTTTTAAAACAATAGAAAGATATCTACCAAAGATGAAGAATAGTTATTATGCATAGAGAAAGATATCTGGCGATTTAAATCTTTCCTTACTATAAGTATTTTAAAGTTATTTCGAAATTTCTGATTGCCACAACATTGAACCAGTTATTCCTTAATGACATAACCGGAAATACTACACACATAATAGCTTTTGCGTTATGTGTTCCTTCATATTACTCACTTAGTACTTTTAATGGCCATGTGCTTATCCTGTTTTATGAATGACCCTGAGATAACTTTAATTCTCATGAGAAGCAGCATCATTTCTACGTTCACATAGGTGTAATCCTTCCAGTTATCCATTACTTAAAATACTTGTCCTATTTAACTGGATTTCATTAGGAGTTCTAAGACTCAACCCTCTTTTTATAACTGTGCCTAGCAGTACTTTTATCATGGATGAAATTATTTAGATTTAGTGCTGAAATTTTTCACTTATCAGTGATTTGTTGTTATCCATTGAACCCAATCTTTAGAGATTTTCTAAGTTGGGATTGGGTTTCTATCAATGGTGGAACTTTGATTAAAGAGTTTCAACCACATCCCTCTAGATGTAGTCCTTGCTACCTCTTTCGTCAGAGGTTTTGTAAAGGGATCAGCTAAGTTATTACTTGACTTCATAAATTAGATCATAATGATTCCATCCTGAATCAATTGCCTTATATAATAATGTCTTAAACTTATGTATTTGAATTTCCCATTATAGGTACTGCTATGGACTCTCACTAGAGTGGCTTCACTATTGCAATGAGCTGAAACAGCCCTAGTTGTATCGATATATCCTTTCAATACTGCTGAAAGTTTTGAGTAAAATAGCCCTAGTTCTTTGGTTTCTTTTAGATAACCTATAACTCTACTTTTGGCTTTCTAGTGTTCAATACTTGGATTACTAGTAAACGTACTTAGTTTACTCACAACGTATGATATATTCAGTCTTGTGTATTGCATAACATACATAAGACAACGTATAACACTAGCATACTCTAGTTGTTCAACCTCTCTTCCGCTGTTTTCTTTCAACTTAATAATTTGATCAAATGGGGTTTTTGCCTCTTTGATTTTCAAGTGGTTAAACTTGTTCAATATTTTCTCAATATAATGAGACTAATACAATGCATAACCCCCACTATGTTATTAACTTTGATACCCAATATAGTATCCACTTGTCTAAGATCCTTCATTTTGAAAACTGAAGAGAGAAACTTCTTTATTATAGTTACATCAACCTGTAATTCACCTGCAACATCTGTATGGTTGGAGAGGGTCAATGCCCTACTCATAGTGGTGGTTATCCTTTAAAGTTTACAATAATTCAAGTAATTCATAAGAATAACAGAAGGGTTACAATACATCTCATACTCTATAAATACAAGTGGTATCGGTATGCACAAACATTATATATGAAATGCATGCCTAGTAAAGTATGTGCAGTTCATCACACTCAGCGATCATGATCACAATGTGGAAAGTATTTTAAAGATATTCGGCTCGCCCCACATCTTATACTATGGAGATTCGTCAGCGTGTCTAACGTTAACGTGGATTTATGCGAACGTCTCAAGGTGACACAACAACGCGATTGAGAGATTTACGTAACACGATGTGTTCATAAAGTCACTATTTGCGACATCCAATCTAAGAAGTGATATGACACATATGACGATTTACTTACATCGATTATGCACCACTCACCAACCCACTAGATTATGTGCCGATCAAGAGGGCCGCTACCCAAAACGCATTACGTCCACGATAACTAGAAGTGAGATTTCCAACATAATATTTGCGTTGTGTGATATAAGTGCAGTAATTAAAATTATGTATCAATGATTTGCATAGTGAAGATAAATGGCATCAGAACTTGAAGCATGTAAGAAAGATGTAAGTATACGCTGTAGGATTTAATCTAGTGTTTTTTTAACAATTCGAGTGGTTAGATTGCACTATTATCTTTCTTACATAGTTAAGATCAAATACTAGGATTCGGTTTAAAATCTAGGGTTAGGATCTATCTTACCCATATGACCTTTTATATGTGAATTTAGTAAAAGAGAGGGTTTCTCTTATTAGTGCTCAATCTTAGCCGACCCAACCTAAACCTTTTGCAGGATTTTCTAGTCAAGTCGACTCGGTTCGACTTGATCTTAAACAACTTATATTAGGTTGTTGAAAAGAAGGAAAAATAAAAGACAAAGGAAAGTTGGACTTGGGCCTGCCTCTGATTGATAGGGGAGTCCACCCCAGGTCTGGCTCAACTCAGCAACTCAGCGAGTTGCTGCTCTTGAGTGGCACTCAGTCTCTCTCTACGTCTATATTATTCTTCCATCCTTTCGCTCTCTCTTTCTTCTTTTTTTCTCTCTCCTCCTTTCCAATTCTTTGTTGTTGGTCATCTACTACTAGTAGAGACTTATATATAATTTTGAAAAGGTTCTCCCGTATATGGAGAGAGCCCAGTTTTATTCATCTAGTTGTAACCGCAGTTTGCACATGGTCTGTTTGCGCATGGATTGTTAAACGTTGAACTTAGACCTGATTTAGCAGCTTATTCTACGATGGATACGTCCAATGTTTGTGGAAGTTTATTCATATATGTGAGGCCCACTTAGTGGCCATTTTTAGATCCTAGATTGAGATATATCAAGACCACACGTTCATCGTTGAATCGAAGAGGATGAGAGATACTTCAATGGTAAATTCCATGCTTTTGGTTATTTCCTCATCGTGCATCTTGTGGACATCTCTGATGGGTTTATAGAAGCTCTTGGGATCAACAAATTAGAGGTCCATGTGCGTCAAGGCAATTTCCTGCACGTCATGGCAATGTGATGGACGATTTTAGAGATCCAAGTTTTATGGGACTCCCAGTTCTCCTAAAGTCCCGGGTCGAAGTCGGAAGAGTTCAAGTTGTGGAATGAACGATTCAGATTGCATCCAAATCGAAAGTTCCCAAGTAAGGAACTTATTTCAGTCCGGTTTTATTTGTCGTTGTTGTGGTAGCTGACCTTTTGCTTTCGACTGATCTTCATGATCAGGTGGGGTCCACTGTGATGATTTCTCAGGAAATCCACTCCGTTCATCAGGTATGACTAAAACGTTTCATCCAAAATCTCGAATATGAAGTGGATCCATAAGTCAGGTGTGCCACACTTATCATGAGTCGACGGAAGCCTATAGTGGAACCTCTTTGGACGACCATAATTCTCCCATGAATGACTGAGTTTTGATGGGAAGTTTCTCACTAGATTCGGCGAGGCTCCGTGATTAGAATGGGGAAAGGAAAATTAGGAATTTCCACCCTTTTTGCTCGGTGTTGGCTGTTGCAACAGGTTTCCAATTTAGCATGGGAACTATTCAAGTTACGATCCAAGTGGAGTCCATCATGGCATTCGCTACGCAATCCAATCTGTTTATCAGCGTTGCAGGGTCATGTTCTGTTATGGGCTCAAATATGAAGCAAATCCGAACCTTGAGTGGGCCACACGTTGCAAAAATGTGTGATTGAACGCAAGACTGAAGTGAATTTCATGTGTAGATGCTGGATAAACAAAGATTTGGATTTATAATTACAAAATTACCCTTCTCCTTAGTAGCAACTTCTATTGTTCGTACCTCCCTATTACATTCTCCAAAAGAAACAAAACTTTAGCACTGATCCTTATTTCTCAAGATCTCTCAATAAGTTTTGGGCCCCGATCTCTCAAGGATGACCAGGATGTTCTTTTAAATGGCGAACACACTCCATGTTCCAGAACTGCGGTTGTACACATTTAGTTACAATATTACCTGGTAGTTTAGACATATACCTTAAGATCTTCGTAACAATTGATTTATCCTAATATTCGGATGGCCCATTTGGCGGATCCAAACTTGATAGATGGTCAAATGACCTACTAAAAATAAGAAAACCTTATGGTTAGTACTTTAATCATGTATGTAAGTGGATGTATGGTTAGTTTTACAAATGAAAGAACACAAAGTGGGCTTCTGAAGTAATCAAGAGTAGAATATGAGTACTGTTAGATTCGAGTGGCTTGTTTGCATGTGTAAGTTCCTCAGATCATCGTTTTGATACAAGGTTCAATATCTTCATATGTGGTGAATAAGATGAACGGATCAGAATATTATTTTGATACATGTATGGGCAGATGTAAAGATTAAGCAGTTAGTTTATTATGATTGGGTGGTCTAAACTCAAAGTGGATGGTCAAATGTCTTTATCTAATGGTGAATATTTGACTGAATAGTTGGATAGATAAGAATACTTGGTTATTTGATGGTCCTCTCTTGAAAATTAATAGTCAGATGACTCGATCTACGGATGAGGATTACTCTCAACGGTCAGATTCATGTTGGAGAATATATGTAAGGTTATGATAGCTAAATTGGCGACATACATATGTACATTTTAAGTTAAATTTTATGGTAACACTTGAGAACTTTCAATACTCGGGGATTGAAAAGTTTGGGGTGTTACAATTTACCCTCCTTAATTAAAATTTCATACCCGAAATTTAATTACTGCTAACATTTATACTGATTCGTTATACTTAAGTTTTCACCATATTCCTCGTGAGGTAAATATATATGTCTAGATGTGCATATAATTGGCTATATGAAATCGGGACGCTACAGGGCCTCCCATCGAGGCCAAGGATTTAAGCGATCTTTGCAATCGGTTCGAGAGGACCTCTTCCGCAGTGATCGAAGAAACTGACGCAGCCAACCATCGGTTCCCCTATAGGCACGACCTTTCAGCCTCCCGACCTCTTTTGCACGAGGCATCACATTGTCAGTCCACACTAACTTACTTCCTAAGCTCCTGAAGAATGCTTGGAAGTAGGGAGGCTACTTTTATGGGTAAAAATGGACTGACCAGATGTATGAGACAGATGAGTTGTGCAACCAGACTGGATAACTATGGATTGGTTGAGGGCCAAAAAATCACCCCGACCTATGGTGTTAGCTATTTTATACCTCAGCCTCAATGACAAGCCTCAGATACGGACCTCGACTTTAGGGACCGACCTCAAGTGGTACCGACCTCAATCTCAAGGAATGAACTCAAATTCGGAGGTCGGACTCGACCAAAGATCACCTCGACCTCGGAGGTTGGACTAGAAAACCGACCTCGGACTCGGAGGTCTGCCTCAAATATCGACTACCACCTCATAATAAAAATACACTTATAATATATAAAGATAGGATTATCCTTCGAAATATTCGCCGAGAATCTCGGGAAGTCAACCACGACATGTCCGGAGGAAGATCTCTTATATAATACGCAATCACCATCAAAGATGCATTGCCATATATGTATCTAATACCAAAGGCTATAAATAAAGGCCTCCTTTATAATAAAAGGTACGACAAATATTTCGATTCTACTACGCTTCATGTAAGTACATATCATGACTTAGGCATCAGAGGGTCCTATGCCTTAACCGGCGCCCCCAATGTCTTTTCTTATTTTTCAATAAATTGCAAGTACTCTGGCTAACAGGAGATGAGGTAGGATCGAGATTTTTGATTCAACGGTATCAATTTATCTTTTATCTCAGCTTATCTTAGGAGTAGTGATAATTATTAGCCATAATCTTTAGATGTAATCAAGTCTATGCTCATACACTTGGTTTGTTCTTTATTTAATATTTAAGAATTGACACAGCAACAATCCCTATTAAACTCCAAACAACCAAGATCGGTGGCAAAGATCTTCCAGACTAGGAGACTTTATAGATAGTCATTGTCCATAGTGGGTTGCATCAGAGGAGATTTTTGAGATGGCATTCATCCATAGTGGGTTGCATTCGTACAATGGTCTGGACCTCTGAACAATGGGTCTCACTTATATATAAAACCTGAAAATCTGAAGATAACATACATGTCCTTGGTGATGACTTTATCAATCTTCGTTAACATAAGATTAAATTAGCTTGGAATTTAGGATAGCTACCAAAACATGCCATTGGGAGGAGATATTACGGGAAAAAAATCTTAGGAAGCTTACAAGTAATGAGATTGGTGTTCACTCCCCAAGTATAGGGTTGTGATGTAGTAATAAACTCGGTGAGACTGAGGTCGAATCCATAGGAACTGAAACCTGTACGTAATCTAAAAATAACCAGAACTAGAACTAGAATAAGATGAAATCTAAATTGAGTGAATAAGAGGGAATAATGGTGAAATGCTAATCTAAAATTTAAGGAATTTAGAGGTAGGAAACTAGGGATTTAGAGGATCCACTTGTAGAGATCAAGAAAATCTATGGTTGATTCACGAACTCAACTGGACTTCGAGTCCCATCTTCATCCAGTTGAAAGATATAACCTGAAAATCAATTATGAACTTCATTTGATCTAGTTTTCAAGAGATCAGACGGGTGTAATTTAGAATGGATTCCATCACAAAACCATGCCCATGAGACAAAGCAAACTACAGAATTAACCCAATTCATAGCCAATCTGAGTTATGTATGAAAGTTAGGAAGGATTCCATCATCCAACCATGTCCAAGGGGCAATGGTGAACAACAGGGCTTCCTAACTGCATAATTTCAATAATGGAATAGGAATACATAAAGCCATCGCAAATCTATTATAATTTCAGACACTACAAACCATTAAAAACTAAAAATATTCCTATTATTCAAAACTAGAATCAACATAGTTCATGGCATGAATCAAAGTCGTAGAAATAGTCCCATCACGCCACAAACTTCACCTCTTAGCCCTAGCTAAGAGGTTTAGCAAATCATAGGCCCGATCATGCTAAAAACTCTAAAAAATAAAGGAAGAAAAGCTAAAAGAGAAGAAGAAGAAGAAAAAAAATCTTGGTCGTCTCCACTTTGCCTCCACGGCTGCCTCCCAAATTCCCTCTGCACCCCCCCCCCCCCCCCTCATAGGCATGATGGTGGCCCACTGGCTTCCACAAAGCGGCATCCTGCGTCGGTTGCAGCAGAAAAATAGAGGTTTCCTGTTTTGGCTGGGAGTCAGGTCAGCGTATGGTGACCGACTCTCCAGATTCGGTGCATCATCTGTGCACGTGTGCTGTGCACACTCGCTCCATGGAAGTAAGTCCCATCGCAATGTATTGAGAAATCCAATCCATCCATCCATTCTTCCAGCTAATTTAAGAGGTCGAGCCCAAATTTGAAACATATCCAGAGATCAAGTGGGCTCAAAATCGATGGTGTATGGGATGATCTATCCGTTGGGCCACTTCCACAAAGATCCAAGAGCCGAAATTTGACGTGTACGGTTATTTTATGGTCCTCAAGCCATGTATGAAGTTATGAGTCAAACAGATGGTGGGAACACTGTGATCTTGCATTGTGGATGAGTTTCAGGCCCGTTTAACGTGAATGACGTGATTTTCTCGGATCTCTAGTGTGCAATTTCTTCGATCTCAGTCCCCTAGGGTCCGTCCCTTGGTGATTTATGAGCGTTAAATATATGCTTTTAATGGCCTTTTTCAGTCCAGGCACCTAAATTCATCTTGCAGCACAAACACAATTAAAATAAGTTGTTAAACAGTATTATGTTCGTAAATTCAGGTAATAACTAGGGTCTGATATGCAATATTTGACCCTCAATAATTGGTTATGGAAAAGGTTAACTGGTGGCTAGTAAATCATCGTATGTTGTGAACCAGTTGAAACATAAGATTAAATTCTTTCATTAAATTAGCTATGGACATAAGTTGACTTGTACATGCGTGTAGGATTAGCGAAGCTCTATGTTAGAGAATAGTAAAGTGTGGTTAACTGTTTTAACAGTTAAGAACTAAACTAGTACTGTATTCCAAGCACCCATATCTTTAAGCGCCAAATACAAGCGCACCAAACGTGAGAATCCAAACCATCTAAACAAAATCTAAGACGTTCAGATTTTCCTCACACTGAAAACAGAAGTCAAGGAATGAATAAAGAAATACTAGGAGTTTGGACCATTTTAAAGACTCAGGTTCATGAAGACTATTAGAGACATCGTTAGATGAAGACCATTTCAAAAAAAACTATGGATCGATTCCTCAGTCCACATTTTTAGGTACGCCCGAACTAGTCCTTTGCCGAGAGAATGCCACAAATCTCTGCTTGCATGCATCCATTGTATAGATGGCATACATATAAATTGAAAATTGTTAAAACAGAGAAATTTCATCAAACACGTGCACACACTAAACATTCACGACAAACGATGAATTGCAAGACTATTCTAGATTTACATCCACTATATACATGAAATACATTTATAGAAACCTAGACCATCTAGATCATTGGTCCCATTGTTTACCACATATGGCTGAGGAAGAGGTGAAGGGTGGGGGCTGTAACCGCACCAGATCTGAAGAAGATGCCGGAGACGATGCGTCAATGCTATAGATGATGCGCTGAGAGGGAGAGGGATAGGTAGATAGATATGTAGATATATAGATAGATAGATAGCTAGATAGAGAGAGAGAGAGAGAGAGAGAGAGAGAGAGAGATTTAGGATTTGGGGGATTTCAGGCGCATTTAGAGTGAATTAATGGTGACCTCGGGTAGAGAGATACCTCTGTGCCGCCTAGGGCTGTGTGGGGTCTACATACATCACCTTGATCAAATCCACTCCGTCCCAGCGACAACGTCAATTGTTAAAAATGCTGGGTTGTTAGAAATTTGTAAAAAAATGTTACAAATTAGGAACGGTTTAAGACCGTTTTTAAACCAAAGTCTTCCCTGTTCCTAATCCATGGTTTTGGTGTAGTGTATATTTGTTTATTTTGATACTTGGAGTCAAAGTTGATCAATTTGAATGTAGCCCTTGTATCAAGTTGGCATGCCCACGCACTAGAATTGAAAGAAAACAAACCAAGTGTCTAACAATGGTCTCACATACAAACTTATATATGTTTGGCGTCCCATCTCCATTGTTGCATGGTATGTAACCTATTTGAGTTGTTGATCTAGCTTAATTTTATCCTTCAGATAAAACATCAATGATAGAACCTGATAAACAGACTGGATTCAACCCATACAGCAGGGCGGACTCCACAGACATGGGTATTTTATGGTTCAAGTCCGGCTTCAATAGTAAGCATTTGCCATTTGTTTCACTTGTCTTTTATTGATTCAACTTATCAAGCAGTCTCTTTTGCCGACTTAAATTTCATCTTTGTCCATTCCTCAAAACCTTGATTCGTTGTTTTCATCAACGGCGTTAAATCTGATCATTATCGCCTGTGGAGAAAAGCGAGGTAGTGTTTGGACTACTGAATTGAAATTGTATGGTAACACACTTCAAAATGTAGGAACAGTATTCCTCGTTGGTTATACTGTTAGATTTTTCTCTGATAGGTGATCCTAACCATTCGAAGAATGTGAATAAATTTAAACCGTTGACCTCTTTTATGATATTATATGTCCATAAATAACGTTTTTGTGTAATCTCATTTTCATTGTTTGTGGCATTCATATTGAACAGTTTTGACCATCCATAGGTATGGGCCAAGTAGTGCACTACAGATTCAATTTACCAGCCGACGAGTACAATGTGAATTGCCTCAACTTCCTGCGTTAGGAAGCTAGGTGGGGCCCACCCTGATGTTAGGAAGCTAATATTCTTTTGTTTTCAGCTCATCAGAATAGGAATGACCCTAAGAATGGATGGCATATAAACATTACGGTGGACCACACGGACGTTTCAATGGCAGGCATTTTCCCTCTCCACTTTTTGTGTGGTGCAACCCATGCATGGAGCGAATTTCTCACAGACATTTCATAACTGTGAGTGTAGTAAAAAGTACAATAAAAGTTTAAAGTAGTGTTGTTTTATCTGTATGCAGTCATTCCAGCTAGCTATATTTTAATTTGAATCTGTAAGAGGTGCACCACTAGTGACCTCAGCTTCGCACTCTTGCTATCAGCTACCCACTTTTTCTATCACTAGTGGTGCACCTCTTACAGATTCAAATTAAAATATAGCTAGCTGGAATGACTGCATACAGATAAAACAACACTACTTTAAACTTTTATTGTACTTTTTACTACACTCACAGTTACGAAATGCTGCAATACATAACTAGCTAAAAGTAAAAAACCAACTCCACTTTCTTTGCTCTTTTTTCTCAACCAAACAGTAACTGAAAGACTTTTTCAGCAACGGTGAAAATTCAAACTCAGTCAGCAACAACTTGCTTATTATTAGGATTGACTTGTCAATAAGTTTACCATTTCAACATTCCCCCTTAAACTTGTCTCTTCATGCTTCATCATCCCAAGCATTGCCTTCAATCTTGTAAACGCATTGTGTTTGAGCGGTTTTGTAAAAATATCAGCAATTTGGTCATGCGTCCTGCAAGAAACTAATTCAACTTCTTTGTTTTTCACATGCTCTCTGATGGAATGATATCGAGTATCAATATGCTTGCTTCGTTCATGAAACACTGGATTCTTTGCTAGTGCAATTGCTGAACGATTATCGATATAGATCTTTGTAGGATGATTCTGTGGAAATCTCAAATACTTCATAACATTCCTTAGCCATATACCATGGCAGACAGCTGAGCTAGCAGCAACATACTCAGCTTCACATGATGACAATGTTACAATCGATTGCTTCTTTGATGTCCATGTGAATGTTGTATCTCCCATATAGAACACAAATCCTGTTGTGCTCTTTCTTTCATCCAAATCTCTTCCCCAATCACTATCAGAATAACCAACCAGTTTGTAAGCTTCACTGGAAGTATAAAACATATCATCATTGATGGTACCCTTAATATAACGAAGTATCCTTTTCGCTGCATTCAACTGTGATTGGTCAGGAGTCTCCATGTACCTACTAACTAACCCAACTCCATAAAGTATATCTGGTCTAGTACATGTCAGGTATCTTAAACTTCCAACCAGACTCTTGAAATAAGTTGAATCAACATCTCCTTGCTCATTTTTTCTCAACTCTAATCCCGTTTCTACTGGAGTAGTGACAGGATTACAGTTCTCCATTCCAAACTTCTTCAGAATTCCTTTTGCATAATTGCTTTGGGAGATGAAGATTCCTTTCTCGCTTTGCACAACCTCGATCCCAAGAAAATGTGTCATTAGGCCAATGTCAGTCATTTCAAACTCTTTGACCATGTTTCTTTTGAAAATTTCAAACATACCTGAATTGTTGCCGGTGAAGATCAGATCATCAACATATAGACATGCGTATAACAAGCTTCCGTCTGACTCCTTCATATATAGTGCATGCTCGTAGGGACACTTCTCAAATCCATTCTTTTAGAAGTAATCATCAATCCTTGTATTCCATGCACGAGGCGCTTGCTTTAAACCATCCAATGCCTTCTTTAGCTTGTATACCTTATCTTCTTGGCCTTTAATCATATATCCAGGTGGTTGATCCACATAAATTTCTTCTTCAAGATATCCATTCAGAAATGCTGACTTTACATCTAGCTGATAAATCTTCCATTTGTTTTGAGCAGCTAACGTAATTAGTAGCCTGATGGTCTCAAGTCTGGCAACAGGAGCAAAACCTCTCCATAATCAATTCCTTCTTTCTGCTTGTATCCTTTTGCGACAAGCCTTGCTTTGTATCTGTGTACTTCTCCTTGAGCATTTCTTTTTGTCTTGTAGACCCATTTTACTCCAATGGTTTTGCGGTCTTTTGGTAAAGTAGTCAGCTCCCATGTTTAGTTCTTTTCAATGGATCTAATTTCTTCATCCATTACTCTCTTCCATCTATCTTCTTTGTTAGCTTCTTCAAAGTTAATTGGATCACTGCTCATCAGAAGACAATACAGAGTGATGTTCTCATCCATCGTTTCTTCATACAAATCATTCAAGCTTCGATAACCACGAGGTCTCATATCTGAAAATTCTCGTTCCTCTGATGATGGAGCTTCATTCCTTAGTGCTGAAGGGGAGCCGCGTGGAGGTATTTGTTGTAGTTCTCTAACAACTTCTCTCGACTGATCATGCTCTTCTTCTTCTTCAAGAATTATCTCTGCATTTTTTGAGGATTCAATTTGATCCCAGTTCCAGGATTCATTTTCTTCAAAAATGACATCCTTGCTAAAGAATACTTTCTTGGTGATGGGATTATATAGCTTGTATCCCATAATTCTGTCACCGTATCCAACCAGGATACACTTTACTCCTTTATCTTCAAGCTTGGTCCTTCTTGCTTTTGGAATTTTGGCATAGGCAAGACAACCAAAAATTTTGAGATGACTCACCTTTGGTTTGTGAGAACTCCATGCTTCTTGTGGTGTCTTTGTTTGCAAGCTTCGCGTAGGACACCTGTTTAGCAGATATACCGCACATGAGACAGCTTCGGCCCAGAAACTCTTCGGCATACTTTTATCTTTTAACATGCTTCTTGCCATGTTAAGAATAGTGCGGTTCTTCCTTTCGGCTACACCATTTAATTGAGGAGTATAAGCTGGTGTGAATTGATGTCTGATTCCTTGTTGCTTAAGGAATTCTTGAAAAACGTCTGCAGTATATTCTCCGCCCTGATCTGATCGCAATGTCCTGATGAGATAGCCACTTTGTTTCTCCACAAGAGCTTTAAACTCTTTGAAAAAACTAAATACTTCTGACTTTCTTTTAAGAAAATATACCCACGTTCTTCTGTTGAAGTCATCGATAAAGATGAGGAAGTATTGATTATGTCCGTTTGATATATATTGGATTTAACGGACCACATACATCTGTGTGAACTAGTTCGAGAGGCTTGGTTGCTCTCCGATCATTTTGTTTGCCAAAGTTGTTTCTGTGTTGTTTTCCCAGAACACAGCTTTCACATATTTCATTTAGATGATGGATGTTGGGCAAGCCATTCACCATATTTTTCTTTCCCAATTGTTTCAGACTTTCAAAATTCAAATGTCCATACCTGCGATGCCAGATCCAGTCTTTGTCATTGATGATAACATTTAGACACTTTGGAGTGTCATGATGAATAAACAGAGGGAACATCCTGTTCTTTGCTATCTTGACTCGAGTCACCAACCTTCCTTGAGTGTCAGCAATAGTCAGCTACATATCTTTAAGGCTAATATTATAGCCTTTCTCTACGAGCTGTCCAAGACTCAATATGTTGATCTTCATGTCTGGGACAAAATAAACATTGGAGATAAAAGCATGATCTTCATTCTTCTGCTTGATCAATATATCGCCTTTCCCTTGAATAGGGACCTTTGAGAGATCGCCAAATGAAATCTCTCCTTGAATCTTCTCATCGAGTTTGATAAATAAATTCCTTCTGCTAGTCATGTGATTGCTGGCTCCAGAATCGAGGTACCAAATATTTTGATCCGGATCGATTGTATTGTGTGCCATAAGACTCAGCGAATCATCTTTAACTTGATCATTTTCCGCATAGTTAGCAAAATCAGTAGCTTCATTTGATGGAAACTTACCTCTTCATTCATTGATGTAATGGCCATACTTGTAGCAGTTATAACATTGAACACTTCTTTTGTCAGTGTTTTGACGATTGTTGTAACCGCCTCTTCTTCCTCGTCCTCTTCCTCGTGGAACATAGTTTTGTTGTCCACGCCCTTCTTTGTTAAAGCCTCTTCTACCATAACAATTGTTTCTGGCTTCAAAATTTCCAGAGCCTCTTCCATGAGATCCTCGACCTCGTCCTCGTTGTGATGTCTCCCCCCAATCATGTTTTTCTTCAGTGATTAATAGCTTTGATTGCAAAGCTTGCTCTAATGCTTTATCATCACTCCTTCTATGCACCTTCTGTTCATGGGCTTACAACGAGCCCACAAGTTCTTCCACGGACATAGTCTCCAGATCTTTTGTCTCTTCTATGGCCACGACAATATAGTCGAATTTTAGATCTAAAGATCGCAAAAAAAATTTCTGAGATTCTCGTGTCTGTGAGAGTCTCACCATTCCTTCTGAGCTGATTTGCAATTATCATGACTCGTGTATAATAATCAACAATAGTTTCTGGGAGATTCATTTTCAAAGATTCGAATTCACCTCGAAGAGATTGGAGACGAATCTTCTTTACTTTGTCAGCGCCTTTATGTGTTTTGTAGAGACTCTGCCAGACTTCTTTGGATGTCTTGGCAGGTGCTATGATCTCGAACGTGGATTCATCAAGTCCTTGGTATATGATGGACTTTGCTTTGCAATCCTTTTTCCGATCAGATTTGAGGAGTACCTTTTGTGCTTCTTGCAAAGCAACTTCTGCTTCTTTGGAGACTGGTTCGAAATAGCCATCCTCGACAATGTCCATAACATCCTGAGCACCTAGTAGTGCTCTCATTTGAATGCACCAGTTGTCGTAGTTGCTTTTGGTGAGCTTTGGAATAATAGCCTGCGCATTGCCGTTTGCCATTTATAAAGAGCTCCGGATACCTTCAACTAGCTCTGATACCACTGATAGCAAAAGTGGGTAGCTGATAGCAAGAGTGCGAAGCTGAGGTCACTGGTGGTGCACCTCTTACAGATTCAAATTAAAATATAGCTAGCTGGAATGACTGCATACAGATAAAACAACACTACTTCAAACTTTTATTGTACTTTTTACTACACTCACAGTTACGAAATGCTGCAATACATAAATAGCTGAAAGTAAAAAACCAACTCCACTTTCTTTGCTCTTTTTTCTCAACTAAACAGTAACTGAAAGACTTTTTCAGCAACGGTAAAAATTCAAACTCAGTCAGCAACAACTTGCTTATTATTAGGACTGACTTGTCAACAAGTTTACCATTTCAACGCCATGCACACAGCATGCTGATCAAACCATGGGCAACCACGAATGCAAAAGAATCCAAAACTCTCGAATATTTGACTATGAAACCCATCCCTTTTATCTTTGACATCTTTGGCCTCTTTTCTAGACCGTTGCTTCTTTCCTTCTCTCTTCAAAGAATATTTGTAGACCTCTTATCAAGACAGTAAAGAAGTTTAGGGTGATTTTTGGGTTAGGAACCATCAGCAGTGGAGACCAGATCAATGGTCGGATAACCATGGCCCCACCTATCTTAGATCGACGCATCAGGGTAGTATTCAGCAGGTGACCCTATAATTCCGCGAAATTAATGATCACATGTGCCCGGGCCACATGCAGCCATTCGCTTCCTACCAACATGTTTCAACGTGGTACGTGTGAGATCGGAAACGTGGAAAACTTGCATCCAGCATCAGTTTCCTCAGAAGCACTTGCGTGGCTTAGAAAACTAATAAATCTGGCTGAGTAGGGTTTCAATGGCTAGTGCTAGGGCAGGCCAAGCTCTAATATCTAATCCCAGCCAGCATTGTTTAGAATAACCTTGAGCCTGGTCTGACCCATATCGAGTCAAAATAGTCCAACCTGAACTCAGGCCAAAATATTTATACTAGGTTTGAGTCAGAGCCCGAGGTTTGTTGCCATTGAAGTGTAAAGAAAGAGACAGTTGTGTCGTTGGAGCAGTAGCTCAGGGAATAAATGAGGATTTTTACGTATTATATATATTACAATATTACTCTTGCCAACATTAATGAGCAGGGTAGGGCTGCAGATGGGCTGTTGTATGTGTTCCGAAGCCAATCCAAATGAGAAATAGGTCTGAATTTCAATCCCAAGCACAGCTTTTGGACCGAATACTCCTGTCAAAGCCTGGCCTGGGCAATCGAGTACGCCCATTGACAACACTAGTCATGAGGTTTGCTAATTCCACACGCATGCAGATCAATAAGTGCTCAAATGCAGGCACACATTGAGGTAGGAAAGGACGTGATGAAGTCGAACATCATCTTCCTCAGGGATGACTACTTTAAATCTACGAAGCTCTCTGGATCCTCGCAGAGTTTCCTCAAATCCACGAGGAATAAAATAAAAATAATATCTAATAAATTTGAAAATAAATTGATTGATGATAAAATCAAAATTACAATCCTTTAAATAATGAGTTCAATCCTACGACGAGTTTTACACTAAAACTCCAACTCAAACTACCTAAAAATAGGGCTGTACACAAACCAAGTTAGCTTGGTTAGCTCGCTCGACTCAACTTGAAACAGCTCGGTTCGAAACTGAGTTCAAGCCGTGTCGAGCTGATTTTTTGAGCTACAAAAAATTTCAAACCAAGTTCGAGCTTGTCCGAGCTCGAATCGACTCAGATCGAACTCCAACTCGAATCAAACTAGTTTGGTGACTCGGTTACTCTGTTATTGATGTTGCTCACCAAGTGTTTGATGAAATGACTCAATGAAGTGTCAGCTGGTGGCAAGGAAGGTATATATATGAAACAAATACTCTTTTCTTCCTTATTTTGATGTTGCCTACAAGGAGTTTGATGAAATACATATAAAACTGTTGCTGCTATTTTACATACAGTAAGAATTTGAAGATGCAGTCCATGTGTTTGTGAAAATGCTGCATAGGTGAACTCGGCTCGAGCTACTGACCAAACCAAGCCCAGCTGGTCAGTCAGGCTCGAAGACTGAGCCGAGTTCGAGCTGGGGTCAGCTAGTGGCTGAGCCGAGTTGAGCTATGCCAAGCTCGACTCAGTTCGACTCATATACACCTCTACCTAAAAACGTCACTTACTATAAATTGTAGAATCCAAGTCCAAAATCATTCACTTCAAGCCTTAAAAGAGACTTGACTTTAGTAGTAAAATCAAGTCCAAAACCATTCCCTCCCGGCCTAACTCGGAATATTGCAAATGTCGCTTGCAAGTAAGCCCATATTATAGGAGTCCCCTCTAATCTTAGCTTTGTGGGGGCCTATGTGATGCCTGTGTTATATCTACTCCATTCACTATGCCAGCCAATGTTAGAGTGTGATATTAAAAATCAGGATAATTACATAAGCCACACCACACAAAATAGTGGGTTGAAATGCCCATGCGGAAACTTTCCAAAGGCCCACCCAATGTTTATATGTCAACCCATTCGTAGGTTGATTCCCACATAGATAAAGGTAAACACTAACATCAGCGTTAGTTGAAAGTTTTGGTGGTGGTTGTTCAATTACCACTGTTTATTTTGGTGTGGCCCATTTTAGATTTAAATCTGCCTGGTTTTTAAAATCATTTTCTAAAATGGGCAAGTACAATGGATAAACGGTACGTGGATATAACTGATAGATTACTGAGGGCCTCATAAAGCTTAGGGTAAGAGTGAATTATGTAACCTGGATTACGGGCAAGTCGTATTGGACACGGCTTTCCGGCGCAGACCGTAGCTAGAAACCTGTAGAAATCTAGATTCCTTAGGGCAGGAAAAATCCAATCCATAGGCGGAAGCATACAGGAGCATGTAAGCTCACCGCAGTGCATGTCCATTAAAAATCCACCGGGTGTACGAATTTCACCTGATCATATTAGGACATGAGTCGATCCAAAACTCAAGTTAGCCACGAATAGAAAAAGTCATAATGTAAGCTAGCAAAACTAAGGGACAGAATGACATCCACTTTCATAGTGGCAAGCCCATATAGCTACAATCTGCTCACTAGCGTTAAATGGAAGACTTTTCAAACAAGTTCATTGTCAACATCAACTTTAAAATCAATGCCATAATTACATTGGTAAATAATCATTGTTCATTTACTAGTAAATAGATAAGTAAATGAATAAACAAACAGCCCCTTAGAGCATAGTTTTTTTTTTTTTTTTAATAATAATAAATAAATAAATAAAATTGAACCTTTTTTTTTTTCAGCTGCGTTGGCTGCCTACTTTGATGATTTTGGGATAATTTTCATTTACCTTCTCAAATTGGTATTTTAGTGTTTTATAGCATCTATTTTTTCAAGTGTAGAAAAGGGATTTTATACCAAGTTATGACGGTTAATTTCTGCTCTAGTCCATCTTTGCCTTGAAAGCGTTGGCAACCCACTCTACGTCACAAATACAAATAAAATAAAACCATGGTGCCTAAATTTTAAGCTTTTACAAGGTTTTTAAGTAATGCATGAAAGGGTTACGGTAATAAAACTAACATGTGTTAGCTTTGTACTCTATGTTGAAGCTATGTCCTGAAATGGACTGATTTTTATGCCATAAAATCTAAAACCTGCAGCTCATTGATGGAAACATGTGTTACAGATGTCCTCGCATGTGGAAGTGTCGCACTGGTGTGAATGCAGATATACCATTCAATGCAATCTTTCATTGACTAAACTACTTTTCCTTAAAGCTATGATTAAATGGCCAGCCTAGCGTGGACATTCAATGCATTTCTTTTAGTTGACTAAATTACGGCAATGCATAGAACGCGGATCATCTGCGACCTAGATCCAGCTAGGTGGATGCGACCCAGACCATGTGGCTCACCTCAAAGCATGACATGTATATCTATGCCATCCATCCGTTTTGCCAGCTTATTTTAGAGCATGGTTCTAAAAATGGAGCAGATACATATCTCAAGTAGACCACACCAATCTAAGATGCCTCTCTAACCAAAGGTTCTCACCCCACCACTTGATCTATAGCGTTCATCTACAAACTCCTACAGTCAATGGTCAACATGGAAGGATTGAAGATCATCATCCATCATGCAAAGCTAGGATAGCTAGGATAGACTGCTGTTTCGGATCGTTTTTTCATCTCATATTTCCTTTTGATCAATCTGAACCATTAACCATTATATTTTATCTGACTATTTCATACCCAATAATTAAAATTTTAGATTTTCCAGCCGACTACATCCAAGATGATCCCTGGAATTTGGATGGTCTGGATCTTCCTAGACCCTATTGTGCGGTGGATAAGTCTCCACCATAGTTAAAGTCATAGTCAACTATCGCTAAAGTCCAACGCGCCCATAAGTCATCACCTTGTCTATTGGCTGATTGTCGCATTATAGTCTGCGGGCGGCCATAGGTACCTTAGACTTACTGTACGACGTCTCGTTTCCTTTCAAAGTTTCCTTTTTTAAGGCATCTAAGCCGTCAAAATCGTTAGTCTAACTTTGATTTTGCTGGATGTGAAAACCAGGCCAATAAAGTCATCAGATGGGCCAAAATTGTATGTTGGTTCAGATAGACGGTTCGTCATTTATCTCTACCGTTTGGCCCACCTAATGAAAAGACACAGTTCATTTTCATGACACGAGATATCGACGATGGAACGATCTTTTGGACGGATCAGATTAGCTACAGATTGTGAGGAAATCCTCAAAACGTTGCCGATAAATACTATTTGAGAAGTTACTTGATACGCTGGAAGATCATGACGACCCATACACAAGCACATGGACACAGTGCAAGTTGGATGCAATTGCCTACATCTAATCAGTGCAGGTGGTGGGCCCCGCAATATCTAGGGGATCTTTGGAAGCGGATTGGCTGGTGTACCACACATCAGCGAACTAGCTGGTGTGGTACGTATCGTTCGAAGACGTGCGTTGACTCCGAGTTGCACGGACGGTTCACAAAATATCAAAGTTACATGGGCTAAAAAATAATGTATTTATTATATCCACACCGTTAATACATCTGACGAGATCATTTTAGTGCATGATCCAAAAAATGAGTCCTATCCAAATCTTAAGCGAATAGCACCACAAAAATCAGTGCGGACAATAATTCTCATAGTTAAAACAATCGTAGGGCCCACCATGACGTTTGTTTTCCATACAATCTGTTCATGGATGAAAAGTAAAAACAAATATCATATTGATCCAAAACTTCTCTAATCCCATAAGGGTTTCAATGGTAGACTTTCAATCCCCCTTCCTTTTTGCAGTGTGGTCTACTTGATCTTTGGATCTGTTGTAATTTTCGGTTGAAGTATTACAAAGAGCTCTCCAAATGGACGGACGGTTTGGATATAACACATCCATTATGGTGAGATCCACACAACTTGGTGACGTCAACACATCGGCCACCTCGGTGGTGTATGCTACACCGGCCAATCCGCTTCCGGTATCTTGGTAGAATCCGCCTGATTGCGACATCCTTATCGCTGCTTAATGGCCATTTGTCTGTGTAATTTGAGACGTTGAATATTTTATATATTACCTGTCCGTTAGATTGCTATGCACGGACGATCTGGACCAGAAAAATTGGTGCCTAAGATTTGGATGGTTTGGATTGATGTACATTTTTGCATCTCCTGCATGGACGCGGATTGCGTCCTACCCCCGCCCGGACGGATTAGGGCTCAGTGGGGCCCACCGTGATGTAAGTGTTTCATCCACGCCGTTCATCCTTTTTCTCAGATATTTTTAAAGTATGATGCAAAAAATGTAGCAGGTTTAAGTCTTAATTGAACCACAAAGTGGGGATTGAACTTCCACCATTAAAAAGTTCCTGGGAGCTGGAGAAGTTTCGGATCAAGCTTATATTTGTGTTTTCACTTCATCCACGCATACATGACCTTATTAATAGGTTGGATGGTTAAAAAACATCACGGTGGCCCTTAGAAAGGTTTCAACGGTGGTTGTCATTATCACTGCAGCGTCCTTTGGTGTGGTCCACTGGAGCTGTGGACCTGCCTCATTTTTTAAATCATATCATAAAATGGTCTGATAAAAGCGATTAACGGCGTTGATAAAACACTTACATTACTGTGGACCCCACAGAGCCCTGCCCGGACGGGGTAGGACGCAATCCGACTCTTTTGGGCCGTTGATTTCATCTAATAGTTTCTTGACAAAAAAACCTTTAATGCCTAAGTTTTTTTCATGATGATCCATCCGTCTCATGAAATTCCACTTGGACGGTCTGGATCATCACATAGTATGGCACAAGGACCGAATCTACAGGAGTGGGCCTCCTCCCCATTTCACTGGTCACCGCATCTTATTCAAAAAAAAGAGCGTTGAGGTGCTTCCTATGAATTCCGGCTTGTTTGAAGTTCAGACAGTCATTTCAAAGAGCATCCCTTCAATTTCATCAGCCCTTCCATTGCAATTTAGTGCTCTTCACCTTTAAAGAAAAGAAAAAAAAAAAAAAAAAAAACCATGGAAATTCTTGGAATCCCGGCTGCGCCGATGACCGAAGTTGGGAAGTGTCTATTTCTTCCTCTCAAGCGTGAGATTGATTATCTTGTTAATTACCCAAGGAACATTGAAAATCTGAGAAGCCAAGCAAATTATCTGAAAGCAAGGAGAATCGATATACAAAATTCAATAGATGAGGCACGTAGGCAATTGGAAGAACCGACCGAGGAAGTGATCGAGTGGCTGAAAAGGATGGATGATATAGAAGTAGACTTGAGGAGATTAGATGAAGCCATTGAAGAAAATAAGAGAAGTTTGGAAAGGTGCTGTTGCTGGTGCCCAAGTTGGGGACCTCGTTACCGACTAAGTAAAGAAGCCGCCCAGAAGTTAGTTGTTCTAATACAACTCCAAGAGAAAGGGAATTTTAATGCAATTTCACGCCATCTTCCTCTTCCCAGCATTGAGTCCACGCCGGTTGGAGATTTCGAGGTTTTTTCGTCGACGGAATTGGCTATGGAACAGGTCATGGAGGCATTACAAGATGAGGAAACTGATGTTGTTGGGGTATTTGGTATGGGAGGTGTTGGTAAGACGATGTTGATGAAAGAAGTAGGCAAGCGGGTTAGAAGAGAGAAGCATTATGATGTGGTCTTAATGGCTACTGTGTCCAGGAATCTTGAGTTGAAAAGGATTCAAGGAGAGATAGCAGAGCAACTAGGCCTGAAGCTTGAGGAAGAGAGCGAATCTGTGAGGGCACGCAGGTTGTTGGAAAGATTCAAGCAGGAGAAGACGGTGCTCGTCATCTTGGATGATTTATGGGAACGGGTGGAGCTCGCTGATGTGGGAATTCCTTATGGAATCGACCACTCAGGTTGCAAACTTGTTGTGACATCTCGAAGTGTAGATGTATGCGGATTGATGGAGAGCAGAGCCAAGATCGTAGTTGATGTCTTATCTGAGGAGGATTCATGGAATTTGTTCAAAAAGAAAGCAGGCTGTGTTGTTGATTCCCTTGATTTTCTCTCCATAGCGAGAGATGTTGCTAGGGAATGTGGGGGATTGCCCCTCGCGATTGTCACCGTTGGAAGGGCTTTGAGAGATAAGAGTCGTTTGATTTGGACGAATGCATTGACGCAATTACAGAAATCTGTCCCGACAGATATTGAAGGTATGCATACAAAGGTCTTTTCATCTCTAATGCTGAGTTTTGATAGTATAGAAAGTGAGGAAACCAAGCTTTGTTTCTTGTTTTGTTGCCTATTTCCTGAAGATTACAACATTCATATCGATAAATTAATGCGATATGTGGTGGGGGAAGGTTTCCTAAATGATGTGAGCTCGTTGGAAGAAGCATCACAAAGAGTTCATATCTTGGTTGACAAGCTCAAATCTTCTTGCTTGTTGTTGGACGGTTATCGTGAAGGGTTTGTAAAAATGCATGATACTGTTCGAGATGCCGCCATCTCAGTGGCGTCAAAAGATGGGCGTGGGTTCTTAGTAAAGGTTGGATTAGGATTGAGGGAATGGCCGGCGAAGGAGAAGTTAGAAGAACGTAAGCGCATTTCATTGATGAAAAACAGAATCAGTATACTTCCTGATCGGCCAGAATGCCCTCAATTACAGACCTTGCTACTGCAAAACAACTGGCGTTTGACGAAGATCCCGGATCGTTTTTTTGAAGGGATGAAAGCTCTTGCTGTTTTGGATCTAAACGATACGCCCATTTCGTCACTGCCCCCATCGTTACCATGCTTAATAAACTTACGGGCACTTTGTCTGCATAAATGTCGATTGTTAAAAGACATTTCTCTAGTGGGGGAGTTGAAGATGCTTGAAATACTTCGCCTAAATGGTACTAAGATATCTGAAATCCCTAAAGAAATTGGAGGCTTGGCCAATCTAAAGCTCTTGGATTTGTCAAATACCGACCGTCTCAAAAGGGTACCGTGTAATGTGATATCGAAGCTAACCCGCTTAGAAGAATTGTATATGGGAAGAAGCTTTAGCCAGTGGGAAGTTGATGGAAAAGGAGATCAAAGCAATGCGAGCTTTGGTGAGGTAGCATCCTTGGTTTGCTTGAATGTTCTGCAATGCCATGTAGAAAACGTCGAATGCTTGTCTCAAGATGTTCCCAGGCCTTGGAGAAACCTAATGAAATTCTGCATCTCCAATGACAGAAATTATGAGGACAGCACATTCCCAAGGAGTTTGCGCCTTAATATATTGAATCAAGCCCCAAATTGGGTAAATCTGCTATTAGGAAAAACTGAGGACCTGAGCTTGCTGTCTTGTAAGGGTGTCAAGAATCTCATCCAGTTACATGAAGGCGGATTCAACGTCTTGGAGCGTCTCTCAATCAAAGATGGTGATGAAATTGAATATCTCATAACTGTAGCAGAAGAGTCCCCCAAAACTGCATTCGGGATGTTGAAGGAGTTATACCTTGATCATATGAAAAACTTGAAAGAAATATGCAATGGGCCGCTCCCTGCTGGCTTCCTTAGAAAACTGACGGTCCTGAGCATCTACCATTCTGAAAAATTAATCAGAATCTTGCCTTCTGATCTGCTTGGAAATGTGCACGATCTGGAACGGCTCGAGGTATGCGGATGCGATGAGCTGCATGAGGTATTTCACTACGACGGGCTACTGGAACAGCGTCCATTGGTCTCCAAATTAAGAGCTTTGAAATTGAAATTACTGCCAAAGCTAACGACCATCTGGAAGGGGGAAATACCGGTTGGGAGCCTCGGGAATGTAGAGGATCTATACGTCGGCAGATGTAAGAGAATGAAAAATCTCTTCTCCCCTTCCACAGCCCAGAGGCTCGAACAACTCCAGCAACTCGAGATAAAGACCTGTGAGGAGTTAGAGAAAATAATCTCAAACGAGGTGGAGCCGAAGGCCGCAGGAGAAAGAAGTGCATCCCCATCTTCCATCAGAGTCCAACCATGGCTAGCCTTCCAAAATCTGCAGAAGCTGTTCATATATAACTGCATCAGCATGAAGAAACTCTTGTCCATGAAACTAGCTCGTAATCTCGGAAAATTAGAAGAACTCAAAGTACAAAGCTGCCCGAACATGGTTGTGATAGTTGCGAAGGATGAGGACGGGGAGGAGGCAGAAGCACCGGATCATGGCCTGCTCCCCCAATTAAAGACTCTGACTCTACATACGCTCAAAAAGCTCACATGTTTCCACCAAGATGGGTCGGTTCTTGATTTGAAATCGTTGGAATATCTTAAGGTGTGGAGATGTCTGGAACTGATGAGGCTTCCGCTTGGACCGCAAAGTGTACTGAAACTGGAGAAGATAGAAGGAATGGATAGGGAACGGATTGACAGATTGGAGTGGGAAGACGAAGCCGTCAAAGCACGCATCCATGAACTCCTTCAAGGCTGAACGGTGACTATATTAAGGTAAATGCTCACGCCTTAGATTCTGTCTTCCAAACAGAGCCTTACTCTGTTTCTCAGTGCATTTTCATTTGGACTTCTGATAGCAGTGTTTTCTGTTTTTTTATCTTCCTGCAAAGGATCATCATCCTATTATTTTGTTTATCCAGATTCCTTCATATTTTCAATTGATATTGTAATTTCAGCAACATAGATTAGAGACTAGATATTCATGAATGTAGGATAGATTGATACAAGATATGTTGTAATAGATGTCTTAAATTGAGTTTGTTACTAGGCCTGTCGATGCAATAAACAGACTCTTCAATGTCACCTTCGATAACATCGAACAGTACTCGATCCCATCAAGATTTTTCAGATTTTCTTCAGTTGGTCGCTGACCTATCTGGGCTCTTTTTCGATGCCATCAAAGGGTGTTCGATTGCACCTTCGATGACATCAAACATGACCCGATGCAATCGAGATATTTTAGAAAATCGGATTTTATTTCTGGACTGTTTGGGTGTTAGTTTGATGTCATCGACCTGGCTTCGATGTCATCGAAGGATAAATTTCGATAACATCGAAGGGCGTTCGATGCCATCGAACTAATCGGTGCATATTTTTGCAAAGTTGCAAATTTGCAGGATTTGTTTCCTTTTCTAATTGGGTTTCCTCCAAAGACTATATATTGGAGTGCAATCGGAATTGGGAGGGTATGCAAGTGTTTTAGGGTTTTCAAATAGTCCAAGGGTTTTAAAGGGGTGTAGCAAAGGTGAGATTTGATGTTGTTCGAATTGGGTAAGCTCTATACTTTATAATTCTGCTTTCATAGTGATCATCTGTCACTTTGTGCAATGCTTTTTTTCCCTAAACGGTTTTTCCACGTTAAATCATTGTGTTCTTCTCTCTTTTGCTTTGTGCTTTTTGGATTGCTATCCTTTATTCATTTTTGTGTGCTTCCACGGATCTCCCAATAAGTGGTATCAGAGATAACGTTAAGGCGCAGGCTTGAATATGAAGAATTAGTATCAATGGAAAATGCTATGTATGATATTGAGAAGTACTCAGGCAAAAATAATTTCGAGTTGTGGATGGTTAAGATGATTAATTTATTAGTTAGGCGAGGCAAAGATGGGCCTCTTGAGGAGTGACGACCGTCTATGAGTGACGAAGACTAAAATACTCTTGATAAGAAGGCCTTATCTTCTATCTGATTGTGTCTCACGGATGAGGTTCTCTATAATGTCTTGAAGGAGAAAACTGCAGTGAGTATGCGAAGTTAGAGGACGTTTATGCAAAAAAGTCCCTTGAGAATCGCCTACACTTGAAGCTGCAATTGTTCAACTTTAGGATGGTAGATAGTGGAGATGTGAAGGTCCACGTCAGTAGTTTTAATAAGTTAATTTGCAAATTGCTAAACATAGAGGAAGTGATCAAAGATGAAGATCAGGCATGTCTTTTGTTAAATTCTGTTCTGACTTCGTCTAAGTCATTCAGGGACTCATTGTGCACGGTTAACAAGTCCCTGAGTGTAGACACCATTATCTTATCCCTTCAGGTTAAGGCTATGAGAAAAATAAATGGTGGCATAGGGACATCTTCTGATGCACTACTTACGAGAGACAAATACTGAGTGAGGTACATGATTTTCAAGATCTAGATACAAGTCCAAGGGCATGGGTAAAGGCAAATTAAAGTACTAGAACTGTGGGATGAATGAACACATGAAGAAGGATTGTACAAATCCTAAGTCGAAGAAAGAAAACTCAGAGGCTTATTCTATGGAGTCCAATATTGTCATATTTGATGAAGAGACAAGCACATGTGATGTTTTATCTGTGTCTATAATCAAACAATTGTATGACGACCATATAGATGAGTGAATTCTTAACACACGATTGTCATATCACATGAATCCTCATCGAAGTTGGTTGACTAGTTACAGAGAGTGCGTGATGGACAAGTCTTTATGGGCAATGACAATGCATGTAATGTTGTGGCTATTGGTACGGTACGCATCAAGATGTTTGATGGGATGGAGCATATTAGAATCGATGTCAGACACGTTCCTAATATGAAGAAGAGTTTGATTTCTCTCGGTGCACTCGAGGTTATAGGGCGTAAGTTCACCGGTCTTAATGGTATCTTTAAAGTTTCAAAAGGGGCACTCATGGTTATAAGAGCGCAGAGGCATGAAAACCTTTACAAGTTGATTGGAAGCACTTTAGTAGGTGGAGTGGCAGTGAGCATTACGGATTCTACGTTTGCACGTATGAGCATGCTCGTCTAGGCCACATGAGCGATTGGGCTATGAAGGTACTTTCAGATCGATGTTCGATTCCAGCTTTTAAGAATTCTGATTTAGATATATGCGAGCATTGTATATATGGTAAAAAATCTACATTATCTTTAAAATATGGAAAACGTGTATGTAAGGGAGTGCTTAATTATGTGCACTTTGACATATGGGGGCCATCACCAGAGGTTTTCATTGGAAGGTTGTCATGATTTGTCTCATTCGTTGGCGACTACTCCTGAAAAGTTTGGGTTTACTTCATTAAACGTAAATCCGAAGTTTTCATCATATTCAGATAATGGTGGAAAAACATTCAGGGCGAAAAATAAAGGTTTTAAGGACTAATAATTGAGGTGAATTACTTCCAGTGATTTTAATGAATATTGCAAAGATGAAGGGATCAGTAGGCACAACACAGTGTACCACATGTCCGAACAAAACGTTGTGGCTAAACAGATTAATCGAATTCTCTTGGAGAGGGCCAGATGCATATAACCGTACGTTTTAAGGGAAACAAAAGGTAATGGCATCAAATTTTATTATGACTGCACTCGGCTAAGAGTCCCTCGCCTAATATAGATGGATCTTGGCAACACATATGATACACCCGTGAAATTTAACCCTTCTGTTAACTCAAACCATCATGCATGTGCCTTAGGTGTCTTGTATAAGAATAGTTATAAACTCTTGGACTTCGCCTCATACTCATCTCAAGTCAATTTGGCTCACTAATATTGTGGCAAGTTATTGGGATGTTTGATCATATGAGTGACTTAGTACACCCTCAAACTCGAGTTTCGAGTCGTAACCCATACACTATGTACTTAACTCATCCCATTATACAATTATTTAGAGGTAAAAGTAATATTCATTTCTACATTCCAACTAGGTCCATTGACAATCACTTAAAGAAAATGATTTAAGCATCAACATATGTCTATTCTCAACATCCATAAACATTCAATCAACATAAATTACGCATTACGCATCAGTCAATATAGCTTACCAATAATACTTGCTACATACACTACCAAAAAAATGAGCAAATGATACAGACTATATTAAATTTTTGCTACGGATTAAAACCGTAGTTGTATTACTACGGGTTTAAACTGTAGCTGAGAGGATGCTACACCACCATTATTTCATTACAAATTAACGGTCCTATGGGGCCTAACACAATATATCTGTTATATCTAATCCGTGTATTTGTTTTGAAATATTATTTTAGCCGTTAAAATAGAAAATCGGGCAGATCAAAGGTTAAAGTGGACTACACGGTAGGAAACAATGGAGATTAAATCACATGTGCTTCATAAGGTGTGGTCCACTTGGACCTTCAATCTATCTCATTTTTTGGATCATGAACTAAAATTAAATATTAAAATGAATGGACAACATGGATAAACCACATACATCATGGTGGGCCCCACGAAGCCCTTGATAGGACCGTCCATGGGGTCCGTCCTATGGGTACCCAATTCACGCCTAAATGGGCGCGCAGTCGAAATAGAGCCGCACCCAAAAATACCTAAAATCGCCTCCTCTCCTCTCTCTCTCACTTTCGCTGCCTCTCTCTGTTCCCTTATTTCCATCTCTCTCATTCTCCTCCCTCACCTCCCCCATTATCTCCTTCACATCATCTTTTTGCTCGAACCTCCATTGCAGCATTCATGAAGCAGTCATGAAGCTCCAACCCGAAGTAAACACACACCATTCGAAAGCCCCTTTTCATATTTTTGAAGCATCTCTTAAAATCGAAGGAATCTGAGGCTCCTCTCCATAGGTTTGATCTATTCCTCTCTCTTTATCTCTTTTTCTCTCTTTCGTATTTCATGCATGCTAATTGTTTGATGAAATGGCTCAAGATCTAGTCCTGAGCCTGACCTATAACCCCCAAATGTCACAAACAGGCACATCTCAACCCAAATAGCTCATTGGGGGCGATCCAAACTGGCCTAGCTACCACACTTGCAAATAATGGCTTTCAATCTCATAGGTACTGGCCCTTTTCTAGAGCAATGATTGATTCTTCTATGACAGATTCCACGCACCTTTGATAATCTGGAAAAATCTGAAGCAACCTTGTTTTTGAAAATAGTATTCACTACAGCGGATCTCTATGATAGGTGTTATGGTGCTATTAGAAACAACTGTTTAATGACAACAGGTTTTCAATGTGGCTTTTGATTAGGTATTTGACTAGCAACTTGCTAATGGGAGAAGTGCCGGATTGGATGCGACAGATGTTACTTGACAACGGATATCTTTCTTTACATAGCCTGTATCCTCTTGCCTAATTCCAATGTTTTTTTTTTTTTTTTGTTGTCTTTAATATGCTTAAAAACTAACTTCTATGAATCATCTTTGATAGATGTTTCAGACATGCTGAATAATTGTTAAGAAGGATTGTACAGATGCTTCCTAGTATGCAGATAGAAACAAATATTACATGGCTACCAACTTTTAATCTGGAGCAATTTTGGGGCATCCAGAATCAGAAGTGGGCCCATCAGATCAATAATCTAGTTAACCAGACCATGCATAGTGTCTCAATACATACCACATATAAACAAATCACAAATCCATCAGCACCTGCATTATGTCACAATCCATGTGTTGAGGGAAAATAGGATTTTATCTTTCTTTTAAATTTATTATTATTATTTTTAAAAAAAATGTTTTCTATCTTCCTTGGGAGTATCTCATCTCCAACATGGTTAGGCGACAACTGGGGTTAAAAAGTATCATCCAAAAACCAGTATGTCTCACTCAAAACGTACCCAGTTTTGTCCATGAATGGTACAGTTTCATATTGGCCTGAAACAGCCCAAATACAAAGACGACACCACCCAATGAAAACCCCATGCATGTAGGTAGTGAACCATACGATACACCATAACCCATTTTCAATCCACAGGATTTTCAGTATCACACTACAGTTAATCAATGCCAATGAATGGTGGAGATGGATGCTTCTTCAGTTAATCAATGCCAATGAATGGTGGAGATGGATGCTTCTTCTAGGCCTAATGGATCGGCTGTCTGGATGGCACCGACAGTCATGTGGTTCTGAGTGGAGGTTCAATAAGACGCTTGCAACAACATTATTTCGCATTCAGATAATGCACAAGGACACATGTTTGGTTGCACCAAATATCATGCTATTTCAGTATAATTTGTTGCAAAATTTTAGGCAATATATCATGAAATGTGGTGCAACCAAACACAACCTAAAAACTAAAAGATTCTCATATTTTCACATTCAAGAAATAAGCCATGGCAGGAATAAATGAGTTTCTTCTCTTCACGTTCAAAATCATGCATCTATCTGCATACTAGGAAACATTTGTAAATTTCTTAACAATGGAAAGAACATAACTGCAATTTGAGGGCTACTTCCTTATTATGAATACTAGGAAACATCTATAAATTTCTGCATTTCCTCTTGATTTAACTGAATATTCACAATTCCTCAACCAACAGAGTTTTATTATGGAGATAAATAGTAGTGGGAAATCCTGCCAAAAAAAAAAATAATTATGGTTTGGACTACATGGAGATGTACAAAAGATAAAATCTCTGAATCATGCCAAAGGAGACACGTGAAACCCAATCTTGATCAATACAAGAAAGGTGGATATGTTGCCCTCTGTGCAATTTGCAATTATAATTTGTTTCCAATGAGCTATTTCGTATAATGAATGTTTCTTGGAAAAAGAAAATGCATGATTTTGGTGTAGTACCAGATTGTTGTTTTCATCTTATCACAGCATACAGTTTCTCATATTGCAATCTAATTCTGTGCTGCAGTGATCTTTCTTACAATAGCTTTATAGTGGATAGGTCTGCACCAACTTATTGTTCACAAGGAACACTGTAAGATTACTTGTGTAATTATGGCTTCTTTACACTGTTCATTTCACATGGTTTCTTATATTATGCTGCTGAAAATTTCTGTGTATTTCATCAGCAACTTGTTTGGGACCTCTTCAATGCTGAACAATTCATAAGCTTCTAATGTTCTTATTGTTAAATTGCACAATGAGTTGTTGGTGATGGTCGTCCGTTTTGTTGCAGCCGCTTCTGTTCATCTTAAATGTGTATTAAACCTCTTCCAATATAATCTTATAATGCTTATTGTTGACCTCATATTGATCTTGGAGTGGAGTTGTTCCGTGCTTGAAGAGCTTCAATTGTCCAAAATGAGGTATATAATTATAGAAGTACAACATGAGTACCTTGAAATTCTTATTTTGTTCACATAATCCGTCTTTGGAGTTTCTAGCTCTTTCTTTTCTTATTTACAAATTATGCAACTTCTGTCATCTGTGACTGGTTCACCAACATGAACAGATTGAGTCACAGAAAGTCACCAACAAAAACAACTCTCTTTCTAATAGGATTTTCTTTGCTTTTCTTTTTTAACATTGTGATGCTTTATTATGATTTCATTTGCATTATGCATGAGACCAGTAATGTTTTGCATTCATTGTGGTACTATTGATTTGGATTGGTCTCTGGTGTAGGACTACAAAAGGAATTCTTTTATGGAGGCTGATTTGATATGTTCAAACATAATACAACGTATTGAAAGGAAGTTGCAGGCAGCAATTGAAGCTATTGAGTGTGGTAAGAGCACCCTGGTATTTACCTTTAGCAGTATGGTATGAGACTTGTAAAATGTTGCAGGTAGCAGGAGTTTTTATGGTGGTCATGGTTGTGGATTTTATTATTTTGGATCATTAATGTGGTCTTGAATTTTGCTTATTTTGGATCATGAATGTGTGGATTTGCTAAATTCATTTGAGAAATGAGCTGGAAAAATGAATGAACAATATAGATATTCAATGCATCATCAAGATGGGGCCTACAGTGACAGTATCTTCTCCTGTTTTGATCAAACCAACTGCCATTGCATCTCCACTGCCCAAGGGCCTATTCTCTCCTCTCTTTTGGAACAAACCTTTCCCACTGTTTTGCATCATTGTCTGGAGCCAACAGTGGCTTGCCAAGCTCTCAGGACTAATCAAACTCTTGGAGAGTATCCTAGGCTGTGCCTTTAGGACTTTGCCATGGCTAGCTTTTGTAGTCTCCAGGTTATTATAGAAGTAAACCTTTTACTCAAGTGTGAATTCGAATACTTCTTTATATCATTGGTTGTCCTTCCTGGAATTCTACCTGCAATCAGCGTCCATCTATTACCCAAAAGCTTATGAAGCCTGATGATGAGGTCCATTTCATCTGCATCAAACTCTCCTCACTTAATGTTTGGGGTGAGATAGTTCAATCGGTACCTTACAACGTGCATGGCCCACCTAATAAGCTAACAAGTACCTGCTGATAAGCTTATTTTTGGTTCTAGGTTGTGACCATTGGTTGCTGTCTGCTCAGCAATCCATACTTTTAAGATCAACAGTTTTCACCGACAAAACGAAAATAGAAGACAAAAAAAATAAATACAGAGAGAAGAAAAAGAAAAAGAAAAAAAAAAGAGTAATTAACATTCGGGCGCTTATTTTATTGTAAAACATAGTCGGCTTTTAAACTCTTTTCCAAAACAAATTAGGAAGTAAAAGTGTCTTGTTTGGCCTTGACTAATAAACGGCAAACGATTTCATCAGTTATCTCTGTTTTTCAACGAATTCAATGTGTATATCCTAGTCTTGACAGATGTCCATTCCATAGGGATAGTGGACTGTTGTAGGCCCATGATGATGATGCGTGCATTTGATCTCATTTTTAGGTCCTCATGAACAGAACCAACACAAATATTAAATATATTCAATTGCATATTGTTATTGGTGGTGTGTGATTATTTGTTCCTCAATGCATAGGCAGCATGTGACGCCCCGGTCACTGTTTCATGTGGGCGGGCACACGTGGGCGGGCACACATGTGGGCGGGCCCCCAAGTGCGGCTGGCAGGCTACTGTGTGGCTGGCAGGCTACTGTGCTGGGCGAGCTACTGTTGCAGTTGACTGTAGCGTAACTTGTCCCACATCAGAAGAGTTGTCTAGAGTTGTGGTGGTTATATGTTGGGTTCCTTCCTTAACAGACATGACGCGTTTTAAAGCCGTGAGCTTCGGCAAAGCGGACAATATCATGTGCTATGAGGGTGGGCCTTACAAATGGTATCAGAGCCGAGAACGGCTCTACCCTTGGTGGGGGATAATGTGACGCCCCGGTCACTGTTTCATGTGGGCGGGCACACGTGGGCGGGTACACATGTGGACGGGCCCCCAAGTGCGGCTGGCAGGCTACTGTGTGGCTGGCAGGCTACTGTGCTGGGCGAGCTACTGTTGCAGTTGACTATAGCGTAACTAGTCCCACATCGGAAGAATTGTCTGGAGTTGTGGTGGTTATATGTTGGGTTTCTCCCTTAACAGACATGACACGTTTTAAAGCCGTGAGCTTCGGCAAAGCGGACAATATCATGTGCTGTGGGGGTGGGCCTTACAAATGGTATCAGAGCCGAGGACGGCTCTGCCCTCGGTGGGGGATAATGTGACGCCCCGATCACTGTTTCATGTGGGCGGGCACACGTGGGCGGGCACACGTGTGGGCGGGCCCCCAAGTACGGCTGGCAGGCTACTGTGTGGCTGGCAGGCTACTGTGCTGGGCGAGCTACTGTTGCAGTTGACTGTAGCGTAACTTGTCCCACATCGGAAGAGTTGTCTGGAGTTGTGGTGGTTATATGTTGGGTTCCTTCCTTAACAGACATGACGCGTTTTAAAGCCGTGAGCTTCGGCAAAGCGGACAATATCATGTGCTGTGAGGGTGGGCCTTACAAAAGCGGACAATATCATGTGCTGTGGGGGTGGGCCTTACACAGCAAGACTACCCAAATTCACCTAACATTTTGTATCTGCCTCTTCTTGCAGATTTGCTCGTGTCGGTTCTGCTGTTTTGGCTCTTCATGATATGAGCAATGTCTTTCTGAAAATGGGGAAGATGTCAAAGTATGGTGGCTGTGAAGGTTTTGCTAGCTTTTCATTTATTCTTTTTGTTGTCTCATGGATCATACTCCGCCTCACATATTTCCCACTCTGCGGATGAGGATGGGGCTTGCAGCCTGGCTACACGTGATTCAGATATGCTTTCTTTCCTTTATATTATGATTTAGATGTGTATATATATTCTATGAGTTTTTGCAATCCACGCATTTGAATCATCATATATGCTTATGATTTTAATGCACCAAAAACCACCCATGCAATCTCAGCCCTGCAAATGAGTCAGCATATCAAGCTCATGGACTTGACATGGATATGTTTGATGTCGCCTAGGTGCGAAACCAGTTGTCTATTCCAATGTTACCAAGATCACCAACCCACCTCATTCTTTTGACAAAAAAGAAAAACAAAAAGAAAAAAGGTGGCACTTCTAGTAGTCATAGATATTATTGTCCTTAGCCCCTAGAGTCTGCATTTGGATGTTCTGATTTCTTTGTGCATGCAGTTTTTTTCCATTGAATTCAATATCAGTGAGTTTCTTAAATGTAGGATGTTTTGCTAGCAGCGATTTCTTTGTTCTGATTCCTTTTACTTTATACCAATGTTTTTATTCTCAAAGTTTAATTTATCTATTTCATTATGGCGTTTTCTCATAGGATGCAAGCTCTGGTTGAGGACTACATTTTCAGTGGAGGCATTTTCTCTATGTCGGTATTTCAGTATACTAATGAGGGAAAAAGCTCTCAAGGTTAGTTCATTTCCACTTAAAACATCGAATAACTAGATAAATCAGTCGGTATGTACATTGATCAGGTGGTAGTTTTTTGGCTTTATCTCGTTTTTCTACAGTGGAGCCTGAATTCATAGATAAATCAGCTGGTATGTACATTGCTCACTTGTGCGATACTACCCAAACTGCACTTCTGTTTTGCTGTTGATTTATAGGTTTGATCTGGAACTGTAGATATTTCCATGGGATGTGTCTCGCATTTGAGCATCAACGTAGGCAAAAGCAATCCCAACAAAAACAAGAGTGATTCAATTCCATCTTCAATAGACAACAAGGTGCATTCTTGCACACACTTCTTATTGTAATTGGTCCGGCCATTCTTGCACATGTTTATTTTTAAATTTCGATGCATTCAATTGTGAAAGGATTTATGACTTTGAAAATGAAAGAGAGAGGCTCATTATGGAGAAGGACGTAGTAATTCAAGAGCATGCTTCCCTGGAAAATCAATTGGTTTCTTTACAAACACAGATAAACAGCCTCACTGCAGAAGTAGATAACCTTACAAGCAAGGTGCTTAAACTTACAATCTAACCCTTTTTACTGAACACAAAATGCACGTGTCTTTATTACCTTTCCTATTGCAGGTCAGTTCCATAAAGAAGGAATATGATCAAGCCCAATCTGAGCTCAATTTGAGTCGTTCAAAGATGAAATAATGTGACGCTGAGATCAGTGCCATTGTCAAGGAGCAACAGAAGCTTCAACATAAAATTAGTGATGCAAATGTTGAGAGGAAAAAATTGGAAAATGAGGTACTTGCAGTGGTTATTCTGTTCCTATTTTATTTAACTTGCTTGATCTATGAAATTGTGTATGTGTTCTTGATAGAAACCCACTCTTTCCCATTCACACAGATTAAGCGAATGGAGATGGAACAGAATGATTGCTCCCTGAAGGTAGATAAACTACTAGAAAGGCATATTTGGATTGCAACTGAGAAACAATTATTTGGAAAAAGTGGGACAGATTATGACTTTTCATCTCATGATCCTCGTAAATCAAGGGAGGAGCTTGAGAAACTTCAAGTTGAACAATCTGGGTGTGTGATTAGATTACTTGTTGTGTTGTTTCCTGGGCATTTTTGTTTTCTTTTCCATGACAATGAAATAGTATGATTCAACACCTAATTGATGTTTGGTTTTGCATTTTTTTTTTAAAAGAATAAGGTTAATGGACATGCATCTCAGTTAATCTGATTGATTGCTTTCAGCCTTGAGAAGAGGGTCAACAAAAAAGTTATGGCAATGTTCGAGAAAGCTGAAGATGAATTCAATGACTTATTATCCAAGAAAAACATCATTGAGGTATATTGCTGTATTTCTCAGCCTATAAAGGATCTCATCTTCTTTTTTTTTTTTTAAATGAATTTGTTTATGTCTGAAGTTGTTTGTATATTGTATTCTTCTCTTGCTTAGAAGGATAAGTCAAAAATCAAGAAGGTGATCGAAGAGCTTGATGAAAAGAAGAAGGAAACACTAAAAGTTACTTGGGTTAAAGTGAACAAGTGAGTCAACACTTCTTTGCTCTCATGTTCCAGTTCATATTTTGTGCTTTCTAGTTGAAAATCAAGAATGCCATTTACTTTTGTTGGTATATTTCAGCGAAAGAAATTTTCTTTCCGGATTATGTTAATGTGCGTGATTTCAGCGTTTCAAATGGCTGAAACTATGGCCCAAATTATAGTATCCGGTTTCCTTGGATCCCTGAATCAGACGAATTCGGTGGATCCCTAGGACAGGCCGTGTTTATGTATTTGCTCGAAATTAATGGAGCAGACCTGGATGTGCGTCGGAGCTGTCCGGATGAGCGGGGGTCCCTGGAAGGTGGGAACCGCTGTTATGACCATGATGAAGCTGTCCAATTCTTATGGACAGCATTGGAGGGGCCTGGCCATTTGGACAGGCCGTGTTTATGTATTTGCTCGAAATTGATAGAGCAGACCCGGATGTGCGTCGGAGCTATCCGGAAGAGCGGGGGTCCCTGGAAGGTGGGAACCGTTGTTATGACCATGATGAAGCTGTCCATTTCCTATGGACGGCATTGGAGGGGCCTGGCCATTTGGACAGACTGTGTTTATGTATTTGCTCGAAAGTAATGGAGTAGACCCGGATGTGCGTCGGAGCTATCCGGATGAGTGGGGGTCCCTGGAAGGTGGGAACTACTGTTATGACCATGATGAAGCTGTCCATTTCCTATGGACGGCATTGGAAGGGCCTGGCCATTTGGACAGGCCATGTTTGTATTTGTATTTGCAGGGACCATACCGTCAGCCTAAACCCGAACCCATTCTCAAATCCAAAAACCTATAACATAAACCAAAACCTTAACCTAAACCTATAACCTATAACCTAAATCAAAACCAAAACCAAAACCTAAACCTATAACCTAAAACCTAAATCAAAACCTATAACCTAAACCAAAACCAAAACCTATAACCTAAACCCGAACCCATTCTCAGATCCTATAACCTAAACCTAAACCAAAACCTATAACCTAAACCAAAACCAAAACCTATAGCCTAAACCCGAACCCATTCTTAAATTCAAAAACCTATAACCTAAATCAAAACCAAAACCTAAACCTATAACTTATAACCTAAATCAAGACCTATAACCTAAACCGAAACCTTAACCTAAACCTATAACCTATAACCTAAATCAAAACCAAAACCTAAACCTATAACCTAAACCTACAACCTATAACATAAATCAAAACCTATAACCTTTCCCTGAACCTATAACCTATAACCTAAATCAAAACCAAAACCTAAACCTAAAACCTAAACTTATAACCTATAACCTATAACCTAAACCAAAACCAAAACCTATAACCTAAACCCGAACCCATTCTCAAAACCAAAACCTATAACCTAAACCTAAACCTAAACCTATAACCTAAACCTAAACCAAACCAAAACCTATAGCCTAAACCCGAACTCATTCTCAAATCCAAAAACCTATAACCTAAATCAAAATCAAAACCTAAACTCAAAACCAAAACCTATAACCTATAACCTAAATCAAAACCTATAACCTAAAACAAAACCAAAACCTAAACCTATAACCTATAACCTAAATCAAAACAAAAACCTAAACCTATAACCTATAACCTAAATCAAAACCTATAACCTAAACCAAAACCAAAACCTATATCCTAAACCCGAACCGATTCTCAAATCCTATAAACTAAAACCTAAACCTAAACCTAAACCTAAAACCTATAACCTAAACCAAAACTAAAACCTAAACCTATAACCTAAACCCGAACCTAAACCTAAACCTAAATCTAAACCTAAAACCTATAACCTATAACCTAACCAAAACCAAAACCTATAACCTAAACCCGAACCCATTCTCAAAACCAAAACCTATAACCTAAACCCGAACCCATTCTCAAATCCTATAACCTAAACCTAAACCAAAACCTATAACCTAAACCAAAACCAAAACCTATAGCCTAAACCCGAACCCATTCTTAAATCCAAAAACCTATAACCTAAATCAAAACGAAAACCTAAACCTGTAACCTATAACCTATATCAAAACCTATAACCTAAACCGAAACCTTAACCTAAACCTATAACCTATAGCCTAAATCAAAACCAAAACCTAAACCTATAACCTATAACCTAAATCAAAACCTATAACCTAAACCAAAACCAAAACCTATAACCTAAACCCGAACCCATTCTCAAATCCCTAAACCTAAAACCTAAACTCAATTACCTAAACCTAAACCTACACCTAATTCTAATCTCAACTCCCTAACCTAAACCGGATCCTAAACTTGAAAACCCAAACATAAAGCCGATCCCGAACCCGAACCCGATTTCCTAAACTTAAACCTTAAACTATTTTCAATTCCCTAAACCTAAAACTTAAACCTAAACTTAAACCAAAACCTATAACCTTAACCTAAACCAAAACCAATAACCTAAACCTTAACCTAAATGTATTCTCAAATCCCTAAACCTAAACCTACACCTAATCCTAATCTCAACTCCCTAACCTAAACCGGATCCTAAACTTGAAAACCTGAACCTAAAGCCGATCCCGAACCCGAACCCGATTTCCTAAACCTAAACCTTAAACTATTTTCAATTCCCTAAATCTATAACCTAAACCTAAAACTTAAACCTAAACCTAAACCAAAACCTATAACCTTAACCTAAACAAAAACCTATAACCTAAACCTTACCCTAAATGTATTCTCAAATCCCTAAACCTAAACCTACACCTAATCCTAATCTCAACCCCCTAACCTAAACCGGATCCTAAACTTGAAAACCCAAACCTAAATCCGATCCCGAACCCGAACCCGATTTCCTAAACCTATACCTGAAACTATTTTCAATTCCCTAAATCTATAACCTAAACCTGAAACTTAAACCTAAACCTAAACCAAAACCTATAACCTTAACCTAAACCAAAACCTATAACCTAAACCTTAACCTAAATGTATTCTCAAATCCCTAAACCTAAACCTACACCTAATCCTAATCTCAACTCCCTAACCTAAACCGGATCCTAAACTTGAAAACCTAAACCTAAAGCCGATCCCGAACCCGAACCCGATTTCCTAAACCTAAACCTTAAACTATTTTCAATTCCCTAAATCTATAACCTAAACCTAAAACTTAAACCTAAACCTAAACCAAAACCTATAACCTTAACCTAAACCAAAACCTATAACCTAAACCTTACCCTAAATGTATTCTCAAATCCCTAAACCTAAACCTACACCTAATCCTAATCTCAACCCCCTAACCTAAACCGGATCCTAAACTTGAAAACCCAAACCTAAAGCCGATCCCGAACCCGAACCTGATTTCCTAAACCTAAACCTTAAACTATTTTCAATTCCCTAAATCTATAACTTAAACCTAAAACTTAAACCTAAACCTAAACCAAAACCTATAACCTTAACCTAAACCAAAACCTATAACCTAAACCTTAACCTAAATGTATTCTCAAATCCCTAAACCTAAACCTACACCTAATCCTAATCTCAACTCCCTAACCTATACCGGATCCTAAACTTGAAAACTCAAACCTAAAGCCGATCCCGAACCCGAACCCGATTTCCTAAACTTAAACCTTAAACTATTTTCAAGTCCCTAAATCTATAACCTAAACCTAAAACTTAAACCTAAACTTAAACCAAAACCTATAACCTTAACCTAAACCAAAACCTATAACCTAACCCTTAACCTAAACGTATTCTCAAATCCCTAAACCTAAACCTACACCTAATCCTAATCTCAACTCCCTAACCTAAACTGGATCCTAAACTTGAAAACCTAAACCTAAAGCCGATCCCGAACCCGAACCCGATTTCCTAAACCTAAACCTTAAACTATTTTCAATTCCCTAAATCTATAACCTAAACCTAAAACTTAAACCTAAACCGAAACCAAAACCTATAACCTTAACCTAAACCAAAACCTATAACCTAAACCTTAACCTAAATGTATTCTCAAATCCCTAAACCTAAACCTACACCTAATCCTAATCTCAACTCCCTAACCTAAACTGGATCCTAAACTTGAAAACTCAAACCTAAAGCCGATCCCGAACCCGAACCCGATTTCCTAAACTTAAACCTTAAACTATTTTCAATTCCCTAAATCTATAACCTAAACCTAAAACCTAAACCTAAACTTAAACCAAAACCTATAACCTTAACCTAAACCAAAACCTATAACCTAAACCTTAACCTAAATGTATTCTCAAATCCCTAAACCTAAACCTACACCTAATCCTAATCTCAACTCCTTAACCTAAACTGGATCCTAAACTTGAAAACCTAAACCTAAAGCCGATCCCGAACCCGAACCCGATTTCCTAAACCTAAACCTTAAACTATTTTCAATTCCCTAAATCTATAACCTAAACCTAAAACTTAAACCTATACCTAAACCAAAACCTATAACCTTAACCTAAACTAAAACCTATAACCTAAACCTTAACCTAAATGTATTCTCAAATCCCTAAACCTAAACCTACACCTAATCCTAATCTCGACTCCCTAACCTAAACCTAAACCTAAACTTGAAAACCCAAACCTAAACCCGATTCCAAACCCGAATCCGATTTCCAAAACCTAAACCTTAACCTATTCTCAATTCCCTAAACCTTAACCTAAATGTATTCTCAAATCTCTAAACCTAAACCTACACCTAATCCTAATCTCAACTCTCTAACCTAAACCTAAAGCTAAACTTGAAAACCCAAACCTAAAGCCGATCCCGAACCCGAACCTGATTTCCTAAACTTAAACCTTAACTATTCTCAATTCCCTAAATCTATAACCTAAACCTAAAACTTAAACCTAAACCTAAACCAAAACCTATAACCTTAACCTAAACCAAAACCTATAACCTAAACCTTAACCTAAATTTATTCTCAAATTCCTAAACCTAAACCTAAACCTAATCGTAATCTCAACTCCCTAACCTAAACCGGATCCTAAACTTGAAAACCTAAACCTAAAGCCGATCCTGATCCCGAACCCGATTTCCTAAACCTAAACCTTAAACTATTCTCAATTCCCTAAACCTAAAACTTAAACCTAAACCTAAACCAAAACCTATAACCTTAACCTAAACCAAAACCTATAACCTAAACCTTAACCAAAATGTATTCTCAAATCCCTAAACCTAAACCTACACATAATCCTAATCTCAACTCCCTAACCTAAACCGGATCCTAAACTTGAAAACCCAAACCTAAAGCCGATCCCGAACCCGAACCCGAACCCCATTTCCTAAACCTAAACCTTAAACTATTTTCAATTCCCTAAATCTATAAACTAAACCTAAAACTTAAACATAAACTTAAACCAAAACCTATAACCTAAACCTTAACCTAAATGTATTCTCAAATCCCTAAACCTAAACCTACACCTAATCCTAATCTCAACTCCCTAACCTAAACCGGATCCTAAACTTAAAAACCTAAACCTAAAGCCGATCCCGAACCCGAACCTGATTTCCTAAAACTAAACCTTAAACTATTCTCAATTCCCTAAATCTATAACCTAAACCTAAAACTTAAACCTAAACCTAAACCAAAACCTATAACCTTAACCTAAACCAAAACCTATAACCTAAACCTTAACCTAAATGTATTCTCAAATCCCTAAACCTAAACCTACACCTAATCCTAATCTCAACTCCCTAACTTAAACTGGATCCTAAACTTGAAAACCCAAACTAAAGCCGATCCCGAACCCGAACCCGATTTTTTAAACCTAAACCTTAAGCTATTTTCAATTCCCTAAATCTATAACCTAAACCTAAAACTTAAACCTAAACCTAAACCTAAACCTAAACCAAAACCTATAACCTTAACCTAAACCAAAACCTATAACCTAAACCTTAACCTAAATATATTCTCAAATCCCTAAACCTAAACCTACACCTAATCCTAATCTCAACTCTCTAACCTAAACCTAAACCTAAACTTGAAAACCCAAACCTAAACCCGATCCCGAACCCGAATCCGATTTCCAAAACCTAAACCTTAACCTATTCTCAATTCCCTAAGCCTTAACCTAAACGTATTCTCAAATCCTTAAACCTAAACCTACATCTAATCCTAATCTCAACTCTCTAACCTAAACCTAAACCTAAACTTGAAAACCCAAACCTAAAGCCGATCCCGAACCAGAACCCAATTTTCTAAACCTAAACCTTAAACTATTCTCAATTCCCTAAATCTATAACCTAAACCTAAAACTTAAACCTAAACCTAAACCAAAACCTTTAACCTAAACCTTAACCTAAATGTATTCTCAAATCCTTAAACCTAAACCTACACCTAATCCTAATCTCAACTCCCTTCCCTAAACCTAAACCCAAACTTGAAAACCCAAACCTAAACCCGATCTCGAACCTGAATCCGATTTCCTAAACCTATACCTTAACCTATTCTCAATTCCCTAAACCTTAATTTAAATGTATTCTCAAATTCCTAAACCTAAACCTACACCTAATACTAGTCTCAACTCCCTAACCTAAACCTAAACCTAAACTTGAAAACCCAAACCTAAACCCGATCCTGAACCCGAACCCGATTTCCTAAACCTATAAACTAAACCTTAACCTATAACTTATAACCTAAACTTATAACCGATAACCTAACCTATGGATTTTGCTATAGTTTAGAAGATTTGTAGGTACATTTTTTATTTCTTTATATATAATTATTTTTTTCCAGTTCTTTTTTTTTTTTTTTTTTTTTTTGGTCTTTCTTCCTTTTGAGATGTGTACAAAGGCATGCTTGTTTGATTGTGTCTACAATTGTTGTTTTATACAGGCTGACAAGCTAAAGAAGTTAGCGGATGATGAAATTCATTTTCTCAAGGGAAGGGTTTTGAAACTTGAAAGTGATCTTGTGTCGAAGTCTACAGAAGTTACTTATGCAGTTTCAAGGAAAGAAGAAATTCTATCTTCTGTGTTTGCTGAACTTGACCGTTTGAAGAAAGAAAATTATGTAAAAGCGCGAGCATTATTTAATGCATGAGGGCACACCTTAGTTGTAATTCTTATGATAGGTTGAGCAAAGTGAAGTATTGTTTATTTAGAAATGTGAATGTAGGATGCATTGTAAATTTGATTACTATTGTAATAAATGCATCATTTTTTTTTCTCTGATTGCATTAAGCTTAGATGAGTTATCAATCATAGCAGGTTCTTGCAATGGAAACAGGGAAAATATGTACGAAATATAATCCGTAGCAAAGCTACAACTTTTCGCCGTAGCTATTACTATCTATAGCTACGGATTATATCCGTAGCTATTGGTATTTATAGCTACGGATTATATCCGTAGCTATTGGTATGTAGTGCTGCAAATACCGTAAATATTGGTATCTATTGCTACGGATTATATCCGTAGCTATTGGTATATATTGCTACGGATATAATCCGTAGCTATTTCTGTCTATAGCTACGGATAGAATCCATAGCTATTTTTGTATATGGCTACGGAAAATATCCGTAGCTAATTGTATCTATTGCTACGGAAAATATCCGTAGCTAATTGTATCTATTGCTACGGATATTGTCCGTAGCTAGACCTTTAGCTACCCCACCAATTGCGACGGACGTGGACGGACCAGATCCGTAGCAAAAGGGCTTTTGCTACGGATCTAGTCCGTAGCGTTTACCCATTTTTCTTGTAGTGATACTTATAATAATTCATTTAAATAAAACTAATCAAATGCTTAAAATCCTACAATTAATACCATCATTCATTATATATAAATAAGATCATCCTAACAAGCAAAATTCTAATTAAATAATTATGAATGGTCCAAATACAGCCAGTTCTTCTTATGATAAGTATAAATATGTCTCACGTGGGTCATGCAACAGTTCAACCACAACTTTTTATTCCTATACTAACTCATCAACTAATTGTTCATCTATACAGTTTTTCCATTAATAAATATGTAAGTTGGTCAAGCTCAATGAGAAAACACAACATGCTTTATGCTTATTGAAATTAAAATATAATAGAAACAGAGCATGTATAATAATATGGATGCAAATGATTTATCAATGCATCAGATGTGATGATCGTTCATCTATTTGGGTTGGAGATCATCAACCTTCATCCACCCGTTAGGTAGGCTTCCACCTTCTAGTAGACTTGGAAATAGCCCGCATCTAGTAACGATTTACTTGGATTGATGTTTCTTTCAGGGAGGGCTCCCATGATCGACAATGCAATGTGTTTGTATGATGAATGATGTATGAATGTATAATTTTCATAACGGTCATAGATACTTGACTTGTTTAGAATATTCATATGTGAATTCAACGTACCATTATCATAATTCGTGCAATTTAGTACATATTAGCGTGTAATTTATCGTTACATACATTTACTGTGGTTAAATCAATAACATCATAACAAAACACTCCAATGGGTACATCAATAAATCAAACCATTACAAATAATTTATTTTATTTTCAATGAATATGAGACACGATGGGATTACTCACCTGGGTCTAGCAATGAAGAATTCATAGGATGATCAGATTGATTGGAATTCAAAAATCCTAACAATCATATACACTGCATTATTATTTGATCAAATTTCATCACACAGTGGGACCTACATTTGATTAATCGCCTTAGGTAGCTAACCACTATTCAATAAATCCTAAACAATTTATATATTCTTAATAGGTTCTGAAAATTAATTTAATATTGTGGGAGATTTTCCTTTATTCTTCGATTAAGGGGTTATTTACGTCCTTCAATCAAATCCAAAGAGTCCATTGGCTTCTACTTAATCGATTTAAGGATAAGCCAATAAATTATCTAAATCTATACAATCCAAGATCCACATTTCTCCTACATCATGTTAATAATAACTATTATTACGATCATTGTGGACCACCAAACTATTGGATCCATCCGTAGTTCTAAATGTTAAGATATATTTTCCCAGAATGTATATGAATGATAGAGATCATATCTGATATGTCTGATCATCCATATTAGAATCAAATATAAAAAGTAATGTCTATAATTAGATTTGACTAATGTGATCCATCCGATAGTCAAATTAATCTAGAAGTTATGACCCTTGCATATTTTAGCCTTAGAGATTTTATTATTCATACAAATTTGACCTTTTAGAACCAAATGCATACAAATAAATCTCTATAACAAGAAACTTCGCATGAAATCTTAGGTTTTCATCTTATTTACATTATATTTACCCACAAATCAATGTAAAGTACATGTGGCCAATCCAAATCGTTCATTGCATATATCAGACAAAATTATATTAAATGCACAAAGAAACTAAATAAAAAGAAATGTTACGTACTAGATCTGAGCTTCCAAATATTCCCTTTCTTTCTCTCTTCTCTTAGTGCATTAGGGTTTGGATGCTAAATGGATGCATGATGAGAGAATAACAATCTATCTAATGGAGCGTTTGATTTTGAGACATACGATCATGATGTAAACTCTCACACCTTCTGTTGAAACTTTGGTGAAATTTGAATTTAAAAAATAAGCAATTTACATAAGGTATTCATCATGGCCTGCTATTTTTTTTTACCCTATAAACAGAGTAAGTTTGGGCCTCGATCTCTCAAAGATGACCAATATGTCATTTTAATGGCTAACACCTATCCATAATTAAAAACAACATGTATCAACATCATAAGTGAAAACTAACTGGTAACTTTGATGTATAACTTATGATCTTCTGAATGAATAATTTATTTTGATATTTAGATGGATTGTTTGGTGGATACAAACACTATAGGTGATCGGATTATAAGCTAAATTTTAAGTAATTGGATGGTTAGGATATTAATCGTGTTTACGGGTTATTGCACTATCGATTTTATAAAAGGATACGTCTAAAGTAGTTTTTGGATGTGGTATATATTGGGAATGTACATTGTTCGATTATAGACTTGTTCATGTCTGCAACTTATCTAGATGGTAATTTTGATAGTAGGTTAAGCATAGTCATAATTGACACATAAGATGAATGGATCATAATTTTAATTTGACATGTGTACGAGTCGATAGGAAGATCACGTAGTTAGTTTAGTATAATTGGGTAGTCCAAATTCAAAGTGGTCGGTCATATATCTTCATCTAGAGGTGAATGGTCGATTTAACGGTTGGTTTGGTAAACATGTGAGAAATTAAAAGAATTTGATGGTTCGTCCTATTAATCAATGGTCGACTAACTTAATCTATGGATGAAAAGTACTTCTTAAGGTTTAGATTCAGTTAAAACTATAGATAAATTGTTAAAATTAATGGATCTATAAGTTTAGAGTTGAACAAGTGTAATAGTAAATCCTTACGTATGGATAAACTCGCATAATAAATTTTGGGTTGTTACAAATAAAATTCATCAAGTTGACTTGTTGATTGGGTCTACTTGGCACAAATCATAGCAACTCAGTCTAAGCCCAACACCTTTTTTTTTTTTGTTATGAAAAATTTTTGCTATTGTACATGTAACGGGAAGTTGGGTTGTTCAAGTGGGCCCCACCCATTAGGAGAGAGAGAGAGAGAGAGAGAGAGAGAGAGAGAGAGAGAGAGATGTGGAGTTATAGGGTAATCGATTGCACATCTACTTTGGTAGTTTCAAAATTGCATGAGCAGTTTTCTCCTACTTTCTGATAACTGCTCTGGCTACTTTATCTATTGAATATTACAAAGACTCATGATTAGAATGTGTGAAAGAAAACTGATAGTTTTCGAGCACTAATTTCGGGTGCAGAGAGTGTGAAGGAGAAGAAGTAATATCACTACCACATAATTTGTAGTGTGGATCTTGTTTAAAGAAGAGAGTTCCTTTAGACATCCTCTTACGATAGTGAAAGTGGTATAATCTTTTTCTAGCAACGTGAAACACATTCGAAAAGATCCAACATTCGAGCCGCCATCTTCCGTTGTCGTTAGATCTAAGAAATCACTTCCTGATAGACGATTTCTTAGCAATATTACACACTAACCATTTAAAATATTTGATTTAATTATTAAACATTGAGTTAAGTCAGCTAAACCTCACTGTTGGGTGAAAAAATAGTTAAGTCGGATAGGTCGACTTACGGAATGGACCAATTCTACTATAAATAGCACGGGCCCTTTTTTGGTATCCGATCCCTAAGGGGCGTCTACATCTGGAAACAGGCTAACCTCCCAGAGGAATATTGATGCAACTATAAGGACACTCAAAGAGGAGGCAACTGTAAGTCTACTCAAATGGCCAATTGTCGACCTAGCCTATAAGTCGTCCATAGCTTAGCTATAGGTCGGCTATAAGTCGGCCATAGATCAGCTATAGGTCAGGCTATAGGTCAATTATAGGTCGGCCATAGTCCGGTTGAAGTTCGACCAGAGCTCGATCATAGCTCGACCAGAACTCGATTATAGGTCGGGATGACCTCCGAGAGAAGGCAAATGTCGGCTCCATGGAGAACTCGATAAACGACCTATCCTCGAACCAATAATCTAAAGATCCTTCCAACGGCCCGAATATCTATCCCAAGATCTTCGGAGAATCAGATCGGATCTCGAGAACTTCGGGATATGATAGGGATCCTGAACGGATTTCGAAATAAGATTCGTCTCCAGCGTATCAGGAAAGACTCCTTATCACGTATGTCTTCCCTATTTTATAAATAGAGGTATTCCTAGCTAATGTAAGGTACACACATCTATATCCTAATATTCGACTGGTGACTCTTTTACAAGAGAGATCCTACCCTCTAAAGACCCAAAGTCATGACTTAAGTATCGGAGGGTCTCCTGTACAAGTCAGGGTCTCGTTTGTCTTTCATTATTTTCCGTACAGGTTTGAACGGATTAGTCAAGGAGGGTCCACAATTGCTTGGAAATCTGCATCAACACTCACTAAATAAAATCAAATCAAAATTTCATGTTTTTGAACTATATATTAAACATGGACCATTTGTCAACTTTGATGGACTAACAATAATGATTTCCGATTTAAGATCGTCAATTGCTTGGTTTTTAAAAACAGATGGACTGAGTGGATTTATCAGGGACATCTCCCTGGACCCCACATAGCCCTGCGTGAATGTATATCTCCATTCCCGGGGTCACAGGCATTTAGGGGTGTCAATGGGCCGGGCTCGGGCCTCAGCCTTCAAAATTTTGAATGGACCAACCGATGGCCCAGTCGGAAACAGTTCCAAATCTGGGCCGAGACCTACTCCAGGCCCGGCCTTTTGACAGCCCCACGGGCAATCCGCTTACCAGTATACAAACCGCCTCCTGGTTTTCTACAGGTGGACCCTGGCGCCCATATCCAACAATTACAATAGTATTACACACGTGAGGGTGAGATACACACGCGGACCCGGCCCATCAGATGTCAGACCGTGCCCAGGCCGAGATCGTGGGCCACTAGGCCCGAATCGAAAATGAAGCAGCCCAGACTGAAAAAGGGCCCGTCGGTACCAAAGCGGGTTGCCTGATGACCCCAACACCAACGGTATCCCTGATGACTGGACTGTGTGGAGCCCACCCTAACGTATGTGTTTCATCCGCGCCATCCATCTGTTTTTTCAGCACAATTTATAGCACTAGCTCAAATTGAAGCATATCCAAAGGCCAAGCGGATCACACCACAGGAAACAGTGGGGATAATGATATCCACCGTTGAAACGTTTCTAAGGTCCACAGACCTGGATAAAAGGAAAACACAAATATCAGCTAGATCCAAAACTTCTGTGGCTCCTGAGAACTTTTCAACGGTAGGCTTTAAATCCCCACTATTTCTTATGGTTTGGTCCACTCGAGCTTTGGATATACTTCAATTTTGGACCATGGACTAAAATGAACTGCAAAAACGGATGGACGGCGTGGATGAAATACATAGATCACGGTGGTTCCCACAGACTCTCGTCACCGGTGGTATTGTGGTCAGTTTGCAATCCGCTCCAGTTTAAAGCGACGGTTTTAGCCACAAAAAGCATCAAAATCCACCTGTAAGGAGTTCACTTGTAGCCCCTCAGGTCCTGCATCGCCGTCCACCTGTGCGCTCATGCTGATACCATCAATGATCAGAACCGCAAATATTACTCTATACAAGATCTACGGTCCATCTTGTGAAATCTATACTGAACGGATGAGTGTAACCATCACAATCTCTAGACGAATTTAGAACAATCAAAACAATTTTTTGAATGGTCCATATTCAACTCTAAAAATCAAAGGTTAGGATCACGAATAGACCGTGAATATGGGCTAATACCCTAATTATGATTGGAATGATAATATGGACGGTTCAAATCATGGAAATACCTCAGCACGTGGGCCCCAATTGCTGGCCACGCACAAGCAGCACACTTAAGTCGCGAGAGAAGCAAAAACCAACTCCTTTGGTAGACAAAAACACTCAACGAAGAAACAAAAACTCCATCTTGCATGCCATACCTTTTCTGCAAACCCCACCTAACAAAATCAACCCATCAACGTGGCCCACTCTTTCCATGCAACCATCCAAATCCTCTATAAATTCCCCATCCCACCATCAAACCATCCATCCCTTCCATTCACAACACTCCTACACTCAAAACACAACCCAAGACCATGGCATCACCCATCACCAAGTTCGTAGCCCTAGCCACCCTCCTAGTGCTGGTGTCCATGGCTCACGCTGCCATCTACAGGACCACCATCACGGAGACCGTAATCAATGAGGAGAGCCAGTCGCAGCAGCAGCGCTGCCAACAAGAGGTCCAAAGAAAGCCGCTGGACTCATGCCGCACGTACTTGCAGTATGGGCAGGGTGGTAGGCTGCTCATGGTCGGTACTGCCAGAAACCAAGGGCAGGTGCCGCAGGAGTGCTGCCAGCAGATGAGGAATGTGAGGGAGGAGTGCAGGTGCGAGGCTCTGAGGCAGATGGTTAGAGAACAACAACAACAGCCTGGGCAGGGTGAATTCCAAGGAGAAGAGCAAGAGGAGATCCAACGAAGGGCTGAGAACATCCCGAACGAGTGTAACCTGAGGCCACAGAGCTGCCAGATCAGTGGTCGACGCAACTAAAGGGCGTAGCTATAGCTGCGCATGGTAGTAAAATGCACCCTTCTTCTCCCTTTGGTTAGGGGCCTTGGTCGCAGGCACATGATCATGTGTGTTTACGTCTGTAGCTTTGAAGGGTTAAACTTAGTGAGTGTTTAATAAATGGAGGGTGCATCTTTTAATAATAATTACTCTCTCTCTCTCTCTCTCTCTCTCTCTAAATGGAGGGTGCATCTTTTAATAATAATTACTCTCTCTCTGTTTTAGTATTGTCTTTTAGTGATCCAGACCGTCCAAATGGTGGGCCTCTTTCTCGATTATACATGGCCTGAAAATGAGACTGATCAATTCATCCTAACCATTCAGTGTGATGGATTGGATGTCGTGCATCGATGGTTAGTATCAGATGATTAGAAACCTTTGATTGAGTCAGATTATCGAGTATGGCCTGAAAATGACACTGATCAGTTCATCTTTGGCCGATTGGACGTCTCGCATTGGTGGTTACCATTGGATAATTAGAGCCCTTTGATTGAGTCCAATTTCTGAGCTATGCTCCATCCTCAGTGGGTACTTTGATTTGGACGACTCTGGTTAATGGGACAGTTTACATGGGGAATTTGACCGTACTGACCTCGAAGTTTGGTCAAATTACCTAACGAGATTCAACCTTTCAAATATTTCAAGGGTGGCCTTCTGATAAGCTTCCGTAAATTACTTGGACCAAAATACCCTTGTCCTTGTTGCAGTAGTTGTACGGTTTTGTGGGGAATAAGAAGTTACATAGTATTTAATGCCAAGAAACTGATGTGTATGGAACCTTTTTTTGCGCGTGGGCAAGGACCAAACTAGTGGGGCCCACATTGATGTATATGTATAATCCATGCCGCCCATCCTTTTCGCCGTGTCATTTTAGGGCTAGGGCCCAAATATCAGCCTTATCCGGTGCTCGTGTGGGCCACAAAATAGAAAATAATGGTGACAATGGAATCCACGGTTGAAACTTTTCAGGCTCATTGTGATGTTTGTTAGAAGTGGACACTGCCCAAGTCAGGACTTTTTGGGCCCACGGAGAGTAGGCCAACAAGGTGAATGAAACGGATCACCCCATTGTGAGCCTTAGGCTTTTGTACTAATGACTATCCTTTCATTTGGTAGTAAAGGAAGTGAACATTTAACAATCACGACCCATATCACATGAGAACCACGACCCATATAACATAATAACCATGACCCATGACAACTACAACCCATATAACATGACAACCACGACCAATGAAAACTACGACCCTTACCACATTACAACCACGACCCGTACTGCATTACAACCACGACCTACGAATTTGACCATACATCGAGGCCCACATTGATGTATGTGTATAATCTATACCGCCCATCCTTTTTGTCGTGTCATTTTAGGGCTAGGGCCCAAATATCAACCTGATCCAGTGCTCGTGTGGGCCACATAATAGAAAATAATGGTGACAGTGGCACCCACTCTTGAAACTTTCCAAGCTCACTGTGATGTTTGTTAGAAGTGGACATTGTCCAAGTTAGGACTTTTTGGGTCTATGGTGAATTAGCCGACAAGGTGGATGGATCAGATTACCCCATTGTGGGCCTTAGGTTATGGTACTAATGGCTATCCTTTCATTTGGTAGTAAAGGAAGTGAACATGTATCAATCGCGCCCACACGACCCATGACAACCACGACCCATATAATATGACAACCACGACCCATGACAACTACGACCCTTACCACATTACAACCATGACCTATATACCATGACAACCACGACCCATATAACATGACAACCACGACCCATGATAACTACGACCCATATAACATGACAACCACGACCCATGATAACTACGACCCATATAACATGACAACCATGACCCATATAACATGACAACTACGACTCATGAGCTGATTATTTGGTGTGGTCCACTTGAGCGTTGGATCTGCCTCATTTTTATACTCGTGCCTTAAAATGTTCTGGAAAAAAAATAATAAAAAAGGATGGATGGCTTGGATAAACAGATGCATCACAGTGGGTCGGCACACAGAACTGCCCGTTTGGAGCTAGAGACGGACAGGGGTAGGACGCACTCCGCGTCGGGCGCGGATTAGCTATGACAGGTTGAGTAGCGAGACATCACCAAGTTCCGTGGGCCCCACCATGATGTATGTTTTGTATCCACACCTTCCATCCATTTAGAGAGATCATTTTAAGGCAATATCCAAAGAATGAGTGGACCCCAGCACGTAAAACAATGGGGACAGTGACGCCCACTATTAAAAACTTCTAAAGGCCACAAAAGTTTTAGATCAAGCTGATATTTGTGTTTTCCCTTATTTCATGTCTTTTTTAACTTTTGAACAGGTTGGATTTCAAATAAACATTATGGTGGGCCTTAAGATAGTTTCAATGGTGGGAATGACTCTTCCCACTGTTTTCTGTGGTGGAGTCCACTACAGTTTTTTATCTGCCTCATTCTTTGGCTCATGCCCTAAAATGATATCTCAAAATGGATGGACGGTGTAGATACAATGCATACATCATAGTGGGGCCCACAGGACTTGGTGACGTCACTTTAGTAGACGACTCGCTACTCAACCTGTATCTGATCCGCGTCCATCCGTGTCCATCAAAAGCGGATTGGCTAGTGTACCTCACACCAGCTATATAGCTGCTGTATTGACGTCAGCAAGTTCTGTGGGTCTAATCATGAGGTATGTGTTATATCTAAGCCGTCCATTCATTTTTCTAGCTCGTTTTAAGGCTTGAGACGAAAAATATGATAGATCTAACTATCAAGTGGACCACACTGCAAAAAGTAGTGGGGAATTGAACGTCTACCATTGAAACCCTTTTTGGGGTCACAGAAGTTTTGGATCAATATGAAATTTGTTTTCCCTCTTAATTTAGGTCTTTGTGACCTTATGAACAGATTGGATGGAAAATAAACGTTATGGTGTGCTCTACGAATTGTTTAACGGTGAAAATCATTATCTCCGCTGCTATTTGTGGTGTGGTCCATATGATCTTGGGATATGATTCGTTTTTTAGATAATGCTCTAAAATTATCTCTAAAAATATATGAACGGTGTAGATATAATAAATACATCATTGTGGGGCCCATGTAACCATTCGTACAACTCAGAGCTCGAGGAGCGTTAGTGCTCGTCTTTGCACGATGGAAACAGATTGACTACTCCCCCTGCCACAAGCTCCGTGGCTAGTGGTAGGTGCTCCACGGACCCCACCATGATGTATGTGTTTCATCCATTCTGTTCATCCATTTTTACATATCATTTTATGGCTTGATACCAAAAATGAGAGGGATATAAATCTTAGGTGGACCACACCACATGAAAACAATACTGATTGGATAACCACCATTAAAATCCTCCTAAGGCCCACTATACTGTTTATTGGACATCCAATTTGTTGATTAGGTCATATAGGCCCAAATGAAGAGAAAAAGCAAAGATCAGCTTGATCCAAAACTTTTATGGCCCCCATAATGTTTTTAATGGTTGACCCTCATTCAACACTGTTTTCTGTAATGTGGTCCACTTGAGATTTGGATATACCTCATTTTTGGACTCATACCGTAAAATGATCTGTAAAAATAGATGGACGGCATGGATGAACACATACATCATGGTGGGGCCCACATAGCATCAACCACTAACCATTGGCTGGTGTCAGGGGGAGTGGCTAATCTGATTCCTCGCACGACACGTACCTACAATAGCTATATAGCTGGCGTGTGGTACACCAGCCAATCTGCTTCCGCGTCCATCTGGGACAAGAAAGCCATATAGCTACTATATTGACGTTAGCAAGTTCTGTGGGTCCCATCATGAGGGATGTGTTATATCTAAACTATCCATCCATTTGGCAAGCTCGTCCTAAGGCTTAAGATTAAAAATAAGACATATTCAAAGATAAAGTGGACCACACTGCAAAAAGCAGTGGGGGATCTAACATCTACCATTGAAACCCTTTTGGGGGTCACAAGTTTTGGATCAACATGAAATTTGTTTTTCCTCTTCATACAGGTATTTGTGACCATATGAACAGATTGGATGGAAAATAAACATTATGGTGGGCCCTACAAATCACGACAAGACCCATGATCCTTATAACATCACAACATCGACCCTTATTACGTTACAACCCCGAACTGTACACGTCACGTAACAACCTCGACCCATATAACATGACAACCATGACCCATATCTATCACGACCCATATAATATGACAACCACGATCCATATAACATGACAATCACGACCTATATCAACCACGACCCACATAACATGACAACCATGACCGATATAACATGATAACTACGACCTGTGACAACCATGACCTGTGACAACAACGACCCGGATGACAACCACGACCCATATAATATGACAACCACGACCTATATAACATGACAACCACGACCCATATAATATGACAACCACGACCTATATAACATGACAACCACGACCCATATAACTTCACAACCACAACCCATCTAATATGACAACCTCGACCCTTGCTACATGACAACCACGATCCATTCGAAGGGTCATGGTTCACATGCACGATGGATCGTGGTTTTTATCCATAAAGGGTCGTGGTTGATATTTGACCCTACCTTTAAAATGACACAACAAAAAGGATGGGCGATATGGATTATTCACATACATCAATGTGGGCCCATTTGGGTTGTGGTTTGCATGGGTTGTAGTTGTCATATTATATGGGTCGTGGTTGTCATGTTGCATGGTTCGTGGTTTGCAACATGTTCACTTCCTTTTCTACTAAACCATTAGTACCATAGCTTAAGGCCCACAATGGAGTGATCCAATCCATCCACCATGTCGGCTAGCTCACTATGAGCGCAAAAAGTCCTAACTTGGGTAGTATCCACTTTTAACAAGCATCATAGTGAGCCTGAAAAGTTTCTATAGTCACAATTATTTTCTATTTTGTGACCCACACAAGCACCGAATTAGGCTGATATTTGGGCCCAACCCTTAAAATGACACGACAAAAAGGATGGGCAGCATAGATTATACACATACATCAATGTGGGCCCATATGGGTCGTTGTTTGCATGGGTCATAATTGTCGTGTTATATGGGTCGTGGTTGCCATGTTGCATGGATCGTGGTATCCACATGTTCACTTCCTCTTCTACCAAACCATTGGTACCATATCTTAAGGCCCACAATGGGGTGATCCGATCTATCTACCTTGTCAGCCAGCTCGCCGTGGGCCCAAAAAGTCCTAACATGGGCAGTGTACACTTCTAACAAACATCACAGTGAGCCTCGAAAGTTTCAACAATCACTATTATTTTTTATTATGTGGGCCAGAAGAGCACTGGATCGAGCTGATATTTAAGCCCTAGCCCTAAAATGACATGGCAAGAAGAATGGGTGGCATGGATGAAACACATACATGGTGGTGGGGCCCACAGACCATTGAACACAAGCCATTGGCTAGTGGTAGGGGGAGTAGCCAATTCGTCACTTTCTCACGTTTTGAAAAAGAAGGTAACTTCTTATTCACTCCAGGACTGTATGACTTTTGAATCAAGGACAGTGGCATTTTCATCCGAAACAATATCCAAAAGTTGTCGGAAGGGCACTCTTGGGATATCTGGAACATAGTACCTCACGAGGTAATTTGACTAAACTTCGAGGTCAGTACGATCAAATTCCCTTTGCATAGAAGCTACATCTACCATTCTATGTTTCCACTACTCACAGGAGGTTTAACAGCATTGATTCATAATGACTTGAAATCCAAATCACAATTATGATACGCTTCCTGTGGATTAAGATACTCATTTATGTTTGTCAATACTCTATGGATGAAATCCACCAAAATTAAAAAATAAAATTTATCCTTTGTTATTTGGAGTGAAACCATGTCACCACGTAAAAGAGGGATTCTACAAATTTTCACACTTGGCCCATTGTAATGTTTATTTGAAATTCACTCTCCATTTTAGACCTAGGGCCCCTAAATCAGCCCAGATGGGCCATATGAAGGGAAACAATGAGGAGAGAAATGACCACCCTTGATTTTTTAAAACTCACCATGATGATTATATGAAATCCATTCTAAATGTTGGATGCAAGATAATATTTACGATTCAAGACTAAAAATCAGACCTATCAATGATTCAAGTGGGCTACATGAAGGGAAACCGGTTAGAGGGTAAGCGTAGCCACCTATCTTGTTTCACTTCACATGGCCCACCTGAATCGTGGACCAAGTTGAATTTTGGGCCCTATTGCTAAAATGGGGCGACACACTTGGTGATTGGAGTTATTTCATTTAAAGATCATGGTGGGGCCTGCTAATTCTTGACGTCAAATTGAAGCGACATCATATGAGCACGTGCAAATATAAATATTCCTACACATGGTCCACCATGATGTTTATGTAAAATACATCTTGATTACTAGGTGCATCGCCCCAAGCCATATGGCCCAAAAATCGATCCGATCCATGATTCAGGTGGCCCACATAATTAAAAACAATATACAGGGCAACACTTACTCTCCAAATTGTTTCCTTCGTGTGTCCCACCTGAATCATGAATGTGCCTAATTTTTTATCCCGATACCTAAATTTAACTTCCAAGCTAACGATTGGAGTGGGTTCATATAACAATCATCATGGAGGGCCTGTAAATAAATAATAATAATAATAATAATAATAATAAATAAATAAATAATCAAGTGTGGACATCCCTCTCCCACTTATTTCCCTTCATATGGCCCACCTATATTATGGATTGGGCTGATTGTTGGACCTATAGCTAAAATGGGCTAACATACATAGTGATCAAGGTGGATTTCACGTAAACATTATAGTGGGGTCCACTAATTCTTGAAGTCGAATTTAAAATTATGCACTCTCTTGGTGATCTCAAAATTGATAAATTGGTACCTTAGCACCGTTGGCCAAATGCAATTACTTTCATCCATAAGGGGCCCATTATTTAGATGGTCTGGAATGTCATGAATGTATGCATGATTTATTATTCGGTCCAAGAATCCTATGGTAGTTTGTGATGGTTGATATTAGAGCCCTTTGATTGAGTTCAATTTTCAAGCTATGCTCCATCCACAGTGGAGGCTTTGATTTGGACGTTCTGTTTCATGGGACGGTTTGTATGGAAGCTACATCTACCATTTTTTGTTTCCACTACTCACAAGAGGTTTGACCACAATGATTCATAATGACTTGAAATCCAAATCACAATTATGATAGGCTTGGTATGGATTGAGATCCTCATTTGTGTTTGTCGGTACCATACGTGACAATCCGAAATTTAGAATGATGCATAAGAATTTATGATTACACTTGTTCAATCGTATATTTGTAAATCTGTTCATTTTAACTGTTTATCTGTAGTTTACATTGAATCTAAAAGATAGGAAGTACTTTCGACCATTGATTAGTAGGACGAACTATCAAATACCCTAGTATTCTTATCCGTATATTAAAACTTACCATTGATATAACCTATCACCATCTGATATAGATATCTGACCATCCACCTTAAATTTGGATCACCCGATCGAAGTAAAGTAACTCCCAAATCTTCATATCCACTTGTTCACACATCAAATTAAAATTTGAATCCATTCATCTTCTTCGTCACTTATAAATATGCTTAACTTACCGTCAAAACTATAATCTAAGCATTTTACAGTTGTGAATCAACCACTTGAATTTAACGGTATACATTTCTAACATAGACTACATCCAAAACTCACTTTATACATATCTGTTTGTGAAACCGAAGATGCAATAACCCATACACATTATTAATATCATAACCATCCAATTACTTAAAATTTAGACCATCAATTGATCATCCATCACAATCTGATATGCCAACTAGGCCATCCAAATGCCTAAATAAACCGATCATTTAGAAGATCATAGGGTATACGTCGAATCTACCGGCTAACTTTTCCATTAGATGTATGTAAACATTATTTTGGATCACGAAGTGTGAGAAGCCATTAAATAGGCATCTTGGTCATCTTTAAGAAATCAAGGCCCAAATTTAGTCTATTTACAAGGTATACAAAATAATAAGTCATGGTAAAGTTCCGCTCCAAACATATGGTCCGAATATAAGATATTTATGCTTTAAGATTTCTAATACAAAAGTGAGAAGAGAGGTAATCCGAGTACTTAAACAGATGCATATAATAATTAAAACAAAAAACAAAACAAAAAAACAAACGTGAGTCCATTTTATTCATACAAATGGTTTGATTCATCTATATATATCACCTACAGTTCCCATCCCTCACACATGTGTACGTACACACATATTAAGGATGGTGGTAGATGTTCACTCCCCAAGTATAGGGTTGTGATGTAGTAATAAACTCTGTGAGACCGAGGTCAAATCCCAAGGGACTGAAATCTGTACGTAATCTGAAATTAAGTAGAACTAGAACTAGACTAAGATGAAATCTAAATCGATTGTAATTTGAGGAATAATGGTGAAATATTAATTTAAAACTTAAGGAATTCAGAGGAAGGAAACTAGGGATTCAGAGGATCCACTTGCAGAGATCAGGGAGATCTTATGTCTGTTTCAAGAACTCATCTGGACTTAGAGTCCCATCTTCATCCAGTTGAAGGGTGTAACCATGGAAATTAAAACTAAACTTCCTTTAATCTAGTTTTCAAGAGATGAAAGGTATAAGAATTAGAATGGATTCTGTCACCAAACCATGCCCAGGAGATAAAGTAAACAACAGAATTAAACTAATTAACAACCAATCAAGTGAGTCTTAGTAAGACTCTGGTTCTCACATACTCTTTAAAAGAGATGGTTTGTTGGGAGATTACAAGATACGAGGGAGAGTTGGGATAAGGAGAAATAAGAGGAGAGATGAGATGATATGGTGGATCTCTCTCTCTCTCTCTTTCTCTCTCTCTCTCTCAAAATTAAAATTTAAAATTTAAAATTCAATTTTTATATAGAAAAAGTACTAGCATTACAAGGTGTTACCTGAGTAACATAGTAGTGGGTGCATCCTTAACTATGGAGCCCAACTTGATATATGTGTTGTATATCCATGCCATCCTTCAGTTTTTACAAATCATTTTAGTGAATGGTCCAAAAACTGAAGTAGATCCAAGTATCAAGTGAGCCCCACCAATTTTTACAAATCATTTTAGTGAATGGTCCACTTGAGATTTGCACCTACATTATTTTTTGGACCATAAGCTAAAGTGAGTTGAAAAAAGTGATTTATGGCATAGATATACAACACATATATCAAGGTTGGCCCATAGTCAGGAAACGTGTCGTTGGCTACCGTACTGTTACCCTTTATACACCAGATCAGCCCTGAACAATAGACTCGTAGTAACAATGTTGGTGTGGCAAATTCTATGGCCCCAGTATGATATACGTGTTATATCCACACTGCCCATCCAACTTTTCAGATCATTTTAAGGCATGAGACAAAAAATTGAGGCAGATCCAAAGCTCAAGTGGACCATACCACAACAAATTGTGGAGTAATAACACCTATAGTTAAAACCTTCTTTGGCCTAACATGTTGTTTATTTGTCATCCAACTTATTCGTAAGGTCACCCAGACCTGGATGAAGGGAAAAATACAAATATCAACTTAATCCAGAACTTT